>CM032405.1:10435202-11675666 GCA_019049475.1 Eueides isabella | reverse complement strand
TACGTTGAGACGCCCAGGCTGGGCACACCTCCAGCGTGTGCTGGGCCGTCTCTTCGAGGCAGTCGCAGGGGTGGCAGCGGGTGTCGGGCTCCCTCCCAGCGACCCGACACAGATATCTCCCAAAGCAACCGTGCCCTGAGAGTACCTGTGTGGTGCGGAAGGTTAGGACGCCATGACGCCTCGCTAACCACTGGCGGAAAACTGGACGAACTGCCTCGATCGTCCTCTGGCCGGCGGTTGGTGTTGCCAGCCGGGACTCCCACTCTTTCATTGCGGCATCCCGCGCCTCCTTCTGTGGTGCTGACCTTGCCGAGGCCCCGGACACGAGGCCCCGACGCCGGCAATAGACCGACGCCAGAGCAGTCGCATCCAGGTCCCACGGCAGGACTCCTGCCAGCACACACGCCACCTCACCGGAGATGGTCCTGTACCCCCGTACCACCCTGATGGCCATCACCCTCTGCGCCCGCCGCAGCAGGGCGACGTTTTGCCGGTTCAGGGCGTCCGCCCATACGGGAGCACCGTACAGCGCCATCGAGCGGACCACTCCGGTGTACAGCCGACGGCTCGAGGCGCTCGGCCCACACACGTTGGGCAAAAGGCGCGCCAAGGCCCCCGCTGTCTTCAACAGCCTCGGGACCAGTCGTATAAAATGGTCCCGAAAGCTCCACCTGTTGTCCAAGACAAGTCCGAGGTATTTCAAGCTCCTCTTCACCTCGATCGTCACACCGCCGACGACGATGTGGGCCTCTGGTGGAGCGGCCCTCCTCGGAGCGTTGAAATAGATTGCCTCAGACTTGTCTAGTGCAACCTCCAGACCCAGCCGCCGAATCCGCCCGACGACGTGAGCCACGCCAGCTGTCGCGAGCACTGCTGCCTCGCGATAGGTTCTCTGCTGCGCTAAGACCAGCGTGTCATCAGCGTAGCAGAGGACCTTTACCCCCGGCAGGGTGCTACCCCGAAGCACCCAATCGTAACCGATGTTCCAGAGGATCGGACCCAGCACCGATCCCTGTGGAACACCGCACGACACCTCCCAAACTCCCCAGCCGGAGCTTCCAGGAAAGGTCACAGACCTCTCGGAGAGGTAAGCCCCGATGATACGGCGCAGGTACGGAGGCACCCGATGGTAAATGAGTGCCTCATTGATGCAGTGCCAGGGCATGGAGTTGAAAGCGTTGGCGATGTCTAAAGACACCGCCAAGACTCCTTCGCCCCGAGCCACTGCGTCCTGCGCAAGGGACTTTACCTGCAGTATGGCATCCACCGTGGAGCGTCCACTTCGGAAGCCATACTGACTGTCCGAGAGGTTTGGACCTGTCCTCTCGAGGTGCTGCTGTAGCCTCCTCGCTACCACCCTCTCGAAGAGCTTGGCGATCTCGCTCAACAGCACAATCGGCCTATAAGCCGAGACTGAGTTCGCCGGGCGCCCCTCCTTCTTGATGAGGACTAGTCTGCCTGTCTTCCACCACTGTGGAATTATGGCTTGAGCCAGACAGGCAGTAAATAGCCCTCGAATGCTTGGCCCCAGGATAGACTGGGCCAAAGCAACTACGCGCCCGGGAATGCCGTCGAGCCCTGGGGCGGTGGTTTTGCCCCGAGATCGCCTCACAGTTTCCTCCAGCTCTTCCTCCAGCACCTCTGGTACGACGCTCTCGTCTTCCTCCTCTGGCGCTGCAGGGCGGGCCATTGGTGGAGGTGTAAAATTGGCCCGCTGCGGGAACAGAGACGACAGCACCCCTCGGAGAGTATCCGGCGGGAGTGTCTGCGTCAAAGGCGGGGCCCAAGTCCGGAGCTTGCCGCGCACCAACCGGTACGGCGTTCCGAACGGGTCCCGGTCTATCCCCGCGAGAGCTTCGTCGTGCGCCTCGCCTTTCGCACGACCGATCTCTTCCTGCAGCGCCTTCTTCGCCTCGACGTAGGCGCAGTACAGCCGATCCTCCTCCTCCTGCTGCCGGCGTGCCCGCCTGCGATAGTGCGTGTAAAGGCGTCTCGCCTCAATGCAGATGTTGCGCAATTGAGCGATCTCACCCGACCACCAGTACACTTGCCGCCGTTGAGGGCGGCGCCCGGAGCGGGGCATTGACGCGTCGCAGATACGCGTCATTGCCCTCTGCGCCCAGTTTGCGGCGTCTTCTGCAGACGCCAAGCTCTGGGGCAGCCAGGCTTGCACTATCGCAGCTTCCTCCAGAAGTCCCTTGTCGAGGCACCTCCGTTGCCACCGGGGTCCGTCCTCTCGCAAGGTGCGACCTACGGCTGACGGCACCGTCGGATGAGTGGAGATCTCGAATTGGATGTAGAGATGGTCCGAGAGAGTCTCCACATCATCCAACACTCGCCAACCGTGAACACGGCGCGCTAGGGCCGGGCTCGCGAACGTTACGTCCACCACGGACACGCCCAGCCTTCGCACGCAGGTGTTGGTCGTCCCCCGATTGAGGACAGACAAGTCAGAGGCAACTACCCACTCCGAGAGCGTCGTACCACGCTCAGTCGTCGTTGCAGAGCCCCACACGCTTGACTTCGCGTTGAGGTCCCCCGCGACCAGCACCTCCGCCGGACGATGTCGGTCTATCATTTCCCCCAAGCGGATTAGGAACTCTTCAAACTCCGCAAGAGTTCGATTGGGGGAAAAGTAGACTCCGACGACAACTAGATCGCCGACAATTGCCGCGACGCATCCCGCACCCCTCTCGACACGTGAGAAAGGCGGGGAGCCCGCAGCTACCTGGGTGATAATAGCCACCACCCCGGTGTTGTCTGCGACCCAGTTATCACGTGCGGGGACACTGTAGGGCTCCGCAACAACCGCCACCTGAATAGACCACTGCGCCAGGCTTTGGACCAATAAGTCTTGGGCTCTGGCGCAGTGGTTTATGTTCGCCTGCAACACATGGAGAGCCATTATTTGGTGTCCATGTGTTGCACCTCCTCTTGCCTGGCTGGGGCATTTGGATTAGCCACCGCTGGCTCCCTTCCTCCCTTCCTGCCGTCCCTCCTCTTCCTAGAGGTGCCGGCCCTGGCGCATGCAGCGCTTCCCACCTTGTGGTCTGCAGGCTGTCCTGCCGCCTCGCAGACCGGGCAGTGAGGTGCTGCCGAGCACTGGTGTTGCTTGTGCCCGGCTTGGCCGCACCTGAAGCACTGCTGGCTCCTGTCCTGTGCACTGCTGCACTTCGCTGCCACATGGCCAACGTCGTGGCAGCGGAAACAACGCCGGATACGCTGCTGCAGCAGTTGCACCCGCGCAGAGACAAAGCCCACAAGGAGCCGCGACCCACTCACCTTTTTCGCTGCAATAATAGGGCAGCGAACCCACACTGTGCCCAAACCGTTGCGGTCCTGCCGGATCTCTCCTGCTTTGATCGACCCGACATCGCAACCGCCAACTCGGCTTACGGCTTGCGCCACCTCCTCCGAAGTTGCAGAGTCGTCTAGGCCGCTGACCCTCAACTCTGCACACTTCACCGGTCTTGCGACCAGCACGTCACTCGCGTCCAATAACCCGCGCAGTTGTTGGGCGAGGGCATCCGCCTTCTCGCCACTATTGGTACCAGGTAGCTCCAGAACCCTGGCACCAGTAGAGGCGACCCTAAGTCGGACGTCCTCAATACCCAGATCCTCCAATTTCACTGCCTGCTTGATCTGGGTAAGGACGTCCCGATAAGACAACTCTTTCAGTGCAGCGGCTGGCGATTACGGATACCCGGCCGAGTGGGGACTCGAGCGGGTTATGTGGGACTCGCGGACTGGCAGATGTAGGCCGTCCGAATACCCACTAAAACCTCACGATGCTCCTCCTCGACCGCCATTGGCCGCTCGACACGGGAACTAGAGTCTTCCGTGAAGCGCGGCGGCGGGAGCCTGTAGGCACGTCGCGGAGTCAAGGGTGGTGTGGTCAACCTCGACGGCCTTCTCAGAGTAGCGCGCGGGAGCAACCTGCGCGCGCCTACTCGGGCCAGGTTAGTAGGCGATCAGCTTCCCCAAGCTGACCGCCCTCTGGCTCATTAGGGCGGAAGGCGGCGGTCGTGTGCCACCCTCCGGCGACCCGGTCTTTTGCGGCGGACGGAGAGGTCGGAAGAAGCCTCCCTCGCCCGCTCCGCCGCCTCCTTCTCCAGCCCCCATGCCTCGCAGAAGGACGAGACCGCGTCCCACGACGTCTCGCTACCGGCCATGGCCTTGACTACGGCCGGCAGGGAAAGGTCGTCCCCAATGACGTCACGCAGAGCGCGACGTTGAGACGCCCAGGCTGGGCACACCTCCAGCGTGTGCTGGGCCGTCTCGTCGAGGCAGTCGTCGCATTGGTGGCAGCGGGCATCGGGCTCCCTCCCAGCGATCCGACACAGGTAACCCCCGAAGCAACCATGCCCCGTGAGCACCTGCGTGGTGCGGAAGGTTAGGACGCCGTGACGCCTCGCTGACCACTGGCGGAAGACTGGACTAACAGCCTCGATCGTCCTCCGGCCGGCGGTTGGTGTTGCCAGCCGGGACTCCCACACCTCCAATGCGGCATCCCGCGCCTCCTCTTGTGGCGCTGACCTTGCCGCAGCCCCGGACACAAGGCCCCGACGCCGGCAATAAACCGACGCCAGAGCAGTCGCGTCCAGGTCCCACGGCATGACTCCGGCCAGCACGCACGCCACCTCACCGGAGATGGTCCGATACCCCCGTATCGCCCGGATGGCCATCACCCTCTGCGCCCGTCGCAGCAGAGTGATGTTGTGCCGGTCCAGGACGTCCGCCCATACGGGGGCACCGTAGAGGGCCATCGACCTGACCACTCCGGTGTACAGCCGACGGCTCGAGGCGCTCGGCCCATCCAAATTGGGCAAAAGGCGCGCCAAGGCCGCCGCCGTCTTCAACAGTTTCGGGGCCAAAGATGAAAAGTGGCCCCGGAAACTCCACCGACCGTCCAGAACAAGACCGAGGTACTTCATGCTCCTTTTGACGTCAATTGTGACGCCACCGACAACGATATGGGCATCTGGTGGTGGGCCCTTTCGAGGAGCATGGAAGTATAATGCCTCGGACTTGTTCAGGGCAACCTCCAAACCAAGCCGCCTGATGCGGCCTACAACAACGGCCACCCCGGCCGTGGCGAGCACAGCCGCCTCGCGATAGGTCCTCTGCTGCGCCAAGACCAGCGTGTCATCGGCGTAACAGAGGACCTTTATTCCCCCCAAGTTGCTGCCCCGCAGCACCCAGTCATATCCGATGTTCCAGAGGATGGGTCCCAGCACCGATCCTTGTGGAACACCGGACGACACTCCGTACTCTTCCCAACCTCCACCCGGAGCGGGAAATATCACGGACCTCCCGGACAGGTAAGCCCCGATGACACGGCACAGGTATGGAGGCACACGGTGGTATAAAAGTGCCTCCTTAATGCAAGGCCAAGGCAGGGAGTTAAAGGCGTTGGCGATGTCTAAAGACACCGCCAAAATCCCGTCACCCTGGGCAACCGCATCCTGCGCATGGGACTTTACCTCGAGTATGGCATCCACCGTCGAACGCCCACTGCGGAAGCCATACTGCAGGTCCGAGAGGTCCGGACCTGTCCCCTCCAAATGGCGTTGTAGCCTCCTCGCTACAACTCGCTCGAAGAGATTGGCGATCTCGCTCAAGAGAATGATAGGCCTATAGGCGGAGGCTGAATCCGCCGGACGACCCTCCTTCTTAATGAGGACTAACCTGCCTGTCTTCCACCGCTGTGGAATTATGGCTTGAGCCAGACAGGCAGTGAATAGCCCTCTCACTCTGGGCCCCATGGTGTTCAGGGCCAGAGTTAACGCCCGGCCGGGGATGCCATCCAGGCCAGGGGCGGTGCTCTTGTGCCGAGATCGGCGAACAGCTTCTTCGAGCTCCTCCTCCTCCACCGGTGGTGCGACACTGTCTTCCTCCTCTCGCGCTGCAGGGCGGGCCATTGTAGGTGGTGAAAAGTTGGCCCGCTGCGGGAATAGCGACGACAGCACCCCTCGGAGAATATCCGGTCGGAGCGTCTGCGTCAGTGGTGGAGCCCAATCCCGTAGCCTACCGATCACCATCCGGTAAGGCGTCCCGTACGGGTCTTGGTCTATCCCCGCAATCATTCGATCGTGCGACTCGCCCTTCGCACGGCCGATTTCCTCCTGCAGCCGCGTCCTCGCCTCGACATAGACCTGGTACAGTCGGTCTTCCTCCTCCTGCACCTTCTGTACCCGTCTCCGATAGTGGCTGTACTGGCGCCTCGCACCAACGCAGGTGTTACGCAGTTGGGCGATCTCCCACGACCACCAGTACACTTTTCGCCGCAGTGGGAGACGGCCGGAACGGGGCATTGACGCGTCACAGATACGCGTCAACGCCCCCTGCACCCAGGTGGCGGCGTCTTCTGCAGACGCCAAGCTCTGGGGCAGCCAGGATTCCACTATCGCTGCTTCCTCCAGCAGTTGTCTGTCGAGACGACCCAATTGCCACCGCGGCCCGTACTCTCGCGAGGTTGGACTGGGGGCTGGCGGCGCCGCCGGATGTGTGGAGATCTCGTATTGGATGTAGAGGTGGTAACCTAACCTAACCTAACCTAACCTAACCTAACCTAACCTAACCTTTTTTTTTTTTTTTTTTTTTTTTTTTTTTTTTTATCGTGAGGAAACCCTTTTACGGGTACGCCACCCGGGGGGGGCTTCGGGTGGGTTTTGTGGGACTAATGGACCGGCAGATATAGGCCGTCCACACTACCCACTAAAACCTCACGGTGCTCCTCCTCGACCGTCACAGGCCGGGGCTATGGGTGCCATGGACTCGTCCATAGCCTCGGCGACGGGAGCCTACTAGGCACGTCTCGGAGTCGGGGGTGGTGGGCCACCCTCGACGGCCTGCTCTGAGTAGCGCGCGGGAGCAACCTGCGCGCGCCTACTCGGGCCAGGTTGGTAGGCGATCAGCTTCCCCAAGCTGACCGCCCTCTGGCCGATTAGGGCGGAAGGCGGCGATCGTGTGCCGCCCTCCGGCGACCCGGTCTTTTGCGGCGGACGGCGAGTTCGGAAGAAGCCTCCCTCGCCCGCTCCGCCGCCTCCTTCTCGAGCACCACTGCCTCGCAGAAGGAAGAGACCGCGTCCCACGACGTCTCGCTGCCGGCCATAGCCTTGACTACGGCCGGCAGGGAAAGGTCGTCCCCTATGACGTCGCGCAATGCGCGACGTTGAGACGCCCAGGCTGGGCACACCTCCAGCGTGTGCTGGGCCGTCTCTTCGAGGCAGTCGCAGTGGTGGCAGCGGGTGTCGGGCTCCCTCCCAGCGACCCGACACAGATATCTCCCAAAGCAACCGTGCCCTGAGAGTACCTGTGTGGTGCGGAAGGTTAGGACGCCATGACGCCTCGCTAACCACTGGCGGAAAACTGGACGAACCGCCTCGATCGTCCTCTGGCCGGCGGTTGGTGTTGCCAGCCGGGACTCCCACTCTTTCATTGCGGCATCCCGCGCCTCCTCCTGTGGTGCTGGCCTTGCCGAAGCCCCGGACGCAAGACCTCGACGTCGGCAATAGACCGACGCCAGAGCAATCGCGTCCAGGTCCCACGGCAGGACTCCTGCCAGCACACACGCCACCTCACCGGAGCTGGTCCTGTACCCCCGTATCACCCTGATGGCCATCACCTTCGGCCCCCGCCGCAGCAGGGCGACGTTTTGCCGGTTCAGGGCGTCCGCCCATACGGGAGCACCGTACAGCGCCATCGATCGGACCACTCCGGTGTACAGCCGACGGCTCGAGGCGCTCGGCCCACTGACGTTGGGCAAAATGCGCGCCAATGCCCCCGCTGTTTTCAACAGCCTCGGGACCATTCGTATAAAATGGTCCCGAAAACTCCACCTGTTGTCCAAGACAAGTCCGAGGTACTTCATACTCCTCTTCACTTCAATCGTCACCCCGCCGACGACGATGTGGGCCTCTGGTGGAGCGGCCCTCCTCGGAGCATTGAAGTAGATTGCCTCAGACTTGTCTAGTGCAACCTCCAGACCCAGCCGCCGAATCCGCCCGACGACGTGAGCCACGCCAGCTGTCGCGAGCACTGCTGCCTCGCGATAGGTCCTCTGCTGCGCTAAGACCAACGTGTCATCAGCGTAGCAGAGGACCTTTACCCCCGGCAGGGTGCTGCCACGAAGCACCCAGTCGTAACCGATGTTCCAGAGGATCGGACCCAGCACCGATCCCTGTGGAACACCGCACGACACATCCCAAACTCCCCAGCCGGGGCTTGCAGGGAAGGTCACAGACCTCTCGGAGAGGGAAGCCCCGATGATGCGGCGCAGGTATGGAGGCACCCGATAGTAAATGAGTGCCTCATTGATGCAGGGCCAGGGCATGGAGTTGAAAGCGTTGGCGATATCTAAAGACACCGCCAAGACTCCTTCGTCCCGAGCCACTGCTTCCTGCGCGTGGGTCCTCACCTGCAGTATGGCATCCACCGTGGAGCGTCCACTTCGGAAGCCATACTGATTGTCCGAGAGGTTTGGACCTGTCCTCTCGAGGTGCTGCTGTAGCCTCCTCGCTACCACCCTCTCGAAGAGCTTGGCGATCTCGCTCAACAGCACTATCGGCCTATAAGCCGAGGCTGACTCCGCCGGGCGCCCCTCCTTCTTGATGAGGACTAGTCTGCCTGTCTTCCACCACTGTGGAATTATGGCTTGAGCCAGACAGGCAGAAAATAGCCCTCGAATGCTTGGCCCCAAGATAGAATGGGCCAATGCAACTACGCGCCCGGGAATGCCGTCGAGCCCTGGGGCGGTGGTTTTGCCCCGAGATCGCCTCACCGCTTCCTCCAGCGCTTCCTCCAGCACCTCTGGTACGACGCTCTCGTCCTCCTCCTCTTGCGCTGCAGGGCGGGCCATTGATGGAGGTGTAAAATTGGCCCGCTGCGGGAACAGAGACGACAGCACCCCTCGGAGAGTATCCGGCGGGAGTGTCTGCGTCAAAGGTGGGGCCCAAGCTCGGAGCTTGCCGCGCACCATCCGGTACGGCGTTCCGAACGGGTCCCGGTCTATCCCCGCGAGAGCTTCGTCGTGCGCCTCTCCTTTCGCACGACCGATCTCCTCCTGCAGCGCTTTCTTCGCCTCGACGTAGGCGCAGTACAGCCGGTCCTCCTCCTCCTGCTGCCGGCGTGCCCGCCTGCGATAGTGCGTGTAAAGGCGTCTCGCCTCAATGCAGATGTTGCGCAATTGAGCGATCTCACCCGACCACCAGTACACTTGCCGCCGTTGAGGGCGGCGCCCGGAACGGGGCATTGACGCGTCACATATACGCGTCATTGCCCTCTGCGCCCAGTTTGCGGCGTCTTCTGCAGACGCCAAGCTCTGGGGCAGCCAGGCTTGCACTATCGCAGCTTCCTCAAGAAGTCCCTTGTCGAGGCACCTCAGTTGCCACCGCGGTCCGTCCTCTCGCGAGGTGCGACCTACAGCTGACGGCACCGTCGGATGAGTGGAGATCTCAAATTGGATGTACAGATGGTCCGAAAGAGTCTCCACATCATCCAACACTCGCCAACCGTGAAAAAGGCGCGCTAGGGCCGGGCTTGCGAACGTTACGTCCACCACGGACACGCCCAGTCATAGCACGCAGGTGTTGGTCGTCCCCCGATTCAGGACAGACAAACCAGAGGCAACTACCCACTCCGAGAGCGTCGTACCACGCTCAGTCGTCGTTGCGGAGCCCCACACGCTCGTCTTCGCGTTGAGGTCCCCCGCCACCAGCACCTCCGCCGGACTATGTCGGTCTATCATTTCCCCCAAGCGGATTAGGAACTCTTCAAACTCCGCAAGAGTTCGATTGGGGGAAAAGTAGACACCGACGACAACTAGATCGCCGACAAGTGCCGCGACGCATCCCGCACCCCTCTCTACTCGTGAGAAAGGCGGGGAGCCCGCAGCTACCTGGGTGATAATAGCCACCACCCCGGTGTTGTCTGCGACCCAGTTATCACGTGCGGGGACACTGTAGGGCTCCGCAACAACCGCCACCTGAATAGACCACTGCGCCAGGCTTTGGACCAATAAGTCCTGGGCCCTGGCGCAGTGGTTTATGTTCGCCTGCAACACACGGAGAGCCATTATTTGGTGTCCATGTGTTGCACCTCCTCTTGCCTGGCTGGGGCATTCGATCCGGCTGGTATAATGGGCCTTGCTCGTTTTCCCTTCCCTCCCTTAGCCCTTGCAGCTTTCACGCAAGCGGCACTTCCCGCCGTGTGATTAGCGGGCTTCTTTTCCGCTTCACATACAGGGCAATGAGGTTCCGCTGAGCAACTACGCTGCTGATGTCCTGGTTGGCCACAACGGAAGCACTGGTTGCTTCGGTCAATACCATTACGGCACACCGCTGCAACGTGGCCAATTTCGTGGCACCGGAAACATCGTTGTACGCGGGGCTGCAGTAATCTCACTTTTGCGGAGACAAATCCCACTAGGAGTCGCGTCCCGCTTACCTTCTTTGCGGCACTCACGGGGCAACGGACCCACACTGCCCCCAGACCAGACTTATCCTGCCGGACTTCGCCCACCTTTACGTCCCCAACTGCACAACCACCGACTCGGCTTATGGCGACAGCGACGTCGTCAGAAGTTGCAGAGTCATCGAGGCCACTTATCCTCAACTCTGCACACTTCATTGGCCTTGACACGTTGACCTCTTCTGGATTTAGCACCCCACGCAGTTTTTCAGCCAGCGCGTTTGCTTTATCGCTACTATTAGCTCCAGGCAGTTCCAACATCCTAGCGCCAGTCTGTGCGACGCGGAATCGAAGGTCATCTATACCCAGGTCTTCGAGCTTGACTTGTTCTCTGACCCTAGTAAGGATGTCACAGTAAGTGACCTTCTCGGCGGCCGCTGGTTGCACCTTGATCACCACTACTGCAGATCGAGGTATCCGCAGTTTCGGCTCTCTCGATTTAAGAGTCGCCTTCGGCGCGGTCCTTTCCTCCTTCGCGGCCGCCTTCTTCTTACTGCCCTTGCGGACAACCACATTCCAACCCTCAGTCAATTCAGTCGGGGCTGGTGGTAAGGGACGCATCTCAGATATAGAACCGGCTGGTGTTGGAACCGCCTTTTTCGAACCTGACTTTTTTGTGTTATTACCAGCCTTCGTTTTCGGTGCTGGATTCGCCGCCGCCATTAAAGTAGCCACGGTAGGTTCGGCTTCAGCCCGTTTCTGAGCGGCCTCCTGACGCCTTTCTGCTGCCAGCGGTGGGCGCAGCCTCTTCTCTGGTGGGAGACGATCTTTCAAAGCCTCGAGCCTGGTGTTTACCATTGTGCCTACTTGCACCATCACGGTGCGCACAAGGTCATCCACGTTAATTCCAACCTCCGCCCCTTTTGGCTGCGCTGCTATTCTGGAACGCTCTAGCTCCGCTCGCAGAAGTCCCATTTCCCTACGGAGCTCAGATAGCTCCCCTTGCAAGCGAGCGTTCGCCTCGCGAAGATGTCTCACCTCGTCAGATGCCGTTCTTTGGGCCATGGTGTCCATAGCCGTATTGATGGCGCCAGCCGCCTCCTTAAGGGCTTTTGTAAAAGTGCCCTTAAGGTTCCCCGATTTACTTGCAACCCTGTTAATTATTGCCAAGTTGTCAGAGACTTGACTCCGTAGATCAGATACCAAAGGCGCGGCCGATGGCTTTTCCAGCATCCCTGCAGACACTTTTAATTTTCCCACTTCACTTTTCGCTTGATTAGTCACCTGACCTACAGCAACCTTCGCCTTGGGTTTACGTATGGCACCACCACCACCATCATCGGAAGAGCCAGAATTCCCAGGTGATTTTCGGGGTCTCTTCCTATCTTTCCTGTACAGTGCCCTAGTTCTCTCTGACTGCGAGTCAGCGGACACCATACTATCTGTCCCAGATTCACCTCCTGACGCATCCCAAAACCTACCACGGGAAGATGCGGAGAGGGAACGACTCCTGCAACCATCACTTTTACTTGATAGGCAATCTAATGACAGTCTGGTCAGTACAACTTTCGGTGTCTTCAACACCCCTCCACTTGATTGCGGCATTGCTACCACATTATCACCAAATACGGGCAAAACGACTCCACCCTTATCGGGCTCGACATCACAAACTTCGCCCGAAGGCACAACGTCGACCACATCGCCCTTCTCGGGCTCTCCACCAACTCCGCCTTTCTCAGGCTCCACACAAACTCCGCCCTTCTCGGGCCTCTCTCCCGCAACACATCGGTGAATGTGGCCCCCCGCAGATTCGTGGGGCTTGCGTGCCGTAGCACGGAGGGATTCTCCAGACTGGCTGGTACCCTCCTGCGGTATGAAAGAATTCCTATAAACCGACATGTTGTTTTGTTGCTGATCCACAGCTTTGGCTTTTCTGTCGGGGTGTGCTCCCCTAGGCCGTGTCCATAACGATGGACTAAAGGCACGCCCATGCCTCGCTGGTTTTGGTCCGCGCCGGGAATAACTCCCAGTCCACTCGCCCGCAAGAACGAGTGGTTTCCCCTATCCGCCACCTGGGGACGCGCCCAGTAGGAGGACCAGCAACTCCCTTGGGAACCTAACCTAACCTAACCTAACCTAACCTAACCTAACCTAACCTAACCTAACCTAACCTAACCTAACCTAACCTAACCTAACCTAACCAGTCCGGATCGAGCAGCCGTAGCGTACGCACGCGTCCGCGGTTAAACAGTTGCTCTCCGGGCCAAATTACAACAAATTATGTTATAAAAATTCATAACTTCGGTTTCTTAAGTTATTAAAATTTAAAAGTGGTATCAAAAGAAGCGCGCTAGCTTCAGCTACATTCCTGTGAAATTTGGTGAAACTCAGTTAAGTGAAAGTGCTGAAAAATTGTGAAAAACTGACTAACATAGTAGCGGAATGGACGCAAACTCAGTTTTAAATAACTAAAAAATAGCAAATGTTGTTCGATTGTTTTAATATTGAACGTAGTGAAAGTTGAATAGTTCGTATACATATAAATAGTTTTTAAATAAAAATTGGATTGTTATTTCCTGAAAAATTGACGTTTTTGTGCAAAAGTGTTAAAAAGTGCGACTAAAAATTTTGTTTTTCGCGTGCGGCTCGATTTTAAGATCGATGACCCTCCTTTTTTACAATATATTTTAATGCAACACAATACCCTCTACATTCCTGCAAAATTTGGGATTTTTTCAATTAATATTTGGAAGATATTGGCGATTTTTGAAAATCACGCGATCGGCTCGTTTCCAAACGGAGAGTCGGAGAGAGTCCACACGTACACCAATCGACGATTTGGATCTTCCAGTTGTAAAATATATAAGGTATTTTATAATATAATTAATAGTTCAGAAGTTATAGAAGAAAAACTAAAAACATTTTAAAAAACTTGTGACTTTAAACTTTAAGAGTTAATTTCAGGAAAACTTCAGTGATGACATATTATTTTTATTGTTTGTATTAATAGAGTAACTTATAAAGAATAATTATACAAAATTTCAAATTTTTTCACTCAGTAGTTTTCAAGTTATTAGCATTGTCACTCACAAGAGTACTTGTCAAATATAGGTGTTTATTTTCATTAAATTAATTTAGTTATTTAATACACTTGCAATTGTTTAATTAATTCCATTTTTGGCAGAACATATTTTTATTATTAGTATAGCATTCTAGCAAAATTTAGGCAACATCCGACTATAAACGAAAAAGTCATTTTCAGTTTGTAAACACGTGAAATGTAGATAAATTTCAAAAACTCGTTTAAATTCATTTTCTTAGCAAGTAATAATCCAATTTTAACCTGGTTTTCACATAAATACTTTAAATTTTAGCTTGTACACTTTTCTAAAAACCACCCCCCCCATCTCCCCCCCTTTTTTGGAAATTACCAAAATTGCTCCCTAGCACTTGAAACGTGGAGATCAATCATAAAAAATTTTTAGACCTTAAAAAATATCATTTCCACACTTAGACAATTTCAGAGTAGCTTACATAGCATTGCGTATAGTGCAAAAATTCAAAAAATTTAATTAAATTCGATATCTCAAGTAGTAATAAACGTATCTTAAAGCGGTTTTCAAGTAAACGTATTAAATTAAGTACAGTATAATATTATATAATAAAAACAATCCCTACTTTAAACCCCCGCCCCCCTCGTACCCCCTAACCCCCGTTTTTTATTAATTATTTTTAAATAATCTAGATATTGGTTTGGTAATATATAACACATAATACAACAAAATAATATTTTATATCAAAATTATCCCTTGCAGCTTAGTAATAACATAAGATTGTTGCGTCATTCTCAACTTGTAGCAATATCATACAACTATTGCGTCATTCTTAACTTCCCACGCTCTATAGAAATTTTGTTACTAGGGTGAAATCTTCCTTTCTTCACTTTAGATCTGGCCTATATTTTGTAGGTTTTATTTTAGTACCTTACAGTTTTATTTACAAAAATTCTGCTAAAATTCGTTCAAAAATAAAAAAGTTGACTTTCAAATTACGTAAATTGTACCGAAAATTCAAAATTTAAATTAAATTCAATATCTCAGGAAGTAATAAGCGGATTTCAAAGCGGTTTTCACGAAAACGAATTAAATTAAGTGCAGTGTAATATTCTATAATAAAAACAACACCTCTCTACCCAACTCTTATTTTTACTATTTTATTGTAGGAAATATCCAGATATTAACAAAACAATAATAAACAAAATAATAACCACATCAAAATCATTCCCCGCAGCTTAGTAACATCATAAGATTGTTGCGTCATCCTAAACGTGTAGTAATAACAATAGGCTATTGCGCCATCCTCAACTTCCCACGATCTACAGAAACGCTTTATGATACCTTTTGTACACAAAAAGTATACAATTTAAATTTTGTCTTAAATAAACGTTAAAATTTCTATTGCTTTATTGTTAGTATTGTCAGTTAAATTGTTAACTATTGGGGATTTTTACTTTCGCATACATTCTTTCTCTTTGTTCCGCTTTCGTTTGTTTTTCAAATATATTTTAAAATTTCTATTGTTTTATTACTAGTGCTGCTAGTAAAATTTTTAACTATTGTTGATCTTTATACTCGCATACAATTCTTTTCTTTGTTCCGATTTTCTTTGTCTCTTAAAAATTTTAAAATTTCTATTGTTTTATTAGTGCAGTTAGTTAAATTGTTAGCTATTGTGGATTTTTATATTAGCCCACATTACTTCTCTTTGTTCCGTTTTTAGAAACGTTTTATGATACCTTTTGTACATAAAATGTATACAGTTCAAATTCTTTTCTTAAATAAATTTTAAAATTCTATTGTTTAATTATTAGCGTTGTTATCTAAATTGTTAACTATTGTTGATTTTTATATTCGCAAACATTTCTTCCCCTTTGTCCCGCTTTTAGAAAAAGTAAATTACAGAAAACAGTATACACTTTAATTGCAGTTTTAAATATTTTTTTTATTTTTAAATTTTTGTTAGTTCTATTGTCTGTGTATCTATTTAGGTTGTCAGTTATTGTGTAAGCATAACTTGGTCGTAGTTTATACATACTGTGACATATTTATCTTCTATAAGTATATATTAAAATAATAATGATAAGAACGCCCCCGAAGACCCGTCAACAGGAGGGCGAGAGGGATGCAGAGGCGGTACCGTCAACGTCGGTTGACGATACTGTGGGGAGCGTTAATGTCTGTATCCCTGACTCCCCCCTCATTTTAGAGATGAAATAAGAGAGGGAACTAGAAGCAGATTTAAATGAATTTCAACATGTAGAAGTGTCCCAAACTAAAAGTAAAGTTAAATCAGTTAAATCAGATAAATTTCAACGTAAACCTCTACCGATTCAAGCCAACACGGTTAAAGATGTCCTCTCTTTACATAGTATTGTCGACACTCTTGCCAGACAAATAATTAAAGCAATTCATGAAAATAAAAGCGTAACATCAATCAATAAAAGATTCATTATAGAAGCCGCAGAGGAAATCAGCTTAGCCGCTGATATCTTCTTAGAATCCCATCTTGAGTCAGCTAACCGTGATCCACCACTAGATATACCCCCGGCTACTACACCTGCTGTTGTTGACAGCACTGTTCTGAAGGAGGACATCATTTCCGCTGTGAGGGACGAGATCGATAAACTTAAAACGGAATTAAAAACAGAAATCAATTCAAATATTAGCCCAACTTATGCACAAATCGCTTCAAATAAAACCCCAACAGTCGATAAGTCCCCTAAATCCCAGTACAAGCCCGCCATTATTATATCTCCTACAGGAATGGCAGATAATACAGAAAAGACAATAACTAAATTTAAGAAAAGCATCTCCTTCAGAGAGAAGAATTATGCCCCTACCCGCGTCAAGGCCATTTCAAATAATAAAGTAAGGGTTGAATTTCTGAACGAATCCCAATGCCTGGATACACTAAATAAACTAAAAGAATCCACAATCATTTCTGCCGAGCCAGCTAAAAAGATTCTTCCCATGATAATTTTTAAGGGTGTCTCTAAAGACATCCCCCTTGAGGAGCTGTCAGCTATTGTTACACAACAAAATCCTACGATTAGTCAATTAATTACTAAACCAGAAGACTTTAAACTTAGATTTAGAAGAAATAATAACAAGAATCAAAACTTGTATAACGCTGTTTTCATTGTAAGCCCTGCGGTGTGGCGGGAGGCAATAAAACTGGGTAGGGTTAATTCTGACCATCAGCAAGTTTATGTGGGGGATTTTTCCCCGTTCATTCAATGCTACAAGTGTCTACAGTTCGGGCACATTAGTATAAACTGTGGGTCTGACTGTAGGCCTTGTTCGCACTGTTCCGACGTAACTCACCAAGTCGCGGATTGTCCCAACGTTAGTAATAATACAACTCCCGTTTGTTTCAATTGTTCCAAGTACAACACAAAAACCAATAGTAATTTAAACACCAATCACACTGCCACCTCTGTAAATTGTCCCACCATTCAATATATGACAAACCAATTAAAATGTAAAATCGATTACGGTACTTAATTTAACGGTAAGTTGACCTGCTTACACAGTACTCTTGTTAGATTCCAGCACTAAACTTTGTTAATATGGAAAATATTGTCTAAATTATAAATAACAGTCTGATATATTATATAAATGTAATTATAAGTATTTATATTTGTAATTGCGCTCTCAAATAAGTAAAACTCGCTGTAAATGCATAATCTTTCCTCTCTACATATAAATGTTATCAAGCTAAAATACAACTTTCGATTGATTCAACTGTTTCAAATACAACATTAAAATCAACAATATCGTAATTACAAATCATACTGTAACCACTGTTAATCGACCCATCATCCTATATACAAATTACAAACCATCTAAAATATAAAATTGACCATAGTATCTAATTAATTAGTTATATAAACATTTGTTCAATAGTCTTTTCAACAGTCTGATATATTATATAAATGTAATTATAAGTATTTATATTTGTAATTGCGCTCTCAAATAAGTAAAACTCGCTGTAAATGCATAATCTTTCCTCTCTACATATAAGTGTTATCAAGCTAAAATACAACTTTCGATTGATCCAACTGTGTCAAATACAACATTAAAATCAACAATATCTTAATTACAAATCATACTGTAACCACTGTTAATCGACCCATCATCCTATATACAAATTACAAACCATTTAAAATATTAAATTGACCATAGTATTTAATTAATTAGTTATATAAACATTTGTTCAATAGTCTTAATACCTTTTGATAAATTACACTATAAAAACTTTCGGTATTTTATTATTATTAAAATTTGCCTAAATTGTAAGTAACATTCTGTTTGTATTTTACAAAGGCAACGATAAGTACGTTATTTGAATTTGCGTCCTAAATAAGTAAAATCAGTTGTAAATACTTAATTTTCTAATATATGTGTTTTTAAGTTAAGTCGACCTATTAATATAGTATTTTTTGTTAAATTATAATATTAAACTTTCGAAAATTTTTGTTAAACATTGTCTAACTTATAATTAATATTCCATCGTGGAAAGTATTGTTATTTAAATTTGAGTCGTAATAAGTAATAGTTATTGTGAATATCTAATGTTCTTATTAATATACTTGTGTCAAGGATAAGCTGACCTATTTATACAGTACTTTTGGTTAAATTATATTATGAAACCTTTCGTTAAAATTTAAAAAAAAAAAAAAAAAAAAAAAAAACTTTTTGTTTTTATTATATAAATGTGGTTATAAGTATTATCACTGTAATTGTGTCCTACTATAAGTAAAACTTAATATATAATTTAACCATTCGTAAAATTTTAAGCTACTAAAATATTGTCTAATTATAAATAACATTCTGTTCTATGATATAGTTTTAATATATAAGTATTGCTAATATATTATTAACCTGAGGGTAAAAGTTATATGTATTATTATTATATTATATTATATAAGTTATATGTATTATTATTAAGATTGTGTCTTAAATAAGAAAGATTAATAATTAATATATTATTAATCCTTTCGTAAAAAAAAAAAAAAGTCCAATTATAACTAACATTCTGTTATAATATAAATAAAGTTATATGTATTATTATTAAGATTGTGTCTTAAATAAGAAAGATTAATAATTAAAATATTATTAAACCTTTCGTAAAAAATTTTAAGTTACTAAAATATTGTCCAATTATAAATAACATTCTGTTCCTATTATATAAATGTAGTTATAAGTATTATTACAAAAATTGTGTTCTAAATAAGCAAAATTAGCTGTAGATGTATAAATTCTTGTTTCTTACAAATAAGTTGTTAACTAAATGTGTCCTTTTAAATAATGTGTCTTAATGTTAAGAAAAGTAATCGTACATGCTCTGTAATTAAAAATTTGCCAAGTAATAATGTTAAAGCTAAAATAGTTATCATAAGTCATAAATAATAATTATTGTCAAGCACGTTTACACAACTGACCCCGGCCGCCCGTATACCTTAGCGAGGACCGCGGTTGGAAGTGTAGACTGGCATTAGAAAAAATAAATAAAGGACCGGGCCCCAACCCCTAAAAAAAAAAAAAAAAAAACCTAACCTAACCTAACCTAACCTAACCTAACCTAACCTAACCTAACCTAACCTAACCTAACCTAACCTTTTTTTTTTTTTTTTTTTTTTTTTTTTTAACGTGAGGAAATCCGATTACGGATACCCGGCCGAGTGGGGACTCGAGCGCGGGTTATGTGGGACTCGCGGACTGGCAGATGTAGGCCGTCCGAATACCCACTAAAACCTCACGGTGCTCCTCCTCAACCGCCTTTTTGGCCGCACGACACGGGAACTAGAGTCTTCCGTGAAGCGCGGCGGCGGGAGCCTGTCGGCACGTCGCGGAGTCAAGGGTGGTGTGGTCAACCTCGACGGCCTTCTCAGAGTAGCGCGCGGGAGCAACCTGCGCGCGCCTACTCGGGCCAGGTTAGTAGGCGATCAGCTTCCCCAAGCTGACCGCCCTCTGGCTCATTAGGGCGGAAGGCGGCGGTCGTGTGCCGCCCTCCGGCGACCCGGTCTTTTGCGGCGGATAGCGAGTTCGGCTGATTGCCTCCCTCGCCCGTTCCGCCGCCTCCTTCTCGAGCACCACTGCCTCGCAGAAGGATGAGACCGCGTCCCACGACGTCTCGCTACCAGCCATGGCCTTGACCACGGCCGGCAGGGAAAGGTCGTCCCCAATGACGTCGCGCAGAGCGCGACGTTGAGACGCCCAAGCTGGGCACACCTCCAGCGTGTGCTGGGCCGTCTCGTCGAGGCAGTCGTCGCAGTGGTGGCAGCGGGCATCGGGCTCCCTCCCAGCGATCCGACACAGGTAAACCCCGAAGCAACCATGCCCCGTGAGCACCTGCGTGGTGCGGAAGGTTAGGACGCCGTGACGCCTCGCTAACCACTGGCGGAAGACTGGACTAACAGCCTCGATCGTCCTCCGACCGGCGGTTGGTGTTGCCAGCCGGGACTCCCACACCTCCAATGCGGCATCCCGCGCCTCCTCTTGTGGTGCTGACCTTGCCGCGGCCCCGGACACGAGGCCCCGACGCCGGCAATAAACCGACGCCAGAGCAGTCGCGTCCAGGTCCCACGGCATGACTCCGGCCAGCACGCACGCCACCTCACCGGAGATGGTCCGATACCCCCGTATCGCCCGGATGGCCATCACCCTCTGCGCCCGTCGCAGCAGAGTGACGTTGTGCCGGTCCAGGGCGTCCGCCCATACGGGGGCACCGTAGAGGGCCATCGACCTGACCACTCCGGTGTACAGCCGACGGCTCGAGGCGCTCGGCCCATCCACATTGGGCAAGAGGCGCGCCAAGGCCGCCGCCGTCTTCAACAGTTTCGGGGCCAAAGATGAAAAGTGGCCCCGGAAACTCCACCGACCGTCCAGAACAAGTCCGAGGTACTTCATGCTCCTTTTGACGTCAATTGTGACGCCACCGACGACGATATGGGCATCTGGTGGTGGGCCCTTTCGAGGAGCATGGAAGTATAATGCCTCGGACTTGTTCAAGGCAACCTCCAAACCAAGCCGCCTGATGCGGCTGACAACATCGGCCACTCCGGCTGTCGCGAGGACCGCCGCCTCCCGGTAGGTCCTCTGCTGCGCCAAGACCAGCGTATCATCGGCGTAACAGAGGACCTTTATCCCCTCCAAGTTGCTGCCCCGCAGCACCCA
This sequence comes from Eueides isabella, assembly GCA_019049475.1. Lineage (NCBI taxonomy): Eukaryota > Metazoa > Arthropoda > Insecta > Lepidoptera > Nymphalidae > Eueides > Eueides isabella. The sequence goes on along the minus strand of CM032405.1, from coordinate 11,655,018 downwards.
GTCGTACCCGATGTTCCAGAGGATGGGTCCCAGCACCGATCCTTGTGGAACACCGGACGACACTCCGTACTCCTTCCATCCTCCACCCGGAGCGGGAAACATCACGGACCTCCCGGACAGGTAAGCCCCGATGACACGGCACAGGTATGGAGGCACACGGTGGTATAAAAGTGCCTCCTTAATGCAGGGCCAGGGGAGGGAGTTAAAAGCGTTGGCGATGTCTAAAGACACCGCCAAAATCCCGTCACCCCGAGCAACCGCATCCTGCGCATGGGACTTTACCTCGAGTATGGCATCCACCGTCGAACGCCCACTGCGGAAGCCATACTGCAGGTCCGAGAGGTCCGGACCTGTCCCCTCCAAGTGGCGTTGTAGCCTCCTCGCTACAACTCGCTCGAAGAGCGTTGAGTTCTTGCTCAAGAACACGATAGGCCTATAGGCGGAGGCTTAATCCGCCGGACGACCCTACTTCTTAATGAGGACTAACCTGCCTGTCTTCCACCGCTGTGGAATTATGGCTTGAGCCAGACAGGCAGTGAATAGCCCTCGCACTCTGGGCCCCATGGTGTTCAGGGCCAGAGTTAACGCCCGGCCGGGGATGCCATCCAGGCCAGGGGCGGTGCTCTTGTGCCGAGATCGGCGAATAGCTTCTTCGAGCTCCTCCTCCTCCACCGGTGGTGTGACACCGTCTTCCTCCTCTCGCGCTGCAGGGCGGGCCATAGAAGGTGGTGAAAAGTTGGCCCGCTGCGGGAATAGCGACGACAGCACCCCTCGGAGCATTTCCGGTCGGAGCGTCTGCGTCAGTGGTGGAGCCCAAGCCCGTAGCTTACCGATCACCATCCGGTAAGGCGTCCCGTACGGGTCTTGGTCTATCCCCGCAATCATTCGATCGTGCGACTCGCCCTTCGCACGACCGATTGCCTCCTGCAGCCGCGTCCTCGCCTCAACATAGACCTGGTACAGTCGGTCTTCCTCCTCCTGCACCTTCTGTACCCGTCTGCGATAGTGGCTGTACTGGCGTCTCGCACCAACGCAGGTGTTACGCATTTGTGCGATCTCCCACGACCACCAGTACACTTGTCGCCGCTGAGGGCGACGCCCGGAACGGGGCATTGACGCGTCACAGATACGCGTCATCGCCCCCTGCGCCCAGGTGGCGGCGTCTTCTGCAGACGCCAAGCTCTGGGGCAGCCAGGATTCCACTATCGCTGCCTCCTCCAGCAGTTGCCTGTCGAGACGACCCAATTGCCACCGCGGTCCGTACTCTCGCGAGGTTGGACTGGGGGCTGGCGGTTCTGCCGGATGTGTGGAGATCTCGTATTGGATGTAGAGGTGGTCCGAGAGAGTCTCCACATCATCCAGCACTCGCCAACCCCGAACACGACGCGCTAGGGCCGGGCTCGCAAACGTTACGTCCACGACGGACCCACCCAGCCTTCGCACACACGTGTTCGTAGTCCCCCGATTGAGGACAGACAAACCGGTGGCAATAACCCACTCCGTCAGTGTCACACCACGCACATCCGTCGTTGCGGAGCCCCATACGCTTGATTTGGCGTTGAGATCGCCGGCAACTAACTCCTCCGCCGGGCGATGCCGTTCTACCATTTCCCCCAATCGAATAAGAAACTCTTCGAACTCTGCAAGGATTCGATTGGGGGAAAAGTAAACACCAACGACAACTAGGTCGCCGACAAGTGCCGCGACGCATCCCGCACCCCTCTCGACTCGTGAGAAAGGCGGGGAGCCCGCAGCTTCCTGGGTGATAATAGTCACCACCCCGGTGTTGTCCGCGACCCAGTTATCCCGCGCAGGTACGCTGTATGGCTCCGCAACAACCGCCACCTGAATAGACCGCTGCGCCAGGCTTTGGACCAATAAGTCCTGGGCCCGGGCGCAGTGGTTTATATTCGCCTGCAACACACGGAGAGCCATTATTTGGTTTCCATGTGTTGCACCACCTCAGCTGGGATTCTAGAGCTGGCCGCCATTGTTGTCGGCACGCGTCTTCTCCCTCTTCCATTTTTACCGACTTTAGCGCAGACAGCACTACCCGCTTTGTGGTCAGCAGGCTTCTGCGCCGCCTCGCACACTGGGCAATGTGGTGCAGCCGAGCATGTCCGCTGTTGATGCCCGGGTTGACCACACGTGAAGCATTGATTGCTCCGGTCGACTTGACTACAGCACATCGCTGCCATGTGACCCACTTCATGGCATCGGAAACAGCGCTGAATTCGGGGTGGCAATAGCCTGACCCTAGCTGAAACGAATCCCACAAGGAGTCTCGTCCCGCTTAATTTCTGCGCAGCCCCGATCGGGCAGCGTACCCAGACTGACCCAAGACCTGCCCAGTCTTGTTGAATCTCTCCGACTTTTATGTTGGCCGCACTACAGCCTCCGACTCGACTGATGGCAGCAACGACGTCCTCTGCAGTAGCAGAGTCGTCGAGGCCACACACCCTTAGCTCCGCGCACTTCACTGGCCTCGACACCTGCACTTCTTCGGGGTTAAGGACACCCCGCAGCCTTTCGGCCAACGCATCCGCCTTTTCGCTCGTATTGGTTCCAGGTAACTCTAACATTCTGGCCCCAGTACTAGCGACGCGAAATCTTAAATCATTTATACCCAGGTCTTCCAATTTTATATTTTGCTTGACCCGGGTAAGGACATCGCTGTACGTCAACTTATCGGCGACGGCTGGCTGCAGCTTGATGGTCACCACCTGTGACCGAGGACTACGCAACTTTGGCCCCTTTTGCGCTTTAACCTTCGCGGTCTGCGATGCTGGTTTCACCTTTGGAGCAGACGTTTTCTTTGCCCCCTTTCGGACTACGACGGTCCAGCCCTCGGACATGTTAGTTGGGGCTGGAGGCAGAGGCCGAGGCTCCACGGGTGCGGTCGGTTTTAAACCACTTTTCGTCGGAGCTTTCTTCCCCTTGGCTTTCTGCGCCTTTGGTGCTGGATTAGCCTGCGCCATCAAAGTAGTCGCTACAGGCTCCACTTCCACTTGTTTGGGGCTAGACTTGCGCTTGTCTGTTGCTAGCGGAGGTCGCATACTTTTCTCTGGCGGCAGACGTTCCTTAAAGGCTTCCAGCCTCGTAGAGACCATAGCACCCACTTCCACCATAACAGTGCGTACTATGTCGTCTACGGCAACAGACTCTACCGGCACGCGTTGCGACTCCGATGCTTTAGACCGATCCAAATCCACTCTTAAGAGGGCAAACTCTCTCCGCAAGTCCACCAACTCCGCCTGCAGTCGCGTGTTTGTTGCCCTGAGGAGATACACTTCCTCCGATGCCGTTCTCTTTGCCAGGATGTCAACGGCTTTAGAGATAGCACCGGCAGCCTGTTTAAGAGCCTTCGTAAATGTGCCCTTTAAGTTTCCGGAATTGGTAGCAACTCTGTGGATGATAGCCACGCTGTCCGAGACTTGGTTGTGCAAGTCAGAAACCAAAGGCTCGGTAGCGCATGGTTCAAGGGACACATCTGAGAGCCTAGAACTCGTCTTATTCTCCATAACTGCTGTAATATCTACAACTTCCTCCTCCGCCCTTAGGCGACGCTCTTTGCGTTTGGCTTCTTTAAGCGCCTTCTTCGCAACGGCCATCTCCATATTGTCAAGAGTATTTGGTGGACCCTGACATCTTTTGGTCGATGCCACCTTCGCTTTCGGCTTCTCCGTTTCCCCATCCGCGTCCGAAGACCCAGATTGGCTTTCTCTATTCCGGCGCCTCTTTCTGTCCTTCCGAAATTGAGCTGTAACACCCGCTTTGTTGTTGGACTCAACCGACATAACGCTATCCGCATCCGATTCAGAAGCCGCCCAGAAACGACCTCGTGATGACACCGACAACGATCTAGACCGCCCACTGATGATTGAGCTACACTCTGCTAGGTCCAGTCGCTCAACCACAACTCGCGCATCCTTCAAAACTCCCTTCATCGGCACAAGTGCCGGGTTACCATCCCTGTTGGATGTAGATGCTACTCCAGCCTCTTCAGACTCCACACCCACAACACCGCCCATCTCAGGCACCCTCTCATCAGCTACGCCCATATCAGGCACCTCTACTCCGCCTTTCACAGGCCCTTCCTCAACTCCGCCCTTCTCGGGCCCCTCACCCGCAACACACCGGTATCCGTCGCCCCCCGCAGATTCGTGGGGCTTGCGTGCCGAAGCACGGAGGGACTCTCCAGACTCGCTGGTACCCTCCTGCGGTAAGTTAATATTCTGGTATACCGACATGTTGGATTTTTTGCTGATCCACAGCTTCGGCTTTTCTGTCGGGGTGTGCTCCCCTAGGCCGTGTCCATAACGATGGACTAAAGGCACGCCCATGCCTCGCTGGTTTTGGTCCGCGCCGGGAAAAACTCCCGGTCCACCCGCCCGCAAGAGCGAGTGGTTTCCCCTATCCGCCACCTGGGGAAGCGCCCAGTAGGAGGACCATCAACTCCCTTGGGAACCCAACCCAACCTAACCTAACCTAACCTAACCTAACCTAACCTAACCTAACCTAACCTTTTTTTTTTTTTTTTTTTTTTTTTTTTTTTTTTTTTTTTTTTTTTTTTTTTTTTTTTTATCGTGAGGAAACCCTTTTACGGGTACGCCACCCGAGTGGGGACTCGAGCGGGTTATGTGGGACTAATGGACCGGCAGATATAGGCCGTCCACACTACCCACTAAAACCTCACGGTGCTCCTCCTCGACCGTCACAGGCCGGGGCTATGGGTGCCATGGATTCGTCCATAGCCTCGGCGACGGGAGCCTGCTAGGCACGTCTCGGAGTCGGGGGCGGTGGGCCACCCTCAACGGCCTGCTCTGAGTAGCGCGCGGGAGCAACCTGCGCGCGCCTACTCGGGCCAGGCTTGGTAGGCGATCAGCTTCCCCAAGCTGACCGCCCTCTGGCCGATTAGGGCGGAAGGCGGCGATCGTGTGCCGCCCTCCGGCGACCCGGTCTTTTGCGGCGGACGGCGAGATTCGGAAGAAGCCTCCCTCGCCCGCTCCGCCGCCTCCTTCTCGAGCACCACTGCCTCGCAGAAGGATGAGACCGCGTCCCACGACGTCTCGCTACCGGCCATGGCCTTGACTACGGCCGGCAGGGAAAGGTCGTCCCCTATGACGTCGCGCAATGCGCGACGTTGAGACGCCCATGCTGGGCACACCTCCAGCGTGTGCTGGGCCGTCTCTTCGAGGCAGTCGCAGTGGTGGCAGCGGGTGTCGGGCTCCCTCCCAGCGACCCGACACAGATATCTCCCAAAGCAACCGTGCCCTGAGAGTACCTGTGTGGTGCGGAAGGTTAGGACGCCATGACGCCTCGCTAACCACTGGCGGAAAACTGGACGAACCGCCTCGATCGTCCTCTGGCCGGCGGTTGGTGTTGCCAGCCGGGACTCCCACTCTTTCATTGCGGCATCCCGCGCCTCCTCCTGTGGTGCTGACCTTGCCGAAGCCCCGGACGCAAGACCTCGACGTCGGCAATAGACCGACGCCAGAGCAATCGCGTCCAGGTCCCACGGCAGGACTCCTGCCAGCACACACGCCACCTCACCGGAGATGGTCCTGTACCCCCGTATCACCCTGATGGCCATCACCCTCTGCGCCCGCCGCAGCAGGGCGACGTTTTGCCCGTTCAGGGCGTCCGCCCATACGGGAGCACCGTACAGCGCCATCGATCGGACCACTCCGGTGTACAGCCGACGGCTCGAGGCGCGCGGCCCACTTACGTTGGGCAAAAGGCGCGCCAAGGCCCCCGCTGTCTTCAACAGCCTCGGGACCAGTCGTATAAAATGGTCCCGAAAGCTCCACCTGTTGTCCAAGACAAGTCCGAGGTACTTCAAGCTCCTCTTCACTCCAATCGTCACACCGCCGACGACGATGTGGGCCTCTGGTGGAGCGGCCCTCCTCGGAGCGTTGAAGTAGATTGCCTCAGACTTGTCTAGTGCAACCTCCAGACCCAGCCGCCGAATCCGCCCGACGACGTGAGCCACGCCAGCTGTCGCGAGCACTGCTGCCTCGCGATAGGTTCTCTGCTGCGCTAAGACCAGCGTGTCATCAGCGTAGCAGAGGACCTTTACCCCCGGCAGGGTGCTGCCCCGAAGCACCCAGTCGTAACCGATGTTCCAGAGGATCGGACCCAGCACCGATCCCTGTGGAACACCGCACGACACCTCCCAAACTCCCCAGCCGGAGCTTCCAGGAAAGGTCACAGACCTCTCGGAGAGGTAAGCCCCGATGATGCGGCGCAGGTATGGAGGCACCCGATGGTAAATGAGTGCCTGATTGATGCAGGGCCAGGGTATGGAGTTAAAAGCGTTGGCGATGTCTAAAGACACCGCCAAGACTCCTTCGCCCCGAGCCACTGCGTCCTGCGCATGGGACTTCACCTGCAGTATGGCATCCACCGTGGAGCGTCCACTTCGGAAGCCATACTGGTTGTCCGAGAGGTTTGGACCTGTCCTCTCGAGGTGCTGGTGTAGCCTCCTCGCTACCACCCTCTCGAAGAGCTTGGCGATCTCGCTCAACAGCACAATCGGCCTATAAGCCGAAGCTGACTCCACCGGGCGCCCCTCCTTCTTGATGAGGACTAGTCTGCCTGTCTTCCACCACTGTGGAATTATGGCTTGAGCCAGACAGGCAGTAAATAGCCCTCGAATGCTTGGCCCTAAAATAGCATGGGCCAAAGCAACTACACGCCCGGGAATGCCGTCGAGCCCTGGGGCGGTGGTTTTGCCCCGAGATCGCCTCACAGCCTCCTCCAGCTCTTCCTCCAGCACCTCTGGTACGACGCTCTCGTCCCCCTCCTCTTGCGCTGCAGGGCGGGCCATTGATGGAGGTGTAAAGTTGGCCCGCTGCGGGAACAGAGACGACAGCACCCCTCGGAGAGTATCCGGCGGGAGTGTCTGCGTCAAAGGCGGGGCCCAAGTCCGGAGCTTGCCGCGCACCATCCGGTACGGCGTTCCGAACGGGTCCCGATCTATCCCCGCGAGAGCTTCGTCGTGCGCCTCGCCTTTCGCACGACCGATCTCTTCCTGCAGCGCTTTCTTCGCCTCGACGTAGGCGCAGTACAGCCGGTCCTCCTCCTCCTGCTGCCGGCGTGCCCGCCTGCGATAGTGCGTGTAAAGCCGTCTCGCCTCCATGCAGATGTTGCGCAATTGAGCGATCTCACCCGACCACCAGTACACTTGCCGCCGTTGAGGGCGGCGCCCGGAACGGGGCATTGACGCGTCACAGATACGCGTCATTGCCCTCTGCGCCCAGTTTGCGGCGTCTTCTGCAGACGCCAAGCTCTGGGGCAGCCAGGCTTGCACTATCGCAGCTTCCTCCAGAAGTCCCTTGTCGAGGAACCTCAGTTGCCACCGCGGTCCGTCCTCTCGCGAGGTGCGACCTACAGCTGACGGCACCGTCGGATGAGTGGAGATCTCGAATTGGATGTAGAGGTGGTCCGAGAGAGTCTCCACATCATCCAACACTCGCCAACCGTGAACACGGCGCGCTAGGGCCGGGCTCGCGAACGTTACGTCCACCACGGACCCGCCCAGCCTTCGCACGCAGGTGTTGGTAGTCCCCCGATTGAGGACAGACAAACCAGAGGCACCTACCCACTCCGAGAGAGTCGTACCACGCTCAGTCGTCGTTGCAGAGCCCCAAACGCTCGACTTTGCGTTGAGGTCCCCCGCGACCAGCACCTCCGCTGGACTATGTCGGTCTATCATTTCCCCCAAGCGGATTAGGAACTCTTCAAACTCCGCAAGAGTTCGATTGGGGGAAAAGTAGACACCGACGACAACTAGATCGCCGACAAGTGCCGCGACGCATCCCGCACCCCTCTCGACTCGTGAGAAAGGCGGGGAGCCCGCAGCTACCTGGGTGATAATAGTCACCACCCCGGTGTTGTCTGCGACCCAGTTATCACGTGCGGGGACACTGTAGGGCTCCGCAACAACCGCCACCTGAATAGACCACTGCGCCAGGCTTTGGACCAATAAGTCCTGGGCCCTGGCGCAGTGGTTTATGTTCGCCTGCAACACACGGAGAGCCATTATTGGGCTTCCATGTGTTGCACCTCCTCTTGCCTGGCTGGGGCATTGGGTTCGGGCACCGCTGGCCCCCTCCCTCCCTTCCTGCCGTCCCTCCTCTTTCTCGAGGTGCCGGCCCTGGCGCATGCAGCGCTTCCCACCTTATGGTCTGCGGGCTGTCCTGCCGCCTCGCAGACCGGGCAGTGAGGTGCCGCCGAGCACTGGTGTTGCTTGTGCCCGGTCTGGCCGCACCTGAAGCACTGCTGGCTCCTGTCCTGCGCACTGCTGCACTTCGCTGCCACATGGCCAACGTCGTGGCAGCGGAAACAACGCCGGATACGCTGCTGCAGCAGTTGCACCCGCGCAGAGACAAAGCCCACAAGGAGCCGCGACCCACTCACCTTTTTCGCTGCAATAATAGGGCAGCGAACCCACACTGTGCCCAAACCGTTGCGGTCCTGCCGGATCTCTCCTGCTTTGATCGACCCGACATCGCAACCGCCAACTCGGCTTACGGCTTGCGCCACCTCCTCCGAAGTTGCAGAGTCGTCTAGGCCGCTGACCCTCAACTCTGCACACTTCACCGGTCTTGCGACCAGCACGTCACTCGCGTCCAATAACCCGCGCAGTTGTTGGGCGAGGGCATCCGCCTTCTCGCCACTATTGGTACCAGGTAGCTCCAGAACCCTGGCACCAGTAGAGGCGACCCTAAGTCGGACGTCCTCAATACCCAGATCCTCCAATTTCACTGCCTGCTTGATCTGGGTAAGGACGTCCCGATAAGACAACTCTTTCAGTGCAGCGGCTGGCTGTAACGTGAGAGTCACTGCCGCTGACCGTGGCGGACGCAGCTTTGGGCGTTTGGCAGGTTTCGCCTTCTGCGTGTTCTGCTTGGCCTGAGCTGTTGCCGTCTTCGATTTGCCCTTTCGGACGACGACACTCCAACCCTCAGTCAACTGAGCCGGGGCAGGAGGCAGAGGACGTGGCTCCGGTGGCGTCACTTGTGGGGCTTTTTTCGACGCCTTATTTTTCTTTGTGTGCGCCTGCTTCTGCTTCGGAGCTGGGTTAGCGGGTGCCATCAGGGTTGCCACAGTAGGCTTTGCCACTACCTCTGAAACGGCCGCCTGGCGTTTCCTATCTGCCGCCAAAGGAGGGCGTACTGGTTTAGCCGGAAGAAGCCTATCTTCCAGCGCCGCCAGCCGCGTGTTCAGCAATGTGCTCACCTGCACCATCACTGAACTAGCCACGTCCTCCTTCCTCCCTTCCCCTTCAGGATCCCGCCTCACGGACCGAGAGCGCTCCAGGTCGGCTCTCATACGTGCCATCTCTTTGCGCAACTCTGTAAGTTCTCCAGTTAAGCGGGTGTTCACCGCACGCAACTGAATAACTTCTTCGTTCGCCGACTTATTGGCCAATATCCCCATAGCCGTGTTAATAGCGCCAGCGGCCTCCTTAAGGGCTTTGGTGAAAGTGCCCTTAAGGTTGCCTGACCTTCTGGCGACTTTGTTTATTATGGCCAGGCTGTTTTCCACTTGGTGCTGAAGGTCTTGCACCAATGGGCCATCAGGATTTGGCCTCACCAAGTCCGGGGAGTCTGAGAGCCTGGAGTTTGCCCTCTGCACCATTCCCGCTATAGCAGCGACTTCCTCCTCCGCATCAAGCCGGAGCTCTTGACGCCGGGCCGCAGTAATCTTAATTTTCGGATTCTCCTCAGTTCCGGAAGAGCCAGAGTTACTGTTCCTATTTCTGGGTCTCTTCCGGTACTTCCTGTTCTCCGTTCTTGTACTCTTGCTTTGGTCGATCGATCCTATCGACATACAGCTCTCTGCGTCCGATTCCGAAGCCACCCAGAAGCGACCCCGTGAAGTTGTAGACATAGAGCGGGACCTTCCACTGATAACGGATGCGCATTCCGCTAGGTCCAACCGCTCGAGAACTATCTTAGCGCTCTTGAGCGCAATTCCTCCATTTTCAGACACAGAAGCCTCAACTCCAGCTCTGCCCTTATCGGGCACCGACACTGCCGCAATCTCCTTGGCCACTACAGCTACTTCACCTTGCTCGGCCACCGTACCTACACCGCCCTCCTGGGGCACAATCTCCACTCCGCCCTTCTCAGGCACCACCTCGACGCCGCCTTCTGCAGCCACCACACACTCTCCGCCCCTCTCGGGCCCCTCTCCCGCAACACACCGGTAGTCTTTGCCCCCCGCAGATTCGTGGGGCTTGCGTGCCGTAGCACGGAGGGACTCTCCAGACTCGCTGGTACCCTCCTGCGGTATGAATGTATTAAGAGTTACCGACATGTTGTTTTGTTGCTGATCCACAGCTTCGGCTTTTCTGTCGGGGTGTGCTCCCCTAGGCCGTGTCCATAACAATGGACTAAAGGCACGCCCATGCCTCGCTGGTTTTGGTCCGCGCCGGGAATAACTCCCGGTCCACCCGCCCGCGAGAGCGAGTGGTTTCCCCTATCCGCCACCTGGGGACGCGCCCAGTAGGAGGACCAGCAACTCCCTTGGGAACCTAACCTAACCTAACCTAACCTAACCTAACCTAACCTAACCTAACCTAACCTAACCTAACCTAACCTAACCTAACCTAACCTAACCTAACCTATCCTAACCTAACCAAGTACACTCCAAACAACCGTCGATATAACATAGGCTCCGCATTAAAAATTCATAAAAAATCGAATTTTCGAGCCATACGCGCAACGAGTGTTTTATTGGATTTCCCCCTGTCTGATTCACCAGGATTATCGTTTGCAGACCACCAGCACCCCAGGATTCGAAGAAATAGAGCGTCAACTTTCACCAACTATATCAGTGAGTGTGTTTTCGTTTTCAAGCAACCATTAGCGTGTCTAACTGCGCGCCAAGGAGACAAATCAAACGACACCCCATTTGTCACAATCCCTTCACGGAATACAGAGTTACAAAGGCGCGCAGTTTCCATCATAACCTCTAAAAACCGCGTGGCGACCACGCGGTCTGAGAGCACGCTACACGAAATAACCTCAAATAGACCCAACGTGAAGACGCCGAAGCCGGACCGAGGACTTCGACACCGGACCGAGGAATCCTGCAGACGAGATAACCCCAACGAACCCTCAATCACACAGGTAGGCCCAAGGCTCTCCCCTCCCCCTCAGCCCAGATACGTCGCGTTTGGGCTCTTTCAATTCAGGACACAGAGACCTCCCCACATACCTCCACTCAATAAACTCCCCTCAAACCCCCCCACCCCCACCTCCAATTCCACCACCACACTAGTCAAACCTTCTATCCCTCAGGTACGCCCACGGCTTTCCACTCCCCCTCAACCCAGACACCTAGCGTTTGGGCTCTTTCAATTCAGAACACAAAGACCTCTCCACATACCCCCTTTTAATAAACTCCCCCCAAACCCCCCCACCTCCACCTCCACCCCCACCACACTAACCAAGCCCAGAACTCGTATCGCCTACGAGTTCTTGACTAATACTCCAACCAAAGCCCAACCCCCCTTATTCACTTTCTCCCCCGCTCTCCTCCCTACAAGGAGCTTAAGACAAGGCAGAAAAGTCCTCCACCCGCCACAGCTAACAATATTAACCAGTCCTATACACCCCAAAATCGTCCCCCCCCACTTACCACTTACCCCCCTCTCTGAAAAACCTGACAGACCGACTATACGCGAACTCCCCCCACCTCCCCCGCACTCCCCCTTTGTGCTAAACATTGCAGACAGCCCAAACGCGAACTCCCCCCACCTCCCCCCCAACTCCCCTTTTTTGTAAAACTTCACCAATCGTCCCCACACGAATTCCCCCAGACTCCCCCCCAACCCCCTTTTTTCAAAAACCTCACCAATCAACTCCACACGAAACTTACCCCCCCCCCCCCCCCCTCCCCCCACCCCGGAAAATTACCTCACCCCCCCTGGGCCTATCTCGTAAACGGGAAGAGATAGATATACCGAGTTTGGGTTTAATCGACTCAGCAAAAAGAGCTCTACGATCTGGCTCCGACAGAATCCTTAAAAGGACTACCGGAAGAAAAATAGAGCACCCGACCATCCGCGCGAGGAGTTTACTCGTTTCAACGGACACAACAGAAGAAAGCAAAATGTCACAAAAAACAAACATTAAAGCAACGATCGCCGATGACTAAGACTTCTACATCAGCTGGAGGAAGAAAGGAAGCGACGAAGTCACTTAGAGAAGTAGTGATGAGGAGGCAGGTATCCAATAAGGGTACGGAGTCACTGAAAGCTACCGGGTGAAACCCGAAGGGCGAAAGCCGAAAAAGAGACTCCGTCTTACACAGCCCGCTACGCCCCCGACAGAAACCTCCTCACAAACGAATATCGAAGAGGCCCTGCAGAGAGTTACGGACTGGCGAACCGAGGCCTCACCTAACATTCAGCCTTCCCCGAAGCGCATGACATCGACGAAGACACCAGACTGTCGATGTCACCCAAATCAGACATCACCCAAGGGCGCAGGAGCAGCCTTCTTGTTACATCCACAAGAAGGACAGGAGTGGAGATGGACCTTGCGACAAAGCAAGCCAATGATCTGCTCCAAGCGGGAAAGGAGGCCCTCGAATCGTCTCTAAACATGAAGAGGGAATACAAGCAAACAGCCACAGACAGCTTGCAATCCCTCTATGAAATAGTTCTGGCTCTATCAGACTCAAGAGCCAGACACAAATGCAATCTAGAGACGGAACGAGTGAAACACGCTAGAGAAATCGTGAACATCGAAAGGGCCCACAACAAAACGATGTCGGCTCTCATGGAAAAACTAAGTGGCAAGTTAGAAAAGGCTGAAAACAACATCTCGGCCACCCTAACCGAGACGAAGGAAGTACGGAAATGGTTAGGGTTCGAAACAATGGAGCCACATCGTCAAATTAAGGACATAAAAGCCTGTATGGAACAAGTGACAACCGGGTTGGAAAAGCTTCTCCTCCAACCTAAAATAACAACAGAAAAAAGTGAGGAGTACCAGGCTATCCTTCAAGAACACAGAGATCTAAAGAACACAGTGAAAAGCTTATCAAACCAAATTGACGAGTTCCGAAGGGAGAACAACAAGATGCATGAACAGCTGCAACAAATCCAGGACACGAGTGGTAAAACGCTTAAACATTTAAAAAAGCCTCCAACACCCCCACCTGTCCTGGAACCCCCAAAGGAACTAATTGAAATTAAAACTATGATCAAAACCATTCATGACAAACCTACACCACAATCACTAGGCCACTGGAATACTTGGGGACAAAGAGCTTAAAGAAAACCTTCTCCCATTAGCGGGAACGCTAGAAACAGTGACTAGTGATATAAAATCCATAAAGGAAAAACTTGAGAAACCAACCATACCAACAAAGTCCATCCAGGAGGAAATGGAAGCAGCAGAAGGCAGGAAGTCAACAATTGGGAAAAAACCTGCTACGGTAACATACGCTAAGATAGCAGCCGCACCAGTCAAACCCCAACCGAGGCCAAACCACACATTGATAGTGTCGTCAAGCGACCCAACCAACACTGGCGACACTATTATCAAAAGAATAGTGGCGGCCATCGACGCCAAGAAGACAGGGGCAAAGGTGGACTAAGGTACGCAAAGCACGTAACCAAAAAGTCGTGCTGAGCTGCCACACCAAAGAGGATCTGAGACTGGTGCAGGAAAAAGTCAAAGGACAGCAAGGTCTCAAGGTAGAAGTCGCCAGGCCAGCAAATCCGCTCATTATAATCCGGGACGTCCTAGCATATCACACGGACACCGAGATCATAGAGCACATCCTGGCGCAGAACAAAGATATCCTAAAAGAACACAGGAATGAGGCCTAAGCTGCGCGTACGTTACAGAAAACGAGCCCGCAACCCCTGGAATGTCACCCAATAATAGAACTCTCCCCAGAGGCTCACAAAGCTGTCCTAGACGCTGGACATCTTTACATCGGGCTTGCAACGAAGACCTGTTGCGGACCAGTCCCCACTCATGCAGTGCATAAAATGCCTGGGTTTTGGCCACACTAAAACAATGTGCCAAGAGAAAGATCAACTCTGCAGCCACTGCGGAGGCCCTCACACATGGGAGGACTGTAAAGAAAGGAAATCAGGCAGACCACCAGCCTGCATAAACTGTAAAGAAAGTGACAAAAAGGACATAAACATGGAACACAACGCCTTTAGCGTAGACTGCTACGAAAGGCACAAATGGGACACCATAGCCAGCTCAAAAATAGCATACTTGCTAAGGGCGCCCAAATGATACAAACACCAAGATCTCAAGAAATATCAACATCATTCAGGCCAATCTGCAAAGATCAAAATTAGCAACGGCGGAACTCCTGCAAGCAGCAAAGGACAGGAAGATCGATATTGCTTTAGTGCAAGAGCCGTACGTGGGTAGCGCGGGCGTTCTAAAGCAATATCCAGGCACACGAGTAATACAGTGCACTCTTCAACGTTCAAAGCCAGTCAAAGCCGCAATTATAGTCTTCAGTGACAAACTGGAGGTAATTATCGACCCCCAGATTATCACTGAAACGGAGGTAGCAGTTTTACTAAAGGAAAACCGCCAGAAACTAGGATTGATCGCAATCTATTTGGAGGGCGACCAAGACCTACAGCCATACATAACAAGGATAAAGAACTTCCATGGAAAACTCGCAGAATCTACAGGAAACATCTTACTTGCTGGAGACACCAACGCATGGAGTCCTTGGTGGGGAAGCATCACCGAGGACAAAAGAGGAGAAGAATACAGCGCTTTCCTAAACGAGATGGATCTCCATATACTCAACACCGGGAATACACCGACATTCGAGACCATAAGGGGGGGAATCGTATGCACGAGTGTTATCGACGTGACAGCATGCAGCCGTCCTCTCTTGGGATACATCGAAAAGTGGACCGTAGAAAGAAATATCACCACCTCCGACCACAATGCCATTACTTTCTCCTTGAGATACCAACGGGCACCGACCATCCTAAAGCCCGTCACAACGAGGAAAGTACAACACAAGAAAGGCGAAATGGAAGGAATTCGGTCCACTCTTCAAGCGACTATTGGAGGAAAACAACATCCTACCCACTACAATAAGTCTTCGAAACACTCCCGAGGAACTAGAAGAGGCCGTAAACACCTTCACGGCCTTAATCCATAAAACCTGTGAAGACACCATTCCACGTTTAGGAACTGAAATCCGCGACCCACTACCACCTTGGTGGTCAAAACCTCTAAACCAAATGCGGAAAAAGGTTCTCCAATACAAGAGAAGAATTCGAAACGCAGCTACCAACAGGAAGGAACACGTCATAAACGAATACTTAAGAATCAAAGATGAATACAAGACTGAAGCAGAAAGAGCGCAAACTGAGAGCTGGAAGGAATTCTGCACGAATCAGGAGAAGGAAAGTATGTGGGACAAGATCTATAGAGTCTCGCGAAGGACGAACAGCCGCCAAGAAGACACTCTACTGAGAAGCCCGACCTCCGGCCATACCTTGATCCCACAAGATTCGGCAGACCTTCTAGCTCAGACGTTTTACCCAGACGACTCAGAGGCAACAGACCAACCTTGCCACGCTTCAGTCAGAAACTGGATCAACAACTTTGATATAAACAGTTTGCCCGAAGACGACCCACCTTTTACCATCACTGAACTGGAGACGGTGCTGAAGGCGCTAAATCCTAAGAAGGCACCCGGCCCTGACGGCTTGACCTCTGACATCTGCACTGCTGCCATCCGCAGCGCCGAAGAGACCTTTCTGGCGATTGCGAACAAGTGCCTGTCACTATGTCACTTTCCGGAGCAGTGGAAAGTTGCTCACGTAGTCATTATACGAAAACCCGGCAAGGAGGACTACACACATCCAAAGTCCTACCGACCGATTGGCCTTCTCTCAGTACTTGGAAAAATAGTTGAAAAACTTCCTAGTGGGTCGCCTCCAGTGGCATCTCCTCCCTAAATTGAACAAACGGCAATATGGCTTTATACCTCAACACGGCACAGATGAAGCCCTAAGTGATCCCGTTGACCACCTTCGTCTAAAGCTGACAGAGAAAAAATCAGTCCTGATGATTCTCTGGACATCGAGGGAGCTTTTGACAACGCATGGTGGCCGGCACTTAAAAAACAACTTGCCATCAAGGAGTGCCCCAAAATCTTTTCAAGCTAGTCGAAGCATACCTAAATGACAGGAAGATCTCAGTCAATTACGCTAAAAGAGCCTCAACAAAACATACAACCAAGAGCTGCGTTCAAGGGTCCATTGGTGGACCGACTTTCTGGAACGTAATCCTAGACTCTCTACTGCATCGACTAACTGAAAAGGAGTGTACTGCCAAGCCTTTGCCGATGACGTCGTACTCGTTTTCGCGAGCTCAACCATGGAAGTGCTGCAGCAAGAAGCAAATGAGACACTAACAACGGTCATTCAATGGGGGTGAACAAAACAAACTTAGCTTTGCACCGCAAAAAACCAATGCGATGCTTCTCACCAAAAGCTAAAATATAACACCCCAGTCCTAAGTATGGCACGAACAAACATCCGAATAGTCCAAGAGATAAAGCTTCTCGGAGTGATCATAGATAGAAATCTGACCTTCAAGTCCCACGTCGCGGCACATTGTAGGAGAGCCACAGAAATCTACAATCGGCTTGCCTGCATGGCGAAAATCACCTGGGGACTGAACTCAGAGATCATAAGAACGATCTACACAGCGGTAATAGAACCAATTATCACCTACGGGGCGAGCGCGTAGAGTCAATTCACAGAACTGCGCATGATACAACAGCAACTAAACATGGTGCAGAGAGGGTTCGCACAGAAGATCTGTAGGTCATACCGCACGGTCTCCCACACGTCAGCACTCATTCTATCAGGCCTGCTCCCCCTAGATATCAGAATACAAGAGCAGGCCCTAATTCACCGCACCAAGAGAGGCAAAATCTCGAATTACCTTCCTCCAAATACACGCTGGAAACCAATGTGGATTTACAAAACTACAACACCCAGCCTTCCAAGAGGCTGTTAATTATCTGAATCTAGAAGAAACAACACCTGAAACCCTTAACATCCACCAGCGAGATAATCCAGAAATTTATACGGATGGCAGCAAAATAAACGACAGAGTAGGTGCTGCACTCTCCTGGTGGGAGGAAGGAAAAGAAACCAAATCAGCTAGTGTTTACTCTACACCCCTCATGCACTGTATTTCAAGCTGAACTGTATGCCATATACAAAGCTACCCAGGAGGTCATGCATGCCAGAGTTCCGCTGGCTACTATCCTTAGTGACTCAAGATCATCACTAGACCTGCTGGGAAACCCAAAGACCACCCATCCCTTAGCAAGAGCGATACAGCAAAACATACAGTGCATAAAGGAACAAAGGCGACAAATCAAGCTAATCTGGATCCGGGCACACATAGGAACGACCCTGGAAACGAGAGAGCAGATGAACTTGCCAAAGGAGCCGCAATATTAGACCGTCCACACGACTACTCAAGAACACCAGTAGCCTATGTCAAGACAAAGATCCGAGAGGAATCTGTCAAAAGATGGCAGGATAGATACTCCACCTCTAGCACGGGAAACACCACCAGGGAATTCTTCCCCGAGGTCGAAACAGCCTTCCAAATAACAAGGAAGGTAAAATGGGACCCAATCCACGTGCAAATCTTGACAGGACATGGAGGCATAGCCAGTTATTTATACCAATACAAGCTCAAGGACACCCCGGGATGTGAGTGCGACCCCAACATCGAGGAAACCGTGTGGCACATAATACTCGATTGCCCAAGGTTTTCCTCAGCCCGCCTCAGCCTAGAAACCCAGTTAAACATCAAGCTGGAGAGAAAAGGCCTAGCTACACTAATGGCGGACAACCAGACAAGACCAATCCTTCTCGAGTACCTTCTAAACATCTTCAGCACAGCTATGCAAAGAAACGGCAGCAAGATTGCAACAAGAAGGATAACTTGAGAAAGGGAAATGTCTTACCGCACCAGTCACCGAAATCAGCACTAAACAAATCAACAATCCCAGAAACACACATTCAACGCTTTCTACGCATTGGACACCCCGGTATTCCAGGCTATCACTTCGACCCGTAGCCCTTTTTATGGATGAGGATGAAGAAATGCTGGGATTCTGCTTCTGTATCGTCGGTCCGAACAAGTGGGTCTACATCTCACCTGGCCTAGCTGCCCTCACCAAAGGCAGTACCAACAGGGCCACTATGAGAAAATCGGACTACGATAGCATGCCTACCACATCGCTGGCAAACTGCAAATATCGAACAGTGCGAACTAAAAACAAAACTATCGCACTCTTCGAAGGCAGCGACGGCGAGTCCCCCTTCACAAAAGCATGCAAAGTGCTCGACCATCTGAGCATCCAGGCAGAAGAAGAAGCAAACATCACTGGTCCAAGAACGCTAAGTGTTGACGTCATGAAAACTGGATTCGACAGAGGAACCGTCGAAGACTTTCTGGGATGCATAAACGCCTCCAAAAACACAGAGTAGTTGTTTACGAGAACAGAGGACAAGACCTGGCCTTCCTGAAAGATAGGAAGGAAGGAGAAAGAAGAACAGGTTCAACCAACGAAAGCGGAGCGAAAAGACTCGAACAGAGATTAGCCCAGAAAGAGGAATCAAAGAAAAAGGCACAAACATCTATGTCTACTAAAACAAAAATGCCACACAAAATCCTAAGCCTACTAAAGCCAAAAGAGCGTCTGGTTCGAAAGGGTAAACCTACAAGAGCTGACAAAGGACAGATCGCAACACCTGATCTGCCTCCAGCCAACGAAGCAAAGCAGCACATGGAGAACGCACTCCTTGAATACCTCACCATCTTAAGGGAAACTATTAAAGTCAACCTTGCGACCTGTGAGAAGATAAGACGTACCTTCGAGCTCAAAAAAAAAAAAAACGAAGGCTTACTCAAGGTCCTACTCGAGGAAGAAAAGGCCGCTATCTTTGACAATTCCACCTCATAATACCTGCGGGGAGAACCACCAAAACTTCCCCACATGACGGCCTACAGCGGGAAACATGGCTTTGTAGAAAGAGACACCCAGACCAATGAAGAAAACAACTCACCCAGGTACAGAACATCACCCGACGACTCCATCCTAATACTAGCACGATGTACAGAGGTCTCGTTGGAACACAAGATATTGGAAAGGGCTCAAACCATACAGCCTCCCAATAGCCCAACGGATCTCAACAACCAACCTACATCACCGGAGATAGAATGGGTCAACGGAGTTCCTGGCTGCGGGAAATCCACCTGGGTAGTAAACAACTTCAACCCCGACAGTGACCTAATCGCAACCACCACCATCGAGGCAGCCGAGGACCTCAGAAGCAAAATTACATTCAGACGCAAGAAGGAAGCGCACATCAGAGTTAAAACGATAGCTTCAATCCTCGTAAATGGTATCAAAGACAGGCCTAAGAGAATGATAGTTGACGAGGCCTTGATGAATCATTTTGGAGCAATCGTAATGGCGGCGAAACTCACAGGAGCCGAAAAACTCACACTGATCGGGGACATAAATCAATTACCCTACATAGACAGGCTAAACCTCTTCAAAATGCAGTATATCAGTCCAAGCCTCGTGACGCCCATCAGTCTAGAGCTCACAAGAACTTACTGGTGTCCGCAAGACGTTACCTACGCTCTAAACGAGGTCTACAATGGGATTTACACAGCACGCTCAAAGACTCGATCCCTGAAAAGATCCAGACTCACCGGCTCATCCATCCTAAAGGATTCCCCAAACACCTTGTTTTTCGTCTACACGCAGGCAGAAAAGACGGATCTTACCCGGAAAGGGTACGGGACAGGACCAAACTCTCGCACCCTCACCATAAATGAGTCTCAGGGACTGACATACGAGTCAGTAGTTATCATGCAAACGAAGTCGGTAAAAATTGCTTTACACGATAGCATATCACACGCTGTCGTCGCTATCACCCGACACACAGAAGAATGCATGTACTACACCGACGCCGAAGTAGACGCAATCGGCAGATTCATCCACAGAGCAAACACATCCCACACGGACGATATAACAGACTACAACCTGCAAATGGCAATCTCTTACAGAGACACAGACGCTATTAACAAACTAAAACACATGAGTAAACACCAATAAAAATACCTAAAAGAGGACGCACGGAGAAGACTTGGATACTATATAGAAAAATTTGGATACACCTACCTACAACCACCTGGAAGTGACACACAGACCAAACAGGCTCTTAAAGCCAAATAGGGCTCTTAAAGCCCAAACAACCTCAAGACGTGACTAAACTGACTTACTTGACGAAACCGTTGAAATGAGTAAATTTCATAAAATAAAATATATAAAAAATCAAACAAAAGAATCAAAAGAGCAGACAAGGGCACGGACCCCGAAAGTCCGTGGTGTTTTATTTACCCAATTTAAAAAAAAAAAAACCTAACCTAACCTTTTTTTTTTTTTTTTTTTTTTTATCGTGAGGAAACCCTTTTACGGGTACGCCACCCGAGTGGGGACTCGAGTGGGTTATGTGGGACTAATGGACCGGCAGATATAGGCCGTCCACACTACCCACTAAAACCTCACGGTGCTCCTCCTCGACCGTCACAGGCCGGGGCTATGGGTGCCATGGATTCGTCCATAGCCTCGGCGACGGGAGCCTGCTAGGCACGTCTCGGAGTCGGGGGTGGTGGGCCACCCTCGACGGCCTGCTCTGAGTAGCGCGCGGGAGCAACCTGCGCGCGCCTACTCGGGCCAGGTTAGTAGGCGATCAGCTTCCCCAAGCTGACCGCCCTCTGGCCGATTAGGGCGGAAGGCGGCGATCGTGTGCCGCCCTCCGGCGACCCGGTCTTTTGCGGCGGACGGCGAGGTCGGAAGAAGCCTCCCTCGCCCGCTCCGCCGCCTCCTTCTCGAGCACCACTGCCTCGCAGAAGGAAGAGACCGCGTCCCACGACGTCTCGCTGCCGGCCATGGCCTTGACTACGGCCGGCAGGGAAAGGTCGTCCCCTATGACGCCGCGCAATGCGCGACGTTGAGACGCCCAGGCTGGGCACACCTCCAGCGTGTGCTGGGCCGTCTCTTCGAGGCAGTCGCAGTGATGGCAGCGGGTGTCGGGCTCCCTCCCAGCGACCCGACACAGATATCTCCCAAAGCAACCGTGCCCTGAGAGTACCTGTGTGGTGCGGAAGGTTAGGACGCCATGACGCCTCGCTAACCACTGGCGGAAAACTGGACGAACTGCCTCGATCGTCCTCCGGCCGGCGGTTGGTGTTGCCAGCCGGGACTCCCACTCTTGCAATGCGGCATCCCGCGCCTCCTCCTGTGGTGCTGACCTAGCCGAAGCCCCGGACGCAAGACCTCGACGCCGGCAATAGACCGACGCCAGAGCAATCGCGTCCAGGTCCCACGGCAGGACTCCTGCCAGCACACACGCCACCTCACCGGAGATGGTCCTGTACCCCCGTATCACCCTGATGGCCATCACCCTCTGCGCCCGCCGCAGCAGGGCGACGTTTTGCCGGTTCAGGGCGTCCGCCCATACGGGAGCACCGTACAGCGCCATCGATCGGACCACTCCGGTGTACAGCCGACGGCTCGAGGCACGCGGCCCACTTACGTTGGGCAAAAGGCGCGCGAGGGCCCCCTCTCTTTTCAACAGCCTCGGGTCCAGTCGTATAAAATGGTCCCGAAAACTCCACCTGTTGTCCAAGACAAGTCCGAGGTACTTCATACTCCTCTTCACTTCAATCGTCACACCGCCGACGACGATGTGGGCCTCTGGTGGAGCGGCCCTCCTCGGAGCATTGAAGTAGATTGCCTCAGACTTGTCTAGTGCAACCTCCAGACCCAGCCGCCGAATCCGCCCGACGACGTGAGCCACGCCGGCTGTCGCGAGCACTGCTGCCTCGCGATAGGTCCTCTGCTGCGCTAAGACCAACGTGTCATCAGCGTAGCAGATGACCTTTACCCCCGGCTGTTCCAGAGGATCGGACCCAGCACTGATCCTTGTGGAACACCGCACGACACCTCCCAAACTCCCCAGCCAGAGCTTCCCGGAAAGGTCACAGACCTCTCGGAGAGGTAAGCCCCGATGATGCGGCGCAGGTATGGAGGCACCCGATGGTAAATGAGTGCCTCATTGATGCAGGGCCAGGGCATGGAGTTGAAAGCGTTGGCGAGGTCTAAAGACACCGCCAAGACTCCTTCACCCCGAGCCATTGCGTCCTGCGCTTGGCACTTCACCTGCAGTATGGCATCCACCGTGGAGCGTCCACTTCGGAAGCCATACTGATTGTCCGAGAGGTTTGGACCTGTCCTGTTGAGGTGCTGCTGTAGCCTCCTCGCTACCACCCTCTCGAAGAGCTTGGCGATCTCGCTCAACAGCACTATCGGCCTATAAGCCGAGGCTGAGTTCGCCGGGCGCCCCTCCTTCTTGATGAGGACTAGTCTGTCTGTCTTCCACCACTGTGGAATTACGGCTTAAGCCAAACAGGCAGTAAATAGCGCTCGAATGCTTGGCCCCAAAATAGCATGGGCCAAAGCAACTACGCGCCCGGGAATGCCGTCGAGCCCTGGGGCGGTGGTTTTGCCCCGAGATCGCCTCACAGCTTCCTCCAGCTCTTCCTCCAGCACCTCTGGTACGACGCTCTCGTCCCCCTCCTCTTGCGCTGCGGGGCGGGCCATTGATGGAGGTGTAAAATTGGCCCGCTGCGGGAACAGAGACGACAGCACCCCTCGGAGAGTATCCGGCGGAAGTGTCTGCGTCAAAGGCGGGGCCCAAATTCAAGCTTGCCGCGCACCAACCGGTACGGTGTTCCCAACGGGTCCCGGTCTATCCCCGCGAGAGCTTCGTCGTGCGCCTCGCCTTTCGCACGACCGATCTCTTCCTGCAGCGCTTTCTTCGCCTCGACGTAGGCGCAGTACAGCCGGTCCTCCTCCTCCTGCTGCCGGCGTGCCCGCCTGCGATAGTGCGTGTAAAGGCGTCTCGCCTCAATGCAGATGTTGCGCAATTGAGCGATCTCACCCGACCACCAGTACACTTGCCGCCGTTGAGGGCGGCGCCCGGAGCGGGGCATTGACGCGTCGCAGATACGCGTCATTGCCCTCTGCGCCCAGTTTGCAGCGTCTTCTGCAGTCGCCAAGCTCTGGGGCAGCCAGGCTTGCACTATCGCAGCTTCCTCCAGAAGTCCCTTGTCGAGGCACCTCAGTTGCCACCGCGGTCCGTCCTCTCGCAAGGTGCGACCTACGGCTGACGGCACCGTCGGATGAGTGGAGATCTCGAATTGGATGTAGAGGTGGTCCGAGAGAGTCTCCACATCATCCAACACTCGCCAACCGTGAACACGGCGCGCTAGGGCCGGGCTCGCGAACGTTACGTCCACCACGGACCCGCCCAGCCTTCGCACGCAGGTGTTGGTCGTGCCCCGATTGAGGACAGACAAACCAGAGGCAACTACCCACTCCGAGAGCGTCGTACCACGCTCAGTCGTCGTTGCAGAGCCCCACACGCTTGACTTCGCGTTGAGGTCCCCCGCGACCAGCACCTCCGCCGGACGATGTCGGTCTATCATTTCCCCCAAGCGGATTAGGAACTCTTCAAACTCCGCAAGAGTTCGATTGGGGGAAAAGTAGACTCCGACGACAACTAGATCGCCGACAATTGCCGCGACGCATCCCGCACCCCTCTCGACACGTGAGAAAGGCGGGGAGCCCGCAGCTACCTGGGTGATAATAGCCACCACCCCGTGTTGTCTGCGACCCAGTTATCACGTGCGGGGACACTGTAGGGCTCCGCAACAACCGCCACCTGAATAGACCACTGCGCCAGGCTTTGGACCAATAAGTCTTGGGCTCTGGCGCAGTGGTTTATGTTCGCCTGCAACACATGGAGAGCCATTATTTGGTGTCCATGTGTTGCACCTCCTCTTGCCTGACTGGGGCATCTGGATTGGCCACCGCTGGCTCCCTTCCTCCCTTCCTGCCGTCCCTCCTCTTCCTAGAGGTGCCGGCCCTGGCGCATGCAGCGCTTCCCACCTTATGGTCTGCGGGCTGTCCTGCCGCCTCGCAGACCGGGCAGTGAGGTGCTGCCGAGCACTGGTGTTGCTTGTGCCCGGCTTGGCCGCACCTGAAGCACTGCTGGCTCCTGTCCTGTGCACTGCTGCACTTCGCTGCCACATGGCCAACGTCGTGGCAGCGGAAACAACGCCGGACTCTTTGTTGCAGCAGCTGCACCCGCGCGGACACGAAGCCCACAAGCAGCCGCGACCCACCAACCTTTTTTGCCGCCGCAATAGGGCAGCGGAGCCAGGCTGAGCCTAAGCCATTGCGGTCCTGCCGGATCTCTCCCACCTTCACAGATCCGACATGGCAGCCTCCGACTCGGCTCACTGCTTGCGCCACTTCCTCTGAAGTTGCAGAGTCGTCTAGGCCACTGACCCTCAACTCTGCACACTTCATCGGTCTCGCCACCAGGACCTCCGTTGCGTCGAACACCCCACGCAGCCGTGTGGCTAGGGCATCCGCCTTCTCGCCGCTATTGGTGCCAGGTAACTCCAGAACCCTGGCACCAGTAGATGCAACCCTAAGTCGCACGTCCTCAATACCCAGATCCTCCAATTTCACTGTCTGCTTGATCTGGGTAAGGACGTCGCGATACGACATCTCTTTTTGGGCAGCGGCCGGTTGCAACGTGAGGGTCACCGCTGCTGATCGTGGCGGGCGCAGCTTTGGGCGTTTAGCAGATTTCGCCTTCTGCGTGTTCTGCTTCGCCTGGGCTGCCGTCGCCTTCGACTTCCCCTTACGCACAACTACACTCCAACCCTCGGTCAATTGAGCCGGAGCAGGAGGCAGAGGACGTGGCTCCGATGGCGTCGGTTGTGGGGCTTTTTTCGGCGCTTTGTTTTTCTTCTTGGCCTGCTTTTGCTTCGGAGGCGGGTTTCCGGGTGCCATCAGGGTTGCAACAATAGGTTCCGCCACTACCCCTGAGACGGCCGCCTGGCGCTTCCTATCCGACGCCAATGGAGGGCGGACTGGCTTTGCCGGAAGGAGCCTATCCTCTAGGGCAGCCAGCCGCGCGTTCAGCAATGTGCCCCCCTGCACCATCACTGAACGAGCCACGTCCTCTTTTTTACCTTCACCCTCGGCAGCCCGCCTCACAGCCCTAGAGCGCTCCAGGTCGGCTCTCATATGGACGATCTCCTTGCGCAACTCAGTAAGCTCCTCAGTTAGGCGGGTGTTCGCTGCGCGTAACTGAGTTACCTCTTCGTTGGCAGTCTTATTGGCCAAGATCTCCACAGCCGTATTAATAGCGCCGGCCGCCTCCTTAAGGGCTTTTGTAAATGTGCCCTTAAGATTGCCGGACCTGCTGGCGACTTTATTAATAATCGCCAGGCTATTGGACACTTGGTGCTGCAGATCTTGCACCAACGGGCCATTAACTTTCGGCCTCGTCATGCCTGGAGCGTCTGAGAGCCTGGAGTTTGCTCTCTGTACCATCTCTGCGATGGCGGCCACTTCCTCCTCTGTATCACGCCTCACCTCAGTAACTTTTACTTTGGGCCCCTCCCTGGTCTCCTCGGTCCCAGAAGAGCCAGAATTACTGTTTCTATCTCTGGGTCTCTTTCGAAACTTCCTGCCTTCCATCCTCGTGTTTGAATTGTGCGATGCCATGGACACGCAGATCTCCGCCTCTGACCCTGAAGACGCCCAGAAGCGACCC
Organism: Eueides isabella; assembly: GCA_019049475.1. Taxonomy (NCBI): domain Eukaryota; kingdom Metazoa; phylum Arthropoda; class Insecta; order Lepidoptera; family Nymphalidae; genus Eueides; species Eueides isabella. Next base: position 11,629,250 of record CM032405.1, on the reverse strand, counting down.
CGTGAAGATATTGATAACGAGCGGGACCTACCACTGATGGCGGATGCACATTCCGCCAGGTCCAGCCGCTCAACAACCACCTTAGCACTTTTCAGTGCAATTCTTCCACAGTTTGGCATAAAAGCCTCAACAGCACCTATAATAGGCGCGTCATTCCCAACTACGCCCTTAACGGGCCCAACGACTGATGCAATCTCCTCGACCATCACATCAACTCCACCCTTCTCGGCCACTAAAACCGCTCCGCCCATCTCAGGCACCACCTCGACGCCGCCTCCTGCAGCCACCACACACTCTCCGCCCTTCTCGGGCCCTTTCCCCGCAACACATCGGCAGTCTTTGCCCCCCGCAGATTCGTGGGGCTTGCGTGCCGTAGCACGGAGGGATTCTCCAGACTCGCTGGTACCCTCCTGCGGTATGAATAATTTTTGGCTTACCGACATGTTGTTGTTTGCTGATCCACAGCTTCGGCTTTTCTGTCGGGGTGTGCTCCCCTAGGCCGTGTCCATAACGATGGACTAAAGGCACGCCCATGCTTTGCTGGTTTTGGTCCGCGCCGGGAAAAACTCCCGGTCCACCCGCCCGCGAGAGCGAGTGGTTTCCCCTATCCGCCACCTGGGGACGCGCCCAGTAGGAGGACCAGCAACTCCCTTGGGCGACCAACCTTTTTTTACCTCACGGTGCTCCTCCTCGACCGTCACAGGCCGGGGCTATGGGTGCCAAGGATTCGTCCATAGCCTCGGCGACGGGAGCCTGCTAGGCACGTCTCGGAGTCGGGGGTGGTGGGCCACCCTCGACGGCCTGCTCTGAGTAGCGCGCGGGAGCAACCTGCGCGCGCCTACTCGGGCCAGGTTAGTAGGCGATCAGCTTCCCCAAGCTGACCGCCCTCTGGCCGTTCAGGGCGGAAGGCGGCGATCGTTGGGCGACCATTTTTTTTTTTTTTTTTAACGTGAGGAAATCCGATTACGGATACCCGGCCGAGTGGGGACTCGAGCGGGTTATGTGGGACTCGCGGACTGGCAGATGTAGGCCGTCCGAATACCCACTAAAACCTCACGGTGCTCCTCCTCAACCGCCTTTTTGGCCGCACGACACGGGAACTAGAGTCTTCCGTGAAGCGCGGCGGCGGGAGCCTGTCGGCACGTCGCGGAGTCAAGGGTGGTGTGGTCACCCTCGACGGCCTTCTCAGAGTAGCGCGCGGGAGCAACCTGCGCGCGCCTACTCGGGCCAGGTTAGTAGGCGATCAGCTTCCCCAAGCTGACCGCCCTCTGGCTCATTAGGGCGGAAGGCGGCGGTCGTGTGCCGCCCTCCGGCGACCCGGTCTTTTGCGGCGGATAGCGAGTTCAGCTGTTGCCTCCCTCGCCCGTTCCGCCGCCTCCTTCTCGAGCACCACTGCCTCGCAGAAGGAAGAGACCGCGTCCCACGACGTCTCGCTACCGGCCATGGCCTTGACTACGGCCGGCAGGGAAAGGTCGTCCCCAATGACGTCGCGCAGAGCACGACGTTGAGACGCCCAAGCTGGGCACACCTCCAGCGTGTGCTGGGCCGTCTCGTCGAGGCAGTCGTCGCAGTGGTGGCAGCGGGCATCGGGCTCCCTCCCAGCGATCCGACACAGGTAACCCCCGAAGCAACCATGCCCCGTGAGCACCTGCGTGGTGCGGAAGGTTAGGACGCCGTGACGCCTCGCTAACCACTGGCGGAAGACTGGACGAACAGCCTCGATCGTCCTCCGGCCGGCGGTTGGTGTTGCCAGCCGGGACTCCCACTCCTCCAATGCGGCATCCCGCGCCTCCTCTTGTGGTGCTGACCTTGCCGCGGCCCCGGACACGAGGCCCCGACGCCGGCAATAGACCGACGCCAGAGCAGTCGCGTCCAGGTCCCACGGCATGACTCCGGCCAGCACGCACGCCACCTCACCGGAGATGGTCCGATACCCCCGTATCGCCCGGATGGCCATCACCCTTTGCGCCCGTCGCAGCAGAGTGACGTTGTGCCGGTCCAGGGCGTCCCCCCATACGGGGGCACCGTAGAGGGCCATCGTCCTGACCACTCCGGTGTACAGCCGACGGCGCGAGGCGCTCGGCCCATCCACATTGGGCAAGAGGCGCGCCAAGGCCGCCGCCGTCTTCAACAGTTTCGGGGCCAAAGATGAAAAGTGGCCCCGGAAACTCCACCGACCGTCCAGAACAAGTCCGAGGTACTTCATGCTCCTTTTGACGTCCATTGTGACGCCACCGACGACGACATGGGCGTCTGGTGGTGGGCCCTTTCTAGAAGCATGGAAGTATAATGCCTCGGACTTATTCAAGGCAACCTCTAAACCAAGCCGCCTGATGCGGCCGACAACATCGGCCACCCCGGCCGTCGCGAGGACCGCCGCCTCCCGGTAGGTCCTCTGCTGCGCCAAAACCAGCGTGTCATCGGCGTAACAGAGGACCTTTATCCCCCCCAAGTTGCTGCCCCGCAGCACCCAGTCGTACCCGATGTTCCAAAGGATGGGTCCCAGTACCGATCCTTGTGGAACACCGGACGACACTCCGTATTCCTCCCATCCTCCACCAGGAGCGGTAAAGATCACCGACCTCCCGGACAGGTAAGCCCCGAGGACGCGGCACAGGTATGGAGGCACACGGTGGTATAAAAGTGCCTCCTTAATGCAAGGCCAGGGTAGGGAGTTGAAGGCCAGGGCAGGGTCTAAAGACACCGCCAAAATCCCATCACCCCGGGCAACCGGATCCTGCGCATGGGACTTGACCTCGAGTATGGCATCCACCGTCGAACGCCCACTGCGGAAGCCATACTGCAGGTCCGAGAGGTCCGGACCTGTCCCCTCCAAGTGGCGTTGTAGCCTCCTCGCTACAACTCGCTCGAAGAGCTTGGCGATCTCGCTCAAGAGCACGATAGGCCTATAGGCGGAGGCTGAATCCGCCGGACGCCCCTCCTTCTTAATGAGGACTAACCTGCCTGTCTTCCACCGCTGTGGAATTATGGCTTGAGCCAGACAGGCAGTGAATAGCCCCCGCACTCTGGGCCCCATGGTGTTCAGGGCCAGAGTTAACGCCCGGCCGGGGATGCCATCCAGGCCAGGGACGGTGCTCTTGTGCCGAGATCGGCGAATAGCTTCTTCGAGCTCCTCCTCCTCCACCGGTGGTGTGACACCGTCTTCCTCCTCTTGCGCTGCAGGGCGGGCCATAGAAGGTGGTGAAAAGTTGGCCCGCTGCGGGAATAGCGACGACAGCACCCCTCGGAGAATATCCAGTCGGAGCGTCTGCGTCAGTGGTGGAGCCCAAGCCCGTAGCCTACCGATCACCATCCGGTAAGGCGTCCCGTACGGGTCGTGGTCTATTCCCGCAATCATTCGGTCGTACGACTCGCCCTTCGCACGACCGATTTCCTCCTGCAGCCGCGTCCTCGCCTCGACATAGACCTGGTACAGTCGGTCTTCCTCCTCCTGCACCTTCTGTACCCGTCTGCGATAGTGGCTGTACTGGCGTCTCGCACCAACGCAGGTGTTACGCAGTTGTGCGATCTCCCACGACCACCAGTACACTTGTCGCCGCTGAGGGCGACGCCCGGAACGGGGCATTGACGCGTCACAGATACGCGTCAACGCCCCCTGCACCCAGGTGGCGGCGTCTTCTGCAGACGCCAAGCTCTGGGGCAGCCAGGATTCCACTATCGCTGCTTCCTCCAGCAGTTGTCTGTCGAGACGACCCAATTGCCACCGCGGTCCGTACTCTCGCGAGGTTGGACTGGGGGCTGGCGGCGCTGCCGGATGTGTGGAGATCTCGTATTGGATGTAGAGGTGGTCCGAGAGAGTCTCCACATCATCCAGCACTCGCCAACCCCGAACACGACGCGCTAGAGCCGGGGTCGCAAACATTACGTCCACGACGGACCCGCCCAGCCTTCGCACACACGTGTTCGTCGTCCCCCGGTTGAGGACGGACAAACCGGTGGTAATTACCCACTCCGACAGTGTCACACTACGCACATCCGTTATTGCGGAGCCCCACACGCTGGATTTGGCGTTGAGGTCGCCCGCTACCAACACCTCCGCCGGGCGATGCCGTTCTACCATTTCCCCCAATCGAATTAAAATCTCTACGACTTCTGCAAGAGTTCGATTGGGGGAAAAGTAAACACCAACGACAACTAGGTCGCCGACAAGTGCCGCGACGCATCCCGCACCCCTCTCGACTCGTGAGAAAGGCGGGGAGCCCGCAGCTACCTGGGTGATAATAGTCACCACCCCGGTGTTGTCCGCGACCCAGTTATCCCGCGCAGGCACGCTGTACGGCTCCGCAACAACCGCCACTTGTATCGACCGCTGCGCCAGGCTTTGGACCAATAAGTCTTGGGCTCTGGCACAGTGGTTGATGTTCGCCTGCAGTATACGCACATCCATTATTGGACGAGCATAGGCTGCACCTCCACGCCCTTATTTGGTTGGGCTTCCGGTGAGGCTTGGCTTATAGTGGCCGCCCTTCCTTTTCTGCGTTTTGACTGCGCACATATTTTTGCGCAGGCTGAGCTCCCCGCCAAGTGACTGGCAGGCCTTTGCGCTTCCTCGCACGCCGGGCAGTGTGGTTGCTCTGAACACGTGGCGTGCTTGTGGCCAGGGCGTCCACATCTGAAGCAGTGAGAGCTGCGATCCACACCACTACAGTTCGCAGCCACGTGTCCTGTTTCGTGGCAGCGGAAGCAACGCAGGACCCTCTGCTGCAACAGTGTCACTTTCGCCGACACGAAACCCACCAAAAGGCGCCCTCCGCTCACTCTTTTGGCAGCAACCACCGGACAACGGACCCAGGCCGTGCCAAGGCCTGCACGGTCCCGCCTAACCTCTCCAACTTTAACTGCGCCAATGTCGCAACCACCAGTTTTACTAACGGCTGCCGCCACCTCTGCGGAGGTTACAGAGTCGTCGAGCCCACTTACACGTAACTCTGCACATTTAGTGGGCCTTGTCACTTGGACTTCGCTCTCCTCTAGCACGCCGCGTAATTTTTGCGCAAGAGCATCCGCCTTCTCGCCCGAATTAGCCCCCGGGATTTCCAGTAGCCTCGCGCCAGTCGAAGCAACCCGGAATCTCATGTCCGAGATATCCAACTCCGCGAGGTCAACCTTATCCTTGAGCTGGGAGAGCACTTGGCTGTAAGTTACGTTGCTCTCCACTGCTCTGGGTTGAAGCTTCAGTGCAACTACCGCTGACCGTGGCTGCCTTAGTTTTGGCTTTTTCGGCAGCTTTAACTCCTTTTGCCCCGACTTCTTTTTCAATTGCTGCTGGGCGTGAGCAACAGCAGCCTTCTTTGTAGTGCCTTTCCTGGCTACTATATTCCACCCTTCTGATGTATCTGCTGGCGCAGGTGGTAGCGGACGTGGTTGTGGCACCTTCACCTCTATAGCTCCCGCGGCTTTATTCCCTTTGCCCTTTCCTTTGCCTTTTGTAGGCATTTGACGTCTTGTGGGAGCAGGGTTCGCGGGAGCCATGAGTGGAGTATTCACCTCTGCCCTTGACGAAGTCGGGGCAACCGTTTTTGACGCCGCCAGCGGGGGACGCATGCTCTTCTCCGGAAGAAGTCGGTTCTCTAGACCTTCTATCCGGGCGCTCACCATCGTGCCGACTTCAATCATTATCGAGCGCATCAGCTCATCGGAACGCGCTGGTTGATTATGGCTTGGTTCCACCCCTTGGCTATTTTGCTTTTGAAGGTCAGCCCGTAAAAGACTGACCTCGTTCCGCAACTCCGTCATTTCGTAGCGCAGCTTGTTATTATGCGCTCGCAACTGGGCTACCTCCTCCGTTGCTGTACGCTGAGCTAGCTCGTCCACCGCCATGCTTATTGCTTTTGCCGCCTCTTTTAGAGCCCTGGTGAAGGTACCCTTTAGGTTACCAGATTTGCTGGCTACCTTTCTAATAACTTCTAGACTATCGGTCACCCTATTATGGAGATCAGACGCGAGTCTGGATTCGTCCTGTTCTGAGTATGAATGAACGGACATGACCGATTGCCTAGAATTGGCTCTAGAACGTAGGACTAAGATATCTTGTTCCACTTCACTTTCTGTCCTATTTCTGTCCTCCTCCTGTTTAGTACCATTACGGGCCTGCTCGGCTTCCGTGGACGGCCTTCCTCTACCTCGTTTCTTCACCACTACTTTGGGGGCCGGCCTGTCAGATTCTCCTTCACCTGAAGAATCTGCCTGGTCACTCGGCTTTCGAGGTCTTTTCCTCCTATCCTTCATATATTGAGACCGTGTCTTTGTTTGTTGCGATCCCACAGACATTAAGCTTTCGGAGTCTGACTCCTTCGACTCCGATGCTTCCCATAGCCGCCCATGCGACGAACAAGGTCCCCGCCTCGACCTAACACCAACACTAGCGTCCACCTTGGTCAATACCACTCTTGGCTCCTTGACTCCAATCCCTGCAACGCTACTCGTCACAGATAGTCTCCGATTTTCACTTGCCTGAGACAGAACAAGATCTTCACACACCACACCTCCAACAACTTCGCCCTCACCAGGCACAACCAACTCTCCGCCTTTCGCAGGCCCTTCCTCAACTCCGCCCTTCTCGGGCCCCTCACCCACAACACACCGGTATCCGTCGCCCCCCGCAGATTCGTGGGGCTTGCGTGCCGAAGCACGGAGGGACTCTCCAGACTCGCTGGTACCCTCCTGCGGTAGATTAATATTCTTGTATACCGACATGTTGGATTTTTGCTGATCCACAGCTTTGGCTTTTCTGTCGGGGTGTGCTCCCCTCCCCTGACCAAATGTCAACACCCATGTTCGACTAGCAAGGTAGCTCACTACGGACGCATGAGGTGGCGACTTGAACAAAAGCCAACGCCAGTGGTCGCCTAGCGGGATAACTCACTATTAATTAACGACTCAGCAACCTGACTTAAGTCCACATACTCACAATATGCAGAACATGTCTCAGGGGTCCATTCAACCATCTCGCCACGGCACAAGAACCCGGGCACCATGTACTGCGCAGCAGCCTGTGCTGTTTTGCTAGAAATGCTGCTGAAAACACATAAGGTATAACGTTAACTAGGCAGAACTTCTATTACCTCATACGGACCACGTATAAGAGTTGTTTACGTTTTCGGGAAGTTTACTAATAACTAAGGCTTCCACTCATCGTGAGCTCGGCCTAACCTGACCCTGAATTACGAGCCCTCCTAATTATTCCCCTTTTATAAAATTATTTGCGACAGTAGACGTCTCAGAATAAGGGATTGACTATGGAGTCAATAACAGATTAAGGACTAATAGACTAAGGACTATTGTCGCGGCACAATTTCATAATATGAGGGAGTAACAATTACGGGTAAGGTATCGGTTTTCTGAGCAGCACGCGCCTCGACAGGTGAAAAAGTACACGACTGTTACCTAACGCGGTGGGCACTACTAAACCGATCCCTACTACACAAATCGCGCCTAAGCCTAGTACGCCACCAGTGCACTTTAGTGTTGTGAGAATGATGTCGATCACGGACACGTAAGTCATTACGCGAAGTACAGTGTCTACCGCTTAAATCGCGTTTCAATCTACCGCCACTATTAGTGTGAGTCCTATGAGAAGTATGTCAATTGTAATTACGAGAACGGTTCCTAGAAATACGTCTACGCGGACTACGCGCGTTTTTGTACGTCTTATTATTACAGCAACAAACCACAATCAGACACACGAAATAATAAAGTGAATGAAGTAAAAAGTAATTGTTAACAAAACAAAATTTAAAAGAGAGATTTTAAATGAGGCCTGTCGTGGCGCAGCGGCACGAGAGTGTGACTGTAACCGACAGGTTCTGGGTTCGATCCCCAGTCGAGGAAATGAAATATTTAATATTTTCAATTTAAATATTTAATGTTTAATTTCTTCGCTCTGGTAATAAGGCAAAGCGCGGCGTTGAGTTCCGCCACTCAACACGCAATGCCTCAAATTCGGCGGAAAGTGGGGAACGGAAGTGAAACGGAGTGTCATAACACTAGGTTTCACTTCCGTTCCCTCTGCCTACCCTGCCAAGTGCGGGATACAGCGTGAAGCTGAAAAAAAAAATAAATTAAAAGCTACCCTTTTTACTAGTGTGGGCTAGTAAGTCCTTTATCCCACTTCTGATTTTATATTCAGAAGTGAAATTTTATTAAAAAAAAACAATACTGATGACAACACAGTCATCTATTCACAATTTAAATAAAGAGAATCGACAATCGAATTTATTAGAAACGACTACTGTAAACTTCAACAATCTAAATAACCAAAAACTAATGGCTTAGGTGACCCTAATAATGACTACCACTAATTCTCACAACACGTCCGTACACTCTGAGAGCGAAACGAGCAAAATCCCCTGTTCCGTTTGATTGCACTTCTTTTATAAGCAATCGGGAAATAGAAGATGGCGGTAGTTGGAAACTCCTTTTGTTTATGGCGATGTTTGGAAACACATAACAGTACAGTATATTATTAATATAATGTTATTACATACTACCAAGTACTGTACATATTTAATGCACGCTTTCCTATACCACTTACCTTGGTAAAATGTATAAAAAAGTGTGCATTAAATATATTTTTACTTTTAATGTTATCGATGGTCTTTCAATCGAAACTTCAAAAACTTCAAAAAATGATTGTCAAGTGTCAAAATGTCAAAACGGAAATGTCAGGTTTTTAAAAATTAACATTTATATTACAAACAAAACAATACAATGTTGTTACTGTGATATATATATATATATATATATATATATATATATATATATATATATATATATATATATATATATATATATATATATATATATATATATATATATATATATATATATATATATATATATATATATATATATATATATATATATATATATAAGATATAACTATTTTTTTCTTATAATTATTTCAAACATACATTTTGAATCTCTCTTTTTGATATTTCTATATGATTAAGTGTATATTAGTTATTAGGGACTTTAAAAACTTATTTACAAGTATTCATAATATAAAAAAACAATAAATGTCTTGCGAGATTATCATTCGCTATGCTCGAGATGAGGACCTGAGGCAGCGTATAGAGCTGGTGCAGAATGGCTACTCGGATTATTTTTGGGATGCTTTCATTTACTTCTTTTTTCAAGAGGTACATTTAAACTTAAGGTTACTCTTTTGCAATACAAACTTAATTTTATTTTTACTTACTTACTTTTACTTTTCTCATTTATAACTATAGTTAAATGATATTAAGTGAGGTTTTTAATCATTGTTAGGATAGAAGATTAAATTAATTGTTTTGTATTGTTATTTATATTTGACGATATTTATACTTTATAAGACACATAATCTTAATTAATGAGTATTGTACTGTAAACACTTACTATATGTAGTTCACAAAGATATAATATGGTTAAATGTGAATGTTCCAGTTGACCTTAGAGGGTATAGTGTTGGGTGCGGCAGTGCTATTCATCTTTGCGGGAGCATCAGTCTCCACATGTTTCCTGTTGGTGCCAGCAGCAGCTTTGCTCATTGCAGTTGTGGTATCCTGCATGCATCATGCTATTGCTCAAAAACAGGCACAAGTGTGTATAATTTTATATTCAAGTTATTATTTTTTTGTGAGAGTCTATAAAGCACAATTGACACTTTATGGCTACTAATATAGATGTTGTGAATTGAAACTTTATTCAAGGGAATGAAATGTATTATATTTATATTAGTTAATTGATCTGGTAAAAAGACAAATTAGTTTAAATGTTGAACGAACAATAGGGTGTCATGACACTAGTTAAACTAAAAAATCCAATATTCCTATGTCCTGTTTATACTATGTTATGAGACAACAATGATATGTATTTTTAAAAATATTGAATAAGCACTTCTGTATCTTTTTCATATATAATTTATTTAGTTGATGATCATTTTAATTTTGACATATTTTAGATGCTTAATGATATTTTCTATATTTCCAGAGTATTAGTAAGGAAATATTTGGTTTAGTAGCTGAAGTCAGAGGTGCTTTACTATTAGCACCACCACCCAAGAGCTCAGTGCCGATTAGAATCCAACTTGAATGTAGCAAAGACTCAAATTATTCACAAGTGAGAATTTTTAATATTATGATAAACAACAAAACACCACATAAACTAAATGTAGTATCCAATATCAGTACCCGTTGCTCTCTTGGCAAGGAAAGCAGAGGGAAATTGTTAACCTAATATTAAGACATCATTCCATTTCTCTTTTGAATTTGAGACATTATGTTTTGAGAGATGGAACTCAAGGCCGTGCTTTGCCTTGTTACTAGAGCAAAGAAATTAAAATATTCAATATTTACTGCGTCACAAATGGCCTCATTATTATTGATAATTGGTGAAACTAATTTGATTGGGAATCAAATTATTTTTCATTTGAAAAAAATAAAACTTAATTATTTTACTGATTTGAAAATGTTAAATTATGTGTCATAATTTGTAATTGTTTGAATAATTTTAAAAATATATCCTATTGTTCACTTTTTTGTAGATATCACAGTATTTTAGGTAGCCTTAGTAGGTTCACATTATATTTGTTGACCAAGCTGTTGTAAAATATATGTATGTAAGCTTGTGTATAATGTTTTGTGATTTATTATAATGTAACTGATATATATTGATATGAGCTGTGATGTGCGGACAGGTGATGGGGACAGTGAGTGTGTCGGAGTGTTGGGGGCCGCTGAGTGAGGGGTGGCTGCACACCCTCGTGGTACATCCACTGTAAGATATCTTTATATATATTGTCATGCATAACATGGTAGGGAAAGTGATCTCACTATTAAGACACTTTTTTCTCCTTGTATGATCTAATTTATAACACATTGTATCTTGAGAGTTGAATGTTAATGGGCTGCTCTTTGTCCACAAGAGTGTAGATATTGAAGATTCATTATACGAAGTGACTATTAGTCCGATAACTGTTCGAATAATTTCTAATTAGTCGTCCGGGTATTTTTTTTTTGGTTAGGTTAGGTTAGGAACAGTTTTATATTATTTCTTATTTTTTATTGCCCCCATGATGATGTTTTACCACCGTAACCTCTTAAGATGTTTTAATTTAAAAAAAAAGTTCTAATTGTTGAAGATAATGTATCTTAAATGTATCTGGACTAATAATCCAGTTACTGTACAAATAACTATCAATTATTCGTACAGTAACTGAACTAATAATTAAAAATTATTCGTACGGTTATCATATGTATAGATTCAACCTTCATTTTAATACACCAATTGCAATATGAATTGGATGAAAATAACCTCATACATTAAATGTGTTGGTTCAGTTTGACAGTGTACATGTCTTCAGGCAGGTTGTGGCATGACCTGCATCCTTCACCTGTAGTCAAATTAATTAAATATATTTATTTGTTCAATTATGTGTTACAAATATTTAATGATATTTGTTAAATTATGTGTTACAAATATTTAATGAGTTAATTGTTTTTTATATCTATATTATTTATCACACTAGACACACTTGCTACCCTTTTATAATGTTATTAATATTATATCAATTATTCATATTGTAAATATAATTTATATAAACAATTAAAAATATATTGTTATATATTGTTCTTTACATTTTAAATTTAAATAAAAAGTTAACTTAGAATGCTGAGAGTCTGCAAGTGCAGATGGAATTATTGATTGATAATGCCTGATCTTACTTTGTGTTTTAATTTTTAAACAATTATAATGACGTTATTATGAGATTTATTTACGAGGGATATAAATGCAAGTCTTTAACATAGTTTTTAAACAAAGCGTACTGAGGTACTTATCAATTTACATGTACTAAATGTATTTTCATTACTCATATCTAACTAATCAATTCCAAGGCGTAGACCAACTTGTCTTTTCATTTCTGAGTGAAATAACTTGCTATGTGCGGGATACTGTGTGAAGTTGCAAAGAAACATCAACAAAGTTAGTACTTTGTTGATGTTTGTCGATTTGTGCTATACCACTGTGCGGGTGACAGTTACAAATGAAGACTTTATATTTGAACTGTACCTTTCTAATATATTAAATATACTACAGTTGTAGGAAATTACATTAAACCCCACCACCATGTTATAGTCTACTTGTAAAATCTAACTGAAAGAAAAATAAAGCAAAGCGTATCACCATAGATGATGATGAGATGTCCTGCTACGATGGACAGTCGATGTTTTTTGTAATAAAAATTATATATTGTACATTTTGTAATATTCGTTATTAAAAATGGTAAAAGTTTGCTGAGAAAAAATACAATTTATTTATTTACTTATTTATTTATTTATTAAGGAAGACATACAGTTTTACAAGTACTTGAAATAAAAACCAAATTTATATTCAATTAACCAATGAAGCCTTCACATAAAATAGTACAAAAAAAAGTAGCTAGATGTACAGTTAATCAAAAAGAAATCAAAATAAAACAGAAGAAAATCAATCAGAAACAGCTTCCATGACAAGTGATTTGAACTTATTTAAATTTATAGTAAACATGTCAATATTATCAAACGCATTATCATGAGAGCTGCAAGCACGATAAATAAAAACATTTCCACCATATTTAGTTCTTGTAATAGGTACATAGAACTGTGATTTATTACGGGCTTGTAGACGAGGACATCTCAGACTAATATTAATTAAAAGGAAAGGGGTATCAATATAATTATTAACTATTTTAAAAAGAAAAAATTCGTCCCTAGCCAAACGACGGTTCTTTAAAGAAGTCGGAATAGGTTGTTTATCGAGATGGTATTGGTTGGCTTTAATACTAATATGTTTATTGAACCTCTTTTAAATATTCTCAACTTTATCAATGTACACATTAAACAACGGATTCCACACAGTCGAAGCAAACTCGAGAACAGAACGAACGTAGGCATTGTACAACGTGATAAGTGTAGCACTATTGTGAAAATCTTTTGCTACCCGAAGAACAAAACCCAGCATCCGAAAAGTCTTACCAACTATGTGATCAATGTGATAATCAAATAAAAGTTTACAGTCAAGGTAAACTCCCAGGTCCCTCACCACAGAGAGCCTCTCAATCGTTACATTATTAAAGCAATAATTGTACTTTATGTTATGTCGTTTACGGGAAAAAGTAATTACGTTACACTTATCAATGTTCAAAATAATATCATGGCACTGACAGTAATCAAATAACCAGTTCAGATCATATTGTAAAAATGCGCAATCTGTTTGAGTAGTAATTGTTGTTTAACAATTTCATATCGTCGGCAAATAATAATATTTCTGAGTTCATAAATGTTGCTTTAATGTTGTTTATAATAATATTAAAAAGGAGAGGACCGAGATGAGAGCCCTGGGGTACACCTGAGGTAACAGGTACAAAAGAGGAGCAAAATCCTTTAACTGTCACAGCCTGACTCCGCTCCCTAAGATACGAAATCAACCAACGAAGGAGATCGCCATGTATACCGACCTCTACAAGTCTACAAATTAACAAGCGATGTGAAATTTTATCAAATGCCTTGGAGAAGTCGGTGTACATCACGTCCACTTGACTACCACCATCCATATGAGATAGAACTCGGTGCAAAAATTCGTTCAAGTTAGTCTCGGTCGATTTTTTGTTAATGAAACCATGCTGCTGTTCAATTAAGATAGGCCTTAAAGTTGGAAAAATGGAGTCGTATATATTTTTTTTTAAATAATTTTGCAACAACACACAATTTGGATATAGGTCTGTAATTCCGAATATTATGTTTATTACCAGACTTAAAAACTGGCACGACAAATGATTGTTTCCATAACAGCGGCATAATTCCGGAACTCAGGGACCTACTAAAAAGTAGAAATAAAGGAAGGGCAAGACTATCACTACACATTTTTAAAAAATAAGGAGACATAAGGTCAGGGCCATAGCCTTTACTAACATGTTATTTCTTAAGATAACCCGACACGATCTCAGGCGAAATATGGACAGCTCCAATTGAAACACTACCATGACACAATTGATATGTATTAAGGATAGCTAACTTATAATCAGTATCGGAGGTGCTAGATCGAAATACAGATTTGAAGTAATTATTAAAGAGAGAACTAATCTCCATACCACCCGACGCTGACGAGTCATCCAAAAACATTGTGCCGGGCAATTCACTACAGCCCTTTTTAGAATTTACGAATGGCCAAAAATTTATACTATTAAGTAATATTTTTTCTTCAGAGTTTATTATATAAGTATTATAGCAATATAGTTGAGCCCTTTTTGCCTTTCTCTTAATAATTTAAAAGTATTATAATCACGAATCCTTTCATAGACTTTCCACTTCTTATGATATTTAAGTTTTTCCCTTATAATCTTAATCAAAGCACTTGAATACCAACAAGGATAACGTCTACCATCTGCGACGACTCTAACGGGAACACAATCAGATATAATTTTGTTTATTGTTTTATAAAAAATACCAACAGACGAATCAATATCGAGACCTGATAGCAGATCGTACCAATTAGTATCATCAATTAACCCGTTAACAATACTGTAATCAACGGCACGATACAAGCGTATAGTTCGCGGTTGAGAGCGAATAGTATGTAGGTTCGAAAGATACAGACGTATTTCCAATGCCGGGTGGTGGCTATCTTCGGGGACAAGCGCACAAGTCGAACCAGAAGTTACACAGACAGCTGCAAATAATTAGATCCAGATACCTGTCATTCACATTCGAAACACAATTAAACCCGTAAAATTCAAAAAGTTAAATAACGCATAGACAAGATTATTATCAAAATTAAAGTGATTCAAACACATAACAGAGTCACTACAATGCCACATAGCTAAAGACACGTTGAAATCACCCGCAATGAAATGATAATCGTCAGGGCAGCTAATCACATCATTCGAAATTGCTTCAAAACACCCGCACAGTGCCTCAAAGTGTAACTGACCATGAGGAAAATAACAAGTATAAACATTTAAAAAATATTTTTTACGTTCATTGCTTATTCTTATTTTCACCCTAATAACCTCGACAACTGAACCAACAATAGGTATGACTGTAAAAGAATGCACAGAAAGATCCCGCCTGACCGCTATCAAAACGCCACCACCCAAAGTGTTACCACGTATCTCATAATCCCTATCGCATCTGTAGACACAATATAATATAAATAAATATAATATAATCCATTTAGCCAAAAATATTTATACAAATAATTATAACTAAAGTACAAACACCATAATGACAACCCAAATTCGTATTCGTCTAAGTTAATATCACAATCAGGAACAACTGAATGGTCACTAAATTCATAATCAGTATCTAAGACGGTTATTATTAACGATCTCTATATAAAATGTATAAATTGCGGTAATTTTTTTTTTTTTGCGGTGTTACCTAAAAATATACGAATTTATGAAAAAAAAAAATCAATTCTTCAAATTAAAATATTTTTATTTAAAATAAGAAGTTACAAGTATTAATTTTTTGAATGTCAAGTTGAAGTCTGTTCACTAAAGTTACTGCCACAGACCTGAGCGGAACTCGGCGGGACACGCCCTTATTTTTTAATTAAAAATTTATATAAATTATTATATAAGTCACAATGATTCAAAGTAGCCTGAAGCGAGCATTTCATTGCCAAAGCGTGTCATCGTGTAAATTTTTAATTTGGCATTATTATTGTTATTATTTATTATTAAGTGTACACATCGTCACATAACAGAATTATGGACTTCATGCAATCGAGTTATATGTGCACTAAGTTTAAACTTACTTCTTGTATTTTTGTTCTAGTATTATATATATAACCGATTTTGTTAAATTATTTTTTTTAAGACACAATATTTCCAATATGCATTAATTTCTTTAAATTTTTTCCATAAAGAATTTTTCCCTTTAGAGCTTAATTTTACGATTGCGCGAATAACTCGCTTTTGCAAGACAAAAGTTGTCTTAATACCTTTACCATTTCAGCTACTAGTAGTGTAGTTGTTTGTAGGAACTAAATTCTATGAATTTGTTGTGTACAATTAGGTGGTATTGGATGTGTGTTGGTGGAGTTTATCGCGCAACTCCATTATCAGTAGTCTTGTGCCATTAAGGAAACCCAACTTTTAGTACGTGAGTGAGTGACAGGCCAGGTGGGTTCAACGAATTTAAAAATTTTCTCGGATGGTGTACTATGTCCTCAATTTTGCATACCGAGTCAATAGACTTACATTGTTTAGCTTGACCAAAAACTTTTTGTAAAATCAAATTATTTATGTCATTCACTGTGTCATTCCTGGGTGATACTACAGAAAGACTGTCAATGGCTCTTGAAAAGGAATTTTTAATATCGGGGAATATATTGCGTCTATCAGATGCCCCAAAGTGTGGATAATGCGGCCCAGTCTATCGTCAACTTTAATGTCAGGTGTACTACAGTCAGTGTTATCTTCTTCTAGCTCATGTAATTGTTTTAGAAAGTCGCTGTCGTAATTTTTGTTTGCTTGTTTTTGGGAAAACATTTAGATTATTAATTGACTTTGATTTATTTGATTGTATTATAATGTTATATAAAAAATAAATAAATAAATAGATAGTGGACATTCCTATGGGCAAAGGATACAATAAACAACCTCATTAGGTTTTTTTTGGCAATTGTCCTTCATCCTTTTCCAATTGTAGTGCTGTCCTAAATAAAACTAACGATTCAATACAACTGTAAAAATCTACTCATTTCGTTCACAGAAATGTTACCAAATATTATTTGTCCATGTTATTTAAATATTTTACCGCCCTACGTCGTCCAAAAACTAACTGAACTTTTCAAAATCATCAATGTCCGCTTTATGCACCAGAATAGTAATATAAACTTGCACGCATCTGTCATCGTTACCATCTCTAAACCCTTGTTGAGATCTGACATTATTTTTGGAGTTACACGCTTGTTTGATTGATAAGAAAAGTTATGAGCTTGTGTAGTACAGCGTGAACCAATAGGGAGTTAACCTTTGAAATAGCTATAAAAATAAAACTGCTTTTGTAAACAAAAATTTATTCTGTAAGAAAGAACACATCTTAGGGTTTTATTTTTTAAATATAATAATAATAGCCTTTATTAACAATCCTTATTTCCTAGTTACATTTATTCATGACATCTTGTAAATGTGAACCATTATTATTCTTGCACTCCTGTAACTGGGACTGGGAATTTTCAATTACCGCCAGATAAGTGCTCGTGGAAATGTTCTGCATCTCATTGCAAATGTTTTCTTTTAACTGTTTAATAGATTATGGGTTATTTATGTATACCTTGCTTTTAAGATATTCCCAAAGGAAAAAGTCCATTGGGGATAAATCTGGGCTGCGGGGTGGCCAGTTAATGTCACCTCTCTTGGGTATCAATTTATTGCCGAAAATTTTACGTATTGCCCCTAAAGAATCATTCGAGGTGTGGCATGTTGCCCCGTCTTGTTGAAACCAACTTCGTAGCTTGAAGCCAGAGAAGTCCTTTAACGGTGGTTCAAAAAAGCTCTGTAATTGCAACGTATCGTTCTGTGTTAACTATGAGTGGACGGCTTCCCTCATCTTCGTAAAAATAAGGAGCAATAATTCCTCTACCTGGTACCCTCATCGACCCGCTGTATCCACCCGCGCCCAAGTAACGGCCATTTTAAAAATTAACTCTATTGATCCACCCGGTATTTTAATCAAACACCTTACACCATTTTCCCACATTCTCCTTGACATTGGCGAAGTACATTGTGTTCCACTTGCATGCTTAAAAGCCATAAAATAAGGAGTATCATAACAGTGCGAGAACACAAACACTAACATATGTGGTGCGCGCAGATGGCGCGGGCGCGGCGCGGGGCGCGCGCTGACGGCGTGCGCGGCGCGCGGCGCGGCGCGCGGCGGGCTGGCGGGGCTGCGCGCGGAGGCCAGCGCGCTGCAGAGCGCCGCGCGCGCCGCGCTCGCCGCCGCGGGGTTCAGCGCCGCCGGCGCGCACGACCGCCCGCTGCTGGGCGCCGCGCTGTCGCTGCCCGTCGCGCGCCTGCACCTCGACCTGCCGCAGCCGTGACGTCACACTACACGCATCTGATGTACTCTTTGTGTATTAAACGACTGAGCTGTGAAATTATATTACTCTTTTTTTTGTTCCTAAGAAGACGAACTTCTTTTTCATCGATAGAGTAACACTGCGGATGTCGGGTCTAATCTAACCGGACTTGTCACATCCTTTTTTACTCGTGTTATTCTCCTTATCTAGCAAAGATAATAAGAGCCTGTTAATGTACTAGTATTAGATACTCGTTGTAAAATAGAACTTGCTGGAGTTCTCGACAGGCAGGACGGTAATAATTTGTAGAGAGATTTTCCTGATATAACTCTCACGCCCATCTCTGCCGCATATAAATCATAACATTTATTTATTTTTATGGTGTGGTATTTAGTAAACTTTTTTTTTCATTAAAATCAACTATCATAGATATAAAAAAGCTCTGTAATTATTTACTTTAAAAAACAAAGAGGGAATAAAAACGGAACGCATTTCATCGTCTCAACAAAAATCCAAAAGCTGAAAATATTTATATTATAAAAACTTGGGAAATATTAATAAAGTAAATTACGTAAGTTATCACGGCCTAATGTTGTCATAAACTGTCCCCCTCCCCACTGCAAATTTGATAAATAAATATTCATTTATTTGTTAGAAAAAAACCTTGCATCAAAACTTACCTTCACGAAGATCTCTTATCAAAGTGTACCTAAGCATAATAATACCTTTGTCTTCACCTCCACATCTAATGGCAGTCCTCTTCATTGACATCCCCGAGATTGAATGAATTATTGTTAGGCTGAAAAAACGTGCCCTACCGGTTGAGATGGTATTCTTACTGCAATAATTGAAGACGCTAGAAATCTTACCTCAATAATTGTGCACGTTTTCAATCTTTCTCTAGCATCTGGCGCCTTTCCAGATGTATTTAGAATAGGTCACCTCAATAAGAAAAAAATTTGAAAAAACATATGGTGCTATCTTGTCTGAAGTTTGGCGCTATGCCGAGTCGCTCAAAGTGTTGTTATGGAATATCTGTCCCACAATTTCGTCACTTTGAAAGTATCGAAGTGAGTAATTTTAGTGCATTTGTCACAAATCATCTAGAAATTCTCACCCCGGCACACCCACTAACATACGCACACAAACTAACAATACGCACACAAACTAACAATAGATTTTTCGACCTATCGACTACTAGTCTACCTTATTGAGGGCAGTCAGGAAATTATTAAATACTGTCTCTAAAATTCGCGCACGTATTTTGTAATTAATCTTTTCACAAAAGAATTTAAGAGATGTTTAGTTTCAGTTGCGGTTACGCTTTGTCCGCTTATTGAGAATTCTCGCTTGTAAGAGGTGTATTTGGTGTACTGTCGTCTTTAAGTAATGGCGTTTATTAAATTTTGGTAACTAGTGCCAAAGTATTAAATGCCAAAGGTATTTTGGTATTTAGTAGGTCTTGCTCTCAGACCATCAGTCCATGTAAATAACTCGTCTACTTCATTAAATAGTTTTTGACATTGTTGCTGATTGTGGTAGTCTGGATATGCTAAAATGGACTCTGTGTACTTATTGTTAATCCTAAACTGATACCCCCAATTTTTCACATAGCTTACTAAATTATCAACTAAAATATTGATTACTACATTGAAAATTATTCTTTATAAACAGCAACCTTGGAATAGAAGATCTGGGCCGAGGCAGTATCCAGCACTACATTGAATAAGAATGGACTAAGAGCTGAGCCCTGGTTAGCTCCTACTGTAATCTGGAAAGGTTTGTTGTCGCCAACAGCAGTCCTAACTATAGAAGCAGAGTTGCGATACATTTCTCTGATAATCTCAACAACATAAATCTACTTTGGGTATACTTTGGAATGCAATGTCCACCAGATTCATTGACGAGGCACAAAGTCAAAGACCTTCTGCTATTTAAAAAAGCCACATACAGATGTCTCCTTTTTCTCTGTATGCCTCTATCAAAGTTCTGAGGGCAAATATGGCGTCTATATTACCAGATCATGGGCGAAATTAATATTGAGACTCAGAAACAGTACACTCTCGGCGGAGCATGTTGATTATGCGCTGGAAGAGCATCAGGGTGTTACTCATAAGTGTAATTTATTATTATCATAAGTATAATTTATAATTATTTATTATTATTTATCGATACACCAACGCTTGTTTACACGTAACACAAAATTATATCTAGATGCAAGAAACACTTATAGGCAGATAGATACATCATGCTCAAAAAAAAAAGAAAAAAAAATAATACCTACTAAGTGCCACAACAAGACGCAACATAAAAAATAATACAATAATGTAGTGAAAAATAAAGACAAGCAACATTAACATGCACCTACATTTTTAAAACGATTTGTCTTTTTTTTTTAGCTTCACGCTGTATCCCGCACGAGGCAGGGTAGGCAGAGGTTCCACTTCCGTTCCCCACTCGAATTCGAGGCATTGCGTGTTGAGTGGCGGAACTCAACGCCGCGCTTTGCCTTATTACCAGATCGAAGAAATGAAACATTAAATATTTAAATTGAAAATATTAAATATGTCATTTCCTCGACTGGGGATCGAACCCAGAACCTGTCGGTTACAGTCACACTCTTGAGCCGCTGCGCCACGACAGGCCTCAAAGATATTATATGATTGATTTTAAAACATATTCTTCTTCTTCTTGTATTTAATATTGATTTAATTTTGCCAGTAGTATCTGCATTAGTGTCAAACAGGTCGTTGCACTCGTTAACAAACTTGCAAAGTCTAGGAACAGAGGTGCTCGATCCAAACACTGTTTTTCGGAGTGGTGGGTAAAGGAGAAGCCTCATTGAATCTTTTTGAAGCATCATTGAATCTTTTATAGTATCTATTACTCTACACATTTTCAAATTTTTCAAATCATCGGCATATATAAAAAGATAGACTTGTTTTATGGTATGAGGTATGTAAATATGGTAAACAATACCGGATATATATATATATATATATATATATATATATATATATATATATATATATATATATATATATATATATATATATATATATATATATATATATATATATATATATATATATATATATATATATATATATATATATATATATAACATCTACCTATTTATGAGAGTCCATAGCCTCCGCTAAATTTTCTGTGAGATCAAATAAATTAGTACATGTTGACCGAGAATGTAAAAAACAAAAACTGTTGAAAATATAAACTCTGCTTAAAGTGAAACTTACAATGGGACAGATAAGCGATTCAAGTATCTTTGCAAGAGCTGATAATATAGAAATGGGTCTGCAATTTGAGATAAGATCACCACTATTCACTTTATGATTTGGAACTAATCTTGCTTTTTTCCGTTGTGTTGGAAATATACCCGTTCGTTATGACATGTCATATAAAATTAATAAAGCTTCAACTAAATAAGTAGCACATTTTTTATAAACACAGGCGGAATTCCATCAGGACTGGTACCTTTAGTTTCATCAAGATTTTTTAGCTTTTTTACTAGAGTATCATAGTCTAAAATAGGTAGTGTTAAATAGAGACCGTTGTTTTCAATATTATCTTAGCTATCTCTGAAATTCGTATGCTTAGAAGTATTATTAGTGTATACGGATGTAAAGTTCGTTGCAAACATTTCAGAAAATTGTTTCCCAATAGAAGTAGCCACAATTCCATCCATCATACAAATTGAGTAAGAACTTGTGCCACCACGTTTCGCTTTATATATGTCCAAAAGTCGAAATCGAGAGTTCTTTGAGATATTTTTTTCCGTTTTACTTAATGTCTTTATTACAGTAATCAATAGCCTAGCGTGTACAACGAGAATTCACTAACCGCAATTTTAGCTCGTCCATAGGGTTTTGATATTTTTGAAAACGGCGTCTAAGATTATATTTTTCTTTTAAGCGTCGTTTCAAACTACTACTGAACCAAATTGGATATTGTGATTTTTTCAGTTTTTGTGTAGGTACAAATTTATCATATTATTTTATGGTATTGTAAAATTATGTAAGAACAGTGACGTCATCCCCAAATATCTGTGCCCAATTACATTTGTCAAGTTCTTTGTAAGTACTCATATTATTATTGGCTTTATGGAAAACTAATTGGAATGCTGCGTGGTTGAACAGCAGTTTTGGTTTCTTGAAGAATGAAATATCAAGGGGAGGATGAAGTTGTTCAACAGTACTAAGAATAGAATGACTTGGACGGACTGTATAAGTTTGGATATTAGACAGCACGAGATAAAGTGTTCTGTCGGATTTGTTGACTAAATTGTTATGCCGTTTAAGCTTATATAGATTTGCTAAATCTATTAAAGGCTGACATAAGCTTGGCGCCTTAAAAATACGACAAGTGTTTCCCAGTAAATTCCAATCAATACTGGCCAAATTAAAATCACCTAGAATACAGGAAAAGTCACAATTATCAAGAACAAAATTACAATTACAAACAAAAGTGAAGTGTAATGTTTATGAATAAATTCAGCATTACTCCGGCATTACTCGTTATCACTACAATTTTTTTATAAAGCATAACTTCAAGCAGTTTTGGTTCTCAACTCGCGTGTATCTTGATATTATAATTTTACGAATCGAATCGAATCGAATTTTAAAAGATATTTGATAATCTCATACTAGAACTACTAAGATTTAAGACCGGATGGAGGACTACTGTGGGCGCCCTGTGGTGCGTGGAGGTGGGACATTAAGTACTGCTAAGATTTACATTAGCCAATAAAAACACATACTGTTGAATGTGTTTTAAAATATCCAGATTTTTCACGAAGATGAACTCAGTTTCATAATTTTTCCTTAAAAAAACTTTGCCGTGTCGAATCCAGACAAATTTATAACCAGCTTCCTTCGCCATTTTTATAGCTGCTGCGTGAAGAACCTTGTTTGTGGAATAAACATGTTTGCAAATAAGAATAGGTGTGCTGGCTCCGGGAAAACCTGAAAGTGCAGTATTTAGTTTATTTTCAAATAGTATTCCCCTATTGTATTTAATAGACGCAGCTAGCAGCTCATCGCTTAACCTTGGGAAAAATAATTGTATAATTATAGGTCGTGGGCCTGGAGATCTTCGATTTTGTTGGGCAATACGTGTGCAGTGCAGTATATCACGGCCTAATAACTACCACAATCTTGAACACTACCCTTTCCTTTGTAAAATAATGCATATACATGTATGTGGTTAATAATATTTATTTTTCCCATTACAGACATAAGTCACTTACATTGAAAACATTATTTTACATAATACATAGATGTCGATCATATATTATTCAATACTAAATAATATATGTATTTATTTGCTCATTTTGTGCATTTATTACTTATTTTTCTTAAGGTGGGTAGATTTTAAATATGTATTCAGAAAGCTGTGTTTTAAATGCATCAAATGAACTTATACTTTTTAAAGGAGCTGGTAAATTATTATAAATTCGTGCCCCCTCATAGGTAAACATTTTTTTTCCAATCTGTGTCCTGGTTTTAGGTAAAACTAAATAACTCGCACGCCGCAACCGCAAAGAACGTTTTGTTGTACATTTTAAACTCAATTTACTAAGCAAATTTAAAAGTAATATTAACAGACAATATCGCGAAATCAGTATAATAAATCAGGCAGTGTCTAGTGAAACGATCAAGGAGAGTGCCCTCGTCCGTAATAATGAATTATTTATTCGACGCTTGAAATACGGACGGATATGGCATACGTTTGTCGAATGCCGGAAGGGGTGAGACAATATATCCGACAAAAGCGCGTTAAGAATATTTACCAGTGAACAGTTTCTGTGTAATTCATTATTGTTTCGAACGGTATGATTTACGTTCGGAATAACGAATTCCTTCCGCTGCTTATACATGTGTGTAAGTACAATATTAATGAAGTATAGTTTGTCAATCTTATTACAAAAAAAATCATTCTTAAAAAAATTTAAAGTACCTACCTACACATATTATTATTACTAGCTATATATATCTACAGCTAGTAGACGTATATTGCTAGTAGACAGTCTGTCGATGTGCCATTAGTTCTTTCTGTGGACGATTTTAAAGAAAAAGCATCGACTAATTGAAGTTATGCTTAGCCATTGGATCAAGAATCGAATAAAGCACCCGCAACTATTACTTGAGGTGACACGTATTGTGAAGAGGTTCCTCACTCTCAGCCACCGATGGCCTGGAAGCAAGGTCCAATATCTCGCTAGCGATATTATTATGTTCTTTAATATAAAAATATAATTCGAACCTTCGCCTCTTAGAAACCATCCAAGGGCTCTGACCAACTAAGCCATACGTTCTTATCAAGCTCCGTCGAAATTCTCTGTAAGGAGATTTTTACAAATTTTCGCTTCACAAAGACTATTGGTTAGAATTATCGTTTAGAGAGCGAAAATTTTATTATTTAATATTTTTATTAATTTAAAGTGTTAGACCACAATTAGGAAAGAAAATACTAAATTTAAATTCAAATTTAAATGCGTGGAAAAATATGAACATAGCAAGATTTGAACCCGCGCCTCTTGTCTATTACAATCCGTCGCTACCTAAAGAAGTGTTCTATTTTTCAGAACACGCTATTCGCAACATAATCCGTTGCTAAAATAGCGTAGGAGCGAATATACGACAGCAAGTACATAAACTGACTTGTTTCCTGCGGAAGTCAAACTCTACAAGTCTAATGGAGTCATACAACCAAAGCAATCATCGCCTTCCTGCAGATAAACACACACGGAAACGTGCTCGTATTATCCTTTTCTTGATATTCAAATACAAACATTTTATTTTATTAAATATATTAAATATGCTTTAACTAAAACAAAAAGAATATAAGTTTACCAAAAATACAAATTAAAAACCTTATGTGTAGTTAGGGAATTAAGTCCTTTCTGTCTATTAAGGAAATTATGTCTATCTACATCTGTCAAAATACTGTAATAATAATGAAATGAAGATATTTATACATCAATTTAAAAATCGTATTGCCTTTATTTATTATGAAAGAAGTTAATATAGTTCAATTATAAATGAATCTGGCATCTTCGTATTTTTGTGACTATTTATATTTATTTCAATAATATTATCGCTTAAGAAAATATCTATACATTGAAAGCTAAAATTCCAGCAATAGGAATTAAAAAATTGTAACACTATCACTGACTACTGTTCCTACCGAATACTGTCGTTTGACATGCTACGAATACGTTCCAATAAAAAAGAAATTGCAAAATCGGTGATGTACATAATTCGAGTATTAATAGAAGAAATAAGTTTAAACTTAGATCACCTATAACTCGATTGCATCGAGTCCGTAATTGTTAAAAAAAATAAGTTTAATTGTTGTATGGGACAATGTGTACGCTTTTACAATTGAGTATTAGAATATGCTTGGGACATTTATATTTCACAATTTAAAAAAAAAAATTAACCAGTGGTAAAATGTTAAACGTTAAAAAAATGGAACTTGTAATTCTTATTTTGAATAAAATATTTGATAAGAATTTCATATAACTTTTATTATATTAAATAATTATATATATAAATAATTATATATTTAATAGAACAAACTGAGAATGTGCGTGGCAGAGTCACGTTTTCGGTAATGGTAACACGCATGGACAGACTCGACCGGATTGTTACCACCCCCGGCATTTAGAACCGGCGTTAAGTAGTGACTTTGGCCACTGCGTTTCGCATTAGAATCAAATAAAGCACCCGCAACTATTACTACCCGGTGCCCTTCCACCTTTAAAGACGGCAACGCTCCTGTAGCTCCTCTGGAGTTACACGGAGTCGTGTGTGACGGTGACCATTTACCATCAGGTGACCCGCACGCTCGTTTGCCGTCTTTCCCATAAATAAAGAAATACTAAATGTTAAGGGAAGATTGCCAAAATATAATAGTGAATAGTGAGATTAGGGCATACAAACCAATCAGGTCCCAGACAATCAGGCAAATGATTAAAAAGTCACTATTTTGGACCGTATAACATTAATTAACGTATTATATGAGTATCTAAGGTTTTTTTGTTAATATTTTTTTTTGTTATTAAATTTCCACAGATAGTGTTGTGTTGATCGGTTGTTCGGTGCAGATGGATTATAAGTATAGATGTATGTTTATTATGAGCTTATTTTGGATATGTACATGCGTACTTGTATATATATATCACTAACCACAAGCTATAAATCATACGCAATTTATAGTCCGTGTGTTTCCATTCACAATCTGTTAGGACCGCATGTAAAGCCTGCGGGAGTTCGCTCACAATGACAGGCGTCACGCAGACGGCGCATCATGCAGAATGAGGGCTTAGCTTCTCCCTTGCGTGCGCCCGGCGGACATGATGTGGTGAATGATGTGTAAATATTTATGGCTATATAAGAAAATTCTTTAATTTCTTTAATATTACTTTTATTACTTTCGTTTTCGGATGAGTTCTTGATATGTAATTAAATATCGTAATAACAGTGACAATTTATGAATTTATTTTAAGGAATTTGAACTTTTAGTAATGTTACAAAATAATATATAAATATGTACATAAAATACTTGTGGTGACATAATTCATCTTTATTGTAGTCATGGTGAATATTATTTTTTGTATACCTCACTGTTAACCAGTCCGGATTCCCATTTTGCAGTAAATTCTATAAATGTCTGTGAAAACTGCATCACAGTTCGTTTCTTACATTCGTCCGCTTAAGAAGTTCGGTTCAATGCCGGCGAGTGGCGTCAACATGTAAGTACATTTGTGTTATTATTTCTAGTATGGCTGATGGACGTGTAATTCAGGTTCTCTCTTCATATTTCACGGTCGTGTCACATTAAAGCCCCACTGGATTCAGAAAGTGAAAAAAGAAATCAACATTTTTAAACTTTCGCATTGTATTATTTTTGTTAATTACGGTAATAATACTTTTTGAATTACTTCTATTGAGCTCTTTATTTTTATATCCATATTCTATTATTTGTAGAAAAAAACTTTCTCTTAAGAGAAATCCTAGTTAAGAAAATGTTTTTTTCTACAAGGCCTGCTCCTAAGCCTCCGTACCACAGCCGCCACGTTTAATATTTTTTATCATCAGCTATCTAAGAACACTTGGGCTGCTAAGACGAATCTTGGGCTCTAACGATAACTCAATAATTTTTATCCGTTCAGAGGTATAATATATATAGAAGGTAATACATTTACAAATAAATTGCACTCGAGACGTCTGCGCTTTGTTGAACGCTTTTGCATCGGTTTACATATTTTCACTTTACTAAGCAAACATTTTTAATTGCATATCTTCTTTTAAATAACCATTTCCCGTCAGCGAGACAGTAAAGACATGCTCGTTAAATTGTTGTATTTCTTGATTCTTTGAGGCCATTTTATTTAGATATATTTTCTATTTGTATAAATGTTATTATTTCGTAACAAAATTACATACTTACACAAAACAAACGAAATACCATTCGGATTTTGCGGCCTCTTTAAAACTTTCAGTGGAATTTATTGAAAAAACTGTTAATAAATATTTAAAGAAAAATATGGTAGACATAAATGTAACGTATATATTAGGTAATTTAAATGTTTAATAAAGTAATAACTTAAGGCATTTCTTAAAAGATTGCAAAAAATATAAAGAGATAACGTTAAGTTAATCTAAGAATGTATTCCCAACTTTCCTCTGCCCTGTGCCTTCCCTGCCATGTGTGGGGACGTGTATACAGTATGAAGCTGAAAAAGAAGTTTATATCTCACTTATTCACAAATGTAATCTTAATTAATAATCTATACTTTTCTTTATTACTTTTCAAACCAACAACAGTACAACCTTGCCTTAGATATTTAATACAACAATTTTGGTTAGTTTTAATATAATTAGTCGCTGTTAACTGTCACTTGTAAATTATTTACATATTATACACAAAATGTATGGCAACACTGGTGTAGTAAAGGTTATTTTGATATCTACAATAATAGAGCATAGCCTTCAAAGGTGAATTTAAAATAGGTTAAAATACCCACTACACGACGCGACATGTAAGAGAATAACTCACAGTAATTTAATTCTCTTGCCAGAAAGCCGGCGCTTTGATGCAGTTTCTCACTGAGATAAAGCTGTAGATTTAAAACTTGATGCAACTAGCGCAGTACTTTAAGAATATCAAAAATTCAGAAGTTTGCGCGACAATAAACTATTCTGATAACTTTGAGATTTATGTTCTGGTTTCAAAATGAAAAATGATACATACGAGTACATGTGCGGTCGTGAAGAATATTCTAGAAAGTAATTTAACTTATGTTTATGAACATGTCAACAGCACTCATGACGAAATGAGATGAAAAACGACACGCAAAATTACTTCAGAACAACTTAAGAGCAGTGAAGGATACTTTTTGAAAATAATATCACTTGTGAAATTAATAATACGAGGTAATAAAAACTTTTAGTACTTCTTCTCATACTACGTATATATGTTACACAATTAAGGTAAAACGTCATTTTAACCTCCGACGCCAAAAGAGAAGTTTGAATCATCTGTCTGTGGCACCGTGGCTCCTGAATAAATGAACCGATCTGAGTACGATTTTTTTAATCAAAAGTCTTCTTCATCTCGGAGGTTCTTAACTCTGAAGACCTACTTCAGTCACATATGCTGTTGCTGTACAACAAAATCGTTACTCTCTGCAAGCTGTAGATAAACCTATGGGTCCCACGATAACTTGTGTATGTAGGGAGAATAAATACCAAATAAAAATAATTTAATTTTGCAACATAAGTTATGATTCTATTAGCAAGTTAGTATGTAAGTTAGAATATTTCGTGCTGCAACGATTTCAGAACTATCTGTCTGCGGTAGATATAAATACGTTTCAAGATAACACAATTTGTTTTACTGATAAAATTAATATTGTTCTACTCTTTAGCAATAAATTATAACGTAAAATCCGAATACCTTTCTGCAAATTTTCAAACATTTCAAGCTCACTTGATATAAAACTGGCAATCACCACAATTTTTCATAATTCATTTGAGTAACAAAATCACTACTTTATTAACTTATTAAGTTCAACCACATAACTTTAAATTTTGTTGATGTTCTTTTGGATATTTGGTTAATGACGAGCGTCAGAGAGCTGATTGATTACACCAAAAGCATGGCATCCGACGTTTATCGACACGAACACAACATTATTATGCATACGTTGAGTAAATACTTATTAAAGCTATTAATATATACACTCTTAAGAATGTTATTGTGTTTAGAGGTATGAAGGAAAAATTAAGTTAAGAAATCATTGTCATCAAGAATTATTATACCTTTAAATAGATATAGAAAAAAATAAAAAAAAAACTAACTGTACCGTAAATTATTTAATTTTTATGAAACATGTCATAATTATAGGTGACATTATCATCTTGTTTATATCATTATAGATCTTGTTTATATTATTAATGTAAATAAGTCTTTCTTTAATTAAACAAAAAAAAATAGGATAACACATTATAAAATTGCTCAAAAGACGGACAAAGGCTTAATATTATGATAATTTGTAGAATTTACAAAATTTCCAGACACCAGGAGTACCTACTGCGAAGATAAAATAAGTAAATAAACTGCGCTATAACTCGCACATGGTAGGGGCTTTCTCCCTAAAAGAGAACTTGGGGACCAAGTTTTAAGACATTGCGTTACGTTCCCCACTTTTTTCACCCACTCGCCGAAGTGGCCGAAGAGGCATTGCGTGTTGCGTGGCGAACTCAAAGCCGCGCTTTGCCTTGTTACCAGAACTACGAAGAAATGAAAACATTAAATATTTAATTTGAAAATATTAAATATTTCATATCTTCGAGTAAGGATCGAACCCACAATCTATAGTTTACAGTCATACATTTGTGCCCCTTCGCCACGACAGGCTTCAGCTCGAATAATATCTCGTAATTTTTTAAATAAAGAAGAAATTCAATCGATAAATAATTACGTATGCCACTGAAACAAATGGCTTTTATTTATTTAAATATCCATTTGTTCATATAGGTTTCTCAAACATATTATATTTTACAGACGAGCTTATTACATAATGGTATAATATGGTATAATTCATTGTCGCGAAATCAGATGAAAGGCACATATGTTTACATAAAAAACATTTAAAATGTATGACTCCCGCGAAAGAATGAATCATTCGGCCCGAACATCATATATTTAAAGAGTCATCAAATGACACGAATGATAAATTTAAATTTTCATAAAGTCTATTTTACTTTAAAAACGTTCATTAATAAAACAATTTCGCTTAAAATATTCCAAGCGAAATTGTTTTATGCCCAATTTACGTGTACATACTCGTACATGGATAATGACAGTTGACATGAAAAGTAACACACGTTGCTTTAACGGCCAGGGTCGTGTTTGAAAATACAACATGTTGTATTTAGTTATGGTATTGGTAGCTATTAGACCACAATACACTATGATATCACGGACACGTGTAGAACGGTCTGCTGTTGCTACTCGTAGCTCCTACAAGTGAGATTTATGTACTCACTTAGTTACAGATCAAGTTATTATTTTATGTACTTCTTAATGTACGCAATTAAATCTTGTGACCAACTTTTAAACCATATAGACTATAATTTTATATTAAAAGTTTTAAAGGATACGTTCGGAAAGTTTTCTTTTTTTAGTTATTTCTGAAGAGGTTTCTTTCAGCAAATAGAAGTCGGTTTATTGCAATTATTTTCGAACGTCTGTACTGAAATTTTATTTACAATTTTGGTTGAGTGTCACGTTTCTTGTTTGTTTTTATCTTATAATTAATGAATCCGTGATGAAGTGGTTTCATGCGAGGAAACGATACGAGAGCACTTCAAAAGCCGTCGCGCTCATTATTTTTGACAGTCACGACTGAACGTAGCGCTGGCGAGTGAAGATCTTCATCTATCATTTCTATAACAAAACATTAAAATAATCGTGTCTATATTTTAAAATATTTACTAAAAAATAATGCCAGTAGGTTTTAATTAACTAATACTATTATAATTTGCGACATGTGTCACACGTCCGACACGTGTGAGACATGTCGCAAATGATGTGGGTTCGATCACCACTTGAGGAAATTAATTAAGCGCGACGTTGAGTTTCCTTGGCCGATAAAGAAGCTTTTAATATCAGAATTTCCGCAGGATAATGAATACGTTTCTCAACGCACAAACCTAGATACATATTAGATAAGTAAAAAATCTTCTAATAAATACGACAATTGCAAGTAAAATTAATTTAAATTCAAATTAAAATTAATTTAACTTTAACTTATGACATAGGTGCAACGAGGTATTTATTTACTGACAATTTATAGGTGTATTCAAAATCTTAAGAGAATAAGCTTCAAGAAATTATTGTAAGTTATCTGTTAATTTATTTTCACGTTGAAATATAATTTAAAGAAAGAGTTAGTTTTTAATAAGCTTAAACATACAATACATTTTAGTTTTACAAACTTCAATATTTTCCACATGGCTGTTATTTAAAATTGAATTTTAATATCTAAATGTACATCTTTTAAAATTCTTCAGAACAAATGGAAAGGAAATATAATATGTTCGTTCACTAAGTATGTGTATCATATATAAGCCTTAGATTGTAGGCACACTTCGCTACGACAAATAGTTGTTTCACTATAAAAGTATTGTACAAAATTTGGCACAATGAATTGTTTTGGAAATTTTTGAGCAACGTTATGTTAATGCAATAAGAAGTATTTTTGTTTAAATTTACACAATATTGTGATTCAAGCAGCAAGCATAGAACATGCAGGACGCCTCCAGCTATATTTAATGGAGTGTGTTGGTCATAATTTGTTTCAGTAATTCGAGACACCTTTTCGCTTTGTATGCATTTTACGCTTGTGATTATGTATGTAAAATGTGAACGAAAAGACATTAGTGTTTTTGAAACAAGAACAAAGAGCATTATTTGCTGGAGTTCGTAAATGAGAGTACACGGTTTAACTATTAAAATTTTTAAAAGATTTTATATTACGGGGAACGGTTACTTTTGTTGATATTTGATCATACTTTTATTTTTTTGTATTGAAAATACAAATTAAGTATTTAAGGCAGATATAAAGTACTTCCTTTATATTTGTCTTCAGTAAACTTGTATTTGGTTACTGTTGTTATTGATTAATTTTTAATTCTACTGTATATACTCTTTATGGACTCATTGGATATTTAATTCAATTGGCGACAATAGTCAATTCAAATATTATTATTTATATAAGCAAAATCACTTACAACAAAAAATTAAGATTTATTTACAGCGAGAGTATCGCCTAATTAAGTACCAAAAATGATAGTGGTATAAAGTACATAGTTAAGTTCTATTAACTTTTCACTTCAAATCCGATAAAATATATGACAGCGAACAGTGCACCGTAAGGACCTCGAATCGAGCAGTAAATATTATATTTTAACATCTGGTTGCCACTTCTCTTATACAACACTAAAATGCAGTTAGATATATTTTACGATTTAGCACTTATATAATGTAAGAGCGTGTTACGTCGTATTTAAGTTATTTTGAAAATAAACTAGAAAATACATTAAACATACCTTATAACTACGTTGAACGAGGCTTTCGATTTGAAACACCGTATTCAAATCAAACACTACGCTACTACAGACAGATATACAGACAGACAGGTTAAACTTAGAAATCCTTCTCTTTCAGTCGGGTGTTAGTTAATAAGTGTATTAAGGCTCTCGAAACACAAGACTTATACAAACCCTTATCCTTAAGCATAACAAGTTTATGTTACACTGTCCCTCTGAGTTATGCCAGGGATTATGCCGCAAGGCACCTAGCCTTGCGGCATAATCCCTGGGAACAGTCTACCGGACCCCGGGCTTTACCCCAGTAGCAGCAGGGACCGCTGTGTGATTCCGGCTTAGAATAGGATCACCCTACTGTACTGATGGTATCGTAAGAGGCGACTAAAGTACGTATGGGAGAGTCACGTTGTCAGTAATGGCAACACGCATGGGCAGACTCGACCGGATTGCTACCACCCCCGGCATTTAAAACCGGCGTTAAGTAGTGGTTTTCGCCACTGCGTTTCGTATTGGGTAATGCCGGGCCCCGGCGCCCATCTACCTTAAAGGCCGGCAACGCTCCTGTAGCTCTTCTGGATTTACATGGGGCCGTGGGCGACGTTGATCACTTACCATCAGGTGACCGTGCCGTGTCTTGCCGTGTCTTGTAGATTAAAAAAAAGCAAGGACCACGTTCGGCAGACACCTATACCACTTACGTGGTAGCACTCGTACAAGGGGGAGTCCCCCCGCGTAACCGCCAGCCAGCCGGGAGCTGGTCGTTGTCCACGCTACCTGATTCTCCAGACAGGTGCCGGAGCTGTAAGACACGCACTTCCACACAAATGGCAGCGGTCGCTCACATCACGCACGCCGTCCGTTGAACAGCATACAGTTGCAACTCAACGCGCTGTAAATCGGATGTTGGTAAAAAACGGAGAAAGAAGTTTCTTGATCTTTCGTTAGGTTTTCTTTGTCAGCCACTTGCTGCAAGTTACAATCAAACCAGGGGAGTATACGTTCTACATCAAGTAGTCTTAGAAGCTGCTTTGAAGGAAAAACCACAAAGTACACGCAAATGAAGTAGCGAACAACTTGTATTTACTAAATAATCCTCCGTGAAATAAACAATATATTCTGCACCACCATTAATTAAATGCATTCTGCATTATGCTTTGTTAGGTTTAAGCATTTAACGTTACCTATGCAGTGAACTTAATTCAGAATATACGTAGCAAATATGAGTTAATTAAAACAGTGTACACGCGCTCTTACACTCGCTAGAATATTTAGTTCATTATATGGCAATCTGTGACAGCTGTTACTCGTAGGGTTGTCGTTTTGACTACTAATAAAGTGATATAGTGAAGTACTTCTCTTTAACAAATTATTATTTTTTAATATAGAAACGTAATAATTTTTGATCGCGTAAAATGTATTAAGAATACATATCATCTATTTTGAAAAGATTTATATATAATAATACATGTATATTTCGTTTTTCTTTTACGTTTTGAACTTCCACCGAATTTTGCATACAAGTGTATATACCTGTTCCCTTTGGCCCTAATAGTTTAGTTGGAATAGAGCTGTAGTCGTCAGAAAATAACCATTATAACCATTATCACCTTTTGTAAATTGTCTTTCGTTACGTGTAAATCTCTGTGACTTTTTTTTTTATATGTCGTGTACAAAAGTTTATTTTTAAATGTTTCCTAATAATAGAAAACACAGACAACCCTACCAATGGATTTAGAAGAGCAAATTGTGCTTTAGATAATTCATGGTTCCGTATTATCAATGTTACAACTATAGATATTTGATTGTGGCGGGCGACGTCGAGCTGTTATTATAAATATGCATGGGTTTTCATTTACGTAGCATCTCCGAATATGTAACTATGTATTTACTCGCTAAAGCGAAAGGTAATTTATGTTATTGAAGTCACTCTATACATAGACATATTTACTGAAGATACACAAGATTATGTATGTATATAATTTATGCTTTTGAAAACTTGAAAACAGAATTATAGTTAAATTATGAAGTCAATATAATAAATGCAAAGTAGATTATTTTATTTTATTAATAATTATTGTGTCGAAAATCCTTATTGCGTTATTCTTAATTAACAACCAAATAGCCAAAGTTTCATATAAACTTACCCCCCACTCATTTACCCTTTTGAAGATCGAATTTCCACAAAAGAGATAGCCTATATGTTAGCGAGGACTAATAGCTATATAACAAAAAAAGTTTCATTAAAATCCGTCCAGTAGTTTTTACGTGAAAAGCAGACAACAAAGAGACAGACAGACAATAAATTTTTTAAATAATATTTTTGGTTTCTATTGGTTGTGTAAAGATCCCCCATTTTAGCTTTTTCTTTAATATCTATAATGTACAGACATGAAGTTGTTATTATTTTTATATGTGGATAGATAAGTGACAATGACATTGACACAGACCGGAGCAAGAATATCATTCTCAGGGTGTGTCATGTATCTATACATATAATAAAATTATAAAAACCTTCTCCTTTTTCCTTCTCTCTTGTTAGACTCCCGATTGAGTGTCAAACCAAGGCGGTACGCTAGCTCCTACTTGCACGCAGGCTGATTGATCTCCATAAAGAGACAAACGTCCGCTCACATTGTACCGGAGCAGTATCTCCATAATCTCTTTCTTACAACCTTGTCAAACGGCTTTTCCAAGTCCACAAAAGCACAGAAAACTTTTTGGTTTACTGCCAAAAATTTTTCCGTGATCATGCGGAGGGAAAAGATCTGATCTATACACCCTTTTCTAGGTCTAGTCTCCCTGGGCCTTCCATGACAGTCTTTTGGATCTAATTTGCATTCTTCTCGCTAATATTTTAGCATAAATTTTACTACCTAAGCTAAACAAACTGATATCCCTATAGCTTGCACAATCTTTCTGTGAACCTTTGTCTCTATACAAAGGCACGATGACTGCACCTCGCAAATCGTCTGGGACCTCCCCCAATTTCCAGCATAAATTGCACGAAAACCAGAACAGGTCCATGACGCGTGGGCCACCATATTTGATCATATCGGTAGTAACTCCATGTGCTTCCGCTGCCTTACTACATTTCAAACTTCGAGGTGGTTTAAGTGCAATACAGTTCCAACTTCTTTTAACTGATTTCACCATCAGCTACATTGAGACTCAGCGTTTAGCTGTTAATTGAGGTATAGGCGTTGTTACATTCATACATCTCCTTGTAAAATTCCACTTATTGCTGCAAGCCCTGTGGTTGTTCTTTAAGGGAAAAATTTAAAGAAATCAATATAATGACCGTTGCATCGCAATACATTTTTGAAAATATTATGTATATTAAGAAAAATATTAATGAATTTACCAAGATAAGGGATATATATAATATTAATACTAGAAATAAGTTTAATCTTAGTGCATCTGTAACTCGATTGAGTCGAGTCCGTAATTCTTTTATGGGTCAGGGTGTACGCTTTTACAATAGGATCCCAGAAAACGTCCGAGAATTTTCTATTTCACAATTTAAAAAAGTTGTGAAAAAACGTTTGTGTGTTAAAGGTTATTACCAAATTAACGACGATAAATGATACCACGCCTTGGGAATAAAATGCTCGCTCCAGGCTATTTCAAATGTATCATTGTCACATAATTGATTATATGATGTAAAATTTGATTAAAAATAAAAGACATGTCCCGCTGAGTTTCTTTCGCTGGTTCTTCTCGGGTCTGAGGCAGTAACTTTGATGGTAAATTGTTTGACGTTCAAAAAACGAAGCTTGTAACTTCTCATTTTGAATAAAAATATTAGAGTTTGAATTTGAATTTGAAAAAGATCACCGTCCTTCGAAAGCACCTCTTTCATTCTACAGGTTCGCGAGCAACTCCGGCAACCACTCTCTTCTCGCCAGAAAAGATTCGAAAGTTGTTCGTTAAACTTTCATCTCTTTCTCTCTCAGAATTTTCACGCTTCATCTTTATTACTACTTTCGTTTGGTGTTTTTGCAGATTATACTCTTTTGATGTGAAACATCTATTGGCTCACTTGTAAACTGAATTGTTGGCGTGGCGACGCTTGCCATTGCTATCTATACTAATATTATAAAGAGGAAACCTTTGTATTTTTGTATGTTTGTACTGGACCGATTTCAAAATTTCTTTAACGATTACTTAGAGGGACTCTTCCGAATCCGTATAGGCTATATTTTATCCCGGAAAATAAATAGGATTTTTCATGGTAGTGAAAATTGTGGAGTAAGTCGACGAAAAAACTGCCGTATGTTAACGATTCTCGCGAACGCTGCCTAAATGGTTAGAGATGTATGGTTGATTTGTATAGAAAAGTTGTAGAACTCAATAATGCCTACAAAAAAGTCCGCGATAGTATAAACCAAACATTTATATTTTAGCCATTATAACCAATTTTCCATAGAATAAAAGTAATTAAAATTATTAGCCTAAGTTTATTAATCATATTATCGTCGAATATTAATCCTTATCCAAATAAATTATATTTATTGAGCAAGATTGTTTCAATAGCTACAAGTAACTTTTTATTTTATTCTAATCGGACAATCCATTCAAAAGATATTACGAATTTAAAATTGTAATTGGTATTAAAATGAATTATGGCCGCCGGCCGATATATGTCGCACGGCGAAACAGCATGG
The DNA here is from genome assembly GCA_019049475.1 of Eueides isabella. Classification (NCBI taxonomy): domain Eukaryota; kingdom Metazoa; phylum Arthropoda; class Insecta; order Lepidoptera; family Nymphalidae; genus Eueides; species Eueides isabella. The sequence goes on along the minus strand of CM032405.1, from coordinate 11,591,878 downwards.
GGAGGTGGGTGCACATCTATGAAGCAGGTTGCCTCGTATTTTCTCATTAGGCTATATGTATTTAATTCCTGTAATAATATTATCTTTTATGCATATTACTTGTACATACACGATGTTTCACATCTGCCAGGCGTCCCATGACGGCTATTTTTTTTTTATCTCTCTCATACTTATACCCTTACCCAAGGTTTTATAATCTTTGCCGCTCTGCCGCTACTTCTGTCATATAATTCCTTTGATTCTGCCAGCATACTTACTTACATATATCCATTTCCAGATTCACAGTCTTCTGGAAACTTCTTGGAAACTCTTTCTTGATATACCTCTATGATCGGGGAATCTTGAAGCTTCTAGCTTCTTATGCGATAGTTCGGTAAGCTTGGAAAACCAGTGCCCCCCTTTTTTTAGCTACTACTAGATAATGGCCTGTTCCCAATTCAGCACTTCTAAATATTGGCGTGTCCATAACTTGGCTTCGAGTACGCTGATCCACTAGTAATAGATCAATCATATTTTTCTCTTCTGTTTGCTCCCATGTGTACATGTGAATTTGTTTGTGGTATAACATCGTGACACAAAGAAATTCTTTTCTTTGCAAATTTCCAATATAAGCTTTCTAGCGTCATTTATTCTCTTGTCCCCATATTTGCTTAGCACTCCTTTGTAACAGCTCCGCGCAGTTCCGACACATCCGTTTAAATCACCATATTTCATTAGTTTTTCATTCCCTCTAATATTTCCTAGAACGTTCGCATAATGGACTTGAGGATACCGGTGCGTAAACCGCTAACAAGAAAATTCTATCATCGAAGTATCATCAGCAAACAGTAGTATCTTATAGTTCTTTCCAACTACATACAGTAAATTATTTTTATATAATAAAAAGAGAAGAACCAAGAATAGACTCCTGTGGATTTCCATGCTGATTATTGGCCCAAGAGATTTCTCGCCATTTACATCAACCCTCTGAATGCTGTAAGCTAAATAAGAGATCAGAAGATTGAGTACATCCTATCTTATGGTGTAATAGTGTAGCTTCATGACCAATATTAAGTGCTGAACGCAACCGAATGCTTTTTATAAGTCACTGAACATATAAACTGAGAAGTAAGTATATTATTTCTTCAATATATTATTTCGTTTAATTTTTGATTTTATATTTATGCTATATGTAATTACTTTCTTGTACTATAATAATACCGAATCACTATTAATGTCACTAGAAAAAGATCTTTGCTACAGATCAGAAAGCAAATATATTATTTCTTCAATTTATTATTCTGGAAATATAGTTGTAAAACTAGCGCAGAAACAATAAAACGTCCACACGCTGTATTCAACGATAAAGTTTAATATGTGCTATTATTAGTCTATTCGTACAGCTTAGTTTAAACACTAATTGTCTTACTATAGAAGTAGTAATGTAACTAAGGCTTTTATTTATAATGAGAATTGTTTACAGTTGTCAGTTGGTATTAAGTGCCGTAAGTGGTTATATAATTTAAGTATTTTGTACCCGAAAGCGATTATTATTACCTAAGCTTGCTTATAATATAACCGTCACTCACTCATTCAGCTTCACGCTATATCCCGCACATGCCAGAGTAGGCAGAGGGAATTTGGGAACCTAGTGTTAAGACACTCTGTTCCACTTCCGTTCCCCATTTCGACAGAGCTTTATAGTATTTTTTATTATTTATCAAACATTAAAGGTAGGATTCGAGGTAGTTAAGAAAAGGTCTAGCCTAGAAAAAAAGCTATAACCTCAAAGTTGCTGCACTGGCGCAAAATAAATTGTTGTTAATATAGTTATATTTATTTTTATCCGAAATATCTACACACACACACACAAAATTGTTTTTGTCTCTATTGAGAAAGAAGGTATGGGCAACAACCCTTAATATAAAAAATATTTTTTTTCGGGGCCTAATGAAGATATTCTTATGAAATCTAAACTGAGCATTACTATCTATAGACTATATATTTTTTTGATTTTATGCAAGGTATTTTGGCTAGATTAGTTCGTAGGCTCTTTGGAATATCCCTCAGGTATACAAGTGATGAAAGTAAAAGGGTATAATAGTAAGTGTGTAAGTGAGAGGGTGAGTACATGGATTCCGTCTCAGTGTGTTATAGTTACATTCCGTGGTCAAAAGTTGCCTAAAAGGGTCTTTTTTACTATTTCCCTCTCCCGATGAAACTTTATAAATATCCCACCATCCAGTGTCTAAACTATTGTCGACTTGGTCATGTAAAATAACATAATGGTGATGTATGTGACGCTAGCTAGGTAAAAAAAAACATTTTTACTGTAAATATTAGTTTGTACTTTCATTTGTGGTGTACAATAAAGTGTATATAAATAAATAAATAAAGTTATTTTTGGTTATATTGTAAAAGTAAACATTATGCTATTGACAAATACTGTTCTGAGTTTGGAAGGCAATAATCCATTTGAGTTACGATGCCTCAAGAGTATATATTTCATTTCCTCAAGAGTATATATTTCAGTTCTTCTGCTCGTTTTCCTTCTATTTGTAGATCCTAAGGAAATATTCTCCCCGCCCACTCAGGCAATTTAAAATTTTTATAATCATCCTTCTACCATCTCAAATCTTGGCCTGACCAAGGGAGCAGAAATTAACATAAGACTACAGTCCATAGTAAAAGAAAATTGTTTGAATCATATTCTTATACTTACAGATGCGTCATAGCATTCGAAAGAAAACTGTGTTGGTGCTTTATGCTGAAAACCAAAATTATAAATTATATTACAATTTAAATGTTCTTCCGAATCATCCATGTTGAGAGGATGTTGCTTCCTTTTAAGCAATCCGGTTCACATTCTCCAATGACTTTCATAGTAAATTATGGTCTTCAATTATTTTAAAGATTCGTAAACAACTGTACTCACCTTATTTAAAGGGTTTGGTTGTTACTTCGGTATGGAAACTGTAGTTGTCTCAAGTATTAACTTATCTGGATGTATTATGATCTGAATTTTGGTATACATATGTCAAAATCCCTGAAAAGTAAATATTATGCTGCTATTCAACTTAACATTACAAGACGAATTCGGTTTGATTCTTAAAAAAATTCTGAACGAAGGATTATATCAATTATTTGTCGCTTCCGCTTTGGAGATGCATGTACACTTGTGCACCTAGCTAAGATCAGGGTCAGGGATAGCTCTCTGTGTGATTGTGGCCTGGACTTCATCTTCTCACATCATCATTATTACACTAAATTTTAATTTTTATACAATATATTAGATATCGTCGTCGTCGTCGTCGTCTCAGCCGTGCGACGCCCACTGCTGGACATAGGCCTCCCCCAAGGATTTCCACGAAGATTGGTCTTACGCCTCCTGTATCCAGCGGCTTCCGGCGATCTTGACCAGATCGTCGGTCCACCTGGTAGGGGGCTAGCCCACTGAGCGTCCGGTTCGTGGTCGCCACTCAAGCACCTTTCCGCCCCAACAGCCGTTGGTTCTCCTTGCTATGTGTCCCGCCTACTGCCACTTCAGCTGAGCAATTCTTCGAGCAATGTCGGTAACTTTTGTTCTCCTACGGATCTCTAAATTTCTCATTTGATCACGTAGGGAAATACCAAGCATTGCTCTCTCCATTGCCCGCTGAGTGACCTTGAGCCTCCTTATGAGACACATAGTTAACAACCACGTCTCGCTCCCGTATGTCATTACTGGCAACACACGCTGGTCAAAGACTTTTGTCTTGAGACACTGAGGTAGTTTGGATGCAAAGTTTTTGTGTTGCTTCCCGAATGCTGTCCACTTGAGCTGGAGTCGACGAGAGATTTCTTTCTCGAAGTTAAACTTACTTAACTGGACCGTGTGTCCCAGGTATAAGTAATGGTCGATAACTTCGAGGGTAGTGTTCCCAATAGTAATTGGAACAGGTATTAATTTTGATGTGAAACATCTATTGGCTCACTTGTAAACTGAATTGTTGGCGTGGCGACGCTTGCCATTGCTATCTATACTAATATTATAAAGAGGAAACCTTTGTATTTTTGTATGTTTGTACTGGACCGATTTCAAAATTTCTTTTACGATTACTTAGAGGGACTCTTCCGAATCCGTATAGGCTATATTTTATCCCGGAAAATAAATAGGATTTTTCATGGTAGTGAAAATTGTGGAGTAAGTCGACGAAAAAAACTGCCGTATGTTAACGATTCTCGCGAACGCTGCCTAAATGGTTAGAGATGTATGGTTGATTTGTATAGAAAAGTTGTAGAACTCAATAATGCCTACAAAAAAGTCCGCGATAGTATAAACCAAACATTTATATTTTAGCCATTATAACCAATTTTCCATAGAATAAAAGTAATTAAAATTATTAGCCTAAGTTTATTGATCATATTATCGTCGAATATTAATCCTTATCCAAATAAATTATATTTATTGAGCAAGATTGTTTCAATAGCTACAAGTAACTTTTTATTTTATTCTAATCGGACAATCCATTCAAAAGATATTACGAATTTAAAATTGTAATTGGTATTAAAATGAATGATGGCCGCCGGCCGATATATGTCGCACGGCGAAACAGCAAGGGGAGGTGGGTGCACATCTATGAAGCAGGTTGCCTCGTATTTTCTCATTAGGCTATATTTAATTCCTGTAATAATATTATCTTTTATGCATATTACTTGTACATACACGATGTTTCACATCTGCCAGGCGTCCCATGACGGCTATTTTTTTTGTCTTATCCACGTTTAGCTTTAGAACTGCTCTTTGAGACACACTACTGAGATCTTCGAGCATAGTGTTCAGGTCTTCTAAAGTCTCAGCGTAGCGTCCACTGATTTCTGTAGCCTCCATTTCTGTATATTAAATATAACAATCTTTTTAAAATATTGCATACTCCTATTGTGTAATATTATTTGTTGTTTACCGTACAACCTCCTCCGGTTTTGTTCAACACAACATGAGGTCATTGGCGAATTATTAATTTTGGTTGTATACTCAAATAAATGATATAAACATCACTTATTTGAGTATGCTACCAATTTAATTAAAAATAATTTATTATACGCAAGTGTAGCTTTCCCATACTTGTATCTTTTATAATCATACTAGATACGCTCTAAAATATAAAACTTTTTGGCCGCCGTATCGGGTAACCATTCATTTACATTACTTTTAAGGATATAAAATTTTGAAACATTACTTTTCAGGATATAAAATTGGGAGTCAGGGGAGTGGAGTCCGCAACTCGCGCTCTGACTCCGCAATGATGAGAACAATGGATCATCCGGATATTACCTGTCAACCGTCTACCGTTAGACCGCTGTGGACGCAGCCAGTGACACTGTATTTACCTTAAACTTTAAATAGCTTTTACTTTTATGTACATAAATCACTCTCTCCCAAGGGTAATATTTATAAGGAAAACATTTATTTTACAATACACGAACACCGTATGAACTTAAAATAAAGTTGAATCAATTTCTCGAGTGCTTTAATAAAATTTGTTGCAATTTTTAGTTCTCATGAGTCCAATTAATTGTTTTCGCGCCTACGTTTCACGGAAACTAGTACAAACCGCAGCGAGAGGAAAGCGAATTAAAAATACAAAGCTGAAATTACGTTACAATTTATTTCACAGCGCAATTAAAAAATTGTTTATTTAAGGCCCTGAAAATGCTTTGTTAATGCTTACAATATTCGCGTGTAGTCGTACTTATTATACGTCTAAAAGTTTTTGTATAGAGCATCTCGGAATATTGGTAGACTCTATTGTCTACAAAAGTAAAATATATAATAATTGCTTTTATATGTTTGAAAAAGTTTGATTAAAAAAAATATAAATATTCTCTGATGCCGAGTTTCTTACCCCGCAGGTCTGAGGCAGTAACTTTAGTGAAGCGATGGTACCAGGTTTAACGTTCAAAAAACAAAGCTTGTAAATTCTTATTTTGAATAAAAAATATGATTTGAATGTAAATTGGTAATTTTTAATGAATATTATACTCATATTTCACCATTCCTAAGCTAGAAGAAGCCAATATTGCATTCATAAAATATCAATGTATCAACTAATAGTCCGAGTCACTTTATTTACATTATTAGCATTGTTTAGACAATTTATATGGTAATGGCCGGTCTAAATAGCGTTCTCGTAAACTTTCATTACTTCTATTCTCTGAAAATAATCCGCTAAGTAATTAGGTCATGTCCGCTACATAAGATAAATATAAAGTCCCAAGTTCAACCTCGTGTCTAGAGATTTTGGAAGTCAAAGCCATCCCAAAGCTGTGCAAGCCGAATTAACAATAGCAACCGCTCATTAAGCGTTACACAATGAAGACTTTACTGAGATAAAGCCAACTTTGCATTAGCATTCACAATGAACTTTATGAAAAGACAAATACAAGGTGAAAGGAAAGTTTCTTCTTCACAAACTGCAAAAACCATAAATTTGAAATATAAATCATTTGTTTCAACAAGATTGAAGTTCGAGCTGCTAAAACCTAGCCGTGGGAAAGTTTCTCTCATTAAGATTTCATCACGAAACCTGATAATAATAAATACTTTTTTCATATTTAGATTTATAAAAATATATTTATCTATATAAATACAATCGTAAATATACTTACAAACTCATCACGAAATCTCAACAACAAAAAGTGCTAGGAGTTTCGAATTTCGCAAAGGGATTCTTAATTCTTAAGACGTAAGTGGTCACCAAGACGGCATTCCTCAGTATTCGACACCTAAGTCAAACCTCAAAAATTGCCGAATTGTTAGCATACTTAAGCGTTTCAGCAGCGTACGCAGGGAAGCTTTAAAGTTGTATCGTTTTTTTAAGTATACTTTACTGATACTTACTGGTCATAGCGAATGTACGGAAGTGTCTTTGGGAATGGAGCGTGCTAACATTAGGTCTCGCCTTACGATGTTGTATGCTTGATAAAAAAATAATTAGAAAAAATCAGACTAGACCGGAAAACAATATTGCGTTTTCGAACAGTTCCTTTAACATTTAGAGTATTTTATTTCAGTCAGTTTTTAAATAAAAACTTAAAGTAACGTCAAGATTATAGAATAATAAAATTATAGAGTAATAAAATTATAGAATAATAAAATTATAGAATAATAGAAAATATTCTCTCTCTCTCTCTCTCTCTCTCTCTCTCTCTCTCTCAGGGTAGGCAGAGGAAACTTGGGAACCTAGTGTTAAGACACTCCGTTCCACTTCTGTTCCCCCGTTTCCGCCGAATTAAGAGGCATAGCGTGTTGAGTGGCGGAACTCCAATGCCGTGTTTTGCGCCGCGCCTTGTACCAGAGCGAGGAAACGAAAATTTTAAATATTTAAATTGAAAATATTAAATATTTCGTTTCCTCGAGTGGGGATCGAATCCACAACCCATCGGTTACAATCATACCTTTTGTGCCGCTGCGCCACGACAGGCCTCCGAAGTATTCTGCTCGATAATATTGCTATAAAATAAGTGCCTTACTGAGCTAGACAAAACTTAAGTACTAAATGTATAGTTTTGATTTTAAAATAATAATTACTCTATCCAGCTTGACGCTGTCTCCCGCACGTGACATGAAAGAGGGAACTTGGGAACCTAGTGTTAAGATACTGTTCCACTTCCGTTCCCACTATTAAAAATTTAATATGAAAATATTAAATATTTCAAACATATTAATCTACACATAAAGAAAATATAATTAATATAGATATAACAACAGAAAATAAATTCAGATTTGTATATAAATAATAGTGTAGTCTGTACGGCTTTCTCGCGAGCGCGTCGCTAGTTGTTACCTACGTAACCTACCTTTGTTTGATAAAAAAGCATAGAACGTTGCAATATTTAACAATAATGATGAAGCCTAAATGAAATACGATTAACCTTTCAAAAGTTACCCCAAGCCGTGACAAATCCATATTGATCCCGTAAATAGCGGAATAAATCAACAGTTCATTTAGTCGCCGAGTTGTGCACCAAATGTCATCATATACTTCCGGTTGAATTGCTTTATATATTTTGCCATAAATAAAGGCATCCAATCGGATTATGTTTACTGGCTAGGAAATTGCCTTGGGCTGGTTTAGATATTTATATAAATATTTACATAAGTTTTTGTTGCACATTTTATGTTTATCAAAAAATTTAAGACTGATGGCACGGGGACACAAGTGTATGATCGTAAGAGCGGCAGGATGTGGGTTCGATCAACAAGCAATGTTTTCCGTCGATATCTCCAGAATTCGAAATAACAAAAATATAAGTAAGGTAAAATAAAATGTGACGCAGAAAATTTGTCAGCATTAGGGTCCTTGGTTCAATCTGATCATCGCGACGCGACAACGAGAGGTAATAAGAGACGAAATATAAAGTTGGACATAAATCATCGTGATTGTTACCTTGTTTGACGTTGATCCCAATTCCGTTTACGTCATTGACAATATTAGAAAAAAAATGGTAACAAATATTAAAATGTTTAAAATGTTTAAAAAAGTAAACGTTACGTTATTAATGAATGATCTCATCTATTCACGTCTCAGATGTAATATATAACTAAGTACTTTCTACGTTAATAAAACCTCTGAAGGAAGAGGAAATCCAATCTAAGTTAGCGGTATTTCTCTCTAGAATCGACTGTAGCGATTTTTTATTTCACTTGCTTTGTCCGAGACGGATACACCAATATACTCGTAAGGCGGATGGTATATAACGGGAGGAGATTAAAAATCTTGTTAAACTAACTATAAAGGGTCCCAACGTTTAAGTAAATAAATATGTACCAAAGGATTAATTATTTATAAGTATGTAGCCTAGTGTTGCGTGCTATTTGTAGTTACAGATAGGTAAATTAGATTCAATTTACATAATTTAAGGTACGTTTTACAAGTATTTCAATACTTTCTTACTTTAAAGACTATATAATACAATTATCTTACAAAACAAGAACATAAATTACATCTAATTATGTTGTAAGAGTCTCATTTGGCATACGTGTGAGACAGCTCCGATTCACAAAGCGTAAACCGCCCCATCAGTTGTCTGTTTACGTTTCACTTCACAATTATTTATATACAAATGTAACAACATATGACGCGTGACACTGATGGATTGAAGACGAAGGCTTTTATACAAAAATATAACTGTAGTCGATTCTTCCCCTATTTCATCATAGAAAATAATTTACTTATGCTAATGTTTAGTAACGATTATTTTCCAATGTTAATGTAAACAAATAAACAAATAAAGTGTTGTGTGTATAACTAGGATACAACGTAAGTCATTTTCAAAAATTTGACAGAATCGCAGAACAATCAGGTGTTTTTTGCGATTCTGTCTCTTTAAGTGGGACGACGTTGCATTGTCTACGTATACGTGACATTGCAAGCAATTCTGTGCTATAAGTTATTTCACATAATTATGAACATATAACTTATTTTATACCATATTTTAATTTAATTATTGTAAAATGTACTCGTAATAGTCTAATGTAGTCGACTAAGATCCTGATATAATTGTCTCGTTGAATAGTTTGAAAAAATCTTTCCTATCTTTTCTTTAAATATGGCGTTTCGAGCGTGCCAGTTGAGCACAATTCACTTCGCCAATGTCACGTTGTATGGAAGACTCACGAGAGGAATTGATCAGTACAAAAGAGATGACTGTACACAATAATATAATGCATGTAAAAAAGAAACCCAGTAAAATTACAGCCTTCACCACCTATAACAAAAAAAATAAAACAAATATTTACAAGATATACACACAGCACATTATGTTAGTAATAAATAATATTTTACATACGTGTTAGTTTATAATCTAATTTGTTACGTCTAATATATTTACATAAAAATTTACATAGAGAACCAAACACAAACATTAACAGACATTGAACATTAAGAGGACGAGGGACTTTATGGGGAAGAACATCGTATAGGGGGCGAGTTAAGTTGGGGCAAGAAAAAAGGATGTGGGAAGGGGAGCCGTCGTCCAGGCCACATTCACACAGCGAATGGTCCCTGACCTTGATCTTGGCCAGATGCACAGGTGTACAAGCATGCCCAAGGCGTAAGCGACAGATTGTTGTAATAATCCTCCGTTCAATATATCTTTGAGAGTAAAACCACGGACGTCTAGGGATATTAGGTTGAATAAGGGCATAATACTTACCTTTTTGGGACTTTGATAGATTCCAGGAATCATTCCAGGACTTACGAAGGTGAGTATCTGCCAGGGACTGCAGATCATGAGCAGAGTTAGAGAAGTGTTCAAGTGTGCCACACCGGATGGCTAACTTGGCGCAAGAGTCTGCAGATTCATTCCCACTGATTCCAGAATGTCCTGGAATCCATACCAGAGTAACTTCCAAGCCCTTTAGATGACATGAATACAATTCTTCACGAATCCTTAAAACAATTGAAGATCTTAATCTACTGTGAAACGGATTTCCCTTCAATGCCATTAAGCAGCTTAGTGAGTCAGTAAAGATAACCGTTTGTTTAAAGTCATGGGAGCGTGTAAACAGGACTGCTTCTAACAAAGCAACAGCCTCGCCTGTGAACACTGATGATTCAGGGGGACATTTAAATTGTAAAATAATTTTGAATTTTGGTATCCAGCAAGCTGCACCAATAGTTTGAAAAAATCTTTCCTATCTTTAACATTGACAGTAAGTGACTTATTATACATAAGATATTGCATTAAAAATAATACTTAGAAATCAATATAATAGATAAAAGTAGAGAATGAAGTCTTATTTTAACTATATTGATAAGCTATCAATGTTCACCTCAAATGGAAGAGAATTGATAAAATAACACGCGATATATGTGGAGTGCTTGAGGCTATTCTGACAACAAGTACAATATTTTACATTGGAACGATTAACGTAACGTAACAGCCTGTAGCCTTCCTCGATATGTGGACTAATTATAGGAAATGTAAACGATAAGTTATAAATGTTTTAAACGAAACAAATTGAACTATTTATTAATGCCGTACGTGACGTTTCGAATACATTTCAGGAGTCCGTGGTGACGGCTAGACCATGGAGAATGAGGAGGTATTTGTCTAGCAGTTGATATATTAAACTACTGCTAACGACATCCTAATTGCCTTGTGTACTGCCTACGTCTTATTAAGCCAGTAATAAGTTCAATTTGGATCACTATTGGACGAAGAGGTATACCTTTTTTGTGTATTTTAGGTTTTACACAGCTAGGCATGAGAGATTTAATGTCAACATGTAATGGTTTCTAGTGTTTTAATAATGTATATTTAAATATTTATGCTTAAGGGACTTTGCTAACATGTGTCCGTCTATTCACCACGAGGAAGATTAGATTTAGGTTGCCTACTAGGACGCAGTAAGGCAAATATCTTTTGAAGAATAGCTTCCGAATCTTGCTTTTTCATATAGGCAGTCCTCAACGTTATTTATTATGTCCCCGAACTTTTTACTTTAAAATCCAAATCAGAATGGCAAACGGACAACTGACGTGTGTTTTGCGTGTGCAGAAGTTACGGTGTCGCCATTGACATTTTTTCATTAAGACACTCCGTTCCGAAAAATTATTGGTTATTTTATATTGCGATCGGTTTTTTATTTTAACATTTAAAGTTTCGGATTAACAAAATGTATAAATATTACGAGTAGATCAGTCGATTTCGAGGGAAGGCTAAACCTGAGGAAGTCTTATATATTACTAACGTAATTAACCGTTTCAATTCGAGATACGTAATACACTAATCTTTATAATACGCAGAGCGGCGGATCAGCTGCAAGAAGCTGGTACGTTTACAAATATCATTTATATATAAAAACATCTCAAGCACCATACTACGAGTATAAGCATAAATAATATATTATCTAAATAACAGTTTGAAAGTAATAACCTACTTTACGGTCCCAGCGACTTTGAACGGGGATTCGGAGAGCGACTCCCATACGAATGCCATTACGGACACGGAGCATAGCAGCACGATTATGGCGTTCCTCGAAGTCGACAACAGCCATAATGTCTTCTTCAAAGTTTTTGACTCGCCGGCAAATTTATGTTTGCCATTTTCAGAAACAAAAGTACACTTAGCGCTCCTTGAATTGTTTTGCTTGTTGACATCACATAAAGAAGATATTTTACCCACTTTAGAAAGTAAACAGATAAATGATTCTTTTATACAATAATACATTTAAGTTGTTTGTGATATTTCAACTGTTTGTTAAAAACCAAATTCATAAAATTGGTTTAAAACTAAAAATAGATTCGTTCATTGTGCATAGGAATTCAATATTCAATTGAAAAGCAACTTGGAGCATCAGGTTTTTGTTTATTTTTTAATTAAAATAACAACTTTGTATATGTTTCAAGAAGAAGCGTGAAAGGCTCCATAAAAATTGTTAGAGGGTGTATTTCCAACGTCATGCTGTTTCCAGCACATGGGAAGGCAAAGGAAACTCAACGCCGTTTTGAGTTGCGGAACTCGACGCCGCGCTGTGCAATATTTCATTTCTTCGAGTGTGGATCATACCCACAACCTGTCGCGTGTGCCCCTGCGCCACGACATGCCTCTTTGAATGTGTAAATGTGTCGTAATATACTTACTTCTCTTGTCGTTAGTGGGTGTACTTTAGTTTTATTACCGTTTATGGTCGGAGAGATCGTTATATTATATGAACACGTGATATTAAAAATAAACATCTAGAGATAGGTATTATCACGCAACGCACGCGATGCGGCTATTATTTTCTACTGTGATATACTTGAGTTTTTACTTTAGTCCAACTATCGATAACATGCCCGAGGCCAGTTGTGGCGCGGGCATAAGCGTGCGACTGCTGTAGATGTGACAGATTTTGAGTTTGATTCGAAATAGAGGAAATGAAATATTTAGGCACTTCACGTTGCGTATCGCACATAGCAGGTTAGCGCGGCGTTAAGCTCCACTCCTGTTCGGGGAGGTTTTGAGGTTCCCGCTGTCTACACTGATATTCGTTGGATATCACTGTCATCTAAAAAACCCGGTATCTAAAAAAAATGTACTTTGCTAGTAGAATATAAGTGGACGTAGCTTATTCACATTCGCTACTCACAATTGTGAAAGCTGATGGAAATAACGGGATGTCATAATGCAGATGAATTCCTCTTCATTACAAATGTATTGAGGTAATTTTATTGGTGGTCATTTAGAGAATATATGTGACAGTTTGAACTCGGAAATTAAGATTAAAGTTTTCATTTTATATCATTTTATTGATATTATTTTCGTAATTTATACGGTAATAATAATAAATTCCTTAATAATTGTTTATTTTGCATTACATTATATAATCTACTGAAAAGTTACTATGGATGAGTATTACACGTATTTTAATATGAAATAATGTAATATATGTATATACATACCTAACGTTTTATACAAGTCAAACTTTTTGGCCGCTGGGTTTTTAAGTACTTAAAGGTCGTCCAATAGATATTGAATCCAATCCAATCCAATCCAATACTAAGTATCCATAAAATTAGATATTTAATTGAAACTCGAGATAAATTAATAGTTGTATGTGTAATATATCTTATATAACGAATCAATTGTCAGTATTGCAATAAGAATTAAATTTAAAAAACAACAAAAACCAAGAATAAATCAACCACCAATTCGGGTGAAAATAAAAATACACAAGGGGGTGTATTAACAAGATATAAATAGTGACATAATTTTTAATAACTTACAAACTTAATAGACTTAATAGACTAATAGAAATTGTTCAATGCCCCAAAGCAAGGTGTTATAAGTTTGAGCTGTCTGCGTGTCTGTGTGTCTCGGGATTCAGGAACTGATTAGAGTGCGATTTTATACAATGATATATAATTATAATAACATAATCCTTGTCAAGAAATAAAATCTCGTCTTCCACATGGCATGTGCTTCGATTCAACATTAAGTCGTTAAGTTTCATTGATCTCATACTTTTCCTGCTACATAATATTTATTCCGCAGGGAAATCTTTTTTATCTATTTGACGGGCGGTCGTAAATATTTTTTACTTTCAGCCGCTTTCGATTCTCAAGGCACATACACATAATATGTCTTCGGAATTCCATCATGATAGGTTGTAAACTCTAGGGAAAAGAAACCAGTTGGACGAACGAACGAACGAACTAAATGAAGGCTTTCAGTTTTATGACCTGACACAAAGATATAGAATCAAGGGCAGTACAAATAAATTCCCTATTCCATGAAGTAGCTTTGATAATCATTTTTGAAAATATAAATGTGCGATACGACGAAATGTAAAAAGTTGTCGACGAAATTTCATTGTCATAAGTTACTTACTGTCTACAGTGTACGAATAACGTATTCAAACGCTGTAAGAGAACATTTCAATAAGCGTTGAATATCATTCGAAACTGTTTTAAAATATTTAAACCTCGTTTTAATAAATACTTTAACAACGTTTGATGGGACATCGTAAATTATGATTTTTTATTGTGTTAATTTTTAATCACGAAAACCAAGTGATTGATAAATTGCACTTTTATATACCTGAGGATACAGACCGGTAAATGCCGCCAGTGCTGACTGTAGAACTGTACTGAAGTCTTATTGTAACTCCAGCTATAAAGTGGACTAGAGTCTTTTCAGAATTGAAATCCGGAAACCAATTAGTAACACCTAACGGTTTATACTCGTACATTCTCTTTTGCACCAAGATTAAAAACACCTAGACCATACTCGTTTGTCACTTATAAGTATTTTAATTAAGAAATTGGTCGTATTTTGAGTGCTTTGATAAATAGAGATCTAGCTAATTACATGGCGCCTCAAGGGCAGGGGCCCGGCTCAAGGGCAGGGGCGTGTGACTGTAAACGACAGCGACAGGTTGTGGGTTAGATCCCGACTAGAGAAAATTTTTCGCTCTGTTGAAGATTAGTTACCTCTGTGTACTCTGATATGAGCGGGAGTCAGCGTCGTGCTCTGGACAGGAACTTTAATTGTTTTTCACATAACTTCACGCTTCACGCTGTATCCCGCACGACGCGCAGTGAACATATTCCGGTCCCATTTAAATAAATAAAGACGTTCACCTTTCTTGTTAATTTATTTATTATTTATAAAATAAATTTATCATATAAAGACACTCTTCACTCGCTATGAACAAGAGTCGATAATATTTTAAAAAATAATCTGACTTTCATTTCTTTACTGTATTCAAGTTTTCGTACAATATTCCACAGTTGGCACTAACTGCAGTGTGAGCGCCATTAACTCTGTTATCAGCAGTAATTTCCTCTTAATCTACTTATATATTTTCCAGTCGACATTCACGAGGTTCAAATTATCAAAAATTGTGTGCCAAGCCAAGAAAAAATAACATTTTGAGATAAGACTAAATATACAGAGTTAAAAATTCCCCACGTTGCTACCAAGTTTATAATAACTAATTTTTATTTTTATAAAATTAAATAACATCTATTGTTTACAACTTTATGCACAAACTTAAACAGTAACATTACATCATATTAATTTTGTAAGTGAATGTAAACGAGACAGGTCGTGGATTCGATCACTCAAAGATACTACATAGCTGATCTTTGAGTGGAGTCGATCTTTCATATTTTTACTTCTGCCATTCAACACGCAGTGTCGCTAGAATTAGAAAGTTGGGAACAGAGTGTCTGAGTGTCTGTCTGGTTATACCCGTCTTTATGCGGGATACAACATGGACGTAAAAAATATTAAAAAAAAAAATCTTTTTGTATATTGTAATCGAGATATTAAAATGTTGACCATGATTTAACGAATATTGAAATCATATACATAGCTTTAATAGAAGGTCATCGCATAAGCCTTCTCCCTTACCTTCACTTGTACCTGGCTACACTGTATAGAATATGACCCGTTAATTTAATTTTACCCTTTGTATGGCATATATCGCATTTCCTAGTAAATATTTTGCAGGCAAGCATTGTTATTGGAACACAAAAGGGTTAAGAGTACGTAATTGAGATGAAATATCTGATGATCTTGCGGACTTATGTATTGTTGTTCAAGTAACATTTCGTGTTGGTGTCCGAAATTCGCCATTTGAAAACGTAAAAGGTATACTCGTAATGTATAGAAGGTTTATATTGCTGATAATATCTTTCCCTTACAACTACATTTGGTCAGTTGTGGCGTATGGGCAGGAACTGCATGACAATATGCGCGACGGGTTGCGAGTTCGAAGCCGACTCGAGGAATTAAATATTTACTATTTTCATTTTGCACGGTCTTGTACCGAGGCAAAGCGTGACGTTGCGCTGGGACGCTCGATATTCAATGACTCCGTTAGAGAAAGTGGTAAATGCTTCTTAAAAGTTAATGCTACATGCTGTTCTCATGTATAGATTCCTTGATTGATATTTTTTTATCTTCTAACATAACATTTATTTCCTGCGTAGATCCTGGTTTAATAGATTGCAATGGTGCATAAAAACTGTATCAAGAATTTCTAAAATATATTTTGAGATGCAATTTTCATTTTAAATTTTCAGTTATCGTCCCATTAAACTTCGTATACAAATGGACTCTGTGTAAATAGATACTCCGCTTCACGCTGTGTACCGCATACGGCAGGGCAGGCAGAGGGAACTTGGGAACCTAGTGTTAAGACACTCCGTCCCACTTCCGTTCCTCACCGGATTTCCGCCGAATTTGAGGCATAGCGTGTTGAGTGGCGGAGCTCAATGCCGTGTTTTGCCTTGTACTAGAGCAAAAAAATAAATACATTAAATATTTAAATTGAAAATATCAATATAATAAATATTTCATTTCCTCAAGTGGGGATCGCACTCAGAACCTGTCGGTTACAGTCACACGCTTGTGCCGCTGCGCCACGACAGGACACGACAATATAAATTAATATGTAGATCGAGATATACATAGTAATATTTTACGTACATAGGCTCATTTAAAATCACTTTAATGAAAATGTGCCACACAATTTAACTTATACTCCCATTGTTTAATCCATTGCGAGGTTTTAATATGCGACAATGGGGAAAGAATGTAATTGTTCATTAACTTCTCATCGAATAAAAGGCACAGATATAAGTAAAACAGTTATTGAGAGCACTACGGTTGATCGACGTAGTGGCTCGATAACATGGCGTTTCGCTTTGTTAGCTCGTGATAGTACGTCGAGCTAATAACCCTATAGCAGACAATGTCGCTCGGCTCTTTGTTACGCTGCGGTGGCACTAGGCAGGTCGCCGGCACAATTGTGCACTATTGGATTGGTAGAGGATTGTCATTAACTGTTTATTAGCGGATTGGTGAGCTGAAGACCTTAATTAAACAGATGAATTGCTAATTGTACTGATGTAACGTGTTACAGCATAGTTGTTTCTAGGTTCACGCTTTAGCTCGCGCACGGTACTTTATCACTTGGGAAAAATATTAAAAATACTATCTTATGTATGTATGCCTGTCGTGGCGCAGCGGCACAAACGTGTGACTGTAAACGACAGGTTATGGGTTTGATCTCTACTCGAGGAAATGAAATATTTAATATTTTCAAATTAAATATTTTATGTTTTTTATCTTCGCTATGGTACTAGGCAAAGCGCGGCGTTGAGTTCCGCTACTCAATACGCAATGCGTCAAATTCGGCAAAAAGTAGGGAACGGAAGTGGAACGGAGTGTCTTAACACTAGGTTCCCAAGTTCCTCTGCCTACCCTGCCGTGTGTGGGATAGAGCGTGAAGCTAAGAAAGAAGAAGAAAGAATTTTATGTACCTTTTACTAAGAATAACACAATAATACAACGGAAAGTATTTAGGCTAACACCTGGGCGATAAACTTGCGCGGCGTGCACACATTGACCATGTCAAATTTGAAGTGTCATCAATTACAGGAGCTTAGGGCGTAGGGCGGTAAAACCTTATTAAGAGTATTATGTATAAGTATGGAGATGTGCTGCGGATACAAACCTTAAAACGCTCCAGACTGCCTAAAACAAACTAGACATAGTGTTATTTAATTTAGTTTTTTTTACAAGTACTGTAGTTCTTTACAAAGTAACTGAGCTATCACAAGCACCACGTCACCCCCATTTTTTATAATATTAATTGTTAAGCACATTTGTTAAACTTGAAATATAAGAAGCTATAAGGAAAGGAATTTGTTAGTATTAATGAGCTATACGTGTCGAGTTTGCTTTTGGCGCGTCATAAATTATCGCCTCGTAATCGACGAACGATCACAGCAATTTGTTCAACAACAAATATTTTTTCGCCCGACCGTTATTTGTTACAGGCAGTCGTTACTATACGACTTCCTGTGTGTATAAGGGTACCTACTGTTTATCGTTTTAAAGTATGGAATATTAAAAAAAAAGGTTTAGAATGTCATTTTTTTATTTTTGTTTTAGATATACGCTTTATTTTGCATATACTAAAGTAGGCAGAGGGGACTAAGTGTCAGGACACTCCGCTCCCATTAGGACTGTACCGAACCCGTAACCCACCGCGTTTACAATCACTGCGCCACTGCGTCACGAGCAACTACTGATTTATCGTTATTACTAAAAACAGTAACTTACATGAAAATACATAGTGTATTTGTGTTATCACATCTCTATACAACGTAAACCAACCAGTGATTGGTCATTTTAATATAAAACATTGAAATTAATGTAAAACGTACCTGCTACATGTATGTGCTGATATTATAAAAAATAGCCGTCATGGGACGCCTGGCAGATGTGAAACATCGTGTATGTACAATTAATATGCATAAAAGATAATATTATTACAGGAATTAAATATAGCCTAATGAGAAAATAATATATATATATATATATATATATATATATATATATATATATATATATATATATATATATATATATATATATATATATATATATATATATATATATATATATATATATATATATATATATATATATATATATATATATATATATATATATATATATATATATATATATATATATATATATATATATATATATATATATATATATATATATATATATATATATATATATATATATAATATATATATATATATATATATATATATATATATATATATATATATATATATATATATATATATATATATGTATATATATATATATCTTCTTCTTCTTCTTCCTGGCATTAATCCCGGCTTGCTGTGCCAGGGTCTGCCTTCCTACTGAGCCTACTCCACTTTGCACGCTCTTTTACGTCCTCAGTGGTTAGACCATTGGCTCTCATGTCCTGCGTCACGACATCCAACCAGCGCTTATATATATATATATATATATATATATATATATATATATATATATATATATATATATATATATATATATATATATATATATATATATATATATATATATATATATATATATATATATATATATATATATATATATATATATATATATATATATATATATATATATATATATATATATATATATATATATATATATATATATATATATATATATATATATATATATATATATATATATATATTAATTCTTAGCGTAATTTACTTTGTAATCAACTTGTGCACGTGGATTTTCGTAAATTTTTGTAGTATATAACTTTTTTTTTATTTTTATTAGTTTTAAATTTATATTATATTATTTCTATATTTATAATATATATATTTTTTTTATATATATATATATATATATATATATATATATATATATATATATATATATATATATATATATATATATATATATATATATATATATATATATATATATATATATATATATATATATATATATATATATATATATATATATTAATAATAAGTATGTATATTGATGATGAATATTTCTCTTGTTCGTCTAGCGACTATGATAGTGCCGAAAGCAATGTTTCAATAATTTCAGATTCGGAACCACTCGAAAATAAATTATCGAACATTTTTACTACTCAGTCTAATTATCTTTCCTTAGTGCATGTCAACGCTCAGAGCATACCTGCTCATTTTACAGATATTCTTACTTCCTTTAGCTCCGGCGTAGTTGATTGCATTCTCATATCGGAGACCTGGTTAAAACCATCTCTTCCTTCTGTTAGTTACTCAATTCCAGGTTACCGGTTGTTTCGTAATGATCGTATTTTGCAAGGTGGTGGAGGCGTTTGTATTTACCTTCGCAATCACATACCTTCCAGTATCATTAAATGCTCTTCCAATGAATCTATTGGAAACCTGGAATATCTTTTTTTAGAAATATTAGTAAACCATAAAAAAATTCTTCTGGGAGTTCTGTACTCTCCATGTGATAAAGTAAACTATTTTAGTGATTTAGATGGTGTGTTTGAGTATTTTACACCAAAGTATGAACATGTTATATGTATGGGTGATTTAAATACTTGTTTGTTAAAAAATGATGCTAGATCCAACTTACTGAAAGCAACAAACGAGTCTTATAATTTACACATACTTCCAATGTCGCATCCCACCCATCACTTCCCAAACTGTAGGCCTTCCCTGATTGATGTCATCACTGTCTCTAATCCTAATCTTGTTACCTCTCATGGACAAATGACTGCTCCATTCTCTTTTCACGATTTAGTCTTTCTTTCATATAAATTACGCCCTCCTAAGATTAGAGACAAAATATTTCTTCAGCGCAACTTTCGGCATATGGACCTGGAACGCTTAAGGGAGGATGTGAGAAATATTAACTGGTCACCCATAATGTCTTCAAGTAATATTGACAGTATGGTAGAAACTCTAACTTCTGAACTGATTAACATTTATGATAAACATGCCCCTGCGAGACCAGTTCGTATGAAGCATGCACCCGCGCCCTGGCTGACACCTGTCATTAGACGTTCCATGTGTAAGCGTGACAGAGCCAAAGCTAAAAATAAGAAATTTCCCTCTCTAGAAAACTTAGCTGCTTATAAAAAACTGCGTAACACCTGCAACAGAATGTGTAGGGATGCAAAACGCCGCTATATTCATAGCACTATACAGAATCTCTCTCAAGTACAAGTCTGGAAATTCTTAAAGTCTTTCGGGGTGGGTAATACCTCTGATAGTAATTCTGTTTCGTTGAGTTTAAATGATTTAAATTTATTTTTTACAACACCAGCTTTAAACTTAAGTCCCCAAATAAAAAGTGAAACCCTCATGATTTTATCTAAAATTAGTTTACCAGATTCAACTCCCTTTTCATTTACAACTGTTACCGAAGATGATGTCAGAAAGTGTATCAAATCCATTTCCACCAAAGCCATAGGTAGTGACTATCTCAGTCTCGACATGATTCTTCCTGTGTTGGAGAACATTACACCAGTGGTCACTCACATAATTAATTTTTCACTGACATGTAATGTTTTTCCTGCTCAGTGGAAGAATGCTTATGTCGTACCATTGCCTAAAACCTCCAACCCTACTAGTGTTACTGAATATCGTCCAATATCTATCCTTCCAGTCCTATCCAAAGTCCTTGAATCCTTAGTCAATCACCAACTTTACTCCTTCCTCTCTTCTAATAGTCTCTTGTGTCCCTTCCAGTCTGGTTTCCGTCCATTCCATAGCACAGTTACTGCGCTGTTGAATATCACGGAGGACATGCGGAGTGCTATGGACAACACCAAGCTCACCGTAATGGTTCTACTGGATTTCAGCAGCGCTTTCAACTCTGTCGATTTTGATATACTTCTTGGCACTCTTCGCGCATCTAACCTTTCTACTTCAGTGATGAAATGGTTACACTCTTATCTCTTCGGTCGTCACCAGTGTGTTAAATCCAACGATATTACATCGACGTGGTTAGAACTCACTGCTGGCGTCCCTCAAGGCGGCGTTCTTTCTCCACTTCTGTTTTCCATTTTATTAATAACATCTCTAAAGTCATCTCTTCTCCTTACCATCTGTATGCAGATGACGTGCAGTTATACCGTCATTGCTACTTGAACGAATTGCCTGCGACTATTACAGCTTTAAATAAAGATCTTACTGCCATTCAAACCTGGGCTGAATCTTTTGGATTGCTAGTTAATCCAAAAAAATCGCAAGCAATTATTGTTGGCAGTAATAAGCTAAGAGCTAAAATAAATTGGAACACAACACCGAAAATTCTATACTCAGGAATTGAAATCTCATATTGTAATAAAATTAAGAACTTAGGCTTAACTATTGACTGTAATATGTCCTGGATATCACATATTAGTGATATCAGCAAACGTATGCATTTCTCCTTCCATACCCTCAAGCGTCTCCAATATTTCCTCCCTCATAAAACCAAAATTATGCTAGCGCAATCTCTTCTCCTGCCCATTCTGGACTACGCCGATGTCTGCTATTTGGATGTAACCGAGGAGCTACTCAATAAGCTAGAACGTCTTCAAAACCTCGCCATTCGCTTTATTTATGGCCTACGTAAGTACGATCACGTTTCTCAATTTCGAACTCAGCTTAATTGGCTCCCAATCCGACTTCGCCGCGACATGCACATCCTTTCACTCCTTTTTAAAATCCTTAATTTTCAAAATTTTCCTCCTTATTTACGCTCCCGTTTTACAGTACTTCCTAATCCCACACGCTCTAGGCGGTCTTGTGTCATACAGACACTTGACGTACCTAAGAGTAACACCAAATTCCTGCAAAAATCCTTTTCTGTTTATGCCGCATCCCTATGGAACAAACTCCCTAAATCCATTCAGAAAAGTAATTCCATAGTTTCCTTCAAGCATAAAATTAAAAAATATCTACTGGCTACTTTAGACACTTAGACCTCAGACAGTGGTGATGAATTCAATAATCGCATTATCATCCCATAAATAAGTATAGTTTATTTATCATATGTATATGTATATGTATGTATGTACGTGTATGTGTGTATATGTATGTTTATGTTATATATGTATTCTATTTATATTGTTTGTAATATATAGTATACAATATATGTTTGTATATTATTTGTATATTATATTTATTATTTATATTTATCATATATGTTTTTTTTTATATTCTATAATATTTATTGTAGAAATATTGTATTCTTTTTTTTTTTTTGTTTTTCATAAATTGTACTTGGTGTTTATTTCCCGCTTAATGTCACTCATCCACTTCCACTGGTTGGCTGGAAGAGATCTCTTACAGAGATAAGTCCACCTTTGTATACTTTTATTTTCATTTTAATATTTATTATGTACCTATTTAGTACAATAAAGTATATTATATATATATTATTATATATATATATATATATATATATATATATATATATATATATATATATATATATATATATATATATATATATATATATATATATATATATATATATATATATATATATATATATATATATATATATATATATATATATATATATATATATATATATATATATATATATATATATATATATATAATATATATATATATATATATATATATATATATATATATATATATATATATATATATATATATATATATATATATATATATATATATATATATATATATATATATATATATATATATATATCCCCTTGCTGTTTCGCCGTGCGACATATATCGGCCGGCGGCCATCATTCATTTTAATACCAATTACAATTTTAAATTCGTAATATCTTTTGAATGGATTGTCCGATTAGAATAAAATAAAATGTTACTTATAGCTATTGAAACAATCTTGCTCAATAAATAATTTATTTGGTTAAGGATTAATATTTGACGATAATATGATCAATAAACTTAGGTTAATAATTTTAATTACTTTTATTCTATGAAAAATTGGTTATAATGGCTTAAATATAAATGTTTGGTTTATACTATCGCGGACTTTTTTGTAGGCATTATTGAGTTCTACAACTTTTCTATACAAATCAACCATACATCTCTAACCATTTAGGCAGCGTTCGCGAGAATCGCTAACATACGGCAGTTTTTTCGTCGACTTACTCCACAATTTTCACTACTACGAAAATCCTATCTATTTTCCGGGATAAAATATAGCCTATACGGATTCAGAAGAGTCCCTCTAAGTAATCGTAAAAGAAATTTTGAAATCGGTCCAGTAGTTTTTGAGCCATTTCAATACAAACATACAAAAATACAAAGGTTTCCTCTTTATAATATTAGTATAGATAGCAATGGCAAGCGTCGCCACGCCAACAATTCGGTTTACAAGTGAGCCTATAGATGTTTCACATCAAAATACAAATATATAATTTCAATTAGTGACTGTAAATAAAGTTATTATGATAAATATACTTTGAAATATCTAAAATGTATTCATAAGTCGGGTATTCATTATGTAATTTTAAATGATAATATTATTTTTTGCTAATTAAATGGTCGAAATGCGAATTTAAAGTTTCAAAGAGCGTTCTTATAGAAAGGACGTACTAAGTTTAGCTAAGTTTAGTCAAATACACTTTTTTTTTCGTCAATCTCTACTTCTAATATTTCGACAAAAGTTAAGGTTTAATTCTTAACAAATTACCGTCTCCGTGTCAGTCCCCGATCACAGCACGTACTGCGATCATCAATCGTGTCGCGCGCGATCGTCCATCCGTCAACGCTATCGGAGCTGCCCTTCCGCTTTAAATGAACAGCGGAATTAATTTTGTGCCCCGCTATGAATCAATCTTATTGATAAATAACCGATTCTAGTAAAAAAAAATCATTTATTATGGAAAAAATATTATGATCATCGTAGAAATTTGTGGTAAAAATATTAAAGAGCTTTTTCATTTAATTCCTAAACAAACGTTTAGTCATAGTGCAGCATGGAAATCCATGGTGCTTTAATAAAGCGTTCACAAATGTGGACAGTGATCCCCAATGAAGTTTTGTAGAGTTGTAACTGTAAATAATCGTAAAACGGATGACAGCAAATGCCCTACGTGTACATATTATATATTTTTCTTCCCACTGTATTTCCTATGGTCTATGGCAGGGTTGGCAGAGAGACATTGAAAGGTAGCGTTAGGACACTTCGTTTTCATGAAGAAGTCAATTCCATTCCCCACTTTGTTCCGAATTCGTTTGGATTAACGTAACTCAACGCCGCGCCTTGCCTAGTCAAGGAAAATGCCTACAGCTTGTTGAGTTAACAGTCACACGCTAGTTCCCTGCGCGACGACACGCCTCCGTAATAATTGGAACGTATATAATCTCACTGTGGATGAGGAGATAAGATGCCCCGACAGCTTATGCAGCAGTTATTCGCTAATTAATTCTCATCCTTCGCTCTAATGCGGGATACCTAAGCACTAATCTCGGCTTATCGTATAACTTCACTGGCGTACGACCATTTAGGCCAGCCCGTCTTAAGCAGTCAAGAGCCTTAATTGTCAATGAGGATGCGCCTATGACATTAAATTTTGTTGCTGTGTAGTATTATTAATCAAAGTAGGAAATATTATTTACTATAAACATAAAAATATAAAATTTCTCTATATTAAAACAATTAAGATGTTGTATGTATCAGTTGATGTTGAGTCGGAAACATTGTCTTTATCCCAGGAAATATTTAAACTACATTTGTGTCGCTGTCTTACACCTCATGTCTTCAAAATATTAGTTCTATAGAAAGTGATCACTTTACCCGGCTTACATGGTCGTATCAAATTAGGTCAACAAATATGTTGTGTTTTAAACATATTTAAGTATATAATGACAACATTAAATCATGTAAAAGCTTTTCCAACCTCAAGAGGACATCGAATTTGTCTTAAGATAAAAGGAATTTCATTAAAAATCAATACTACAATATTTTTAAATAAGAACACCAATGTGTGTCAGTACTAAGTATTGGTTGTTGTAGCAATATATGTTTTTCTTTTCAGTTATTTTCACTTTTATAGATTGTTTTAGCTTCACACTATATTTCAGATTTCGGGATACACAGTGGCCTTGCTTAAGACATAACATATAAAAAAATTTAAATATTTCCTTTATTTCCTCGAGTGGAGATCGAACGCACAGCCTATCGCGCCTTCAACCGCAAGCCTGTATGTACCACTCTGCCACAAGTGGCCTTAATTATAAAGAGTGTCGGAATATTAATTTAGTATTTTAATCAGTTTAAAGGAAACAACATACAAAATTATTAAAAAATATGGCTTTCATAAATAAAGAAATGATAAAGCTAGAAAAATAATTTTCTCTCTCTCAGCTTCACACTGTATCTCGCACATTGCAGGGTAGGCAGAGAGAACTTGGGAACCTAGTGTTAAGACACTCCGTTCCACTTCCGTTCCCCACTTTCCGCCGAATTTTGAGGCATAGTGTGTTGAGTGGCGGTACTCAACGCCGCGTTTTGCCTTATACCAGAGCGAGGAAAATGAAAACATTCAATGTTTAAATTGAAAATATTAAATATTTCACTTCCTCGAGTGGGGATCGAATCCACAACCCCATCGGTTACAGTCAAACGTTTTGTGCCGCTGCGCCACGACAGGCCTCCTACAGGCCTAGAAAAAAAAATGATTATTAAACATTCTTGGAAACCTTGCGTTAGTCCGTGGCTAGATCAATATACGCGATTATTCCAGGCAAATTTGTCCATTTAAAAAGTGTACTATCTAATCGTGAAAAATCAAAAATCTTATGTAATATTAGATATTTATGAACCATAAAAAATATCCTTCTATAATATCAAAATTAAAAGTTACATAGTACTTAAAGCTATATAAATATCGAGGCATTATATTATTTCATAAGTCTATTTCAGTGTATAACGAGCCGTGAAAAGGTGAGCGCCTTATTCCCCGAGATTCCTTACATGTAACAGTTAATGTTCACGTCTCAGTATCTTTCTTCTAACACGCTCACCTCTACCTGATATTCGTCGAAAATTGAAACGCTTCTCACGTTTCCACCTAAAGCAGCGTACTTACATACTGCAGTGAAAATTTAGAACGATATTACTAGGAGACACTACTTTGAACGAGATGCAGCTTTGTTTGTAAAAGCCAATTTCAAATGTAGCTCATTTTGTTTGTGGAAGGTACTTCTGCAGTAGTTTTGATAGTTTCTCTTTATATTTGCTACATAATATTTTGCTTATTATTCTGTAATTTTCTTTTGCAGCGCTCAGCTTTTTATGTAAAATGCAATGAACTTTTTAGTTTAATGATTTTGGTAAATATGGTCTAATGTTTTACGAGTATGTGGTTAATTTTAAAGAAGATAGCTAGATCTGTTTTAAGCTTAATACACTGATATAAATGTATAAATTATTTCAGTCATATTTTGGATGTAACATCCGCTGTCGCTCACCCTCTTGCAAAATTCCCGCAAAAAATTTAAAACAACTTAACAAATTTATCAAATTATGCACTAAGTGTGATGGTTTTTGTTAAAGATGACAAAACATGTTGTATCTTTAATTATTTCCATGTTTTATCTAATAAACAATATGGAGGTAGAGTCGCAGATCTGATAGAAAATAATTTGTTCTTTGTTTTCCAGTGTATTTTTAATTAAGAACATTTTGTTTTGAAGTACAAAGGTTATCACAAAATGTTATTATTGTATTCGTAGTTTTAGAAATTCAACTACAATATATAATTAAATTTAAGCAGAATTTTAGAAAACAAGTTAAGTTATTATGTTCAGAATGTCGTTAACTTGACATTGTATTTTATATACCAATAATATACCTACCAGGGTACACAGAAGGAACCTTGAGTTGAAATTTCCCGTCGTCGAATTGTCACCGCTAGATTTTGATATTCATTATTACATTCAAGGTAAGAAAGAATTAAGTAGAAATAATTAAGGAAGTGAAAGCCAAATTATAATTTGTTGTGTGTTGTTTGTACAGCCCAATCATTACAAATATAACAAATTATGAAGAACAACAATAGTTGATTTTATTTCTATAAATATTGGAGTTGATCAGACTAACCACCTTTCTTGTAACAGTACTTGCGGACAGTAACTAATATTTCAGGTATGAATTGACCTCAATATGTTTTGTTAGGATACGTCAATAATATTCACGTACGATCGTTTCTTTTGAACAGTCCTTGCCAAATAGAGATCGGCTCGAACGATTTCAACCCATTTACGGTCGAAGAAACTTGCTAAGAGCACTCGTGTTTACTTACTCATCCCGGTTGCCTCGTCATTGTACTCCAAGCTTTATTTTGTTTATATTTAGTCGACTATCAGCTTGCGTCGCCGAAAACTGAAGTTAGGGGCATATCGCTCGTTGATCCTATTACGTACATCCGTGATTTATCCTCGTACGCGGGAACTCATAAAATTCCACATAATGTAAGAAGCGACTGCGACCTGTCAGTTATTTAGGGATATTTATTAGCCGTTTATAAGTTATGTTTAAAGAATTGGCTGTTACAGCAATTTTTATGTATATCATTGGATTTCGGAATTGTATATTGAACAAAGAGATATCTATGTTTGTCTTAATTGAAATAAGCTAGGTGTATGAATGTATTGAATTACTTAATAGATTAAATTCTAATTAAACAAGTTATTAGTAAGTTCAACGAAAATAATAGTGGAAGAAAGAATCGTTGTCACTAAAAAAAGACAAACATTTTGAAGATTTTTTGGTAAAATATTACTAAAAAAATAAGAATGTAAAATAAATTAAGTCTGTCGTGGCGCACGCAGGTCACACGCGTGTGGCTGTAAACGCAACAGGATTTCGAGGAAATGTCATATTTAATATTTTCAAACGAAATATTCAACATTTTTACCACTTCCCTCTGTGAAGAAGCCAAAGCGCGTTGTTGAGTTCCGCCATTTTACACGTAATGCCTCAAATTAAGCGGCAAATGAGGAACGGAACGGAGTCTTAACACTAGGTTCCCAAGTTTCCTCTGCCTACTCTACCATATGCAGGATACAACGTGAAGCTAAGAAAAAACTAAAATAATAATTTAAAAGACAGTAAATAAATAATCTGTGTAATTTATTCAAAAATTTTATTATCTAAAACTTAGAAACACAACCTGGAGTTTCTACTCCAGGTTGTGTTTGTTTGACGAAGCTTTGCTTCAACGCAATGAGTAAGTACCTACACATACACTGAGCTTTGAGCTCCATGAATAGAGATAATTAACTGAGCTACATTTAGTTGATAATATTAATGTTTGCTGCTGCGTGAAGACAGATGCTGCCGTGTTACGAGCACGCGGTCAGATTGCTCTGCGGAGCCATTTACCAACAAACATCTCTGACAGCAGTCATTACTCGCGCTGTCTCTCGGAAAATTGGCATTTTATTTATTTTCATGTTAGTTTCATATTTCATATCATTCTATCATTTATTTGTTAAAACAAGAATTCAGTAATCTGGTTTTTAAAACTAAACAAGATATTTAAATCAGTAGATTAAAATATAAAAATAAAAGTTACTTCGCATAAAATTTTAATTCAAATAAACATTTTTCATAATGTTGCCAGAAGTATAGATACCTATAGTATTGTTTTCCAAAGTTCATGTGATTGATCTGGATTTTGGCTCATTGTTCTGAAACAAAATAACAAGAAGTTGTGTAAACAGATAGTGAAAATAAATAGATCCTTTTCAATGGTGATCAAAAACCGTTAGTTAAAATGTATGGAGCGGAGCAATACATATGTGTGTGTGTGTGTGTGTGTGAGTGATACATATGTATGTGTGATACATATGTATGTGGTCAGAATCTAAACTGGGATAAATCACAGAGCGGGCGCTCTGCACATAACTCTTCGGCTCCGGACCACTCGACGTTAGCGAGGTCCTGTCCCTTAGCACGGAACATTAAATTCTGGAATAGAAATATCTAACTATTTAAGTTTCAATAAGTAAAAGTTTTATTGCAAGTACAAGTACAAGTGAACATAAGAACGACCTACCTACGTACCTATATCCTTAGTGCTTATCGAATCAATAATAATATGTTCGATTTACGATGTTCCTATTTAAAAAAAAAAATGAAATACATAAATAAAAGTATAATAATTACTAATTTCTCGTTTAGAAAACAAGCTTCTACAAAGAGGCACGACGTTATAATGACAATCTTATCGAGCGGCGCAACTTTACTGGCTCGCATCACCCGCTCAGGTACTATTATAAAATATGCATTTTTATTATGTAAAAGCGAGTACCGTTGCATTTGACTTCCTAAAATGAAGGAGGTTCGAAGACTGTACTTTTAAAGTAAAAGTTTACATTTCAATCAATCTGTACCGTCGTAAGCAGTAGTCAGCTTTGAGTTATGTGGCGTGTTCGCGAGCTTTTATAAAGCTGTACGTTAACCCTGACACAAATGGAGGGATGTTATAAGTGTCTACACCAAAGCTTGTGAAGGAAGCGATTGCGATTTGGGCGCGGCTTTTTAAGCGTAAGCCTTGTTCACTGTCGGTCACATCGATCACGTTCTTAGCTAAATTTTATGAAAATCGGGTCAATGGTATTAGAGCTACAAGCATTAGTGATTTTTGGGTGAAGTTTTTAAAATTAAAAAAAAATCTTTGTTTCTTAGTTCTCCTAGGAGGAATTATGTTGTGAATAGATCATACTTATTGAGAATGAATATCAATTATTTCTTAAACAGAAAATATAATGATACAAATGTTTTCCTTTGGAAATACACGGCAAGAAGTAATTTGGATTTAAAAACAGCCTGCCTTCTGTAATTTATATACAATAAGAAATATTAGGATAAAAATTTTTGGGGTTATCGTAATGTAGGCGAACAAGATTGTGACTGTAAACGCGACAAGTTGTGGGTTCGTTTCCCATGAAAGGAAATAAAGTATTTAATATTCTTAATTGTTAACTCTGGTAACGATGCCAGGCGCAGCGTTGAGTTCCGGCTACTCTATACTAGAGATGCCACGAATAGTGATTTGGCCGAATACCGAATACCGAATATTCGGCTACGTAATTGGCCGAAGCACCGAATATTCGGCGGCCGAATATTGGTAAAATCATTTACGTACGTATGATTACGTATCAAGTACGTAATCATACGTACTTCTTGTCTCAATACGAGAGCGGCGGAGCGGACAAAGTAAGTAGAGAAAAAATGTGACGAACGAGATTGATATTTATTATTTTCACTATTTTTGAAAGTGTTACTTCACACTTAGGACAGAAAATAATAAACTTAAATTTAAAAAACGTATAAAAATTTTGATCAATGCAGGATTTGAACCCGCGCCTCTTGAAAGTCTCCCTACAGAAATAACACTTTAAAAAAATAGTAAAAATATTAAATAAAATAGTATTCTCTCTTGCCAAACGATAATTCTTACGAGTTTTCTTTGGGTAGTTTAACTTTCTGTGAGTTCGAAAATTTGTAAAAATCTCCCTGCAGAGATGCTAACAACATTAATCGTAATAAACGTATAAGAATTTCGACCAAGCTAGGTGAGAACGAATGGCTTAGTTGGTCAGAGCGCTGGAGGGATTTTAAAGAGGCGCGGCTTTAAATCCTGCTTCGTTCAAATTTTTTATACGTTTTTTAAATTTAGTAATTGATACTTATTTGAAAACTGTCCGCCTAAACAGGTCACCAGACCATTACAAATAATGGTCAGCAAACGCAAAATTGTATCTAATACTGACAAAATTTGCTAAGATTTATCTATCGTCTCGTGGGTGTCTACAGCGAGAGTATTACCAGAAGGAATTTTTGTTTATGAAGAAAAGTGTAATCGCTTGCTATCAACTAATGCTGAAAAAAATGTTTTCATTCATCTTAACTTACCTTTGACAGATTTTAAGCACTTAAGTATGAATTTATGTATGAAAATGAACCATTTGTAATTTAAATAATATATGTTTTTGAATAATACCATATATATTTTTACCATAATTAGGTATTCGGTATTCGGCCGAATACTGCATGCTATTCGGCCGAATACCGAATATTAAAAAAAGTAGCCGAATAGGCCGAATACCGAATAGTAGCCGAATATTCGTGGCATCTCTACTCTATACGCGTGGGGCACAGATGTGCCTTAACGGGAACGGATTATCCTAACCTTCCCTCTCTCTCCTTCTCTACTCTCCTGCGGAATACAGTGACTCTAAAAAAATAACAATATTTGACAAAATTACGTATACAGTTTAATCCTTTTAGTTAATATTAAAGCTTTGAGAGCTCAGAATTCAGCCCTGAGATTGCAAGAGGTTATCAGCGGGGCCTAATTTAATTCATTATCCCCGCCTCGTCGACCCTCGCCCGACTGAGCGTAAACGATCCTATGCAAAAATCTTTAACTGTGAATATTAATGTGGCTCGCTATAGAGCCATTTATTTTCTTATGTTTGTCGCATATTAAATTTTGTATTTACGTATCTTTTTTTGCATGTTCACGGTATATCCCGCACCTGGTGAGGTACGCAGTGCTTAGACAGACAAGATATTTACCAGAGCGATGAAATGAAAATATTAAATATTTAATTTCCTTGAGCGGGAGTCGAGCACACAACCTATTGCGTGTACAGTCGCACCCTCGTGCGTTTACATATAACAAGTTAATTATTCGTTCCCGTGGCCTGTTACGTAGAGAATACAGCAGTAATGAGAATGTTGCTTCTGAACCTTTTGTTTCTATTTTATTTGTATAATGAAAGGGGAAACATTAGAAAAAAGTAATTCTTTGGAAATAAGAGCTCGCCAGGTTTAATAAGTATTTTCTTTTGTTCAAAATAAATGTACCACTACTACTAGCTAATAGCATAAAAAATATACATTGAGGCCCGTCGCGGCGCAGTAGAGGCACCAGCTTGCGGCTGTAAAGGCGACAGGTAGTCGATTCCGACTCGAGGTAATGAAACATTTCATATAATAATTTCCTCGCTCTGGTTACGAGGCAAAACGGGGCGTTGAGTTCCGTCACTCACCACGAAAAATTCCTCCAGAATTCAGCAGGAAGTGGGAAATGACAGTGTTTTATTGGGAACGGAGTGTCTTAACACTAGCTTCCTAGATTATCTCTGCTTATCTTCCTATATAAAGGAAAAAGAGCTAAAAATATGAACAAGACGAAAGAAAAGAAATTGACTGACGTTTAATTATTTCTTGAAAAGAAAATAGTTCATAAATGGAAATTAAATTACGTAGACTGCTCTGTTCGGTTCCAGTGAAGGATGCTGAAATGCTATGTTTTCATTTATTGTTTGTTTATGATTTCTATTGAGGTCGAATACGTTAACCAAAGTAAGAAATTTTACTGTTTCCTATTGCGTATTGCCAAAGGAAATAATTGAGTATAAATAACCATAGCTCATTGGCTTCAACCAAATTATTGATTTCAGTGAAAACATAACTTATTGAGTAAATTTAGACAAGATCTAAAATGATTTACATACAAAGTGTAAGATTACAGATCACCATGTTATACATTGAATTTTAATACAAAGAATGCTTCTAAGTTAAAGCATCTCGAAATATTTCATCTATTTATTAATAAACTTAAGTATATTGAAAGAACAAAATATTCTCAACAATGTACCTCATTAACTTTATAAACTACACTATATAAATAAGTATGCACCTTCGTACCTTCGGAGTTATTATCATAATAAAAACTGAATAATAAAATTGTTTTTATAACGAGTATCATTTTTTGCTCTTTTGAAATAACGAAGGTTATAAGATTATATAAGTTTAAATAGTTTTACGTTTATTTCCAGTTCTAAGTATATTTTAAACATACTCGTATGTACATTTACATATATGTGTACCATTTTTAATTTACATTTTTAAACTTAGACTTAAGACACGGAGTCTTTCGTCCACTCAAATTTAAAACACTTCATGTTGAAATGCGGAACTTAACGCCGACCTTGGTCAGAGGGGAAATAATAATAATTCACTCCTTCGACTGGAGGTTAAGCCTATTTATTACCATCAAGTTTATAGTTTGATATAATTAATTGACATTACAATAACGATTGGAGAATGAAGGAGTTTGTTCATATGGATGACAGAAGTTTGTGTTAGTAATATATTATATGTATATGAAAACGGATTTCCCTATAAACTATTGTATCTAGATAGGTCTTACATATTTCTAGTTATAAAAGATATGAAATATAAATATTCCCTAATCTGAAAATACAAAAAGGAGAGGGTTTTCTAAGTAACTTAATGTGAATGAAAACACCCAAAGTGTAAATGGAATGAGCCATTACCGAAGTGGAAGGCGTCCATTTGTAGGCGGTTATTGATGTTTATGCATACTAACGGACGGGCAAAAAGCTTTTCCATTACTATGTCAAGATCTACTTTCTTAAAACCTCTGAAGGCTCTTAGACATATATTTGGAAATATCGGCGGTATAAAGACATATTTATACATATGTATAAAGACATTTTTAATATACTTCTAATCTATTTTAACAAAATGGTTTATTTACTTCAAACCTGTCGTGGCGCAATGGCAAAAGCGTGCGACTGTCACCGATAGGTTTAAGTTATGGGTTATTTTCCCACTCGAAGAAATGAAATATTTAATATTTTCAATTTAAATATTTAATGTTTTCATTTCTTCGCTTTGGTATAAGGCAAAACGCAACGTTGAGTTCCGCAACTCAACATGTAATGCCTTAAATTCGGCAGAAAGTGGGGAACGTATGTGAAACGGAGTGTCTTAACACTAGATTTCCAAGTTCCCTCTGCCTACACTGCCATGTGCGGGATAAAGCGTGAAGAAGAGTTATAATGGGTACTTTACATGTAAACTATTCTTCTTACCTTTAATTATTTATTCCATAATATCACTTAATTCGTCATTATTCGAGTCTGAAAACATGTTGATGTCTGCCGTCGAAGATCTTCCTTCTTGGTTTATATCATTTATATATTTCAAATTTGACACAAAAATCTGATACCGTTTCTCATATTCTCCCTTATCTTTGTATTCTTTATGATAGTCTTGGATAAATCTTTTGAAAATATTCGGGGCGTCTTTCAGGTCATATATGGGAGGTTTGGCGTCGAACGACCGCCCCCCGTCGATGATATCGTCGTCGTAGAGGAGCTCGTCATCTTCATATTCGAAACACTTAGTAATATGTATTGCTAGTAGACATACTGTCAATGTCACAACCACACGGCGCATCATTCTAAACACGATACTGATCAGACGAGGAATAGGATGCGTCTGTCCAATTTTTAATCCGTAATTTGGCCTCGAGAAACTTGTTTATACGCGTCAAAGGTCATGTTTGTTTTGTGAAGTGTATAAAATGTATGTTTTGATGTTATATTTATTTATTAATTTGAAATTATGGTAAAATAACATATTCTCTAATAATTATAATATATTTACACAAAACATTATAAAACTACAAGATCTAGAATAATATTTATAAGAAAAGTCACTTTCTGTATAGCGTTTATACATTTTTATAAAGTTAAAGAAATTTGTCTTTTACACAAAAGAACACTTTGATATGAGAGATAGCTTTAATATTATTCAACTGACAGAGTTTAGTACAACAAACTTAAATATAAGTATCTCAAATTGCAAAAGATTTTTTTTATATTTCTGTGTTCAACAAACAGCCCAGTTGTGACACGAGATAACAATAGAACAAAGGTTTATCATGTTTCAACAGTAGGCACGTACTTCGCAAGACTTGGCTTAGCCTTATCTGTCAACAAGATACCTGAAATGGGCAGCTACAGAAAGGTAACTGAAAACAAGGCGTGAGATGCTTCCCGAGCGCCCGCTGATAAATTCACGATAACGCCTCCAAAGGCTTATCTGCGTTGTTGCCCGGGCATTTTGGGCAGGCGTATTGTAAATATTGTGATACTTTAATGCCACAAGAGATTTATTTAAATCGGCTCCATTATAATTTTAATATAATTATTTTCGAAAGAAATGGAATATAAATATAATTACTACTTGTATCATGAACACTTATTTAACATGTGTGTCGACTTCCACTACTCAACACGTAATGCCTTTTAAATGGCAATGACAACTAAAGTTTATTAATGAGAACGGAATTTCTTAGCATTAGTTTCGTACATTCCATCGACAGACCCCGCTATGAGAGAGATACAGCATGAAGATAAAAATATATCATACAGTAAGTCTACCATGTATAGATTATTCTATCTCGTCTTGTCAAAATTAATTGAGATTTGGATTTTGGAAATAAAATGATAATTTTTGGTATTCGTGTGATCGTTTAATTTGCAAGTTTTCGAGGGATAAACGATGAAACGATGTTTCAATTCCTCACTTGGTTTGACACATACAATATATTATTTCAGTGGATGTGACGTTCTCACTCTCATTTATAAGGGAACATTATTCGAGCACCTAATATTGTTTCCGGCTGTAATGAGCCATTTCTAATAAGTATTGATACTTCCCGTTGAAGTAACGGAGCCCTCGCTGGGCGAGGCTTTGTTTATCAGATAATAACTGTAGTGAAATAACGTAATGCTAATTAAATATTTTTGGTATTTAAATCAATATTATTAACGTCAAACCAAATAAATATGTGTGACGCGCTGTTTACAACGTCATAATTAACTTTGTTGCTGTGAACCATAAATATTAACAAGGTATCAAGGAAACGATCCGAGGAAATTAAGAATATATCTTTGTATTTTGGCAATTACTCTGATACAACTTTTACTGAAGAAACAAAACTAATGTTGAGTAAAAAATGTATAATTTCCTTAGCTTCGTGCTGTATTTTACACATAGAAGGAAAGGCAGAGGGAACCTGGGAACCTAGTGTTAGAACTTATTGTTCCTATTAAGATACTTACGTTTTTCAATTTCAGCCGAATTTGAGGCATTATCTGCTGAATAGCGGCGGCGGTCTGCGCATTGCCTTGTTAATAGAATTTTCATTTCTACTGGTTTGATTTGACCAAATCATTAATCTTAAACAATAACCCACATACAAAATTTGGTACTCCTAGCACATGTAGTTTCTGAGATTTCGTGATGAGTGAGTGAATGGCACTCAATTCTCAATAGAAGACACACTCTCACTCACTCACCCAGCTCCACGCTGTATCCCGCGCATGGCACGGCATAGGCAGAGGAACTTTAGAATCTAGTGTTAAGACAGAGTGTAGTGTTGAGGCATCGCGTGTTGAGTGGCGGAACTCGACGCCGCGCTTTGCCTTGTTATCAGAGCGAAGAAATGAAAACATTAAATATTTAATATGAAATTATTATATATACAATATCTCTATTCCTCGAGTGTGTATCGAACCCATAACCTGTCGTTTACAGTCACACGTTTGTGCCGTTGTGCCACGACAGCCTCAAGCAAGCAATATTAAGCAAGCATTTATTTAAGAAACAAAGAAATCACAAAGATACGTTCATTTAAATAATTGAACAGCCTTTACTGTTTAGTAAAAATAGATTGTACTTAGAGAGATTGCACCCGGACTAGCGGTCGTATAATGTGGCCCGTGGCAGAAATTACGACGTTTTAATAAGCACACTAACCAAAGCTCCTGTTAAATATTTATAATAAACTTTCTATTTTATTTGTAAACTGAAACAATATGTATATATATATATTTAAACAACATTACAAAATAATTAATAAATTATTTTGGATATTTTGAAATATTTAATATTTTTTTTAGCTTCACGCTGTATCCCGCACGAGGCAGGGTAGGCAGAGGGAACCCGGGAACCTAGTGTTAAGACACTCGTTCCACTTTCGTTCCCCACTTTCCGCCGAATTTGAGGCATTGCGTGTTGAGTGGCGGAACTCAACGCCGCGCTTTGCCTTATTACCAGATCGAAGAAATGAAACATTAAATATTTAAATTAAAAATATTAAATATTTCATTTCCTCGACTGGGGATCGAACCCAGAACCTGTCGGTTGCAGTCACACTCTTGTGCCGCTGCGCCACGACAGGCCTATTTAAATTTGAAAACTAAAATTAATAATAATAACGTTATTGTTCTGATTGCAACTTATTATTAAAAATTTAACTTGATTTGTGTATAAGCATATACACGTATGTAATAGTTTCTTTTTGTAGAATGCAATGCAACACTCATTCACTCAGCTTCACGGCGTATTCCGCACACGGCAGGGCCGCAGAGGGAACGTGAGAACCTACCTAGGTGTTAAGACACTCCGTTCCACTTCCGTTCCCCACTTTCCGCCGAATTTTCATAAAAACACAATTTAAATTATTAAATAGGGGGTAAAACCATAGGGGAAAATGAGAAGTTTGTAATTTTTTATATATAGGTCATGAAAATATTTCCATAGATATTTTACAATAAACTTTCATTTAATTTGGAAGAAAACTGTAATAATCTTGTAATGAGAAATTAAAACAAAACTTGGCTCAAATATGTCTAATAAGATATTTCACCATTATCCGGGTTGTTAAGTAAATAAGGAAACAGGAGATTACGTCTTCAAGAGAGGGCCGCGTCTGGCCTTTGTTGCTTCTAGATGGTGAAATTCAATAATGTTTATTGTGGCATCTGAGTCCGTAATTTTTTGGCCCACGTTGTTAATCGTTAAAGTTGTATAAAACCAGCCAACAATAGCAGCCAACTATTATTATTGATTAATGAATTATATGTACTTACTACTAATTAATGAATTATATGTACTTTAATATTTAAATAGTTTAGTAAAACAACGGCCAGTTAAAAAAATAAGCCTTATTGGTAAAGCAAGGTTGTTGCAGTAGGTGGCTGTTAACTTTTCCTATTTAGCTATGACTCTGTGTACCGCGTCAAGCTGAAATATATTATATTTAACAATTATTTTTTTACATTTACTTGCGCACAAATAGTACTGACTATTACATGTGTCTATACCAGTATTTATTAATGTAAGTTAGGTCAAAAATGTGAATTACCAAAAATAAAAGATTTTGTTTTAATATCCAAATATAAAACAAAGTATATACGAGATACGAGTTGCGGCGTGTCCCGATACGTATTAATCTAATTAGTGAAGTTCCACTGAACTTAGTTCAGTAATCTGGTATTATCCCTCAACGTTTGGAGCGTTTCAAATATATTGCGACACAGCGTAATTTCCATCAAAAGTTTTAGCCTCGATTTTTTCTGGTGTAAAACCAATTACTATACTATAGTGTATCCGCATTCATCCGCATTCATCTCACTTAGGTTTTTAAAGCTAAGTAAGTATCGCCTTTTGTATGTGTACTAAAATATTAGTATTAGGTTTGGAAAGTGTAATGACAAAAATGCTGTGATCGGTTTGATGGCTATTTGGATTGTTAATTTTATTTTATTTAAGTTCAGTCTAAGAGTAGATAAGAAAAAATACGGCGTGTATTTACAGAAATTTGCACATTCTTCATAAAAGCAGAGTCTTTGTGGGAGAAACAAATGGGAAAAAATTAAATTCATAAATTGTAGGTTGACCTTTTGTATTCAATATAACTGAAAAGTCGCTAATTACAGACAGTAAATAAAATCGGTAAAGCTTATTTCAATATCCTTGGTATACTTCTGGGAACAGTAGCGTTGCTCTGTGGCCCAAACTGGGTGTTTACTTGAAGGTTGTGAGTTTGATTCCCAATTAAAAAAATAAATCATTTAATATCTTCACGCTTTGTCCCTCCGATCACAACACGAAAACACTCAATCAAATATGTTGAAAACTCGGCGAAAATCGGAAAGTAAAATAAGCTGAAATTAACTTTCGTCTTCTAGTAATTATTTTATATTGTAGGTATATTTTACTTTCAGCACGAGCACAATGGGAGATGTTCGTGATCATTCATTCAATATACAAGATAAATTGTATACAAATAAGAAAAAAAAACATTTAGTAATGTGTATTTGTGTTGTAAAGCTCATATATAATAAATAAACAATCTTGTAAAGTAACACGTATCGTTATGTAAATTCATTAATCTGTGGATAACGTTGTGAGTTTCACAATTAGAAAGAGCTTATATTTATAGTTTCGTAGTAAATAAGTTATTATTGTTAAAACTGTTTGTTATTTCTTATAAATAAATATCCTCAATACCTATCATTTAGTACATCTTTGAGGCCTGTCGTGGCGCAGTGGCACAAGCGAGTGGCTGTAACCAACAGGTTCTGGGTTCGATCCCCACTCGAGGAAATGAAATATTTAATATTTTCAATTTAATGTTTTCATTTCTTCGGTCTGGTACAAGGCAAAAGGCGGCGTTGAGTTCCGCCACTCAACACGCAATGCCTTGAATTCGGCGGAAAGTGGGGAACGGCAGTGGAACGGAATCATTTTAACATTAGGTTCCAAAGTTCCTTCTACCTACTCTCTCATGTACGGGATACAGTGTGAAGCTGAGTACTGAATAGTACATATTTTACGCAAAATTCGACGAGCGGCGTATCACTTCATTAGCTTATTAAAATGGGTCCGACCACGAAAATGCCATGTAATCCGATCCTCTGTATTAATAAATATCTATAAAAATATATTTCATTAATCAAACACATAAACGTATAAATCACGTGGTCGGATCTCGTACTATAAGTAGAGATTGTCTGCTTTTTTATGACGTTGTTTTTCACCGTTGTAGGGAAAGCCAACTTTCAACTATGTTCGTCCAACCGGAATATACCGTATAATGGGAAATATTAATATATTTATTCAGATTTATAAAAGTATGCTCGTTAACTTAACCACTATCTGAATATAAAATTAACTACAAGTTAAATTCGAACAGTGACTGCTGTCAAAAATATTAGTCATCTCCTTTTATCACTTACATATCTTTCTGTGTATTACATTATAGCTCGGATTTTACACAATAAAGTAATGAAAATAAACAGTCGAAGTTTCCTGGCAGTCTATCGTACGATATTTACATTACTTACTTTAAGATGTACTTAATATTTATACTACTTATTTTATGATAGTTATGACTTTGCATTTCATAGCGTAAGAAAATAAATGCAAAGTGATTTTTATGATGATTCAATAATGATTCAATAAGATGATAATTTCATTTCGGTTCTAATATTTAGTTAAATAAAACATAAAAATATTACCGAAACAAAATTTAAAACTACTTTTTAAAAATTATAAATAATTTTATTAGAAAATTTTTAATATTCATTTTGAATTTCATATATACTTATAATAAAATTGTAGCAATTGCTTATACATGGAAGATATACTAGAAGAATACCTATACCAAAAAAAAATCTCTCAGCTTTACG
Organism: Eueides isabella; assembly: GCA_019049475.1. NCBI lineage: Eukaryota > Metazoa > Arthropoda > Insecta > Lepidoptera > Nymphalidae > Eueides > Eueides isabella. The sequence goes on along the minus strand of CM032405.1, from coordinate 11,550,692 downwards.
CTGTTTCCAAGCCAGGGTAGGTAGAGTTAAACTTGGGAGCCTAGTGTAAAGACTCTCCCTTCCACTTCCGTTCCCCGCCTTAACGCCTTAAACTTAACGCCGCCTTTTGCCTTGTGCCAGGCCAAAGAAATGAAAACATTAAATATTTAAATTGAAAATATTTAATATCTCATTTCCTCGAGTAGGGATCGAATCCACAACCTTTCGGTTACAGTCACGCGCTTGTGCCGCTGCGCCACGACAGGCCCCAAAAATAATAATGACTTTGATTTTTGCGATTACACATTTTAAATGAAATACTTTTAACCGGATTTTTAACGCGTATATTTAGTGTATTCATTCAATGTAGGCGATAAATCCGGGTAAAATGTGTAACAATTGCGAAAATCAAAGACATTATCATGTGAACCAGGACGGACTGGAAAACGCGAATTAAATACGTCACACTCAATATACGGGATTAATGCGGTTAAAAGCGGAAGATACGAAATGGATGTGGAAAGGCGTATTGCTGCCGGCAACAGAGTTAATTTTTACGCAAGCTGTGGGCAAGCGAAGCGTGCAGAGGGGAATCCCCTCTATACATAAGTATATTACTATGGAATAAAGTAATATTAATAAAAGGTAATGCCTTAAATTCGGCGGAAAGCGGAGGACGTAACGGAGTATCTTAACACTTAACACGTAACTTTCCTAAGTTCCCTCTGCCTACCGCGCCATGCCATTTATGGATTTTTTGTCAAAGAGGTAGAATAAATACATTTACTGTCAAAACACATTTCAATAAAATGTGAAAATAAATCTTATCCTTCCTGAATCACACAATTTCAACTCAGATGTATTTATGTTTATAGAATTTAACGCAAACGAAATGTGTCGGCCATAAGTCCTTGTGAATAACGGTGCTCCTTATGAATAAAAGTGCTTCAATTTGAATTTATACAAATCATAGGTTAATTTTGAGGTACATAAAAATATTGCTTACCTTCATGTGACTCTGACCAGACATCACATGTACGAGTATGTATTATTTATACAAATACTAAAATATACTTATCATACACGTGCATTATTATATATATTAGTATATTTTATAAATAAAGTCAGCAAATAAAATAGGGTTGTTATATTTTACAAGTGGTAATAACTTGGAGCCCAAATCTACTATAAATTATATTCCAATTAATAAATATCTTAATGATACTTTATTAAAGCCTCTTAGCGTTCGTTATATTGTTATAAAGCTATTAATATCATCTTACCTAAAGGCCTTTTATTATTTTACTTTCAAATCTCTCTCAGCTTCACGCTGTATCCTGCACACTGCAGGTAGGCAGAGGGAACTTGGGAACCTAGTGTTAAGACACTCCGTTCTAATCCCCACTTTCCTCAAATTATTAATTAGGCATTGCGTGTTGAGTGGCGGAACTACCACGCTTTGCTTTGTAACAGAGCAAAAAATAAAAATATTAAATATTTCATTTCCCCGAGTGGGCATTGAACCCACAACCTGTCGCTTCCAGTCACGCGCTTGTGCCGCTGCGCCACAACAGGGCTCAAAATTTTAATGATAATAACTACGTCACTCACATACTTTTTGGAAATAACGTTAAAGCTCTTCTTAGTGAAAGCTTCGTGTGAAACCTCGCAGCCGCCCACGACCTACATAATTACATAGTAAAAACATCAAAATATTTGTTTAAAATGAGCGTGAGAGTTACATAATCTTCTTCATATTTTACAAGTGTTTGCTATCTAGGTAAAACAGATCGTTTATAATGTGTCCATTAGTTTATATTTAAACTTGGTTAGTCTGTACGTGTACAGTTATTAACAATTAAAGTAGAATCTAGCGGAAAGTAAGGAACGGCAGTGTCTTCATGGGAATCGAGTGTCTTCACACTAGGTTCCTAATTTCCCTCTGTTGTGCCTACCATACCTACTGCGTGAATATGAAAACAATATAATAAGAGCTTTATAACATGCTTTCAAAGAAAAAACTTACCGTTGAATATGTATAGTAAATCCACATTCAACGGTAAGTTTTTTCTTATTGAATTAAATGCAGACCAAGACATTTTTATTTCGTCCATTTTGCTCCATTATGGACGAATAAACAAAAACTGCAATTGAATTCCTGCATTTTGTGACAGTCTTTTGTTCTAAAAGAACGAATTTTCCTTGGCTTTAACGAAGACTCGTTTATGGTCAGTTATTTTAACTGACAGATGCCAGTTTCCTGATTGTATCTGGTTTGACGTTTCCATTTCAATTTTGTGATAGAATTTTGAAAGATCTCAAACTCTATGGAACTACGTATTTTCTATCTACGTATTTATGTTTTTTTCTTATTTTTCACACTGTGTCCCGCTTTCGGAGGTGAATATAGAGAGTTGAGGTACCTAGGGAATATAGGGAAGTAATACGTATCTATTACTCGTGTCTAAGGCCCTTGAAAAGATGAAAAAATAGAAATTCTAAGACGACGTAATCAAAAGATATCGCAGTACACGGTCGGATTTTTCGCATATTGTTTGTCGTTGACCTAGAATCATAAAATTTGGCGGAAAGTGAGAATTTGCAGTAAAAATAAAAGGCAAAACTTGTAAATTGGTTAAAATAACAAATTTCGAGATGGTTCTTAAAAAAAAATGAAATGAAAGGTAAGACGAAATTTGTAACAATTTCACATAAAATTGGAATATCCTTGGTCCCTTCGAATTTTTTTATTAGAAAATGTTATTCTATCGTTAAATTCAACGGTAAGGTGGGATAAGAACGGAGTGTTTTAACACTAGCACTAGGCTCTCAAGTTTCCTCTGCCTACCCCTCTATGTATAGGGTACAACGTGAACTAATAAGAATACAATTTATTGAATTAATATTAATAGATACATTTTATTGTAAGAACGTCTTTAAGGAACCAGTCATTGTTAGGTGTTTTATCCGCCCCGTTTACTTTGAATGTACACACTTAAATGCACGTGTGAACTCTAAACAAAGGCAATTGACATGTTGATTTTACACAACGACGTCGATGCGCGAGCAGAGAATTAGAGGTGTCCTTCAGAAAAATATATGATAGTATACAATAACGTGTTAGTACTTATTTGTGTGTCAAAGTTTATTACCAAATTAACGATTTTAGAAATTATAACACACCTTGGAAATAAAATGCTCGCTCCAGGATATTTTAAATGTATCATTGTCTCATAATTATATGATGTAAATTTTTAATTAGAAAAAAGATTTGTCCCGCTGAGTTCCTTTCGCCGGCTCTTCTTAGGTCCGAGGCAGTAACTTTAGTGAACTGGTGGTAAATTGTTTGACGTTCAAAAAATGAAGTTTGTAACTTCTTATTTTAAATAAAATATTTGAATTTGAGCTTAGCATTGTTTAATTCATTTTGTTGGCTAACAAAATGCTAATGTTTATTTCTCCGTTCACGACTTCTCGCCCAATATTATAGAAGTTGCGTGGCGGAACTTAAAGCCGCGTTCTATTTATTAAAGCGCTGCGTTGTTTGAGAAACAGTTCTTACCTTTATTTTGGTTACCATAAAGCTTCTACATTACATATAATGCTTATCTTCTTATAATATTATGTGATATATTCCATACTTCGGTACAAATAGTTTTTATTAAGCACAAAAAAGACATGCATGTTTTCTAAAGTAATATAATTGTTATTTATGTTTTCGTTCACAAGACAAAAAGTAAATTGTAAGCCGTAAGTATACATTATATGTAAATTACTTTATTATGATCTATTTATATAAACCAACGTTCCATTTCCCCCGAGAGGGTGCGCCCACCGCACAGGCATTGAGCTATAATAACATAATTATGCAGCTTGTTCTGGCTTGCCCTGTGTATATTCTGTGTTTCAAATAAATCAGATGAGATGTCTCAATATATAAAGTGCAAATGTTATAAAGTATGCTTGAGTTACGTTTGTTTGTTTTCTGAACAACTGATATCATTAATATTCATATCAAATTAATTTAAATATTTTTAGCGTTATGTTTATTCCAGAAAGCATTAAAGTAAGTAAAGAAAACCTGGGAACCTCGTATTAAAGCACTATGTTCCCATTAAGACATACTCTACTTTTCATTCATCTACTTTCCGGAAAGGAAATTTATTTACAGGGAAAAATGTAAATAATAAATTTTTTATATTTTTCAAGTGAGGCCAGAACGGACAACCTGTCCGTGTACAGACGCAGTACTAGTATAAGTTCATTCACAAATATTTTTTCTATCTTTACCAATATTTTTTCTTTGATAAAAGTAACTGGACCATTAAATGTTTATTTACATTTCATGTGGAATATACATAATGGTAAGAATATGTAAAAGTGAGTCGCAAACAGCTCCCGGCGCTCGCTACAATGTGTTATAAAGCAGGGAGTCAAAGAGGCCGCCGCCCTCGACGTATACGTGATTTGAATGCTCTGACTTTTATGCGAGAAAATTTTTGTAAAAATATTCGACTACTAGCTTACACTAATGGTAGTTACTTTGAGTAAACCGTAAAGTAAGTTAGTTCTTTTTTAGTTTTGGACTGTATTTCGTACACAGAGAGAACATGAGGACATAGTGTTAAGCCACTCTGTTCCGATTAAGAATAAGACAATAAGAATTTAGAATTCAGAAGACATTGCTTGTTGGTTTGAATTATAAAAGAAACTAAAAGTTATGTAAGAGTTTTTAATAAAAGTTTTTATATTATACGTTTATATATATTTAATATTTACTATCGTAAAATTATAAATAAAAAATAGACAGTGTAAGAACAAAAAGTGCAGTTCTGTAAACTGAAGTTTAACATTTTGAAAGTAAGTACTTACTTACTTAGCTTCACGCTGTATCCCGCACATGGCAGTATAGGCAGAGGGAACTGGGGCACCTTATATTAAGACACTCCGCTCCAGTCCCCGTTACTACCTCACATTAGAGGCATTGCTTGTTGAGTTGGTGCGTCTGCACCACGACAGGCCTTAAAAATAAGTGGAGAATAAGCTAATTGGAAACTAATGACTGTCCGCCATTTAGTTTGTGTCCAGTAGTCATCCTTGCTATTCTATATTTATGTATGACCTGTTTTCAGTGAAACAATTAAAAGGGTTCTTAATAAGAAGCTCAATTTAATCTATGTACATATAACTCTGTCTAAATCTGCCAAGATTACTCCCAATTTTCAATAATTCTTGTTCGGATGCCATTTAATTTTTTACAACGTGACTAAGTTTTGTGGGGAGTCGAGTTAGTAGAGTTCTATGACATTATATTTAAAATGTACCAAGAAAAAGAAAGCATAAAGCAAATATTTTTGCAGCTAAGTTTTCTTTTAGAGGTTTGTCGTAGCGTGGAGGCACAAACGTGCGACTGTAAACGTGACAGGGGGAATCGGTCAATACTCGAGAAACTGAAATATTTAATGTTTTCATTTCCTCGTTCTGGTAACGAGGCAAAGCGGATTTTCTTTACACTAGGTTCCCAAGTCCTTTTAGTCTATTCTTCTTCCATGTGTAGTATATACAGCGTAATGCTAAAATGCTAAAAATCCTGAATTCTCACAACCTTTTGTATACGCAGGGCAGGTCAAGTGAACCAAGTGCCCCGTAATACTTTGTTTATTTCGTCCATGTCATCAGAACATGATAAAAACAAAGAAGACACTAAGTTCAAATATCGAGGGTCCTTATCTACGACAAACTATGTTTCGCGTGCGTATATCACAGCTCTGTCTCATCGTAACTTCACTTAGTCTTATCAGCGGCTATCCCGGGAAGACACCTCGTGGCCTCGGCCGTGACATTTAACTAGTTGAAACAATTTAATACTATTCTATAAAAGGTTGTTTATATTGTTTTCTTTTTATTTAATTCATTATAAAAATATATTATTGACATAGACGTTTTTCTTTTGTTCTAGTAGTTGTGAATACTAGCGTCACCAGAGAATCGTTTAGTGTTGGATAGGAGAGAAATAAGAAACCTTATAAAGTACCGATCTGCTATATACTTGTCCAAACAATGCTTACAATGAAATGTTAAAACCTGATATAAATATTTTATACCTATATATATATATATATAATTCGACAAAATGAAGCTATAGCTCTGTACCAATTTTGATACCAACGGGAAGAACCTTTAAAAGGATGACAGACTTATGTTTATAAGAGTTTATACAATTGAAAGTTTGTAAAAGTTTATATCTTTAATTTAAATATAAATTATCACTTTTCAATTTTTTTCTATGCCGTTATTTTAAATTGAGTAGTTATACTTATTATTAAGTTTTGATTACGTAGCGAACATCATACAAAATGCAGCAAAAATTGTGCATAAATACTTGTATCTTTAGATTGCGTTAACTTATAAGCTTAATGATTTCGTCCTCTAAATAGAAAGAGTTTTGTTGTACGTGTGATAATAATTTGAACATGACACGTCCACGCGATCTCAAGATAAATGACCTTGTCTACAAGGTGGTACTATAAAAGTGCCGTTTTCCTTTAGAGATACGGTACCCGAAAAATTAGGTGTAATATCGATTCAATACTATTTAAAAAGTTATAATACTAGAAACGCAGGCCACAATCAAGCATAATAATGACATTATTTTGGCGGAAAAATAAATGCAAATACGTTAACTTCATTTAAATGCAAAGGCGTGCCTACGTACGGGTACGGGTACGGGTACGTACACAACTCTCATTGCGATTTACATTTAAAAATGCTTACCCTCGTTATTATTGTAATTTACATTATAAATATACAATGCAGTGGTATTCATAAACTAAACAGTCAGATTACGCGTTCCATGATTTTCCAAAATGTTATCAAAAAGAATTTAAAACAAAACCTGTTATTCCAAAGATCTTCACCTCATTTTCGCAATTTGCTAGTAGCGTTTACACTGCTAGTCTGGCTTTTACGTAAGGTCGTAACACCAGGGGCATTACAGGTGCCTTGCTGACCTTTAATGTAGAGATAGACGCGCTTTCAAACGTTCCGACCCGGAAATACTGTCGCAGGAAGGCCATTCCACAGTTGCATGGTGAGTGGAAGGAAATTTCTACAAAACCCCATAATAATGGAGTATCACGTTTACGTGAACGGTTACGTGTAGAACCTTTCTACACGTAACCGTTACATCACCTTCCATTTATTTTACATGTATAAATGTTTCGTAGTCTAGCAATTTCATAAGTATGATCTTGCAAAATATATTGACAATGGAGTTAAGTTTTTGTTATTATAAAAAATATACAAAAAACATGACTATATGACTATACAATTAAACAATTTGTTTCAAGACATCCAACATACCATACTTAATGTGAAGGGTGATTTCAATGGAAAATTGACACACATACAAAGACGCACACGCGCAGACACAGATATAAACATATATCATATAAATACTGACACGCACAGTAACATATATATTAAATAAATATATTCATAATTATTATTACAACAGCCGAGCTTCGTTGGCTATTAATGGCATCAGAAAGTGTAGGATTTTATTTTGCATTTTCATCTTATTGTTGTAGTGCGCTCGTTTGGATGCAAATATGAAATATTTGCATCCAAACGAGGGCACAATAGAAGCATTTGGAGTGCTGCTTCAAAGAAAATAATGTTTGTGGTGGAAAAAGCTCAACATATGATTTTGAAAATTATTAATAGACTTATATCATTACAGTACAGTGCATTCGGTTCGGGAAATAAACTTACTCAAAAAGAAATTTTGTTCATTTTTATTTTTTAAACAATATTTCTAACCTGCATTAGGGTTTTTAATTAATACTTTCTGTTTGTAAAATAAACATTTTGTTAAATATCGTTTTAAAACCGTACAAAAATGTTGGACCTGGGGGATTAGAACTCGAGTCTCATATGTTTCCTACACATGTATTTTATATCACTTTAAATAATTGTATTTTTTTAATTATACTGTCTTTTATTTTAATAGATATAACATTAATTATTAAAAAGATTATTGTTTTAGTTAAATACTTAATATTTATTATTCTGATTGCGAATTAAACCCTCTATCAGTTGTTTACAACCAAATCGATTCCGACTGAACACGATGTCGATAAAATAACAAAAACTTTTCTTCGTAAAATAGAGACAAGAAAATAAAGTAAATACTGTAAGTAAGAAATATTTCCAAACATTCATAAAGACATAAAGAGTTTCATGAACTGACTATTACAGTGTAGTGCAGGTACTCGTATATAAAAGTACAGTAAACTTGCTACAAACATCGAAATACTCGATGCGAGACGATACTACGACGATAACGAGAATATTTAACAGCATAATATAGTATAGTAGACGACGATAACGAGAATATTTAACAGCATAATATAATAGCATAGTATATTATACTTTTTACTAAATTTGTTGTTATGTTTATATTTTTGTTTCGAATTTGACTTTCATTTGTACTCGTATATAAATATAAATGAAAATTCACAACTTGAAATGATTCCAAGATTAAACGAACATTGTACATACGAGTACTTAAAACTACTGAAGACAGTACACAAAATTGCAACCAAATTAATTTAATAATTCAATGTAGTAAAGATTTTTTTTATGGAAAAGATAAGGCAAATGAACCTACAGGTCACCTGATGGTGAGTGATAACCGTCGCCCGTGACACAGTGTAACATCTGGAAAGCTACAGGCGCGTTGCCGGCCTTTGAGGTGGAGGTAGACGCGCTTTTTGTAGGTACCCATGTCGTATCGACCTGGAAATACAGCCGCGGGAAATTCCTACGAAACTGCACAGTAATGGGGCGCCACGTAAAACATATCTCCAGAACACTCCACATGATGAGTGCGCAGAGTCTCTACGCGCAGTGAAGATACGTCTCTACGCAAAGCTAAAGTGTCAAGCCCCTTACAGATCATTGGGTCCCCTACGATTCGAACGGCTCTACGTTGTACGCAATCAAATGGTTCAAGCTGATACTGGGGTGCACCAGCCCAGAGGTGAGAACGGTATTCCATATGAGGCCGAACCAAGGCCCTGTACAGGGTCTAACGGTGTTTTGACGTAAAGTACTGTCTCACTTTGCTGATGACTCCCAGCTTCTTCAAGGCCAACTTGGCCTTGCTTTCTAGATGATCACTGGCAGTCGCTCGAAAAGCTGAGGTCCAATATACTGATGAAGAGCGCGCTTTAACGAGAGTGTTCTCGAAAACTGGCGATACAACAAATTAACGGGAAAACAAAATTTTTAGTGGTTACCGTGCAGACTTGTGTCTTCTGGGTTGAAGTGAACCAGGTTTTTTTCACCCCATGTGAAGACATTCTTGAGGGATGAAGATTTTCCCGAGAAAGACATGCACGACCGGAGTATGCAGCGTCCACATTGTTATCATCTGTATAACAATGTATGTTAGAGTCCTCTAACATATCCTTGATATGCAGAAGAACGTAGGGGACAGCACGCAGCCTTGGTGGAAGCCGGCGTTCCCGGGCACGTATGCGGAGCAGAAACCGTCGATAGCGACTTTGATGCTACGCCTAGTGAGAGAGCTAGCGAGCCACTTGCATAAATTCTCGCATAATTGCCCGTAAGATAGAAGTTTCGCAAGAAACGCGCCGTGCCACACTCGATCGAAGGCCTTCGCCATGTTCGCTATAATGATCATTAAATAGTGTCGTTTCCTCGTTTGTAGTACGGGTAGTGTTGACACATAAAACGTTTGGTTTTAAAACGTTTTGCCTTAAGTTTTTTCTAATTACGATATATTTATAACTTTTGGACATTTTGATTCTTAAGATTACCTTACAATTTAAATGACAACTGCCCTTAATTACTTAGACCGATGTGGGGTTTCTAGTGTGTGACAGTATTGCGACAGTTGTGGGATGGAGTACCTCCTTGGGAAATAAAATATTTTCTATTTTCATTACTCCACTCTGATAAACGACTCAACATACAATGTTTTGAAAATTCAGTAAAAAGTTGGAAACAGAAATGTTCTAATCGTAACATACTGTTTTCGTACTACGTTCCGAGGTTCCTTCTACCTACCCTAATAATTGTAAGACATAGCACATCTGTCAGAGTGTTTGCATCTTAACAAATATCTTGTTTAAATTTATCATACACTAAACGTATCTCTAGTTTCGTTATGCTAATTTTACTTAGATAATCAACGCTGCTCGTACGCTGAGAGAACATCTTCGGAAATTCGTGAACATTCGTAGACGTATCTCGTCTCGTGACCTCGTTAGCGGCGAGCGAGTCTACTGAATACGTAAACGTGTCATTCATGATTAAACAACCAGGACGTGACGGTTGACGAAAACTGCCCGAAGGAACTGCAATGATTTCAACACAATTAACTACGTAAAATAGAGTCGATTTTCTTGGATATATATTCCATACATATTCATACTTTACGTACTCGCCTTTGAATTACGAATCCTTTGTATCTGCAGGATTAATGGAGAAGCCACTATATTATAAAACTTATATGATTATATTAAAACATTTTGTAGAAATTATAAGTTGATTGGTTGTGTATTTGATATCCACAAATATTTATAAAATAAAAAAAATATAAGCGTATAATAAATAATATTGAGGCCTGTCGTGGCGCAGCGGCACAAGAGTGTGTCTGTAACCGACAGGTTCTGGGTTCGATCCCCAGTCGAGGAAATGAAATATTTAATATTTTTAATTTAAATAATAATTAATGTTTCATTTCTTCGCTCTGGTAATAAGGCAAAAGCGCGGCGTTGAGTTCCGCCACTCAACACGCAATGCCTCAAATTCGGCGGAAAGTGAGGAACAGAAGTGGAACGGAGTGCCTTTTCACTAGGTTCCCGGGTTCCCTCTGCCTACCCTGCCTCGTTTCCAAGATTCAGATTATACGTTGTTCAAATAAACACATTAGATATAAAAAAGTAATTATGTTTTTTTTTATTATTAATTAATTATAATCTAGATACATCTATTTTAAAAGTCTTAACGTAACTAACGTTAGTAAAGTTGTACCAAAACAAGAAAAATAAAAGAAAAGAACACAACACCAAAGTAAACTTAATTAGGTAGCCATTAAGCCATTATAGCACTCAATATTAACGGGCGTGGAAATAAAAATTAGTCCGAAAACCCTTCTATATTAACAAAGCACAAACATCGAAGGGAGGATGAGCTCTTGTTTCTTAACAAACACTTTTACCTTTCTAATGGTTTCGGTGGATATTTTTTCTATATTTGTTAGAAAAGCTTTGCCAGACTTATATTTACGTTACAAAAGAAAGGTAAAGGGTACGTCCTTCAAATATATTCTTGTCATGAATCCGGATCTTGTCGGGGATTTGTCGGTCAATTTCGCATCAGTACGTTTTTCTTATGTAACAATTTATACGTAGTCAAATGGGATTTAGTGAAACATTTTTCACGAGGAATGTTTGTTTTCATGGGAACAGAATGTATTTATAGAACGTTACCTCTGTCCATCCCGCAGTGTGCGGGATACAGCGTGAAGCCAAAGAATAAATAACGTAATTTTCATCTTAACCAGATGTTGAAAGAGTGACGAAATAACGACAATGAATGATTTCAACTTGAAAAGATTAAGTACATTAGAAGGCAGTCCAAGAATTCTTCAGCCATCTCCTAATTCCGAAATCAAGCTAGATCGGCGATACTATAATAAAATATTCATTTAATCTACATATAATCTCCAAGTTGAAAGACCAAGCCACGGGAAGTGCATGTATTCCAGATTTTTGATTATAAAGTTAGTAACAGACAGCTCAACCTAATAGAAGTGTCTTAAACAAGCAATATATGATTGAATTTGCTAAAATAAGTCTAATTAATTCTTTTGATTATTAAGGCCAAACTACGATCTTAAACATACGTCATTGAAGTTTGCCCAATTCTCAAACAAAACATGTAAGTTTAAATCCGAATGAACATAAATTTAATTTATGATGAACACATAATTTTTCTCTTTTCTTGTTTACTTTTTCTAATTATAATAAAAAGCATTGACATTGTTCTGACAAATATATAATATTTGTCAGAACAATAACAACGCAATTTAATAAAGAATCCGATATATTTCATCTTATATTGTCATTGTTCAGTAAATCCCAAGAGAGTAGATAGTTTGACAACATTATCGCGATATACGAAAATATCTAAAGTAAACGAAAAGAATAAAGTTCTGGCAAAGCAAAGTTAGGCACAATATCGTATAACTTATTATTTATTTATTTATTGGCTTCATGTGTATAACGTGTACGTAGCAAAGTAGGCAGAGGGAACTTGGGAACATAGCGATGAGGCGATTTGTTCCATTTAACATACTTCCGTTTTATAGTCTTCTGTTCATTGTATTTGTCTTGATACTGGTATCAAAGCGCAAAAATGTGAATGTTTAATATTTTTTTCCTCGACTGAGAATCAACCCTACGACCACACGCTTATGCGCCCGTCCCACAGTTGAAAACGGAAATAGTATCTTAATTCCACCTTTGTGAACAAAATATTTTAAATATGGTTTTTTTTATTTACATTATGTACAATAAAAAATATTAAAATAACCGATAAGGGGCGGTGTTAAAATCTCCAAATCAACACGCATTGAGTTTTTTACTTTGTGTTAAATTGAACGGAGAACAGAGTGCCTTGAATGTCAGCTATTTAATTTATTGGGAAATCTAGTTTAAGATTTCGAATCCAAAAGATAAAACACGCACGTGACCAGTTTTTTAATTTTACATTTTCAGTACAAAAAAAACTTTAATTTTAAAATCAATTTACAGACAAACTGGAAGAATTCAGCCATATTAGTCTACGGAATGACTGACTTAGGAAAGTTGATGGTAATTTCACAATCGTCTGTCAACACTGTGACAGCTTAAAATTATGAAGATGTCTCGTAAGTCTTCTGTTAAAACGTAATCAATAACAAAATTAGGAGCTTTTCGTGAAACCTTTGTACATACTTGTTACGTATTCATTTATTATATTTACATATTTTACAACTGTGGCTAGCTCGCGTCTTGGCCTGCTTCAAATATATGATAATTATTTATTAAATATGATTTAACATTAAAATTTTATTTTTATTTGTATTGAAATGTTGCTTATTTATATGAAAAATGATTAGTTATTTTATACCTAACAGGGTATATACTCCCGCATATAGTTTATCCTGCGTAAATTTCTCCCAGATAATCTCTTATTAAAATGTTACTACACATAAGTATATAGAACTGAATAATAAAGAAGATGCACTACGTCGCTGTTTGAAAATATGTCGTCAGCGACACGTTCTCCCAGCGGCACTCTTACGAGGCCAGGGGAGGCGTAGGCCGCAATCTGCTATTTTGAGAAGTGCACGGTTTCGATGTTAGGGTATTCTTTTGGTCTCAGATATAAATCTGTGATAACTTAAATAAAATATTTATTTAAATAAAATCAGTCAAAGGATAATTATGATTTACATTAATCGGTCAAGGTAACCAACACTCTTACTCTGATAAGGACTTATACTTGTCAGTAACAGAACATTGCTTTGAAATAAAATATCTGTGTAAAAATGAAGAAATGCACCACATTGCGTTGAGTGGTGTAAAAGAGGAAAGATTATATAGAGACGAGTAGCGACTTGGTTTTATACTATGTACCTATAGACATTCATATTTTACTTTTCGCTCATTTTGATTATTAAGTACCCATTGTAGCTAAGGTTTGTAGTTCATTATAAGTGTTAAAATATATATATATATATATATATATATATATATATATATATATATATATATATATATATATATATATATATATATATATATATATATATATATATATATATATATATATATATATAATATAATTTTCTCCAAGTTATAAAGAAAGTATAAAATGTAACCTTGGAGTAACAAAAACAATTCATTACATAATGAAGATTAAATGGATGGCCATTGAAATAAATAACAGTTGTTTACGTAAAAGCATTCCTATTGCCCAATGAATCCTTCTGTAAAATTAAATTATTACCATTTTAAGCGCCATTGTTAACAAAATAATTTATCCATTTCTCTGATAGCTGCGCTGTTTAATAACAATAAGAGCTTAATATTATTTCAGCAAAATGCTACTAAAAGTTATAAATGATCCGACTTTATATTGTTATTATAGAATATAAATTTAATATATCTTTGTTATTGTTTCTCTGATATGAACTGTATTTAATTACAATTGTTATGCTGAAAGTTCCAGTGTCGGTATACACGTCGGACAACACTTATTCCTTACCTCTTGCAAATCATATTGAACACAACACACAATGAAATTTATCTGTGTTAAATAAGAATGAAATTTAAGAAAAGCAAATGTCCAAACTTTGGAAAAGATAATCGTCGCTGAAAAAAGCGATGAAATCAAGAGAATTTTCTCTGTTCTCTTACTGTTTTACATATAAATATAAATGTTATTCCCATCAAAACATATAAGCCGAAATGGGCATCTATTTCGGCTTATATGTTTTGAATAAAAAAAACAGCAAAATTGTTATCAAGATGGTAAAAGATACAGTGGAGAAATAAAAAAAAAGTAAATGAGAAAATAGAATAAAGTTAAAAGGAGGCCCCAACAAAAACTAGGGTTAGAAAACAGTGAAAACATGTTACAGGCACCTTTTTCTAACAGGCAACTGAGCTCAGATGAGCTGAGACTAAGCTGTCATTAAAATATCAATGCAAATATATAAAAATCTCAGGACAATAGGTCTAACCTTAGAGTACTGCACTATCCTACTACATTGTGATAACAGGTAGCAGGAAAAACACATAAGCCCTAAGCATAAACAAATTACATAAACACTAAACTGCTGTAAATTTTATGGCACTTTTGCTATAAATTATTAGACGAATTATGTCCAGCTACATGACAGTACCAGGTTAATTTTTTACCATGAATGTACTGAAAATATGAAGCAAAAGTATATATGTAAACATTATTTTCCAAGAATAACTGTTTTACCGTCATAAATTTTACAATAAATAGTAGAGTTAACGTAATGTAATTATACATTTAAGAAATAACTAATATTATTGAATATGAACCATACTCAGCTTCACGCTGAATCCCGCACGAGGCAGGGTAGGCAGAGGGAACTCGGGAACCTAGTGTAAAGACACTCCGTTCCACTTTTGTTCCGCCGAATTTGAGGCATTGCGTGTTGAGTGGCGGAACTCAACGCCGCGCTTAGCCTTATTACCAGAGGGAAGAAATGAAACATTAAATATTTAAATTGAAAATATTAAATATTTCATTTCCTCGACTGGGGATCGAACCCAGAACCTTTCGGTTACAGTCACACTCTTGTGCCGCTGCGCCACGACAGGCCTCTGAATATGAACCAGGCTCTGTATAAAGTTGCCCTTATTTGTTCGTGTATTTATACGGACCTAAAAAATTATAAGTTCGAATTAGTCAAATAGGACATAGCAATAAATAATACAACAAACAGAGCAATAGGTCTTTTAAAAAGGCGATCACACTGACAATGTACAAACTAAAACAATTGAGACTTCAAGAGGAGGCTGTAATTCTAATTACTTTGTAATCTAATGACAGGAACTACAAGAATGCTTAACTTCAACGTGTCTAAGTTGTTCTGAGTGATACAAGTTTGACTTGAATAGTAATTATGTATATAACATAAAGTGAAAATAGTAATAAAATTAATTTAACTGACATTGAATTATTTTTGATTAGTAAAAATATGCAAGTACTTTGTATAACAGCGCCCTGATTTCGAAATTCTAATGCAATATTTAATTTTAACAATCAACAAGCATTATGTTTAGCACGTAAAAGTAAAAATCTTACAAATTTTATAAAAATAACGCGAGCCTCACCGTTGAGTAGACTATCGAAATCCCATAAATTGACAGATATCATAAAACGTCCGAGAGTGCTCTATTTTACAATTTTGTAATTTTGAGAAGACGTTTGTGTGTATAAGCTATTACCAAATTAAAATATTATTATTAAATAAAATGCCCTCTCCAGGCTATTTCAAATGTATCATTAACACTAATAAAAAAAAAGATATGTGCTGAGTTTCATGCTCCGGTTCTTCTCAGGTCAGGGGCAATAACTTTAGTGAATCGGTGGTAAATTGTAACTTCTTATTTAAATACTATATTTGAATTTGAATTACGATAGCCGTATATTCAATGCTGTACAATGATGTCGATGTAGGTAATAAGTATGACGTGAAGCTAGTTGATCTGCTATCTCTTTACAATGTCACTGCATGTAAGATAGAAGGCGATCAACATGAATTTGAATGTGTCTCTAAAATGTTTTAATAATACTCAACTCAACTCAGCTTCACGCTTTATCCCGCATATGGAAGGGTAGGCAGGAACTTGGAAACCTGGTGTTAAGTCACTCTTTTCCAAAATATACAACGCCTGTACTCTGAACAATAAGTCTTATCATCTCATAAATGTATGCCCTCTTTCTCTTTCGAGACTATTTTTGTTATACTGAGGTATAGGTATAATGGCCCTCCTGGTAGAAAGGAAAAGAGGGGCATATATTATCTCATCCAGCTCAATCGAAATTCTTTTGCGCTGTAGTAAATTGTAACATAATTTACTTCGAATACAACTATTTTAATTAACTAATTAACTATATATACAACTATTTTTATATATAGTTAATTAGTTAATTAAAATATTTATTTTTTATATATAGTTAATTAGTCATTTCTAATTAAC
Organism: Eueides isabella; assembly: GCA_019049475.1. Taxonomy (NCBI): domain Eukaryota; kingdom Metazoa; phylum Arthropoda; class Insecta; order Lepidoptera; family Nymphalidae; genus Eueides; species Eueides isabella. The sequence goes on along the minus strand of CM032405.1, from coordinate 11,533,890 downwards.
TATATATAAAACTATTTTGCTTCCCTAAACTTTAAAAATGCAAATACGTGTATGTAAATATCTATGTCTCTATGTAGGTAGGAAAACATTTGTAGAATCACCTTTTACTGTTTACAAAAGCAAAGGCAGATGGAGATGTTTATTAGAAGTTCTATATTGAATGACTTTCAATGAACGTCTTCTTATTAAGTAGAGTGTTAATATAACTGTTAAGGTAATTTATAAGTATTGTAAAATAGTTCAAATGATATGGTTCTTGATACTTATATACGGATTTACGTTTCGTTATTCTCAGAGTCGGTGCCGATATGAGTATTTCTTTTTATTTTTTTCAGTTTTTGTTTCAAATAAATAATTAGTGTTTTTTTGCTGAAACCTACAATTCAGTTGTATAAGACCAAATGAAAAGTATAAATAAAAAGAGAATTTCTTTAATCAGTGCACAAACAACGAAGAAATCCATTGGTGATGATTAAAAAACAATATATTATGTAACAAATAAAGAATCTCGTCTATTTCTATAAAAGAAATTGGTTAAAAAAACTATAGCAATATCATTGCAAAAACCATTCTATCGAAATACACAGACACATTTTATGGCCACTAATAATATATTACCGTCGAAGTGTGATCATAAAACAAAAGAACAGTAAACAGCATCAGTAATAGAGGAGTGAGCTAATCGCATTAGATCGTTGGTTGTTTGGCGAAAGAATAATGGAATGATTTTATCTTTTCTGAAGTAAAATAGTTACTGTTTACAATTGTTTATATGAATTTATATATCTTCTCAAGAAAATAAAGACATGTACTTAGGTATTGTATCAATACTTAAACACATACACTATTATAGTTAAGGTATAGAAGCGTTTTAGTACAAAAGGCGTTTTCTTTTTACGTGATAAATAAAAACTTGGAATATCTGACGAAGAAGAACATATTAGATCAAGTTAAGCACATGAATGGTGCATTAGCCGATCTACCCATTGGAACTTTGCTTCTACTTTTACTTACCACGTGTTATACGGAAAATTAAGACGTAACTAAGAATAACTTAAAATATTCGTTGCTAGAAAGATATTTATTATACCTTTCTAGTAACAATATTCATTCTGCATATACGGATAAAAAACCGTTGTTTTTTTAGTTTTACACTGTGTCCAGCACATGACAGATGGTAGGCAGAGGGAGCTTGGAGATCTGGTGTTAAGACACTCCGTTCCGTTCCCCACTTTCTACCGAATTCCAGGCATTGGGTGTTGAATAGCGGACTCCAAAGCCGCTAGTAGAAAAAAAAAAGAAATAACTGATGATTTGTTAAGAAACAAAATTACAAATATTAATGTTTCTTGTACTTATATATACCTATATAAATTTATATAATAATTGAAAATATTATTATTGTAAATTAAAGCTTTAATTTTTCGATAAAAGTCCTCAAAAGCAAGCTACAGACGCTCTTTGAAGTAAATTTTATTGAAGTCATCGAAGTTTATTTCTTGAAGAAAATACCAAAGCGGTTAAATAAAGAAACCGATATATTTTATCTCTTCCCAAATCCTGCGGGAAAAGACACTTTGACAATATTATCGCGTTGTACAAAAATACTGGCAGCGAACAAAGAAAATAGTTCTCTGCCTCTACAGTGAGTTATTATATTGTATCCTAACGATACCGGCTCGTGTAAGAATTTCATTTTTTATTTTAATTTAGTCTATGCAATAGCTTCAACATAAAACGATAAAAAATTGTACATAAATAATACTTTTTCTTCACAATACAATTTAGACCCACAATCTCTGTATACTGATGTTTTCAAATGCTCAATGATGTACGTAAAGTAAAAAAAACATATAAAATCACTTAATTGTATTTCTATCCGTCTATTAAAATAGATCTTCGAGATCGCAATGTGCTTAAAGCCGATCAAGCTGAAATTAATATGAAATTGGCAAGAAGTGAGAATTTTCAGTACAATTATGTTTATACTCTCTCTCTTAGCTTCACGCTGTATCGCGCACATGGCAGGGTAGGCAGAGGGAGCTTGGGAACCTAGTGTTGAGACACTCCGTTCCACTCCAGTTCCCCACTTTCCACCGAATTTGAGGCATTGCGTGTTGAGTGAATTATGCTTATATTATAGATGAAACTATTTTAAAATGATAATTGAAGTTAATTTCATACAAAATAAGCGCACAAATACAAAGACAATATCAAAAATGTAAATAAGTTGATAACTTTTAAAATTGAACTCACCATTCTACTGTAAGTTACAATTTCAGGAAATTGGTACGCTAGAATTAAAAAAACGGGCAAGTAGAGCCTTTTTAGAACCTAGAGTTAGGTTCTAGGTAGGATAGTACCACCCTACTTGGCAAAATTTTTTAATTCTTAATTACTCCTTTGCATCTTTGTGTAAAATTAACACTCGGCTTTGTGAATATATATTTTTAATAAAGATGCACATGCAGCTTTAAAATAACTACAGGGTAGTTACTTTGAAGTAGTAGTCGTATAACAAAGCAAGAATATTATATATTCAATAAGAGATTATATATCTTTGGTCATAGTTGATGCACTTTTATCAATTATTTTATATAAATTACTTGCTGTTGTTGTTATTTTAATAACAATAATAATAATAAATTTTCAAATTAAGGGCAATTCCACTATATTTTTCTTTATTCGCCTTTTTGACGGCATATTGGATTACCTAACAATTAATTTTTTAGCTTATGCTGTATGCTTGCGGATGCCAGATATAGTGCGTACGTGCGTAGATGCCTGCGTATCTGGGAGTGTTCGAACACTTCTCTTTCTCAGTAGGGCACTTAAGTTCCTCACTTAGGGCATTGTGTGCTAAGTGGCAGAGCTCAGCACTCCGTTGTGTTAAATTGAACGGAGAACAGAGGGCCTTGAATGTCAGCTATTTAATTTATTGGGAAGTCTAGTTTAAGATTTCGAATCCAAAAGATAAAACACGCACGTGACCAGTTTTTTAATTTTACATTTTTAGTACAAAAAAAAACTTTAATTTTAAAATCAATTTACAGACAAACTGGAAGAATTCAGCCATATTAGTCAACGGAATGACTTACTTAGGAAAGTTGATGGTAATTTCACAATCGTCTGTCAAGACTGTGACAGCTCAAAATTATGAAGATGTCTCGTAAGTCTTCTGTTAAAACGTAATCAATAACAAAATTAGGAGCTTTTCGTGAAACCTTTGTACATACTTGTTACGTATTCATTTATTATATTTACATATTTTACAACTGTGGCTAGCTCGCGTCTTGGCCTGCTTCAAATATATGATAATTATTTATTAAATATGATTTAACATTAAAATTTTATTTTTATTTGTATTGAAATGTTGCTTATTTATATGAAAAATGCTTAGTTATTTTATACTTAACAGGGTACATACTCCCTCATATGGTTTATCCTGCGTAAATTTCTCTCAGATAATCTCTTATTAAAATGTTACTACACATAAGTATATAGAACTGAATAATAAAGAAGATGCACTACGTCGCTGTTTGAAAATATGTCGTCAGCGACACGTTCTCCCAGCGGCACTCTTACGAGGCCAGGGGAGGCGTAGGCCGCAATCTGCTATTTTGAAGAGTGCACGGTTTCGATGTTAGGGTATTCTTTTGGTCTCAGATATAAATCTGTGATAACTTAAATAAAATATTTATTTAAATAAAATCAGTCAAAGGATAATTTTGATTTACATTAATCGGTCAAGGTAACCAACACTCTTACTCTGATAAGGACTTATACTTGTCAGTAACAGAACATTGCTTTGAAATAAAGTATCTATGAAAAAATGAAGAAATGCACCACATTCCGTTAAGTGGTGTAAAAGAGGAAAGATTATATAGAGACGAGTAGCGACTTGGTTTTATACCATGTACCTATAGACATTCATATTTTACTTTTCGCTCATTTTGATTATTAAGTACCCATTGTAGCTAAGGTTTGTAGTTCATTATAAGTGTTAAAATATATATATATATATATATATATATATATATATATATATATATATATATATATATATATATATATATATATATATATATATATATATATATATATATATATATATATATATATATATATATATATATATATATATATATATATATAATATAATTTTCTCCAAGTTATAAAGAAAGTATAAAATGTAACCTTGGAGTACCAAAAACAATTCATTACATAATGAAGATTAAATGGATGGTCATTGAAATAAATAACAGTTGTTTACGTAAAAGCATTCCTATTGCCCAATGAATCCTTCTGTAAAATTAAATTATTACCATTTTAAGCGCCATTGTTAACAAAATAATTTATCCATTTCTCTGATAGCTGCGCTGTTTAATAACAATAAGAGCTTAATATTATTTCAGCAAAATGCTACTAAAAGTATAAATGATCCGACTTTATATTGTTATTATAGAATATAAATTTAATATTTCTTTGTTATTGTTTCTCCGATATGAACTGTATTTAATTACAATTGTTATGCTGAAAGTTCCGGTGTCGGTATACACGTCGGACAACACTTATTCCTCACCTCTTGCAAATCATATTGAACACAACACACAATGAAATTTATCTGTGTTCAATAAGAATGAAATTTAAGAAAAGCAAATGTCCAAACTTTGGAAAAGATAATCGTCGCTGAAAAAAGCGATGAAATCAAGAGAATTTTCTCTGTTCTCTTACTGTTTTACATATAAATATAAAGGTTATTCCCATCTAAACATATAAGCCGAGATGGGCATCTATTTCGGCTTATATGTTTTGGAAAAAAAACAGCAAAATTGTTACCAAGATGGTAAAAGATACAGTGGAGAAATAAAAAAAAAGTAAATAAGAAGATAGAATAAAGTTAAAAGGAGGCCCCAACAAAAATTAGGGTTAGAAAACAGTGAAAACATTTTAGAAGAATCTTTTTCTAACAGGCAACTGAGCTCAGATGAGCTGAGACTAAGCTGTTATTAAAATATCAATGCAAATATATAAAAATCTCAGGACAATAGGTCTAACCTTAGAGTACTAAACTATCCTACTACATTGTGATAACAGGTAGCAGGAAAAACACATAAACCCTAAGCATAAACACTAAACTGCTGTAAATTTTATGGCACTTTTGCTATAAATTATTAGACGAATTATGTCCAGCTACATGACAGTACCAGGTTAATTTTTTACCATGAATGTACTGAAAATATGAAGCAAAAGTATATATGTAAACATTATTTTCCAAGAATAACTGTTTTACCGTCATAAATTTTACAATAAATAGTAGAGTTAACGTAATGTAATTATACATTTAAGAAAAAACTAATATTATTGAATATGAACCATACTCAGCTTCACGCTGAATCCCGCACGAGGCAGGGTAGGCAGAGGGAACTCGGGAACCTAGTGTAAAGACACTCCGTTCCACTTTTGTTCCCCACTTTCCGCCGAATTTGAGGCATTGCCTGTTGAGTGGCGGAACTCAACGCCGCGCTTAGCCTTATTACCAGAGGGAAGAAATGAAACATTAAATATTTAAATTGAAAATATTAAATGTTTCATTTCCTCGACTGGGGATCGAACCCAGAACCTTTCGGTTACAGTCACACTCTTGTGCCGCTGCGCCACGACAGGCCTCTGAATATGAACTAGGCTCTGTATAAAGTTGCCCTTATTTGTTCGTGTATTTATACGGACCTAAAAAATTATAAGTTCGAATTAGTCAAATAGGACATAGCAATAAATAATACAACAAACAGAGCAATAATAGGTCTTTTAAAAAGGCGATCACACTGACAATGTACAAACTAAAACAATTGAGACTTCAAGAGGAGGCTGTAATTCTAATTACTTTGTAATCTAATGACAGGAACTACAAGAATGCTTAACTTCAACGTGTCTAAGTTGTTCTGAGTGATACAACTTTGACTTGAATAGTAATTATGTATATAACATTAAGTGAAAATAGTAATAAAATTAATTTAACTGACGTAAGTACTGACATTGAATTATTTTTGATTAGTAAAAATATGCAAGTACTTTGTATAACACCGCCCTGATTTCGAAATTCTAATGCAATATTTAATTTTAACAATCAACAAGCATTATGTTTAGCACGTAAAAGTAAAAATCTTACAAATTTTATAAAAATAACGCGAGCCTCACCGTTGAGTAGACTATCGAAATCCCGAGAGTGCTCTATTTTACAATTTTGTAGTTTTGAGAAGACGTTTGTGTGTATAAGTTATTACCAAATTAAAATATTGTTATTATTAAATAAAATGCCCTCTCCAGGCTGTTTCAAATGTATCATTAACACTAATAAAAAAAAAAGATATGTGCTGAGTTTCATGCTCCGGTGTTTCTCAGGTCAGGGGCAGTAACTTTTGTGAATCGGTGGTAAATTGTAACTTCTTATTTTAAATACTATATTTGAATTTGAATTACAATAGCCGTATATTCAATGATGTACCATGACGTAGATGTAGGTAATAAGTATGACGTGAAGCTAGTTGATCTGCTATCTCTTTACAATGTCACTGCGTGTAAGATAGAAGGCGATCAACATGAATTTGAATGTGTCTCGAAAATGTTTTAATAATACTCCACTCAACTCAGCTTCACGCTTTATCACGTATATGGCAGGGTCGGCAGGAACTTGGAAACCTGGTGTTAAGTCACTCTTTTCCAAAATGTACAACGCCTGTACTCTGAACAATAAGCCTTATTATCTCATCCATGTATGCCCTCTTTCTCTTTCGAAACTATTTTTGTTATACTGAGGTATAGGTATAATGGCCCTCCTGGTAGAAAGGAAAAGAGGGCATATATTATCTCATCCAGCTCAATCGAAATTCTTTTGCGCTATAGTAAATTGTAACATAATTTACTTCGAATACAACTATTTTAATTAACTAATTAACTATATATAAAACTATTTTTTATGTATAGGTAATTAGTTAATTAAAATAGTTATTTTTTATATATAGTTAATTAGTCATTTCTAATTAACTATATATAAAACTATTTTGCTTCCCTAAACTTTAAAAATGCAAATACGTGTATGTAAATATCTATGTCTCTATGTAGGTAGGAAAACATTTGTAGAATCACCTTTTACTGTTTACAAAATCAAAGGCTGATGGAGATGTTTATTAGAAGTTCTATATTGAATGACTTTCAATGAACGTCTTCTTATTAAGTAGAGTGTTAATATAACTGTTAAGGTAATTTATAAGTATTGTAAAATAGTTCAAATGATATGGTTCTTGATACTTATATACGGATTTACGTTTCATTATTCTCAGAGTCGGTGCCGATATGAGTATTTCTTTTTAATTTTTTCAGTTTTTGTTTCAAATAATTAATTAGTGTTTTTCTGCTGAAACCTACAATTCAGTTGGATAAGACCAAATGAAAAGTATAAATAAAAAGAGAATTTCTTTAATCAGTGCACAAACAACGAAGAAATCCATTGGTGATGATAAAAAAAAACAATATATTTTGTAACAAATAAAGTATCTTGTCTATTTCTATAAAAGAAATTGGTTAAAAAAACTATAGCAATATCATTGCAAAAAACATTCTATCGAAATACACAGACACATTTTATGGCCACTTATAATATATTACCGTCGAAGTGTGATCATAAAACAAAAGAACAGTAAACAGCATCAGTAATAGAGGAGTGAGCTAATCGCATTAGATCGTTGGTTGTTTGGCGAAAGAATAATGGATTGATTTTATTTTTTCTGAAGTAAAATAGTTACGGTTTACAATTGTTTATATGAATTTATATATCTTCTCAAGAAAATAAACACATGTACTTAGGTAATGTATCAATTCTTAAACATATACACTATTATAGTTAAGGTATAGAAGCGTTTTAGTACAAAAGGCGTTTTCTTTTTACGTGATAAATAAAAACTTGGAATATCTGACGAAGAAGAACATATTAGATCAAGTTAAGTACATGAATGGTGCATTAGCCGATCTACCCATTGGAACTTTGCTTCTACTTTTACTTACTACGTGTTATACGGAAAATTAAGACGTAACTAAGAATAACTTAAAATATTCGTTACTAGAAAGGTATTTATATTTATACCTTTCTAGTAATAATATTCATTCTGCATACACGGATAAAAAACCCGTTGTTTTTTTAGTTTTACACTGTGTCCAGCACTTGACAGATGGTAGGCAGAGGGAGCTTGGAGATCTGGTGTTAAGACACTCCGTTCCGTTCCCCACTTTCTACCGTATCCCAGGCATTGGGTGTTGAATAGCGGAGTCCAAAGCCGCTAGTAGGAAAAAAAAAAGAAATAACTGATGATTTGTTAAGAAACAAAATTACAAATATTAATGTTTCTTGTACTTATATATACCTATATAAATTTATATAATAATTGAAAATATTATTATTGTAAATTAAAGCTTTAATTTTTCGATAAAAGTCCTCAAAAGCAAGCTACAGACGCTGTTTGAAGTAAATTTTATTGAAGTCATCGAAGTTTATTTCTTGAAGAAAATACCAAAGCGGTTAAATAAAGAAACCGATATATTTTATCTCTTCCCAAATCCTGCGGGAAAAGACACTTTGACAATATTATCGCGTTGTACAAAAATACTGGCAGCGAACAAAGAAAATAGTTCTCTGCCTCTACAGTGCGTTATTATATTGTATCCTAACGATACCGGCTCGTGTAAGAATTTCATTTTTTATTTTAATTTAGTCTTTGCAATAGCTTCAACATAACGATAAAAAATTGTACATAAATAATACTTTTTCTTCACAATACAATTTAGACCCACAATCTCTGTATACTGATGTTTTCAAATGCTCAATGATGTACGTAAAGTAAAAAAAACATATAAAATCACTTAATTGTATTTCTATCCGTCTATCAAAATAGATCTTCGAGATCGCAATGTGCTTAAAGCCGATCAAGCTGAAATTAATATGAAATTGGCAAGAAGTGAGAATTTTCAGTACAATTATGTTTATACTCTCTCTCTTAGCTTCACGCTGTATCGCGCACATGGCAGGGTAGGCAGAGGGAGCTTGGGAACCTAGTGTTGAGACACTCCGTTCCACTCCAGTTCCCCACTTTCCGCCGAATTTGAGGCGTTGCGTGTTGAGTGAATTATGCTTATATTATATATGAAACTATTTTAAAATGATAATTGAAGTTAATTTCATACAAAATATGCGCACAAATACAAAGACAATATTAAAAATGTAAATAAGTTGATAACTTTTAAAATTGAACTCACCATTCTACTGTAAGTTCCAATTTCAAGAAATTGATACGCTAGAATTAAAAAATCGGGCAAGTAGAGCCTTTTTAGAACCTAAAGTTAGGTTCTAGGTAGGATAGTACCACCCTCCTTGGCAAAATTTTTTAATACTTAATTACTCCTTTGCATCTTTGTGTAAAATTAACACTCGGCTTTGTGAATATATTTTGATAAACATATAGCACATGCAGCTTTAAAGTAACTACAGGGTAGTTACTTTAAAGTAGTAGTCGTATAATAAAGCAAGAATATTATATATTCAATAAGAGATTATATATCTTTGGTCATAGTTGATGCACTTTTATCAATTATTTTATATAAATTACTTGCTGTTGTTGTTATTTTAATAATAATAATAATAAATTTTCAAATTAAGGGCAATTCCACTATATTTTTCTTTATTCGCCTTTTTGACGACATATTGGATTATCTAACAATTAATTTTTTAGCTTATGCTGTATGCTTGCGGATGCCAGATATAGTGCGTACGTGCGTAGATGCCTACGAATCTGGGAGTGTTGGAACACTTCTCTTTCTCAGTAGGGCACTTAAGTTCCTCACTTAGGGCATTGTGTGCTAAGTGGCAGAGCTCAGCACTCCGTCGGACCACAAGGAAATAAAAAAAATATATTTTTTAAATATATTTATTTACTCGAATGGCAATCGACCTCAAACATGTCTCGTTTACAGCGTAGCGTCTCGTAAGGGCACTTACGTCACGACTTGCTTTGATCATAATATTGTTCGTTTAACTTGCCTTACTCCACTTACGGACACTGTAGAATCATTCACATGTGGTCATTACCTATTTAGACACTTTTGGTTTAATCTTTTTAGATTTCTGCTTCTAGTAACTCTTGTTGTTATCACACAAATATTATGTAATACAAATATTGTAGTCAAATATTTAAAAAATATACTATAAGATTTCAATTAATTTAGCAACATATTTAATTTATATCACGTAGATCTAACTACTTGCTATTATAATTGCATACTTGCAATATTACTACGACAGAAAATTCAACTGACTTTCAGTTGAATTGTTGGTAAAATGTTCTTTCACACTTCTCCCCTTAAACAGAATACTTTATCAACTACTTTATAAAAGTAGCAGCGGAGTACATCTCTAGAGGTTGTCATAACTCGCCGAGTTCGAGCTCCGGCATTCAAAAACTTATGCTCGACTAAATGTCATTTTGACACAGTTCTATTTCTCACGAACAGTTATATACTGGGTATTTCATTTCTTACGTTGTGAGAACAAGCAAAATGTTGCAAAGTAATAGCTTTATAAATATTGTTTAGGCTCTATTTTTTGTTGAAATATATTTAAATTATATATCACTTTATACATTTGGCCTTTCGTGGCGCAGGGGCACAAGCGTGCGACTTTAAGCGTGAGAGATTGTAGGTTCGATTTTCACTCAAGGAAACAAAAAAAATGTATATTTATTTCCTCAAATTAAATTCGGTAGAATGTGAAGAACAGATGTGTCTTAGCATGATGCAACAAGAAATACTATCATTTTGTTCATAAGTAACACTTTTCTGTTCGAAAGCTGTCACAGTTGTGACATTAAAAACTTTCAATATAAAATTTAAGCGCTCTTACACGTTGAGGTTTCTCGAGCGACGCCAAAATTGCTTTTTGTGAACAATAAAGAAAAGCACGGGTTGTTATATCATCATCATTTACTACGATCTCACAAATGTAAGGGGAAATGAACACATGTTTATATTTAGTACAATATATGTTTCCAGCTCACTCCTCATATAGAACAATGTGAGTTTACATAACACATAATACAACTGTAGTACTAACACACTTACTCGTGCTGTAATTGCTATTTATATTTATTTGTTTTCTACCTTTATTTTTTTTATTGTATTTTCCTTTGCCTTCTTTTATTTTTTAAGATTCTGCCTCTCTGATAATTTAGGGGCCCCCATAAATAGTGATAGGGTTTATTTATCATAAAATGTTTTTCCAATTAAAAATTATTTGGTTATTCCACAATAACTTGATGAAAAGTGTCGTAAATTTTACATTTACGACACTTTTCATCATAATAGTAAAGTAACCTGACGCAAAATAGAAATTCGGACTCGCCCACTAAGTGTTACAAACCACTGGTAAATTAAATATTTGTTAGTTATTTCGTCACTCTGGTAGACTAAGTGCAGCGTTGAGGTCCGCCAATTAACACGCGAAACCTGCAGCGAACACTGGAGGACGGAATGGAGTGTCTTAACACTAGGTTCCCAAGTTTCCTCTATCTATCTTGCCATATGTAGGATACAGCGTGAAGTGACCGACAAGTGTCCCTATTACAGCAATGGTGAAGATAACGCCGTGCAGAAACTGTTCCGGAAAGTAACGGTATGAACGACAAAAGGCAAAGTAGAGTATAATTTAAAGATGGCCATAAAAGACAGAAGCGAAGCGGCCGCGACCTCCACCAGGGCGGTGCTATGCTGTTACAACCACGTCCCAAATGTTCGTACCGTAAAGTAAGCTCAAAATAAATTGTATAAATATAAAATAAAAATTTAGAATAAAAATGTTAAAGTTCATAAATTTTATTTCTAGAAACTTGATGTTTATTTAATGTTATCTTTTAGTAGCGGTAATAGAGTTATGCTTACTTTAATTAATATTTAAGTTAATTACTTAATATTCACATACTTTATATATTAACTTATGAATACATACTGGATTATGTACATTCATTAGTATACTAGAGTCAGCAAACTGAAGAAATATGCAGCCACAACGATGTTTGTGGCTGTATCTGAGCTGTATCACACTAGTCATCATTTTAGTAAAATTTATAGCAAATCCTAAATTTAATTATAACAAAAGTCACAGTTATTTTTATTATAAATAGCACGACACAATGTATGAAGTGATGAATCTGTAGTGTAAGAAATAATTGTGTTTGAAAAATCACCTATTGACGCGAACAGCAAGCGTTGGCGCGCTCGTGTAACAACGCACCATTATCATATCAAATGACATTTCATAAATGATAATAAGATTACGATTTATTTAGTAAATATTACTTATCACTTGCGATCTGTATAATGCACTTATCTATGCAATATCTTGAATGTACATAAAAAGTAGGGATTTTTTTAAATATTATATATTTTATAATCTGCCGGAACGGAGTGTCTTAACACTAGGTTCCCAAGTTCCCTTTGCCCCTTCCCTGATGTATGTGGGTTCCATCGTGGAGCTGAGCTCTAAGAAACCGCTCTATCTATACTTCTAATATAAGAATATAGACCTTAAAATATAATATTAATTTCATACATCATCAGGTTTTTGTATACAACACTTAAATTATACAGGTACCTAAAGGTATATTAATAGTACAGTTAAAGCGGACGAAGACGAGTGAGCTGCTAGTAGGACAATAAAATGCTTTGTGTTCCCCTAACCCTATAAAGGGTTTTTTTTATTGATTGTAAAGTGTTAATCTAGACTTAGAAAAGAAACGTATAAAAATTTACACAAATTACTTGTAAGGGGTTGACAATAAAGGCTTACAACTAAAATGCCAACTTCCTACTCAGAAGTGAAGTTTCTGTTTCCGCTGGCTCTAAGTATATACTGTACATAGTACGTACAGTGCAGTTCGTGGAAAATAGAACTATGTCAAAACGATATCAGGCGGCTCATAAGAATTGAGCGTTGAGCTTGACAAAGTGAGTATTTACTTGAGCTATGTTTATTTATTTATGTCTTTATTGCACACGAATAACATTTAATGAAAAGAAAAACAGAAACAAAAATCAGATAAAAAGCATGCAAAGATGGCCTTATTGCTCCAAGCAATCTCTAACAGACAACTTTTTAGAAGAAAAGAAGGGACGAGAGAGAGAGAATTTCACAACAGTGTAATGTATTTAAAAAATAGATAGATACCATACAATATAAAAATAAAATGATAAAATGATAAAAGTACACAAAATATGTTTAATACACTTAAATACAATATATACTAACGAACATGAAATTTCAAAACTTAGTGAAATTATGAAGAGATATATCATCCTATGTAATTATATATATCCTACCTTCTTAGTAACACGCGTGAACACAAACTTCAAATTACAATAAAGTTTTGTCTTCTTTATTTAAATAATGTAAGGGAAACTGCAAATTTACATAATTTAGCGGTCGGAGAATATGACTGGGATCTGTAACTCTATAATTGTAGGCAGGCTTCAGAGGCCTCTTTACAATGTTTTTACAATGAGACTGACCTTCACTTCAAAGAAATGAATACCGCTTTCTATACAACTGAGTTCTAGACATGGCTGCCTATCCAAGAGTAATGTTCCCATTGCATACATGGTATGGCATATAAAAGATAAGTAATACACAGCATATTGTTATCGGTAAACACTAGTTGAAACTTAAGATGCATAATTTTATGAAAAATACAACAAAAATATCAGCATGTCTGATTCATTCAAGTCGTTACACTCTTCAAGATAATGTCCGAAAGACTAAATACAATAAACAATACTAAACAAAAACAAACAAAACGCAAATATTGCTAAAAGTTCTAAGAGTCCTGTCCAGTTACACCCACGTAATGGTCAGTGATCCCGTCCCTTTTCTTGTAGAGGGCTGTAGAGCGGACGGCATCCAACCGGACTATCTCAAGTGCTTCAACAAGCCTCATTTATTAGCTCCATTTCTGATTTTCTTTGGAAAGAAACCACTGTAAGTGAAATTTATATATTGACAATATTTTATTCTGTCTTGAACGAGTACTAGGAAATGTATAAAAATTTTGATTATTTTTAAGGTGTTGAAGTGGAAAGAAAAATTAAATAAATTAATTTAAAAACGGTTAACAATTTGGTGAACGTTTTTTTTTTAAATTGTATTAATGTTTACTTTAAATGTTATTTGATGTTTCTTTTTTGTAAATACTTTATAAATGACAATTCAGTGCACACCTAATGTGAAGTGGCGCCGGAGACTTTACACTACACTATACAATATTATCAAATCGAGAAAATCAAAATATGATATATTTTGTATTCTGAAGAAGGGATTAAAAAGGGTAAGGAAGTTCGAGGGAAACCCACAACGTGTCACAAGACCTCAAAATGTAACACAAGAAACTCTAAAAAATAAACAAGCAACATAAAAAGCTGATTATAGATTACATCCATTTAGTTGTAATTGACAAATTATTTAGTACGGGATTTGTGGTATTCATTATCCCTATTGATATCGTTGAACTCTTCTATAGTAGTGAAATATTACTTATAATATCTCAATAACGACGATCTCGAGGCGGTACTCCTTTTGGAGCACACGTTAATACACACGCTATATCAGTCACGTTCAGCGTCAACAAATATTTAATAGTTCTTAAAAAAATCTACAGAAAACATGTTATAAATAATGAGGGAGAAAGCCTTTATATATGTACATATTTTAAACATTTACATTCATTATAAATCATATGCAACTCGGCGTTAAGTTCTGCTATTCAACACGCATTGCTTCAAATTGATGTAAACTGGGAAACGGAAGCTTCTCAATGGGAAAGGAGGATCTTGCTAGGTTCCCAGGTTCCCTCAACCTATCTTGCTATGCGGGATACAATGTGAAGCTGAAAAATTGTTAACAGAAAAAACGCACAAAAAATGTGATAATCGGCCCGGCGTTTAGTAAAATGAAGCTTGTCACTGTTGGTTGTATTTTGGCTAGTCTTAGAGTATACGTGTTGACATGTTCTGGCCAATATTCGTTCCAATTTATGCGATAGGTGTATTGGAAATAACAAGTTAATCTATGACGCCAAATAATAAATATAAATGATTAATTTTGTCCCACAACCTGGTATGGTGGCAGATCCCAATGTTGCGGCATATCCTGCAAGTGTGGAGAAAGCAAAAGTTTTTTTTTCATATATAAATATTTGTTAAACATGTCTTGGCGGAGGTGCGTAGACCTGTTGTCAAAAGTTCTTGCACTGACGCCCCTTCAAATGTGACAGGTTGTAGATTCGACTCCCATTCAAAGAAATTAAATATTTCATATTTGTGTTTCCTCGCTCTGATAATTGTGTGGCGTAGAGTTTAACTTGTTACATTGAAGAATTTGGCATAAAGTGGGGAACAAAACTGCTCTAACGAGTGTTTTTAAAAATAGACTCTCTCTGTCTATCTTGCTAACTGTAGTTTAAATGAAGCTAAAAAAATACCACCAGTTACTTCCATGAGTATTATATAATTATCGCGGGTGTGACTTTGAATTAATGTAATGGAACAATATGACATCAGACAATATTTCACCGTCGTCTATCTTTTATATAAATATAATATTATTTTATATTCTTTTAGAAGAAGAAGCGTCGTTTCGTGGCTATTTCCAATACATTATCGTAGAAGTGTGATCATAAAACAAAAGAACAGTAAAACCTTATCTAATGGACGAACACACTAATCTTATTTGGCTCACGATATTTCGGCGTCGAATAATGGATTGGGTATTTTATCTGAAACTAAACTCCTAAACTTCAATATAATTGCGTCTGAGAATCAGATGTATTGATACTAAAGTTCAAGATCAACTTTTATTTTTTTGCTTCACTATATCCTGCACATAGCAGGGTTTTTTTTATTGATTTTTTTTTATCACTATTTTTAGTGAGGATCTAACCAATACGCTGGTGAAGCTATCTAATTCCGCCACGACCTGAGTAACACTTCAGAATAATATATATATATATATATATATATATATATATATATATATATATATATATATATATATATATATATATATATATATATATATATATATATATATATATATATATATATATATATATATATATATATATATATATATATATATATATATATATATATATATATATTAAATAATACAACAAGTGTATTTCTATTATTTAACTTGTAACATTTAAAATTTTAGCAATTGAATTCCAACTCTTCATTCAAAGTGAAGTCCACCGACACCTGTAAAGATACTCCCGGGGGACTTACTTCTTCCAAATTCCAGTTCAACTGCTTTGGACAGTTTCCTTCACGAATTCAATTTATTTTTAGGATATCTCTAGAGATTACTTATATTCACATACTAGCTAGCCCATTCACCACCGGTACTTGTTTAAAAGTAACAAGGGTGTGCGAGTTTGATTTCTGCTTGAGAAAATAAAATGTTTAATATTTTCATTTCTTCTCTCTAGTTCTCATTAAGATATCATTCGCTTCCCCACTCCCCGCTGAATTTTGATCGCATTGCATGTTGTGTTGCAGAACTCAACGTCAGGCTTTGCCTCGTCGCCAGAGCGAGGAAGTTATAAGAGGAAGTTGCAAGAGTGGACAGTGGATCACTATCCACTGTCCGTTCAAATATCTTTATAAATTTAAATACTTCACAAAACAACATAAGATCAGAATAAATGCCGGCTGATGTACGCGCCATAACAAGATGATTTTTAAAAATTACAGAACATTTTAATAATCCGCCTCGTTTATCAATATATGCAATACACGTAAACGATATATTTCGCTATGAAAGCTCTGAAACATCACCTCCCCTGATTTATTACCAATATTGACAGTGATGAGTATCTCCGTGTTACACGTATTCAGTTAAAAATTCTGTGTTGTAATGAACATGACATAAATCATTGAATATTAATCACATGCATGACGAACTCGATATGAACGGGCTCGGCTTGCAACATTTCCGCGCATTCATCGAGGCTTTAATATTGGATTTTAATAATATATTTCAATCTCATGCTAATACGATTTTAGTGATCATTTTCAAATGTGTCGGTATGTACGTATTTATGCTGTGTTTAAATTAATTCACCAATGGCCCGCTCACGCCCATCTATACGTGGTATAGGTACGACACGTGGTGCTCCTTGTGACATTTCTATTTAGAAGTTTTCTAAGAATTTATGCAAGTGACCGCTATTTTTCTAATTTAGCACAGTATCAAGATCGTTGTTGACAGTTTCTGATCGGCATATCAAAGATATGTTAGAGGACTCTAACATACATTGCTACTACAGATGATAGGCGTATAATCTAGCCGAGCATGTCGGGAAAATGTCGACCAGTGCCGAAATCAATTTCTGGCACCCCTCGATAATGTCTCCTTGTCAGGTGAAAGTTTAGTTCAATTATCAGGAGCCACAAATCTGCGCACTTACCACTTTAAAATGCAGCAAATGAACTTAATGATCTGTGAAGGGCTTGATATTTTGCGTAGAGACGTATCCTCGCTGTGTGGTCTCTACCACATTTATCACGGGGAGTGTCTCGAAGAACTTTTCGACTTGGTACCTGTAGCGAATTTTCTTAACACACAGAAACTTACAAGCTTAAATACTATGCGGTTTTATAGGAATTTTAATCATCTCTAAAACCTGCGGTGGTATTTCCAACACGGTATTACACGGACATCTTTAAAGAGCGCTTCTAAACTTTAACATCTATCTTACGTTAAAGACTGACATTACATGAGTAGATCCTCTGTGCCATAGGCGACGGTAATTACTCACCATTAGGTGAACCGAACGCTAGTGTGCCTTGTCTTTTTCATAAAAAAAAAAAAGATATTAAATTTACGCCTATCATGGTGCAAAGACACAACATGTGATTGTAAATAAGAAAGGTTGTGAGTTCGATCCCCCGTCGGGGCAGTGAAATGTTTAACATTTTTAAATTAAGTATTTCATATTTATTTTTTTTTTCACTCTGGTGACAAAGTACAGCCTTGATTACCACCACTTAACACGTAATGCCTCAAATGCAGTGGAAAGTAAGAAGTGGAACGGAGTGTCTTCAAACAATGTTTCGAAGCTCCCTCGGCTTATTCTGCCACGTGTGGAATACAGCGTGGAGCTGAGAGTGAGAGTTATTAGTAAATAAAAATTAGGTTGGAGTATTTTTAATGTTACAAAAAAAATATATCAAGGCGGTGGCAGTTTAACGCATCCGATACCACACGGGAGTCTTGGTATAAAACGTAGCATGCAGGTTTCTCCACAGCTTCCTATATCAACAACGAAAGGCTCATTAAATTCAGTAAGGAATTAAAAAAAGTTAAAGCACTCCATTTTACTTCTGTTTCCCACTTTCCGCCGAATTTGAGGTATTGCGTGTTGAGCCCCGCAACTCAACACCGCCTTTTGCCTTGTACCAGAGTGAAGAAAATATTAAATATTTAATTTGAAAATATTAAATATTTCATTCCCCCGAGTGCCGACAGGCCTCATCTAAACATTAAAAAACGAATAAAGTATGTGTAACTAGAACAAATTCATTCTCATTGTATTCAACGTGATATATGGAAGTCGTGATTAATCCTCAAAGCTGAAATTACATCATTTTAGATATCGCTAGGGTTTTTTCCCCGAAAATTGCTAGCATTTATTTGAACTGTTCCAAACGGCCGCTAATAAAGTTCTTGGAATACTTTTTCGAAACGTATTGTTGAAGAAAATGTATTAGGAACCCTTCAAATCAAAATCTGATTATTGACAAAGATGAGATTGTTGGTTGAAACGTAATGAATATAATTGTTGTAAGTTTTTTGCTTTCTATCGTTTCGTAAACGTTTGAATTGGAGAGCTCATTTATCGCGAAAGGCCATAGTATAAGCTAGCTAACGATAATACCTATATAACAGATACAACCTGCGAAGGTATTTGCTACAACAAAAAGGTGATATTTTATCAACACTCTCCAACATATATTACTTTACGAATAATGAAATATACAATGAGTTCTAAATAAGGTAATTATTGAAGGAAACACAAGAAACCTGGTGTTAAACTAGATTCACTTCCGTCCTTTATTTTCTGCTTAGTTTGAGGCACTGCATTTTAAATGGCGGACGTGAATGCTCCGCTTTTCTTTGTTACCAGAGTTTAGAAATAAAAATGGAAACATTTAATTTTTTCGAGTGCGGAAAGATTGCACAATCTTTCTCGTATACAGTCGCACACAGAGCCACGGGGTCCAGGGGTCCCACAGCAGGTCACATTTATTGTATACATCCTATATTAAACAATTATTGTTGTAATTGAACATAATTTGAGTGAGGAGATTCCCTTACAATATTAGTTTGGTATACTAATACTCTGTCGGTAACTTTACAAAGTTTCAATATTCGTGATGGTTTCTTCTCTCCAATACAAACATAAATTATATAATTTGGTAGTTTTTCTGAAAAAATAATCGTTTATAGTAAACTGAGTAAAGTAAACATGACTGTCTTAATATTAATATTCTTGCTTTTTTAGGTATTAATTACTATTGGTGAAATTGTAAGTATTACCGCCGAATTTCAGACATTGTGTATTGCGAGGTGGAACTCAACGCCGTGGTTTTAATATTAGAAAGACGAAATAAAGATAACAAGATGGACTTAATACAATTTTTAAAGAAAATAATTAATTTGTAAAGCTGGTCTCTTCTAGACGAGGTAGAAGTTACAATGTCTCTCTGACCGGACGCGCTTTAATTTTCAATTTCAGGATTTTTTATCAGAATATATATATATATATATATATATATATATATATATATATATATATATATATATATATATATATATATATATATATATATATATATATATATATATATATATATATATATATATATATATATATATATATATATATATATATATATATATATATATATATATATATATATATATATATATATATATATATATATATATATATTCTGATAAAAAATCATGGGGGGTTCACGATGGAAGGCTTGCCCGTAGCGACCCCTGCCAGCCCTCTAGAGGGCTGCAACGTTCCATCAACCACAATGTGCACCACACGAGCGCGCACTGATAGGGCGTCCCCCCAAGGCGACGCGCACCAGTGCGTCCCCGCTGGTGCGACAAGTGAAGACGAATGCGGCGTTGGGGACCGCCACCCAGCACGCCATGTCCGGAGCGGCGGGAAGTGGAGGACGGAGCTACAAATAGCTACGTGGAATGTAAGAGGAGGAATGGAAGAAAAGATGATTGAATTATTAGATGTGATGGAAGACAGAGATCTGGATGTTATTTGTGTGACTGAGACCAAGCGAAAAGGCAGTGACACGGCCGATTTACCTGGCAACCGGATCGCTCTCTGGGCCGGCGTACCAGAGAGCGAGCGAGGGAGTCGAGGTGTAGGCGTGTTAGTGTCTTCTCGGTTGGTTAGTGCAATGATAGAATACAAGGCGATCAACTCGAGGCTGCTTTGGGTGCGCTTCAAGCTGGGGATAACAAGAGTTTTCTTGTTAGCGGCGTATGCGCCGGTATCCTCAGCTCCATTATGCGAACTCGAAGAGTTTTGGGAGAGTTTGAGGGACGTTCTAGGTAGTGTTAGAGAGAATGAAAAAGTAATAATATGCGGTGATTTGAACGGATGGGTCGGAACCGCGCGTAGCGGTTACGAAGGAGTGCTAGGGAAGTACGGTGATAAGAGAATGAACGAGGCTGGAAAGCTTATATTGGAAATTTGCAAGGAAAAGAATTTGTTTGTGGCAAACACGTTGTTTGACCACAAACAAATTCACATGTATACGTGGGAGCGAACGGAAGAGAAAAGTATGATTGATCTATTCCTAGTGGATCAGCGTATTCGTAGCCAAGTTATGGACACGCGAGTGTTTAGGGGTGCTGAATTGGGAACAGACCATTATCTAGTCGTAGCTAGGATAAGGGGTCTGTTCGCAGGTTGGCGCAGCCGCACCGGTTGTCCAAGCTTGGCTACGAATCATCGCATAAGAAGCTGGAAGCTTCAAGATCCACCGGTCAGAGAGGAATATCAAGAAAGAGTTTCCAAAAAGTTAGACAGCTACGAATCTGGAGGTGAAAATATCGAAGTATGCTGGCAGAACCTAAGGAATTGTATGACGGAAATAGCGGCAGAGGTATGTGGTAAAGGGAAAAGAGGCTTTAACAAAAAGCGAGATGAATGGTGGGATGATGAAGTGAAAGATGCAGTAGGAAAAAAGAGGAAAGCATGGCAGGATTATAAAGCCTCGGGTAAGGATAAAAGCATGAGAGAGATAAGAAAGAAAGAGTATAAGCTGCAAAAACACCAAACGAAAGTACTGATAAAGATGAAGCGTGAAAACTCTGAGAAAGAAAGAGATGAAAGGTTAACGAACAACTTTCAGGAAAACACAAAGCTTTTCTGGCGAGAAGTGAGTGGTTCCCGGAGTTGCTCGCTAACCTGTAGAATGAAAGGGGTGCTTTCGAAAGACGGTGAACTTTTTACTGAACAACCACAGGTTTTGCAGCGATGGGCGGAATTTTACAAGGAGATGTATGAATGTGATGACGCCTCTGCCTCAAGTAACAGCGAAACGCTGAGTCTTGATGTAGCGGACGGCGAAATCAGTATAAAAGAAGTTGGGAGTGCCATACGAAGTTTGAAATGTGGTAAGGCAGCGGGAGCAGATGGAGTTACTGCCGAGATGATCAAATATGGTGGGCCACGCGTCTTGGACCTGTTCTGGTTTCTGTGCAATTTATGCTGGAAATCCGGGGAGGTCCCAGACGATTGGCGAGGTGCAGTCATCGTGCCTTTGTATAAAGGCAAAGGTTCACAGATAGATTGCGCAAGCTATAGGGCTATCAGTTTGATTAACTTAGGTAGTAAAGTGTATGCTAAAATATTAGCGAGAAGAATGCAAGATAGATCTGAAAGGCTGTTGTGGGAGGCCCAGGGAGGCTTTAGACCTGGAAGAGGTTGTATGGATCAGATTTTTTCCCTCCGCATGATTACGGAAAAATTTTTGGCAGTAAACCAAAAAGTTTTCTGTGCTTTTGTGGACTTGGAAAAGGCGTTTGACAGGGTTGTAAGAAAGAGATTATGGGAGATACTGCCCCGGTACAATGTGAGCGGACCCTTGCTGCAGGCTGTAAAGTCTCTTTACAGAGATCACTCAGCCTGCGTGCAAGTAGGAGCTGGCATGTCGCCTTGGTTTAACATCCAATCGGGTGTTAAACAAGGTTGCGCCATGTCAGCTTGGTTGTTCAATTTGTATTTGGACAGCTGTCTTCATGGAGTGAGACAAAGTGACATGGGAGTGAAAGTAGGTACCTCGAATATAAATTGCCTGCTGTACGCAGATGATGCAGTGCTTATTGCATCATCAGAAAGCGAGTTGCAGGCATTGGTTACCACTCTGAAAGAAGGATGCGCGAATAATGGTCTAAGCCTGAATTCGAATAAGACGAAGGTTCTGGTATTTGAAAGAAATGAAGAAAGAACAGTTTGCAAGGTCAGTGTAAATGATAAGATATTAGAACAAGTGAATGAGGTAGTATATCTGGGAAGTATGTTTAGCAGAGACGGTAGATACGAAATGGATGTGGAAAGGCGTATTGCTGCCGGTAACAGAGTTAACGGTGCCTTAGCTGCATTGTTGAGACGGCGAAACGTCAGCATAGCTGCGCGTTTGGCCGTACACAATGCAGTGTTGGTATCAACACTGTTATACGGCAGCGAAACGTGGGTATTACAGAAGAAGAATGTAAGAAAGATGATTGCTGTAGAGATGCGATCTCTTCGTCGGATATGTGGAGTCAGTTTATCTGATCGCATGTCCAATGAAGAAATACACAGAATGGCAGGTACTAGCGTGGATGTCACAGTGAGAATGAAGAAGAACGTGCTCAGGTGGTTTGGGCACGTCGAGCGAATGAGTGAAGAAAGAATGGTAAAAAAGATTTATGAAGGAAAAGTGAGTGGTAAGAGAGGGAGGGGGAGACCTCGGTTGACCTTCGAAAACACAGTATCGACGATACTGGAGGAAGGTCACGTAAAAAGCATGAGGACCCCCCGGAGGGCATGTATGAAGAGGTTGATGACAGTGGACGAGGCGAAAGAGGTATGCCGAGACCGTAGCGTTTGGCGCTCCGTTCTCTCTGCCTACCCCGCTAGGGATATAGCGTGAAGCTAAGTAAGTAAGTAAGTATATATATATATATATATATATATATATATATATATATATATATATATATATATATATATATATATATATATATATATATATATATATATATATATATATATATATATATATATATATATATATATATATATATATATATTTATATATATATGCCACTATTTAACACCGGTTTTAAATGCTGGGTGTGGTAATAATCCGGTCGAGTCTGCCCATGCGTGTCGCCAAAGCTGACAACGTGACTCTCACACACGTACTTTAGTCGCAATCACTACCAGGGTGATCCTATTCTAAGCCGGAATCACACGGCAACAACGGCAATATTAAAAATATTCAATTAAGAGCTCAACTTAATTATTTGTTTCATACATCATCTAGAATCGATCATAAAAGAACACCAATTTCTTTTATTTTACGATTCCTTTGCTCGATAAAACATTCACTTTTCCAAAGATCACGTGGGGGCATCAATATGAATTGTGTCTTAGAGAGGGGGAATTAAAACAGGTCAATTTAATGAAATATTTCAAGACATTTTTAAGATACTTTAAACAAATTTCGAATTAAAAAAATATACAATGAAATAAAGGAAAAAGTACGAAAAATTAACATTTCTAGGTTAGCAGAGCGAGGAAATAAAAATGATATCGAACTCATAATAATTCCGTTGGTCGGTCGATGGCGTCAATGTAAGGTGCATTGAGTAATAAAAAATGACAATCCTATAGAGGGCATTGATGGAAGTGTCACTTTGATCCTTTTTATCGATAGATTTAAAATTTCGAATTAACTTTCTATTTCCAGCTCTTCCACAACTATGCAGAGTATTGCTTCTACTTTAGTATATAGATCGTAAAAAGTTCGTCGTTGCCGAGTGGTTATTATGAAAATCTCTTCAGATAAGCTTAATCATGCGCTACTAAATTTGATAGAGTCATTTTATTACAAATAACACAGCTAAGCTTTTCTAAAAATTGTGACTCCTTGATTTCTAAAAACGTTTACTTTACCTGATTGAATGTTTTTTGTTTGTATCAAGATACCTACAGTTGAATATGTTAAGGTACACACAGTATGTTCATACAATTTAATTTGGTCACATAGTAAAGCGTGATGTTAAGTTTCGTCACTTAACACGCAATTCTGCAGAAATTGAGGATCAGAATGGAGTGTCATTACACTAACATGTACGTAAAATAAAATATATAATATGACCTGTATATAGCCTATGGCTCTTCCACTTTTGTAAATAATTTTACTCAATCTTTACAGCGTGAAATGGAAATTTATCGGTAATCATTTATCGCCGCGGCGAAGCGTCTCTCATCTTGATAACATAGCAAAAATTTTAAAAAATTGCATTTGCCCCGGCAAGTTCTATTCAAGTGAAAAATGCTATGTTCCTGAACGAAAGTCACGTAGTAGAGAGATAAGTAGCAAAGAAGCAATTATCTTGTGAGTTCCTGAAGAGCATTTTTAAATTATTATATTTATAATGAGACCTGTTGTAGCGCAGTGACAGAAACATGTGTCGTACGATAGATCGTGGGTTGGATCTGTGGGTTATTTTAAATACTTGGATTTGGTATAAGAGCAAAGTGCATCGATAATTTTACTTTAAAACAGCACAAGAGTGTGTGTGTAACCGACAGGTTCTGGGTTCTATCCCCACTCGAGGAAATGAAATATTTAACATTTTCAATTTAAATATTTAATGTTTCATTTCTTCGCTCTGTTAATATTTAAGGCCAAGCGTGGCGTTGAGTTCCGCCACTCAACACGCAATGCCTCAAATTCGGCGGGAACGGAAGTGGAACGGAGTGTCTTAACACTACGTTCCCGGGTTCCCTCTGCCTACCCTGCCTCGTGCGGGATACAGCGTGAAGCTGATATAACTGTAGAGCGTACTTAATGTTGGAAATATTGTCAGTACGTCTACATGAAGCATCTGTAACAAGCATGTTCCTTGTTCTATAATATGGATCTCGGTTTCCACTTTCGTGCGGATATACAATGAAGAAAAAGCTCTATGGATGGATTAAAAATATTGCTTTTGAAAACTTTTTTAGAGATGACAGTGAAGAGCTAGTGAGATTGCGATTTTATATAATCTCTCTATGAGACACTAAACAATCTCTATTTTTACTTGATGAGATATTAATCTCATCAAGTAGGTATTGAATTAAAATTTTTGAGAAATAGATACCAGGTTCTCTATATTGAGATTTTGTTTGTAGCTTCACGTTGTATCCGGCAATAGTAGGGTAATCAGAGGGATTCTAGTAAGGCAAGGGATCTTCACAATTAAGACAGTCCGTTCTGTTTAAGACCCTTCCATTCCCCACTTTCCGGCCCATTCTGGAGACATTGCGTGTTGAGTGGCGGAACTCAACGCTGCGCAATAACATTGTCAGGTCGATCCCAATAAAGCATAACTCTCTCTCTTGACATTGCAATTTTTGTTAAAATGGGTCTAACTAAAAAGTGGATATCTAAATGTCAGCGGCTCCTCCCCTTTCTTGTGACTCTTTCGACGGATATTATTCTATCGAACCGATGATCGGAAGAGATTCGTTCTTAAGCATTTTTATTGTAAGTATTTTTAGATTTGCAAGTAGGTAACGAGGCAGGGTAGGCAGAGGGAACAGAAGTGGAACCTAGTGTTATGACACTCCATTCCACTTCCTTTCCCCACTTTCCGCCGAATTTGAGGCATTGCGTGTTGAGTGGCAAAACTCAACGCTGCGCTTTGCCTTATTACCAGAGCGAAGAAAAGAAACATAAATTATTTAAATTGAAAATATTAAATCTTTCATTTCTTCGACTGGAGATCGAACCCAGAACCTGTCGGTTACAGTCACACGCTTGTGCCGCTGCGCCACGACAGGCATCTACTATTACTATTATTATTTAGTATTGAACTAGCAACCCGCTCGTGGCTTTGCCTCTATTATACTAAATTATTTACTAAGCTCAATTACTGACGTGTTCTAATCATTTTATTGTTACATACAGGCCATATTTTTACATTCAAAATTGAAATTTTATCCAAACTACTTGAAATTTTGTAAATGGGGGAAATGTGGAACGGAAGTGGAACGGAGTGTCTTAACACTAGGTTCCCGGGTTCCCTCTGTCTACCCTGCCTCGTGCGGGATACACCGTGAAGCTGAAAAAGAAAAAACAAAATAATAGTAAATATATATCACATATATGTGAAAGATACTCCTGTGTTAAGTCCAATTATATAAAAATCGTTTGTGTAACCAATTTTCTTTATAAATGAAATGATTATATATGTTATTAGTCAAATTTGTATCGGAAAATTAGAAAGCATAGGAACGGTTCTCACGGAATAAAGAGAATAATAAAAGTATGTAATGCGACTTAACGAAACATTATCACGGCTCGCGCTTCATGGTGAAGACTGATCTAGTTTGCCCTTTACTCCTGATTCCTATATGAATATGAACTACACGGAGTGCTCCATGCTCACTTCTTAATCAAGTCGTCTCTATAATGGCTTCGTTTATGTAGAAAAATGTTTTATACAGATTGTATTGGTTGTACTAATATAGCTTCACGCTGTATCCCGCACTAGGCAGGGTAGGCAGAGGGAAAGGAAGTGAAACCTAGTGTTATGACACTCCGTTTCACTTCCGTTCCCCACTTTCCGCCGAATTTGAGGCATTGCGTGTTGAGTGGCGGAACTCAGCGCCGCGCTTTGCCTTGTTACCAGAGCGAAGAAATGAAACATTAAATATTCAAATTGAAAATATTAAATATTTCATTTCCTCGACTGGGAATCGAACCCAGAACCTGTCGGTTACAGTCACACTCTTGTGCCGCTGCGCCACGACAGGCCTACTAATATAGATTGATGATTAATAACAAAGAATGATGACAAATTAGTAATTGAAAAAATATAATTGTTATATGACATTAGCCAATATTCATGTGTTTATATTAATTAATAAATACATATTATTATTTCACTTTTATGAAGTGTGTTAGCATTATTTTCTCAAGATCCCTTTACCTATCCTGTCATGTACGGGATTAAACACATATAAGCTAACAGCAAAGCAAGAATAAACTAGAACCATTAGGCGGGACATTTAAAATAGAAAGACGATTTCGGTAGGGGAAATCCCCTCAATAGCCTCAATAGCCCCTTAATTATTTTTCACAGTTGGAAATCGTGTCCGAAAATGGCATTGGGAATTTAGATTACGAATTGATGGGAGACATCTAATGATCCATAAGTCCCAAAGTTGGTCTTTCTATGAACATAAATAAGACCAAAATACCGACAAATTCAGAACCTCAAGATAAAAGAGTCAACCACTTACTACATGATGTCAACGAATACACTTACTGTGGTTAAATCATATTCCATACTAACTAAACTACAAAAAAAATCAACAGACCACAACGCAAAAAAAAAAGTGATCAATCCATTTCATTTACATTGCTTAATGAGTATAAGTAAACAAGACAGAATTAGTACTACAATTATCGGACCAAAACTCAAGTATTAGGCATACTTACAAAAATAGATCAATTAAAATGGAGGTAGAATGGACATATACTAAAAGGAGAACAGGAAAAATGGAACAAAATTGTAACCGATTGATTGAACACAAAAAGTGGGAGGATGAGCTAAGATTAACAGCCGGCCCTAACTGGAGAAGGGCCGTTACGGATCGAAAACAATAGAAAATGTTAGACGAGTCCTTTGGCATCAAGTACACTGAGCTCAGAGATATATTGTAACAGTAATAAAAATAGTAATTTGTAACGCTCAGAATAACAGGCTTAATGTAATGTAATGTAAAAATATTTCACAATCAGTACAAAGAACATGGTAATATAATTTTGTCATGATATAGCTATAAGCGTTGAAACACTCAGGCATACCTATTGTATTGGGGAAGGGAAGAAGCACGCTCGCTTAGACATAATGCAAACAAGAACTCATTCTTCAGTAAAATAACAAAACATTATAACCTTATAAAATGTAACGTATAAAGTTAATTGATAAAGCGACGGCGCGTTTTATAAATTAATAAGTACTCGTAAACGTAAATATAAATAAATATACATGTATCTCACACATGGCTGGGTTGGCAAGAGGAAATTAGAAACCTACTTTTAAGACACCGTTCTCATTAATACTCTTCGGTTCTTTACTTTCAGCCGAATTTGAAGCAGCGCTTTGCCTTGCCTTGCTCTCAGAGCGAATGGGTATAGACCCCACAACTCGTCACGTTTATAGTCACCCATTTGTGCCCTTACTCCAGGACAAGTCTCACGTAAATATGAGTACATATGCGTAAATTATTGGTTATTTTTAAACGAAAAGCTATTATGATCCTAAATTAGGTGTTAAGAAATTGGTTTTTATTTCGAGAGAGAATCTATTTCCAATATTGTAAATCCTATCAACAACTGTTTACCCTTTAGCTATAGAACCATTGCCAGAGTTGGGCTTAGGTATACTTAGATCTATGTAATGTATACGCATTTTACTCACTTAAAATGCGTATACATTACAAAAAAAAAAAATTGTCAAAAAAACTTTTGTAAGAAGATTTTTGTGGTCTGGAGTTTCATCATTTGTCACCTAATATTTTGAAACAGGACGGAAATTGGAGAAAGGGATGTCATTTAATCTTCGCCGCGGAAATAAGCAAGCAGTTACTTTTTTATATTGTTCATCCCTTAGGTTTGTAGGTCTAGAAGAAATTGAATGAATATATATATATTTTAATTTTGCTTGAGGCATATCATGGCGCAGGGGTAGAGCGAGTGACTGCAAACGCAACCGGTTATGAGTTTGATCCCCACTTGAGGAAGTGAAATGTTACATATTTTCAAATGAAAATTTGATTGCTTTTTTTTAAATTTCGTAAGTTTTGGTAGCAAAGAAAGTTGAGTTCCCCCACTAAACACGTAATGCCACAAATACAAAGGAAGATGAGGAACGAAACGGAGTGTCTTTAAACCAGGTTCTTACAAAACAGCGTGAAGTTGGAAGAAGAAAAAATTAAAATGTTGTAACGTTTTGTGTGCTGTTGGGTTTAACTAAATGCTTCTAAAATGTTTATGCTTGTTAAACGTCACGCTTTGGCTGAGTGGGAGAAGGAAAGCTAGGAACCTTATTTTAAGGCACTCCGTTCCCATAGAGACACTTTCATTCCCCACTAACCGCTGAATTCGGGAGGCATTGCGTATTGCATGACGTAACTCAACTTTACGTAACAAACAAACGTTTGCTTCGTTACCAGATTCATTGCGTTAAATTAGGTAAAAATACCAAATATGGGCACTGCGTCATACACCAGACCTAATTGCTGTAGGTGGTTGTACAAAATCATATATAAAATAATTTCTTATGGTAAAAATACATAAATTTTCTACATAAAAATTTTCTCTTCATGGATGAAGAGAAAATTCTTATGTAATCCAATCCAGTTTTCTTATATCACTTAATTCCATAGTATAAAATGGGATTCAAGGCTCAAGTAACTTTAACACTGGCTCGATTAAGCGGATTCTTTACGAGCATTCTTATCGGTAACGGCTGCGATAATACAGTCTTAAAGTTCACCCAAAGGAGTTTACGAGGTAAAAAATGACTATTATGGAAAGACATCACCAAGATTCTACTTTAGCACATATTAAAGACGACATTAGTACTTTTAAATTGCTTCGATATCATTAAAAAGTTTAAAAATATAGGATCCATGTTCAAACTTTTTCGTTTAAGTTCAAGTTGGAGAGATAGAAGTTACTGGAGTTTAGTGAATCTTTTTGAAAATGAAGAAAACATTTTTTTACTTCTAACTTGATTTCCGTTACATATTGACCTATATTGTTTAAGAGATAGAAATTAAAAAAAAATAATTAGTCAGAAATGGTTATTTGTATAATTTCCAAATTAGATCAAAGTATATACGCAGCGGGGGCCACCACTTGTAACCGTATACGAGAAGGTTGTGGGTAGGTCTTCCACTCTTTGTGTAATAAAATATTTAATATTTTAATTTCCTCGCTCTGGTGACGAGGGAAAGCGTGGCATTGAGTTTCGCCGCTCATTACGCAATACCTCCTGAATTCGGTAAAAACTTGAAAATTGAGTTATTCTCAAACTTCCTCTGCCTACCCTGGTATGTGCGAGATACAGCGTAAAGCTAAAAAAAACTACACTCTAAAAATATTGAAATAAGAAATTTATGGAAGATTCATACATACACAATATTCTATGAATGATCTCCATGTACAATGATATTATACCTACCATAATACACGCCGACACGTACATAGTGACAAGGGTCTCGGTGAACCTGATTAATTCCTGTCAGGGATTAGCCCTTACAATATGAGCAAAATCTCTGAAACTACGTCTCCTCGGCGACGAACCCTTCTTAAATATCTGGTTATTCAGTAGTAAATCCTTTCGATGTTTTTATACAATGTCGAATATAAAAATCCCCGTGTCATGGTTATAGGCTAGTGGTGGTGATGGTTAACTATATACATTCATTATGTGTGTCCAAACTATATATAATTAAAAAAAACGTTTCCCGCTTCGTTTCTTACTTGGGTTTGTCTCCGGTCTGCGGCAGCAACTTTAGTGAACCGGTGCTAAATTGTTTGACGTTCAAAAAATTAAGCTTGTAACTTTTTATTTTGAATAAAAATGCTTACATTTAAATTAGACTAAATTCTTCAACAGCTGAACCAAAAGTGGTTTATGAGATAGAAAGAGCTTTGGAGCGACACGTTTTTTATACGATCGAAATTTACGCACGAAAAATCGCGATTGTCTCGCGCGAATCTATCAACAATGTAGCCCGTGGTTATGTGTGCGTCACTATGTAGACAACAATAACTTACATTTTATAATTATTTATTTGCGAACCAAATCTAATATTAACTCACTTATAAGTAAGTGCACTGTTACAAGGAGAGTTCAAAATAGTTTTCAACTAAATACTAGTGAACAACATCATTATACAACAAAGCTGTCATTGAAAAGTGATAGAGGTGTCTTTTTAATTATTTATTATAAGTCAGTCCAGTTATTAAAGGCATGTGACTGTAATTGACCGCTTTGGGTTAGATTCTCACTCAGGGAAATAAAATATTAATATATTTGCTCTGGTAAGGAGGCAAAAGACGGCGTTAAGGTCCTCCAAGAAATAATCAGATATCGATGTGTAATGGGTAACGATGGAAATGCAGTGTCTTATCAGAGGTCTCGCTGAAAAGAAAAAGGAAATAAATAGCATATAGTGAGCAAGAATTAGTGAAAAAACTATATAAATTATTTATAAAAAAAATGCTTAATAACCGCATCTTACAATCAAGCAAAAATTATTCATAATTCTCAGTAAATGCCACCACACTCTGTTACATGATGTATAGAAATTGCGATACAAACCAAATGTTAAAGTTCAACCACAGCTATCGTCATAAATATCGTAGGTCGTGTGCCTTCCTAAATCAAAGCTGGGGTTGGAAAATTGGTAAATCCTTTCAGTACAGTAGGTCTATCATTTCCCTTATTTACATTAAATAGGCACTACAAATGTAATGCTTTTTCATTATACTAATATATTTTCTTTGTCCTTTTTTAAAAATCTGACATAAATTGACTGTAAAATTATAAATTCTCATAAATTTAATTTGTTTGTTTGTGCGTTTGTACGCAACAATGTAATCACATAAACGTATAATCAGATTTAAATGCAATTTCGATTATTAAGTTTTAAAGGATAAGGATTAAAGATTTAAAGGATAATGAAAAAATATCAAATATTAAATATTTCATTTTTCCGAGAGAGGACCCAACCTACAAAATGACGTGTTTACAGTTGCACATTAATGCCTCTGTACCACGACAAACCCTGGTCTGGCGAATGTCCTTAAATACAATATAAAAACATAACTTTTCCGTAAAGACAAACAAAACAACGAAATAGAATAAGAAGACGAGGCAAATAATGGCATCTACCATTTAAGCAGGTTGCTGTAAAATATTTCTGCTGATCTTATTTATGTTGATGTCGTTATCCGTACGAACGCGAAACGCTTTTACGCTGCCGTGAGCACACGCCTACAGGACACTGTACGTGTTCGTACGAAAAAACAAAACGTTAAATCGAAATCCTCTTATCACACAGGCGCATAAAGCTTTACAATCAAATTTAACTATGGAATGTATATATTGAGGCCTGTCGTGGGATATGTCTGTAAAAGCGTTTTGGATTATTACCCATCCCGCACATGGTGAGGTGAGGCAAAGGGAACTTGGGAACCTAGTGTTAAGTTACTTTTGTTCCCATTATGACACTTTGTTCCGAACAACGTTGCTACAAATTCAACGGAAAGTATCCGTTGAATTTGAGGCATTGCGTGTTCAGTGGTTTGACGCCGCGTTTTGCTTAGTTACCAAGCAAAGAAACGAAATACGAAATTTTAAATACTTCATTTCCTAAACAGGGGATCAAACTTACAACCTGTTGCGTCACACTCAAGTACGTGTACGAGTATTTACTTATAATTATTTACAAATTAAAAATATAGATATACATTAATTCAGTTATTGTTTACGAGAACTTTAACATTATAATAACATGTCTACCGTTTCATGTATATTGTTGACTTGCCAAGTCACCTGTTATTATCATATGTATAACATTTAAACTTTACGCATGTTTAATAAACCGTCCACTTATTGGCGGGACTTGTGTAAATAACCACAGGTTCTGTTGTTTTAGGACTAATGAGCTGTTTAAATGTTCGTCACGGAGTTCAGCCCCTGCCATTGATACGCTTGTTGAATATGTAAACGAAGTGCTTTACCATGATTTCTCATTTATTTTGAGGCTAAGTTGCTTCATTTTGAAATACTTGCTTACTTTACGCACTTTGCTATTTTTATTTTTTAATTACTGTTCCGTACCTATTTTGTCTTAATATTTAAATTTCTTTTTAGCTTCTTGCTGTATCAGAGAGGATTGGAAACCTTTTGTTAAGAGGTTCCGTTATCATTAAGATACATTCGTTTCCCATTTACTACTGGAGTGAAAGCAATGCGTGTTAAGTGGCGGAACTCAACGCCGCATTTTGCCTCGGTACTCGAATGGAGATCAGACCCACAATTTGTCACGACTGTAGATACGCGATTGTGCCCCCTTTTTTACCGGGGGTGGTAATAATCCGGTCGAGCCTGCCCATGCGTGTTGCCATTACTGGCAACGTGACTCTACTACACTCACTTTAGTCGCCTCTTACGACACCTTCAGTACCAGGGCGATCCTATTCTATGCCAGAATCACTCAGCAAACACTCTAACGGCCTTTCTTTTTTTTCTTTTTTTTTCAGCTTCACGCTGTATCCCGCACTAGGCAGGGTAGGCATAGGGAACGGAAGTGAAACCCAGTGTTATGACACTTCGTTTCACTTCCGTTCCCCACTTGTACAGATGTATGAAATAATAATAACATTTGTAATTGACGTGACGGGACCAAAAAACTACGCTTGGCCTCATTACCAGAGTGAAGAGATGGACATATTAAACATTTAATTCTCTCGAGTGGGAATTGAACCTACAATTGTCGCGTTTACGACCATACTTTTGTGCTTTGAGTTTAATATTAAAACACTACGTGATATATAATATATTCTGAAATGCGTAGACGTACGAGTAGTTAGTTACTAAGCCAATCGTAGACATTGAGTCTTTGTTTGAACTACGACCCAGGAACAGGTCTATATATGGCTGACTCCATTCGAAATGGATCATAGATATGTTGCTTGTTTTATATCTACACGGTGAATCCTGCAAATGGCTGGGTGCTTGGGGCACCTTAGTACCTAGTCTTAACAGAGTAAAGTAAAATGCAATCTTCATAAAAAATCTAGTTTATGTATATTGTATTTGGAAAATACTTGAAAACCTAGAAACTTGATTTATGATATGAAGGTAGATTACAATACATATATAAAAAAATCTTACAAGTGTTGATTGCTAATGATAACTATTAAAAAAGTAACAGATGCAAGAAATGATAACATTTCTTTTTCCCCGAGTGGGGATCGAGCCCACATTTCTTTACATTTACAATGTGACGCTTGTGCCAGCGTGCCGTGACAGGATTATAAAACACATAGTACGTTAGGTATATATGCATTATGAATTCAGTCAACGTAAATATTCTAAAAAATGTATAAATATTTTGCGTCATAATTCACTAGGGCTATAAAAACCGTAGACACGTCTCGGAATGATTTTCTTTCCTCTCTGGGGATCTGCTTCGAAATATATTTACAGAATGAGAATTTTGATCCCTTCCTAAACGTCGTTTCAGTTTACGAATGCGATACGGATTATTGCTATAAAACCGCATCTCAAACATAAAATAAAACCTTCTTAGCCAGAAATATTATGTAGACAATAAAACAACGTTTATTTATAAGTATTAACTTAACGGTACTTGCTTTCAGTTCCACGCTGTATGCCGACCATAGCAAGGTAGGCAGAGGACACTTAGGAACCTAGTGTTAAGACACTGCGTTCTGATTGAGGCACTTCCGCTACTCACTTTTCGCCGAATTCGGTACATTGTTTATTGAGAAAATTAATATATTTAATATTCCATATCCTCAAGACGTATTTACATCTTCAGAAGCAATCGCCTTTGCAATCGGTCGCTTGTGACCCTGCGCTTTAATTGGCCAAATAAGTAATTTTCTTTTCAAAATTATTGACTTTGTAAAGTACAGACCGTAGAGCGTTGTTTTTATTTTTATGATTATTATTACAGAGTTATTCTTATCAATTAATTTAGTAATTGTTACCTCTGAGTTAGGTAGGTTGTATTAAACATATATTCATTTAATTTCTATCTACCCACGTTGTAGGTGAGGTGGTGAGGTGGCGAGCAGAATTTATATGAAACAATCAAAACTTTCAGTCGCATAAAAATAGCTTAGCAAATTGCATGTAATTTGCAGAGCCACGAGTACCTAAAGAGGAATCTGCTAATGGCCGTGCGGTGTTCGACCACATAACTACAATCCGCAGAAAGGTCTCCGTTTAATGTCTTTCATAAATTATTGTCCTCAACTGGAATTAAACATACAATTATTCTATTATTTATTTTGACTAATTTTACAGTGTTTTATATATTTATTTAGGTAGTAAAAGGTATAAAGATTTTAACATTGTTGGCATCCGCACCTCTTGGACACATATAAGAATTTCGACGTAGCTTGATAAGGACGGTTTACTTAGTGGTCAGAGAGCTTGGACGATCTATTATATTTTATATAAGATATAAATATATACATGTATGTAATTGTTAATTAAGATTTGTGTCCCTCACTTAATATTTTATTATATTATAGTGAGGTCCGCTGTGGCGCCTTGGCACAAGCGCGCGACTGTAACAGCGAGAACCGGACTTTGAGAAAGCGTTTTTCTCGCTACCAGAGCGAAGACATTAAAATATTAAATATTACATTTCTTCGGCTGGTAATCGAACCGACAACAGGCTCAGTCTCGGCGATACGAGACTGAGCCTGTTGTCGGTTTTTATAGGAACAAAACTATTTTCATTTCACTCAACTTATAATGTCTTGAATTCCGGCGAATGGACGGTCTCACATGTGAGGCTGAAAAAAAAGTGTTTTAGTATTCCGTTCCGTTCAGAAAGATAAAATGGAATTCTTTCACTTTGTCGTCCGTCAAGATCGTTTCCTTTGAGATCGGTCAAAGGTATCAAGCTAACTTTAATATAAAATATTCAGGACTACGGCCCGTTGGAACATAAAAAACATCTTCTCAGTCAATACAATCAACAGATAATACAAGTATTTATAAATCGTTGTTGCTGTATTTTGTATAAATTTCGCCTTCACCTTAGCTTATAATATGTAGTAGCCAAACTTGTTAGATTCTCTAATTAAACCGCAAAATCCTTTTCAAGGCAGCTAAATTGACTAAATCGACATTCATCACGTTTTGTTCGTACTTTGAAATGCACATTTTTTTTTAATCTATATTATGAAAACTTGTTGACATTTTAAGCAAGTGCTTAGCACTTGTTTGTCAATGTGTACTCGTACGTTATGTTTATTACATGCGACTAGGAAATATAAAAAACAAACAAATATATCTATCTATTAATTACAAATATTTTGTCGAATATATAAAGATTCTTAGCAATACTTTAACAAAACCGAGTGTCTTACCTCTAGGTTCACCACTTACCTCCACTAATCCTGCTAAGTGTGGGATACAACGTGAACCTAACAGATATATACGTATATTTTTTAAAAAAACCTAACTCTTCAAAGTACTTGCGGTTTGTATTCTATTTACTTAGCACTGAACTAACGAAGATAACCTCTTTGCATGTGCTGTTTTCAGACAACGAGCAAGTAATTAAAGAAACTAATTAAAACGAACGCTACTTGAAACTCTATTATGTAAATGGAACTTAAACTTGTCTTAGCGTGAAACAGTTTCTTCTTCAAATGCTAGAAATACTAACTAGTGCTATGAAATTTATACGTTTTCGACAAATAATTGAAATTTGTTAGTTCTCAAGCGTGTGAACTAACTAAACTAAACACACAGGTTCTGTTCCATTTCCCAGCGACATAGTTTTTTGCCGTAGTAACGAGATAAATCTGTATAAAGATGGTGAAAGTGTTGTGAGAGTCAATGACGCAATATCGGGACCTTTCAAACCGCAAAAAGGTGTAAGGCACGGATATATCCTTTTTAACATATCCTATCCCCCATTCCTTTTATCATCTACGGCGAGTTCATCATGAGAAGAGCTCTAGATGGCTGGCAGGGCGGCATCGTGGTAGGCGGGATGAAGATAAACAACCTTCGATATGCAGATGATACCACTCTATTCGCGTCATCCGAAGAAGAACTAGGTGAACTCTTTAAAAGAGTCCAATATGAAAGCGAGCGGGTTGATCTAACAATCAATAGATTAAAGACGAAAGTTTTAATAGTAGATAGGGCTGGTATATTGACTCATACACAAGAACTCAGCGATCTTGAACATGTATCTGAGTTTTTGTGTCTCGGCTCACTACTGACCAACCAAGGGAGCTGTGAAAGGGACAACGGCGAAGAACTCAAATGGCCAAGTCTGCAATGAGCAAAATGACCCGTATATGGCAGAACTCAAAAATATCGACTACAACGAAAAAACGGCTCGTACAGACTCTGGTATTTTCTATATTTCTCTACGGCTCGGAATCTTGGACAATTTGCTCACAGGAGAGGAAGAAGATTGATGCCTTCGAGATGTGGTGTTGGCGAAGGATGCTACACATATCGTGGACGGCCAAAAGGACCAATGTCTCTATTCTGCGACAACTCAATATAGAAACGAGACTTTCAAGTATATGCTACCAGCGTGTCCTTCGCTACTTTGGACACATAGCACGAAGGCAGCCCGACAGCCTGAACAAACTAATGGTGCTTGGGAATGTTGAAGGGAAACGATCACGCGGCCGCTCGCCCACACGGTGGTCCGATTAAATTACTAATCTCACGGGACTCTAAGTGACCACAGCCACAGCTGTAAATGAAAAGAATATTACTGACGAGCCAAACAAATGTCGATCAATGTGCAAATAATTTATGCTCATCTATAATTTCTTTAAAATTTAATCTAATAATCTGCTTAGTAGTTATTGCTTGAATGTGAAACAAACATCCTTCCTCTCAAACTGTCACATTTATAATGATAATAGGACGTGACTTATTTTTTGACAAACGTATGACAATGTCTCCAGGTCACTCTCCAAGTGCATAGAGATACTACTTTAGAAACATATTTAATAATCTTATTGCTTTATTCATGCAATTGTCACAAAATAATTCAAATATCTAACGTTTAAAAGTAAAATTCAATATATTTTAAATTCACATATAAAACTGAACGAATCAAACCTAGTGAGCTGAGTTCACACACTCAATATATTTTCAATGGCAATGTTAGGAATTACTAATATGATCCCTCATTGGCTATGCGTAGACGATAGATATAGTATGTGAACGTACGTGTGTCCGCTCGACCGGGCCTTGGAAAGAAATATGCTTCATTGAATGGAATGGTTTATGAACTGTGACTGACGTTCATTGCCTTTATAAATCATGTGGTACATCAAATGTTTAGAATGGAGAAAAAAATTAACTATTTATATTTTATTGCCATATAGTATCACTTTCAACATCAAACCATTTTGGTATGTAATATTCATTAAAAGCCAATAGTAGAAATAAGTTAGTCCAAATAACTTCTTTTACATTATTTTTCATTATCAAACAATTATTATAAATCTTTTAAAACTCATTTACAAAATGACAAAGTTACATACACTTTTAATAAATCACCTCTTTTTCCAGGCCAATTGTGCCAATACCTTTTTTATAGACCAAAAAGGTCAAATCAGAGCCAAAAATATCTTATTTCTAACGAAAATGTTAAAAATTAAGTTATATCTGTACTAAGTAAAAGAACAATATATATACTAAGTAAAATAATACTAAGTAAATATTTTGTTAACTAAGAAAATCCTAGTCATTTATGATAAGATAAATTCTAGAGACGAGAAGAATGCTATCGACAAATTCTACGAATGATGGGAATAGTTAAGACTCGTCGCATATTTGTTCTCGGCCTGTCGTGGCGCAGAGGCGGGCACAAGCGAGCGACTGTAAACGCGACAGACTGTACCCACAGTCCGTCTCTACTTGGAAAGAATTGTTGACTGAAGTGGTTTAGTTGCTTCGCACGACACTTAAAGCCTCAAAGGTGGAAAATCGGGAACGGAAGGGTCTTAGCGCTAGATTTCCAATGTTCCTCTGTGTACCCTGCCGGGTGTGGGCCATTAGATGTTATTAATTCACTTTACAAGTATGTAGTATGTTAGTATGTGTATATAAAATAAGTTACTTTATTTACACGAAAACGACAAAAGAATACAAAAGACGCTCACAGAGTTTTTCGCTGGAATGGATTTTTTTCGAAGGAAAAATTTAGGAGCGATATCCTATCGGGTAACTACAGTGACGTTAAAATAAATTCGATAGTCGATCGTATTTTTCATTACACGTACGTTACGCACACACATTCTCAAGTTATTGGTTTCACGAGAATAAAGTGTAATTCGATTGTTTTATGGCATTATATTATATTGAGGCCT
Source organism: Eueides isabella (assembly GCA_019049475.1). Lineage (NCBI taxonomy): Eukaryota > Metazoa > Arthropoda > Insecta > Lepidoptera > Nymphalidae > Eueides > Eueides isabella. Next base: position 11,494,290 of record CM032405.1, on the reverse strand, counting down.
GTCGTGGCGCAGCGGCACAAGTGTGTGACTGTAAACGACAGGTTGTGGGTTCGAAACCACTCGAGGAAATTAAATATTAAATATGTTCAAATAAAATATATAATGTTTTCATTTCTTCGCTCCGATCATGAGGCATAGCTCGTCGTTGAGTTCCGCCACTTAACACGCAATACCTCAAAATCAGCGAAAAGTGGGGAACGGAAGTGAAACGGAGTGTCTTAACATTAAGTTACTAAGTGCTCTCTGCCTACCCTGCCGTGTGCGGGATACAGCTTGTAGCTGAGTTATAACATTATATTAAAAATAAACTAAAGAATATCAGGACTTTGTCCTGAATGAGAATAAGATCCATAAATTGAGTTTATTATATACGCAGACAGTAAGCTAACGTTATTGTAATATATATTTGTTTCCAACATATATCAGTAATTAAAAACTATTTAGTATCTTGAGGCTTGTGGAGACGCAGTACAAGTAGCAAGGGTACTGATGTGACGGGGGGCGTGGTTGACGGGTCGATTCCCATTGGGAAAATTAAGTATTATTTTTTTTTATTCCTCCGCTCTAGTAACGCAGCAAAGCACGTGTTTGATTTTCATCATTTATGACAAAACACTAAGACCGCCGCAGAAGAAGAAGAAGAAATGAAAGTGTCTTAATGGGAACGAAGTTTGTATGTTACTAGGTTACCTCTACCTTTCCTACTATCCATGGTATACACCTTGCATCGTGAGCTAGAGGAATCAACCTATCAGGACTTAAAGTAGAAAAATAGAAGAAAACGAAGGTCTATAAGAATACATTTTACAAAACGCTTTATCGACACTCTACGCTGAATTCTTCAGCATTAGGAACCAATTTTCTACGGAGTTAAATAAATGTGGGCAATTTGCGAGAACGTTTGTCATCAAAAGAAAAGTTCTAACGACGCTCATACACTCTGCGGCTCGGGTTTAATATCGCAGATTGTTAGTTGTCATTTCCATTATTGAAACAAGTTGGAAAGAAACCTCTAATACGGTAGCAGTACTTTGCCACTAGTATCACTTGTTTAGAAAAACTGTAATTAATATGATATTTTGTACCTTAAGACTTTATTTTATTATAACACATTTACTTTTATTATATCTATGTATGTTTTATTTATGTATGTATGAAACTACACACATTTCTTAGTAACTTGACAATTCAAAAGTGCTTGAAATGGACTATTTGAATAAAGAATATACTGATTTTGATTTTGTTTCATATATACATGTATATAAGTATGACGTATTTTTTTTGTTTTCCATTTCGATTATTTGTACTTTTTATATGTACAGTAATTATCATTCATTTTCTTTCCGAAGTGTGGAACACTTCAAAAATAGTAAGATGCCATGATAGTAAAATAGTAAGATGAAGTAATAATAAAATTTATGCCGTGTGATTCCGGCTTAGAATAGGATCACCCTGGTACTGATGGTGTCGTAAGAGGCGACTAAAGTAAGACGTGTGGTAGAGTCACGTTGCCAGTAATGGCAACACGCATGGGCAGACTCGGCCGGGCCCCGGTGCCCTTCCATCTTAAAGGACGGCAACGCTCCTGTAGCTCTTCTGGAGTTACTCGGGGCCGTGGGCGACGGTGATCACATACCACCAGGTGACCTGTACGCTCGTTTGCCGTCTTTTCCATAAAAAAAAAAATAAAAAAAAATAGATAAATAGCATTTTCTATTTCCAAACGATAATTCTAACGTATTGTCTTTGGGTAGCGGAAATTTGTAAATATCTCACTACAGAGATGCTAACAATATAAATAACGACGGCGTAGCTTGTAAGAACATATGGCTCAGTTGGTGAGAGCGCTTCGACGGTTTCCAAAAGGTGCGGGTTCAAATCCTGCTTCGTTAAAATTTTATACGCTTTAAAATTTAGTATTCAGTAACTTTAGTAAACCGGTGAAACCGGTAATTTGTGTAATGTTCAAGAATACATTTGTTATTTTGAACAAAATATTCAAAGTTGAATTGAAAATCAAACAAAATATATTCAAAAGATTTTAAAAAAGACCGTCTTGGCCGCCAAGTTCTCAGTATGTTCTTTAAAGTATATGGGAGCTGCAATGTTCTGTTGCATACACTTTAAATCCGACCGAAACAAATGAGAGTCGACGTCTCGTACGTTAGCTGTCTTCATTGTTTAAAATAAACTTGGCCGTGGAGGCACGCTCGAGTATCTTGCACTGAGTTAGGCAAGAAAATATTGTCACATTCTATAAAACATATTATCAGTTATAGAAGTACGTACTCGTAAGTAAACAGACGCAGCAACCTGTTAAGATTCTTTCGTTACCTTCTGTCCTCTAAATTCATGAAACATTATGTTGTGTTGATTCGCGACTTTAAAAGTAAATATTTCGAAATATTAATGGAATATGTAACTAATTTTGAATTTATATACATATATTTCTAAATTTACGTCTAGATTTACTAAGCGCTACAAAATCCTAATATATCAAGTAAAAAAGATTCTTCCGCCAGAACACTTTCATTATTCCTTAGAAAAATAAATGTGGGTAATTTGCGAGGGCGTTTATTGTCGAAAGAAAAGTCGTGGTGATGTTTCGAATCGCTATAATTTAACTCAGGAATTTGAAAGCACCAAGTACGCGTACTAACGTCAAGACTGTTTAAGACAATATATATTTCAATAACTTTCGAAAAAATATTGTTTAAGCAGAAAATTTAAGTTTTACTATATTTATTTAATATTATCTCGTGTATAATTAAACGAAATTACAAATACTTTTCTATTTTCCTTTTTTTTATAACCACCAAAAAAGGTAGAACCAGCAATAAATATTGATCGAATATTGAGACAAACATTCCCGTTCAAGGAAAATAAATACACAATATGTTGATTTCTTCATTCTGGTTACGAAGCACAGCGCGACGTTGACTGCCGCCACTCAGCAATCGGTGGAACAGAAATGTCTTTAAGGGTACTGAGTATACAATAGTTATGTTTATGTTATATAAGTTATTTTCATGCATTGTTTTACGTGTAACATCGCAAAAATCGATACCTAATATTTCGCTTACACGCTCCTATCGGGCTGGGAAATTTATAATATTACCTTTACAAAATCAATTTTCTCAGAGACTGTTGAAGCAGACTCCATATCTATGAAAAGTCACGTGTTACGAAAGTAACATAACTTGAACAGTAACATGGCGAGATAGTGATTATGCGAGAGCATTATTCTAATTTTGCAACCAAGTAAAAAAATAACATGATATCATGTACTCGTATACGTGCGTTTGTATAGCTCATAGTTTATAATTAATTATAAATGATATTATAATATAATAAAATATTTGTTAATTTTCAAGCGTGTGACTGTAAACATGAAGATGACCCGACGCCGCATTCGTCGCCACTAAACACACCAGCGGGGACGCACTGGGCTGGCAGGGGTCGCTGCGAGCCTGCAATCGTTACTCCTGATTTGACAGTAAACGAGGTGAAAGAGGTATGCTGTGACGTTTGTCGCTCCGTTCTCTCTAGCCTAGCTACCATGCTAGGGATATAACGTGAAGCTAAGTATAATCTCTAATCTCCAGTAATAAATAATTATATGAACCTCTAGTATTTTTTCAATATTATATAGACATGATTTTATGGTTATTGGCATTGTCTCATACTGCAGTAGGGCCTTCAAACTCATTTAATTAATAATTGTAGGTCGACTGCGAGTCTGCGAGCTGCCAAGAGGCTAAATTAGTAGTTTAGTAAAGTTAAGTTGTGGAGGTGAATATGAACGCGAACTTGCGGAAAATACTTGAGAATATTTTCAGCGAGTAAATGTTTTGCTTTAAGTAAACCTCAGTAATTAACTATAGTTTGTATTATTTTAGCTTCACACTGTATCTTTCGCATGGCACCTATGCCTACCCGGCAGAGGCAACTTGGGAACCTAATGTTAAAACACTCCACTTTGTTACCCACTTTTCGCTAAATTTGAGGCACTTGTCACTTAACGCCGCGGTTTGCCTTGTTACCAGAGCGAAATAAATGAGAAGATTAAATATTTAAATTGAAAGTATTAAATATTTCATTTCCTCGAGTAAAATAAATAAAGTATGTGTAACTAGAACAAATTCACTCTCATTGTATTCAACGTGATATATGGAAGTCGTGATTAATCCTCAAACCTGAAATTACATCATTTTAGATATCGACAGAGTTTTTTCCCCGAAAATTGCTAGCATTTATTTGAACTGTTCCAAACGGCCGCTAATAAAGTTCTTAGAATACTTTTTCGAAACGGATTGTTGAAGAAAATGTATTATGAAACCTTCAATTGAAAATCTGATTATTGACAAAGATGAATTTGTTGGTAGAATAACGTAATGAAAATCATTGTTGTAATTTTTTTTAGCGTTCTAAATAAAGTTAGGTAAATATTTTAATTGGACTGCTAATTTATCGCGAAATGCTGTAGAAAAAGCTAGCAAACGATAATACCTATAGGACAGATATAACCGGCGTACATGAAAAGATTTCAGACGCGCGCGTACACTATTGAAGCTGTGCAAAAAGGATCTTTGATAGAATTGTTTATCTTTAAAAGTTATAAAAAGTCCGCAACTACATTTGTGTTCCTCCTAAGAACAATCCGCACAAAATATAAACATAAATTTTACACATTATAAAAAAAGGGTTATTATTAATTACAAAGTGAGTTAGTTTGAGAATTCGTTAGGAGTTTTGGGATTGACAAAAAAAGTTTGTGTAAAATAGTTTATTTATTGAGAAAGTCTACATGTAAGTAGTTGTTTCCAGTCGACGACTCTATCCGGAGCTGCATATGTAAGGCGAGAACGAAATTAACAATAAATTATATTTTGTTTTCTTGAGTCAGTGAAGGGATTTGAATATTAAAATTATTTAAAAAGTTGATATTTTATCAACGCTCTCCAACATATACTACTACTACTTTACCAATATCCACGAATAATGAAAAATAAATTTGAGCTACTGTATTTTAAATGCCGGACTTAAATGCTCCGCTTTTCTTTGTAACCAGAGTTTAGAAATAAAAATGGAAACATTTAATTGCACAATCTGTCTCGTATTCAGTCGCACACAGAGCCACGGGGTCCAGGGGTCCCACAGCAGGCCACACTTATTGTATACATCCTATCATAACTTTCAAACAAGGTTAGCGTTAACAATAACTGTATATTATTAATGTTATAATTGAACATAATTTGAGTGAGGAGATTCCCTTACAATATTAGTTTGGTATACTAATACTCTGTCGGTAACTTTACAAAGTTTCAATATTCGTGATGGTTTCTTCTCTCCAATACAAACATAAACTATAAATGTAGCTAACATTTGGTAGTTTTTCTGAACAATAATCGTTTATAGTAAACTGAGTAAAGTGAACTTGACTATCTTAATAATAATATTCTTGTGTTATTAGATATTAATTACTATTGGTGAAATTCTAAGTATCACCGCCAAATTTCGATTATGTTGTGCATTGCGAGGTGGAACTCAACGCCGTGGTTTGCAGAGCGAAAAAATAAAATTGTTAAATATTTCGTGTACTCGAATAAGAACCGAACCCACAACCTGTTGCCATAGATAGTTTTGTATGTTATATATCCAGTTTTAATATTAGAAAGACAAAATAACGATAACAAGATGGACTTAAAAAAATATTAATAAATTTTAAAGAAAATATTTAGTTTCTAAATCTGGTCTCTTCTAGACGAACTAGAAGTTGCAATGTCTCTCAGACCGGACGAGCTCAAGGGCCGTTTAAAATCCTCTTATATAAGTAGATCAAGTTATACAAAATGATTTCCAGCCGCACGTAAATTTCAATTATAATCTATAATCGCATCATTAGCAAAACCTGTAGAATATTTCCCGAACACAAAAGTGGAAGTAGGCAAAAAATAAGAACTTACAGTAAGTACACATATTTTCTATTACTCATTTATATTTATGACAAACACTTTATATAGATTTTTTCTTCGTCTCTCGTGTTATACTGTTTATTATATTTTTCTTGTCTCGTCCAATATAAATATGTAAAATGTAGGTGAAATAAGCCCGAATCTTATGATTTGTAAGTCTGAAAGATCTTTCTTTGTTTCTTAAGAGCATGTTGTTAAAGTATTACGATATTACTTGAAAGTGTTATACTCGTAAACCATGAATAAATGTGTCTATGAAACTAATAATATCTATGAGAACTAACTTTATGCAAGACATTAAAAATATTCTTACTTTATGGAAACACAATGATATTATAAGAGCTCGACTTCTCTTGATTATTTGTTACATACATCATCAGAGTAAGATTGCCAAAAGAGACGCGTTAGCACCGGAGTCAGCTCAGGAGCACATGAACGGAGCACAAGAGGAGAGATGCCATCTGGCCCACTCGACTTGTGAATGTCCAAGGAAGATAGAGCTCGCCTAACAGCTTTCTGACTAAATTTAACGTCAGGCATTGAGCTCTGACACCGCGGGATGGTTGGAGCCGTTGCTCTTTGGTCATCCATAGTCGAGTTTGAGGCAAAGATAGCGCCCAGAAGATCGGCTTTCTCTTTCGCCGTATGGACCAAGATGTCATTCTCCGTGCGCAGCGGCGGAAGCGAAGGCTGGTTAAAGTTGTTGAGTGCAGCCTTTGAGAGGGCCCAAAACTGGCGAGTTCCCGACGGGTTCTCGCCGATTTTAGCGATGTGCTCGGACCTTGTTCTGGCAATTTGCCACTTAAAGTACCTGGAGGCACGGTTGTACTTTCTTTTGAAGGTTTTCACCTTTGGATCCTTAGTGATAAGTGCCTTGGCCCAGTTTCGATATGCCTCGCGCTTGCCAGAAGCAGCAAGTTTGCAAGACGTATTAAACCAAGGCTATGACTTGCCACCGATTGGCACTACAGAGCTAGGAATGTAAAGTTCCATACCCTGCAGAACCAAGTCGGCAACAGCAGCGGCACAAGCACTAGGATCACCAGAAGAGAAGCAAACCGGCCTCCAGGGATAAGATGAGTAAAATGTGCGCATCTCATCCTAATCTGCTGACTTGTAGTGCCAGACACGACGAGTCGCTGATGGTCTGCGACTGACGCGGTTAATGGGCACAGCACTCCGTACCAGGCAGTGGTCAGAAGACCCTAGCCCCCTAGGGTTTGCCTTGTAAAATGCACGGTACTGTGCTCTCCCCAGAATTCGAAGGGCGGCCTGAGTTTGAAGACTCAGGGAGGGATTCTCCAGCATCTAAGATGCAGGTACCCTCCTGGAGTAGTTTCTTTTTTAGTGCCGCTTTCATATTCTAGGGAGGGGTTGGAGGTGGGCACCGGGGCCCGGCATTACCCAATGCGAAACGCAACGACCGAAGCCACTACTTAACGCCGGTATTAAATGCCGGGGGTGGTAATGATCCGGTCGAGTCTGCCCATGCGTGTTGTCATTGCTGGCAACGTGACTCTACCACACGTACTTTAGTCGCCTCTTATGACACCATCAGTACCAGGGTGATCCTATTCTAAGCCGGAATCACAGGGCGAAAAAATAGATTTTTATTTTGCGAGTCCTATGATCAATGGAGAAAACATATAAATGTCTGTCAAAACATTCATTTTTCCAAAGATCACGTGGAGGCATCAAGATGAATTGTGTCTTAAAGCGCAGAAAGAGAATTAAAAGAAGTCAACGTAATGAAATGTTTATGCAATTTTGATTTGTTTCAATTTGGAAGACATTTATGGCATAATCAAAATTTTTAAGATATTTTAAAGTAAATTACGAATTCAATACTATAAAATTAAATAGAGGGAAAAAATCGGAAAAAGGAGCATTCTAGGATAGCAGAGCGAGGAAATAAAAATGGAGATCGAGCCCACAACCGTTCAGTTCGGTCGATGGCGTCAATGTAAGGTGCATAGAGTAATAAAAAATGACATGCCCATAGAAGGAATTGATGGAAGTATTACTTTGATCCCTTTTATCGATAGATTAAAAATTTCGAATAAACTTTCTAATATTTCCAGCTCTTCCACAACTATGCAGAGTATTGCTTCTACTTTAGTATATGGATCGTAAAAAGTTCGTCGTTGCCGAGTGGTTATTATGAAAATCTCTTCAGATAAGCTTATTCATGCGCTACTAAATTTGATAGAGTCATTTTATTAATAATAACACAGCTAAGCTTTTCTAAAAATAATGACTCGTTTATTTCTAAAAACGTTTACTTTATCTGATTGAACGTTTTTTGTTTGTATTAAGATACCTACAGTTGAATATGTTAAGGCACACACACTATCTACATACAATTTAATTGTTATATGTTTAGATATCAATTTCAAAAAAATATATACATAAATGTTAAATCTGAAAAGTATATTTTTATATAGATATACATATGTTGAGGCATGTCGTGGCTCTGGGGCGCAAGCGTGTCAATACAGATTACGACTGTAAACGATAGATGTATGTACGTTCGATCGCCACTCGAGGAAGAAATATTTAATATTTTCGAATTAAATATTCAATATTTTCATTTGTTAGCTCTGGTAACATGATAAAGTGTTACGTTGAGTTTCGTCGCTTCTGCGGAAAGCGAGGACCAGAATGGAGTGTCTTTATACTAACATGTACGTAAAATAAAATATATAATAAGACCTGTATATAGCCTATGGCTCTTCCACTTTCGTAAATAATTTTACTCAATCTTTACAGCGTGAAATGGAAATTTAGTTTGAAGAGTGTTTTTTTATATATTTCATTTATAATGAGACCACCACACACCACACACACACAGCGACGGAAACATGTCTATACATACGATAGTTCGTGGGTTCGATCTGTGGGATATTTTAAAAACTTGGATTTAGTATAAGAGCAAAGTGCAGCGTTCCACTACTGAACTCGCACTGCTTCAAATTGAGAACATAAATGTCTAAACGAGGACAGTCTTAAAAGTATCTTAACGGTATGTATCCAAGTTAAACTAATACATTATAGTTCCAGCTACTTATTTTAATATGGAACTCGGTTCCCACGTCCGTGCGGAAATATAGTATAAAGAAAAAAATCTATGGATAAAAAATATTCTACCTTTTGAAAACTTAATTTTAATAATTCACTTAATTTTAATTATGTCGTCTGTGAAAATGGTTTTAGCCTTAAAAATTTTGAGGAATAGATATCAGGTTCTCAATTCTGGAGACATTGCGTGTTGAGTGGCGGAACTCAACGCTGCGAAATAACATTTTCAGGTCGATCTCTATAAAGTATAACTCTCCCTCTTGACATTGCACTTTTTGTTAAAATGGGTCTAACTAAAAAGTGGATAACTAAATTTCAGCGGCTCCTCCCCTTTCTTGTGACTCTTTCGACGGATATTATTCGTCGATCGTTCTTAAGCGTTTTTACTGTAAGTAATGTAGAGTTGCGAGATTTATATTAAATTCTCATGATTTTTTATCAGGCTTAGTTTTAAACTTTTAAATTACAATAATAGAATTTACAAAACGAACCATTAACAAAACACATGTACTTTAAAAAAATATAGGAAAATTGAAATGAATCAATTGAAATGAATGAATCAATTTTAATTTTAAAAATTGAAATGAATGAATCAATTTTAATAATAAGGGCAATACAGTCTCACGCTATCTAAATAACAGAATTATTTTCTTTAATAAGATCAATATCTTTCAATAACAAATTCTGGTACATACTTTGTTAGAACTAGAAATTTTAATATAAGATCAGTAATACTATTCAAATATCTGTTTATTTTAAAACGAATTGAATAAAAAACTGAAAGACGCTTATTGTGATATATGTTGCCAAAAGAAACAAACAATTGTAAAATAAACTTAATCAGTTCAAAAAAGTATAACATGAACATCGTGGCGCAGGGGCGTACACGTGTCACTGTAAACGCTACAGGCTGTGGGTTCGCAGTTAAATAAAATACAATTATTAGAAACATAAAGAAACTATGCGTTAAAATAAAAGCTGCTTTGAGTATGTTATCAAGAAGTAATTCAAATTGATGTTTTTTCATCTACCTTACAAACATGTTAAATATCTTTAATTTTTCGCTCTGGTAACGACATAAAGCGCGGCGTTCAACACCGCCACTAGACACGCACTGTCCCAGAACCAGATTAAGTGACGCGAGGTCCGCAAATCCCCTCCGCAGTACCCCGCCATGTGCAGTATTCAGTAGGCAGCTAAAAAACAAGAAAAAAGTTCTCACCCAAGCCGTATAAAAAGATAATAGTGATGAATAGACGGCGGCTCCCACTGATGTATATGGACTCAGTTAAACCTGATGAATTCTTCTGTAGGATTAGCCTTTACAATATGAGTACAATTTCACGGGCGTCCTCGCTGGTGACAAATATATGTATGTTACTAAGACTGATTCTTCACAGTTGTACTGCATGCAAAAACATATAATAATGTTTTAGAATGTCTTTACATGTAAATTATAAATAAATTATTTGATAATGAAAAATATGTAATTTGGATACTTGTGTAATTGTGTTTTTAAGCAAATATATTACTTCACTGAGTAATATTTAGTAGTGTATAATTTATTTGTTTTACGTGTTATGGTGTATGACTCTAGATAAGTTGATATAATCTAGTCACAGAACATTGTTCTCTGATTTTCGTCCAAGTTTGAGACATTACAGATAGATTGGCGGAACTTAAGTTAAAATTAATTTCAACAAGTGGGAATCCCCATTCGTATGAGCAACGATAGAATTACGGTTTCATACTCATTTGATAAAAACTTTTTACATGTATAATTAATTGCTTAAAAGAATCATCACTGTCCATTTACTTAGTATTGGAAATCTAAATAATATGTATTTATTAATACATTAAAAAAAAGATCGAGAGTTAAATAGCATTTTTTGAAATAATTTTATATAAATATTATTTAACTGCAACTGCTACATAAAATAAATCGCGTAAAGTGACGCCTCGACGTAGCGAGGGTCTAAATCTCTCAATTTATGTGGGGTGCCTCGTCTCAGTAATACGAAGAGGTAAAAACAGTTTCCCTTTATACCTCATAACTCAGAACTTCTCTCCCCCGACCTCACGCGAGACCTCGACATATATACCCTATTAGTTAAGTATATTTCTAATATAAATGGTAATGTGGCGATTTTTAAAGACCTTCGTGACTGTAAGAAGCCTGAAAGTTAGTTGATAGCAAATAAAAATAGCTTCTTAGTGAGTCCTTATAATATTATAAGAAATTTTATTTTGTATTTTTTAATTTCGACACATCTGTAAGAGAACGCTTGGTTTATTTGGTCAGAGTGCTTGGAAGGATTTAAATCCCGCTACGCCACGTCCAAGTTTTAGCCGTGTGATCCCGGCTTAGAATAGGATCACCCTGGTACTGATGGTGTCGTAAGAGGCGACTAAAGTGCGTGTGGTAGAGTCACGTTGCCAGTAATGGCAACACGCATTGGCAGATTCGACCGGATTTTACCACCCCCGGAATTTAAGACCCGCGTTAAGTAGTGGCTTTGACCACTGCGTTTCGCATTAGGTAATGCCGGGCCCCGGTGCCCATCCGCCTTAAAAGACGGCAACGCTCCTGTAGCTCTTCCGGAGTAGCACGGGGCCGTGGGCGACGGTGATCATTTACCATCAGGTGACCCGTACGCTAATTTGCCGTCTTTTCCAAAAAAAAAAGAAAAAAAAGTCTTTATAAGTTTTTCAAAAACCTATATAATAGTTAATTTTGGTTGATATACCTATCGACTTCTCTTGTCAATCTCTTTTTCCATCAATTATTGAAAATGTTAGCATATCCCTACCTGTTCCGAGAACTCATCAGCGCCACCTTTTTAGTGCCTTTTATATTTCACCAAATTCTTCATACATATAATGCCTATTTTGAAGCACTTTCTGGCAGTTTTGAAGTGGAGTCATTTGAGAGCTTCTATCTTTTCGGTGATTTCAACATGCCTAAATTAACGTGGCTTAAACGGGATGTTGCAACAAGTGGTCTCGACTGTACAGGTTGCACAACATTATCCACTATAGTGGGAACCTTTATGTCTTTCTTTGGTGCTGCGCAATATAACTCCTTTAGTAATTAGATTTAATCATCTCAAACAACTCTGTCAAAGTATTTCAACCTTCCACAACACTTGTACCTGTTGACAGCCATCACCCTCCTATCTGCGTGTCAGTGTCTTTCCTTAACCACCTCTGTTACCTCTTTACGTCGAAAACCCTTGTTACGGTACAACTAACACAAAGCCAATTATGAACTTATAAACAAAGCAATAAATCTAGTGAACTGGCAGACAATAACTGAGACGAATAATGCCGACGAGGCTTTGGACATTTTCTATAAAACCTTATTTGATATAATTAAACAACATGCCCCGCCGACTTCCACCAGAACTAATAGATATCCTATTTGGTCTTCTAAGGCACTAATTCATATCTCTAAAAGTAAATCGAAAGCTTGGCTAAGGTGGAAGAAATATAAAAATGTCTGTGACCACGCAGAATTTTCTATGCTTAGAGCTAGATTTAAAGTTGAGCGTGACAAGTGTTACTCCAAGTATATTAGTTCAGTGGAAGAGAGTGTTCAGTATAATGTCAAATATTTCTGGACATTCATCCGTAATAAAAGATAAAACTCTTCCCTTCCCTCACACATGACCTACAAAAATAAACATAATAGCGAATCTGAAGAAAATTGGAAATATTTTTCGGACTATTTTTGCTCGGCTTACCAACCCTCTATATTCACACGAGAATCTTGGTCTCCACCCACTGAATATGAGAGTAGCACAGACATAATAAAAGACATGACACAAAGACAGACACAAGACAAGTCAGTAAATCCAAAATTCTGAGTACCCTTAAAGCCCTGAATCCGTCAAAAGGGGCGAGTCCGGATGGACTTTCAGCGATATTCCTTGTTAAAACTGCCCACACTATCTGCAAACCTTTATTTATAATTTTTAATGTCTGTTTATCACACGGGACTTTCCCGAAAATTTGGAAAAATGACAATATTATTCCCATTCATAAAAGTGGTTCTAAACTTGCTGTTGAGAACTACAGACCCATCTCCATCTTATCCGAGTTGTCAAAGGTCTTTCAGCATGGAGAAGTCTAATCTTGTGTAAGTCTAAACTTGTACATGGAGAAGTCTATCCAGCTCTGCATAAGAATTTCATACAAAACCAACATTGATTTGTTAAAAGACGTTCTACAATCACCAACTTAATGGCTTTTACCTCTTACCTTTTTGAAAATATCAATAATACAAAACAGACAAACGCAATATACACGGATTTTCAGAAGGCTTTTGACAAGGTTGATCATAAACTGCTACTCGATAAATTAGCGTTCAACGGAATACGCGATGACTTGTTGCGCTGGTTTAGTTCCTATCTCTTAAATAGAACACAAAAAGTTATTGTTAATGGGTTTCAATCGGAGACCATCCGTGTTCCATCGGGTGTACCCCAAGGATCAATTATTGGTCCTCTTCTGTTCACTATACATATTAATGATATTGAGAAATGTTTCAAGCACTGTCAGTATTTATTATACGCTGATGACCTGAAAATCTTTAAACCAATCTCTCATATATCTGACTGTTCTCTAATACAACAGGACTTAAATAGGCTATCAGACTATTGCCAGAGCAATAATCTACACTTGAGCCTACCTAAATGTAAATACATAGTATTTTCCAAAAAAAATTTAGATAGGGAACCATTTATACAAAAAATATCAAGAACTTTTAGAACAAGTCCAGCGCAAATATATGATACCTGTCATATGAACATCTTATAAAAATATATAAAATGATCACCCTCCAAAATAGGCGTAATCTTCTTCTAAGTATGATTCTCCATGGGATAGTAAATAACAAATTTGACTGTAATGAACTTAGTAACCGTCTCTGCTATGTTGTTCCCAGGACTGTACACATAAGAGAGGTTAGAACTCGAAAAATTTTTGCTACTACTGTTTGTCGAATAAACGCCGGTCTTCGATCCCCGCTGCGACAAATCGTAGACAATTTCAACAGTAATTTTTCATCAGTAGACATTTTTCACCTAACATTCAATAAATTTAAACATGACATAATTACTCTTCTCGACACATAAACCCAAAAATGTAATGTCTTGTTTTTTTGTTTTTCACTTTTGTTTTATTTTTGGTTTAATTTAATTTTAGGAATGAATTTTAGTTTAATTTTGATGTATACTTTATACTTTAAGTTTGATTTATATTTACTCGGTTTGTATAATGTCTATTTTTAAACTCACCTTTTGATTTTTTTTTGTAATGTTAAAACTTAACTGTTTCTGCCTTACAGCCACACGCATTTCATAAAATTATATAAGACATTATTAAGTAACTTGTGGAGTGCGCGTCTGACTTCATTTTTGTTTAACCTGTCTTTATATTTCATGTACTTACTTGTAATGTTTTAATCTGTAGTCGTTTGTTTTCCCAAATAAAAATAAATAAATATATAAAGTAGTTTTTTATGGCAAAAATACATAAAATTTCTACATAAGAATTTTCTCTTCATCCATCCAATCCAGTTTTTCTTATATCAGTTAATTCCATAGTATAAAATGGGATTCAAGGCTCAAGTAACTTTAACACATGGCTCGATTAAGCGGATTTTTTACGAGCATTCTTATCGGTAACGGCTGCGATAATACAGTCTTAAAGTTCACCCAAAGGAGTTTACGAGGTAAAAAATGACTATTATGGAAAGACATCACCAAGATTCTACTTTAGCACATATTAAAGACGACATTAGTACTTTTAAATTGCTTCGATATCATTAAAAAGTTTAAAAATATAGGATCCATGTTCAAACTTTTTCGTTTAAGTTCACGTTGGAGAGATAGAAGTTAATTTAGTGAATCGATTTCAACATCGAGAAAATATTTTTTACTTCTAACTTGATTTCCGTTACATATTGACCTACATTGTTTAAGAGATAGAAATTAAAAATATAATTAGTCAGAAATGGTTATTTGTATAATTTCCAAATTAGATCAAAGTATATACGCAGCGGGGGCCACCACTTGTAACCGTACACGAGAAGGTTGTGGGTAGGTCTTCCACTCTTTGTGTAATAAAATATTTAATATTTTAATTTCCTCGCTCTGGTGACGAGGGAAAGCGTGGCATTGAGTTTCGCCGCTCATTATAAATACCTCCTGAATTCGGTGAAACCTTGAAAACAGAGTTATTCTCAAATTTCCTCTGCCTACTGGTATGTGCGAGATACAGCGTGAAGCTGAAAAAAAACTACAGTCTAAAAATAATAAAATATGAAATTCATGGAACATATACACATGTATATATGATATACACTATATTGTATCAATGATCTCCATGTACACGATATTATACCTACCATAATACACGCCGACACGTACATAGTGACAAGGGTCTCGGTGAACCTGATTAATTCCTGTCAATATGAGCAAAATCTCTGAAACTACGTCTCCTCGGCGACGAACCCTTCTTAGATATCTGGTTATTCGGTAGTAAATCCTTTCTTAAATGCGTTTTTATACAATGTCGAATATAAAAATCCCTCTGTCATGGTAATAGACTAGTAGTGGCGATGGTTAATTATATACATTCATTATGTGTGTCCAAACTATATATAATTAAAAAAAAAACGTTTCCCGCTTCTTTTTTTACTTGGGTTTGTCTCAGGTCTGCGGCAGCAACTTTAGTGAACCGGTGGTTATTTTGAATAAAAATGCTTAAATTTAAATTAGATTAAATTCTACAACAGCTAAACTAAAAGTGGTGTATGAGATAGAAAGAGCCATGGAGCGACACGTTTTTTATACGACCGAAATTCACGTACGAAAAATCGCGATTGCCTCGCGCGATTCTATCAACAATGTAGCCCGTGGGTATGTGTGCGTCACTATGTAGGTAGACAACAATAACTTACATTTCATAATTATTTATTTACGAACCAAATCTCATATTAACTCACTTATAAGTAAGTACACTATTATAAGGAGAGTTCAAAACAGTTTTCAACTAAATACTAGTGAACAACATCATTATACAACAAAGCTGTCATTGAAAAGTGATAGAGGTGTCTTTTTAATATTTATTATAACTCAGGCCAGTTATTAAAGGCATGTGACTGTAAACGACCGTTTTGGGTTAGATTCTCATTCAGGGAAAAAATATTAATATATTTGCTCTAGTAACGAGGCAAAAGGCGGCATTAAGGTCCTCCAAGAAATAATCAGATATCGATGTGTAATGGGTAACGATGGAAATGCAGTGTCTTATCAGAGGTCTCGCTGAAAAGAAAAAGGAAATAAATAGCATATAGTGAGCAAGAATTAGTGAAAAAACTATATAAATTATTTATAAAAAAATGCTTAATAACCGCATCTTACAATCAAGCAAAAATTATTCATAATTCTCAGTTAATGCCACCACACTCTGTTATATGATGTATAGAAATTGCGATACAAACCAAATGTTAAAGTTCAACCACAGCTATCGTCATAAATATCGTAGCTCGTGTGCCTTCCTTTACTAAATCAAAGCTGGGGTTGGAAAATTGGTAAATCCTTTCAGTACAGTAGGTCTATCATTTCCCTTATTTACATTAAATAGGCACTACAAATGTAATGCTTTTTCATTATACTAATATATTTTCTTTGTTCTTTTTCAAAAATCTGACATAAATTGACTGTAAAATTATAAATTCTCATAAATTTAATTTGTTTGTTTGTGCGTTTGTACGCAACAATGTAATCACATAAACGTATAATCAGATTTAAATGCAATTTCGATTATTAAGTTTTAGCAACTTTCCCTCAACATTTAGTGTTCGTTTTTTTTAAATCGATTAAAAAGTAAGTACGATAATTTAAAATAGTAAGTTCGACAAAATTGCTGCAAAATGCTGCAAACTCAAAATTTCACTTTTCAACGTATAATTATCGTCATAAAAGTGACAATATTACGCTTGTATTTAATGTATTTATGATTACTATCGGAAATATTAATAGTCTTCGATCTTAATTGTTTTATGTTATAAAGTCATACTACGAATCTAAAGTAATTAAAACAAGAGGCCTACTCGTACGTACACTGAGACACCGTGATAATGAAAGCTGCAATCAATTAGGTTTTAATTAACTGATCATCGCTGCGATGTTAACTTAGTTAGATAATTGACTTCATTCTAATTAGAAAGACCACCATAAATCAATTTCCGTGAATTAAGAATGACTATTATATATGAAAAGAGTTCAAATTTTTATATTTAAAGATAAATAAATAGCTTTCAAAATACAGTATAAATATAGAAAAGGTAACAAATTATACAATATTAGTACACTGATTGTGTGAACGAGTCTTATTTTTAATATTTAAACTGATAAAGTTTAAATATTAGAAATAAGATTCGATCAGCAACGAAATAAACGTTTTTTATTTGAGTATATGTAATAAACACAAATATTCTAAGAGTAAGCATTTGAAGATTTAAAGGATAATGAAAAAATATCAAATATTAAATATTTCATATCCCCGAGAGAGGACCCAACCTACAAAATGACGTGTTACAGTTGCGTATTAATGCATCTGCACAACGACAAACCCTGGCCTGGAAAATGTACTTAAATACAATATAAAAACATAACTTTTCCGTAAAGACAAACAAAACAACGAAATAGAATAAGAAGACGAGGCAAATAATGGCATCTACCATTTAAGCAGGTTGCTGTAGAATATTTCCGCTGATCTTATTTATATTGATGTCGTAATCCATACGAGCGCGAAACGTTTTTACGCTGCCGTGAACACACGCCTACAGTACACTGTACGTGTTCGTACGAAAAAACAAAACGTTAAATCGAAATCCTCTTATCACACAGGCGCATAAAGCTTTACAATCAAATTTAACTATGGAAGGTATATATCGAGGCCTGTCGTGGGATATGACTGTAAAAGCGTTTTGGATTATTACCCATCCCGCACATGGTGAGGTGAGGCAAAGGGAACTTGGGAACCTAGTGTTAAGTTACTTTTGTTCCCATTATGACACTTTGTTCCGAACAACGTTGCTACAAATTCAACGGAAAGTATCCGTTGAATTTGAGGCATTGCGTGTTCAGTGGTTTGACGCCGCGTTTTGCTTAGTTACCAAGCAAAGAAACGAAATACGAAATTTTAAATACTTCATTTCCTAAACAGGGGATCAAACTTACAACCTGTTGCGTCACACTCAAGTACGTGTACGAGTATTTACTTATAATTATTTACAAATTAAAAATATAGATATACATTAATTCAGTTATTGTTTACGAGAACTTTAACATTATAATAACATGTCTACCGTTTCATGTATATTGTTGACTTGCCAAGTCACCTGTTATCATCATACGTATAACATTTAAACTTTACGCATGTTTAATAAACCGTCCACTTATTGGCGGGACTTGTGTAAATAACCACAGGTTCTGTTGTTTTAGGACTAATGAGCTGTTTAAATGTTCGTCACGGAGTTCAGCCCCCGCCATTGATACGCTTGTTGAATATGTAAACGAAGTGCCTACATTTACCATGATTTCTCATTTATTTTGAGGCTAAGTTGCTTCATTTTGAAATACTTGCTTACTTTACGAACTTTGCTATTTTTATTTTTTAATTACTGTTCCGTACCTATTTTGTCTTAATATTTAAATTTCTTATTAGCTTCTTGCTGTATCAGAGAGGATTGGAAACCTCGTGTTAAGAAGTTCCGTTATCATTAAGATACATTCGTTTCCCATTTACTACTGGAGTGAAAGCAATGCGTGTTAAGTGGCGGAACTCAACGCCGCATTTTGCCTCGGTACTCGAATGGAGATCAGACCCACAATTTGTCACGACTGTAGATACGCGATTGTGCCCCCTTTTTTACCGGGGGTGGTAATAATCCGGTCCATCCTGCCCATGCGTGTTGCCATTACTGGCAACGTGACTCTACTACACTCACTTTAGTCGCCTCTTACGACACCTTCAGTACCAGGGCGATCCTATTCTATGCCAGAATCACTCAGCAAACACTCTAACGGCCTTTCTTTTTTTTCCTTTTTTTTTTTAGCTTCACGCTGTATCCCGCACTAGGCAGGGTAGGCATAGGGAACGGAAGTGAAACCCAGTGTTATGACACTTCGTTTCACTTCCGTTCCCCACTTGTACAGATGTATGAAATAATAATAACATTTGTAATTGACGTGACGGGACCAAAAAACTACGCTTGGCCTCATTACCAGAGTGAAGACATGGACATATTAAACATTTCATTCTCTCGAGTGAAAATTGAACCCACAATTGTCGCGTTTACGACCATACTTTTGTGCTTTGAGTTTAATATTAAAACACTACGTGATATATAATATATTCTGAAATGCGTAGACGTACGAGTAGTTACTAAGTCAATCGTAAACATTGAGTCTTTGTTTGAACTACGACCCAGGAAAAGGTCTAGATATGGCTGACTCCATTCGAAATGGATCATAGATATGTTGCTTGTTTTATATCTACACGGTGAATCCTGCACATGGCTGGGTGCCTGGGGAACCTTAGTACCTAGTCTTAACAGAGTAAAGTAAAATGCAATCTTCATAAAAAATCTAGTTTATGAATATTGTATTTTGAAAATACTTTAAGACTTAGAAATTTGATTTATGATATGAAGGTAGATTACAATACATATATAAAACAATCTTACAAGTGTTGATTGCTAATTATAACTATTGAAAAAGTAACAGATGCAAGAAACGATAACATTTCTTTTTCCCCGAGTGGAGATCGAGCCCACATTTCTTTACATTTACAATGTGACGCTTGTGCCAGCGTGCTGTGACAGGATTATAAAACACATATAGTACGTTAGGTATATATGCATTATGAATTCAGTCAACGTAAATATTCTAAAAAATGTATAAATATTTTGCGTCATAATTCACTAGGGCTATAAAAACCGTAGACACGTCTCGGAATGATTTTCTTTCCTCTCTGGGGATCTGCTTCGAAATATATTTACAGAAAGAGAATTTTGATCCCTTCCTAAACGTCGTTTCAGTTTACGAATGCGATACGGATTATTGCTATAAAACCGCATCTCAAACATAAAATAAAACCTTCTTAGCCAGAAATATTATGTGGACAATAAAACAACGTTTATTTATAAGTATTAACTTAGGTACTTGCTTTCGGTTCCACGCTGTATTCCGACTATAGCAAGGTAGGCAGAGGAAACTTGGCTACCTAGTGTTAAGACACTGCGTTCTGATTAAGACACTTCCGCTACTCACTTTTCACAGAATTCGGTACATTGTTTATTGAGAAAATTAATATATTTAATATTCCATATCCTCAAGACATTCATAATCGTTCGCCTTCACAATCGTTCACTTGTGACCCTGCGCTTTACTTGGTCAAATAAGTAATTTTCTTTTCAAAATTATTGACTTTGTAAAGTACAGACCGTATAATGTTGTTTTTTTTATTATGATTATTATTACAGAGTTATTATTATCAATTAATTTAGTAATTGTTACCTCTGAGTTAGGTAGGTTATATTAAACATATATTCATTTAATTTCTATCTACCCACGTTGTAGGTGAGGTGGTGAGGTGGCGAGCAGAATTTATATGAAACAATCAAAACTTTCAGTCGCATGAAAATAGTTTAGCAAATTGCATGTAATTTGCAGAGCCACGAGTACCTAAAGAGGAATCTGCTAATGGCCGTGCGGTGTTCGACCACATAACTACAATCCGCAGAAAGGTCTCCGTTTAATGTCTTTCATAAATTATTGTCCTCAACTGGAATTAAACATACAATTATTCTATTATTTATTTTGACTAATTTTACAGTGTTTTATATATTTATTTAGGTAGTAAAAGGTATAAAGATTTTAACATTGTTGGCATCCGCACCTCTTGGACACATATAAGAATTTCGACGTAGCTTGATAAGGACGGTTTACTTAGTGGTCAGACCGCTTGGACGATCTATTATATTTTATATAAGATATAAATATATACATCTATGTAATTGTTAATTTCGATTAGTGTCCGTCACTTAATATTTTAGGCCTGTCGTGGCGCAGCGGCACACGAGTGTGACTGTAACCGACAGGTTCTGGGTTCGATCCCCAGTCGAGGAAATGAAATATTTATTATTTTCAATTTAAATATTTAATGTTTCATTTCTTCGCTCTGGTAATAAGGCAAAGCGCGGCGTTGAGTTCCGCCACTCAACACGCAATGCCTCAAATTCGGCGGAAAGTGGGAAACGAAAGTGGAACGGAGTGTCATAACACTAGGTTTCACGTAGGTTTCACGTTCGTTCCCTCTGCCTACGCTGCCTAGTGCGGGATACAGCGTGAAGCTAAAAAAAAAAAAAAAAAAAAAAAAACTTAATATTTTATTATATCATAGTGAGGTAGGTAAGCCGTTGTAGCGCTGAGTAACAGCGAGAACCGGACTTTAAGAAGGCGTTTTTCTCGCAGCCAGAGCGAAGACATTAAAATATTAAATATTACATTTCTTCGGCTGGGAATCGAACCGACAACAGGCTCAGTCTCGGCGACACGACTGACTCATTAAGCTCTCTTCATAGGAACTAAACTATTTTCATTTCCCTGCTCTAGTGAGACATAACGCGACGTAGATACACACAACTTATAATGTCTTGAATTCCGGCGAATGGACGGTCTCACATGTAAGGCTGAAAAAAAAGTGTTTTAGTATTTCGTTCCGCTCAGAAAGATAAAATGGAATTCTTATTCTCTAACATTGTCGTCCGTCAAGATCGTTTCCCTTGAGATCGGTCAAAGGTATCAATATAAAATATTCAGGACTACGGTCCGTTGGAACATAAAAAGAATCTTCTCCGTCAATGCAATCAACAGATACAAGTATTTATAAATGGTTTTTGCTGTATTTTGTATAAATTTCGCCTTCACCTTATTCTCTAATTAAATCGCATTTTTTTTCAAAGCTGATAAGTGTCATGTTAAATGTATGGTATGGTATGGTTTTTTAATAATGGCGATGTTAAATGTATATGTTAAACGTCGATATAGTTAATCGACGTTTAACATGTACTATACTGATACACACATAATATAGAATTTTAAAAATAATAATTATATATGAAATATATCATTATTATTTTTAAAATGCTATATTATGGAAGCATATTATGTAATGTAAGTCTGTTAAATAATTATTTAATAATTACTGATTTGTCAATGTGTATTCGTACATTTGTATACTATTGGAAAATATAAAGAAATCAAACAAATTACTTTAACAAAACGGAGTGTCTTACCTCTAGGTTCTCCAGGTACCGCAGCTTATCCTGCTTTGTCCAGAATAGAACGTGAAGCGGACAAATATATACGTATATTTTATAAAAAAACCTAACTCTTCAAAGTACTTGCGGTTTGTATTCTATTAACTTAGCACTGGAAAGCTTTATTGGTTCAAACTTTAGTACTGAACTAACGAAGACAACCTCTTTGCATGTGCTGTTTTCAGACAACGAGCAAGTAATTAAAGAAACTAATTAAAACGAACGCTACTTGAAACTCTATTATGTAAATGGAAGTTAAACTTGTTTTAGCATGAAACTGTTTCTACTTCAAACGCTAGAAATACTAACTAGTGCTTTGAAATTTATACGTTTTCGACAAATAATTGAAATTTGTTAGTTCTCAAGCGTGCATGCATGTACATATATATATATATATATATATATATATATATATATATATATATATATATATATATATATATATATATATATATATATATATATATATATATATATATATATATATATATATATATATATATATATATATATATATATATATATATATATATATATATATATATATATATATATATATATATATATGTATGTATATGTGTGTGTGTGTCTTTGTTCTGGTAACAAAGGAAAGCGTCGAGTTTTACTAACTGATAAGAGATATTGGAGATAATCCAATTCAGTGGAAAAGAAACAAGTGTGTTAAAGTGAACAGAGTGTCTTGACACTAGATGCCAACTCTTTACCCTGCGCGAAATACAGCGTAAAGCTGCAAATAAAGAGAATATTACTGACGAGCCAAGCAAATGTCTATCAATGTGCAAATGTAAATGATTTGCTGATCCGTAATTACTGTAAAATTTAATCTAAATCTGCTTAGTAGTTATTGCTTGAATGTGAAACAAACATCCATCCTCTCAAACTGTTACATTTGTAATGATAATAGGACGTGAGTTATTTTTTGACAAACGTATGACAATGTCTCCAGGTCACTCTCCAAGTGCGTAGAGATACTACTTTAGAAACATATTATAATCTTATTGCTATATTCATGAAATTGTCACAAAATAATTCAGATATCTAACTAAAAGTTAAATTCTATATATTTTAAATTCACATATAAAACTGAACGAATCAAACCTAGGGAGCTGAGTTCACACACTCAATATATTTTCAATGGCAATGCTAGGAATTACTAATATGATCCCTCATTGGCTATGCGTAGACGATAGATATAGTATGTGAACGTACGTGTGTCCGCTCGACCGGGCCTTGGAAAGAAATATGCTTCATTGAATGGAATGGTTTATGAACTGTGACTGACGTTCATTGCCTTTATAAATCATGTGGTACATCAAATGTTTAGAAAGGAGATTTTTTTTTAATATTTATATTTTATTGCCATATAGTATCACTTTCAACATCAAAACATTTTGGTATGTAATATTCATTAAAAGCCAATAGTAGAAATAAGTTAGTCCAAATAACTTCTTTTACATTATTTTTCATTATCAAACAATAACGAATAAATCTTTTAAAACTCATTTACAGAATGACAAAGTTACATACACTTTTAATAAATCACCTCGTTTTCCAGGCCAATTGTGACATATACCTTTTTTATAGACCAAAAAGGTCAAATCAGAGCCAAAAATATCTTATTTCTAACGAAAATGTTAAAAATTAAGTTATATCTGTACTACAGTAAAAGAACAATATATATACTAAGTAAAATAATTTTGTATTATATATTTTGTTAACTAAGAAAATCCTAGTCATTTATGATAAGATAAATTCTAGAGACGAGAAGAATGCTATCGACAAATTCTACGAATGATGGGAATAGTTAAGACTCGTCGCATATTTGTTCTCGGCCTGTCGTGGTGCAGAGGCGGGCACAAGCGAGCGACTGTGAACGCGACAGACTGTACCCACAGTCCGTCTCTACTTGGAAAGAATTGTTGACTGAAGTGGTTTAGTTGCTTCGCACGACACTTAAAGCCTTAAAGGCGGAAAATCGGGAACGGAAGGTTCTTAGCGCTAGATTTCCTCTGTGTACCCTGCCGGGTGTGGGCCATTAGATGTTGTTAATTCACTTCACAATATTTTTGTATGTTTATATAAAATAAGTAACTTTATTTAAACGAAAAGAAGACAAACGACGCTCGCAGATTTTTTTGTAAGGAAAAATTTAGGAGCGATATCGGGTAACTACAGTGACGTTAAAATGAATTCGATAGTCGATCGTATTTTTCATTACACGTACGTTACGCATACACATTCTCAAGTTATTGGTTTCACGAGAATAAAGTGTAATTCGATAATTTTAATAGCATTATATTATATTGAGGCCTGTCGTGGCGCAGCGGCACAGCACTGTGTGTGACTTCTATTCCTCCGCTCTGGTAACGCAGCAGAGCACGTCATTGATTTTCATCATTTAAGACAAAGCACTAAGATCGCTGCGAGGAAATGAAAGTGTCTTAATGGGAACGGGGTTTGTATGTTACCAGGTTATCGCTATCTTTCCTATTATCTGTGGTATACATCCTGCAGCGTGTGCTAGAGGAATCAACCAATCAGGACTTTAAGTAGAAAAATAGAAGAAAACGAAGGTCTATAAGAATACATTTTACAAAACGCTTTATCGACACTCTACGTTGAATTCTTCCGCATTAGGGACCAATTTTCTACGGGGTTAAATAAATGTGGGCAATTTCTGAGAACGTTTGTCATCAAAAGAAAAGTTCTAACGATGCTCATACACTCTGCGGCTCAGGTTTAATATGGCAGATTGTTAGTTGTCATTTCCATTATTGAAACAAGTTGGAAAACACCTTTAATACGGTATCAGTACTTTGCTACTAGTATCACTTGTTTAGAAAAAAGTTAATACGATATTTTTGTACTTTTAAACGCGGCTGAAAGAAAAAATGTCACTTATGATCTTATTTTATTATAACACATTTACTTCTGTTATGTCTATGTACTTTTAATTATGTATGTAGGTACAGTAATTATCACTCATTTTCTTTCCGAAGTGTGGAATAATACTTTAAAAATAGTAAGAACATTAGATAAATAGCATTTTCTCTTTCACTACAGAAATGCTAACAACACAAACAAGTTGTAACAAGCATGTAAAAATTTTGACGTAGCTTGATAAGAACATTTGGCACTGTTGGTAAGAGTTGGTGGTTGAACGGTTTCCAAGAGGCGCGGGTTCAAATCCTGCTACGTTCAAATTTTTATACGCTTTAAAATTTAGTATTCAGTAACTTGAGTGAACCGGGGAAACCGGTAATTTGTGTAACGTTCAAGAATACGTTTGATTATTTGAACAAAATATTCAAAGTTGAATTGAAAATCAATCAAAATATATTCAATAGATTTTAAAAAACGAGGCCATCGTGGCCGCCAAGTTCTCAGTATGTTCTTTAAAGTATATGGGAGCTGCAATGTTCTGTTGCATACACTTTAAATCCGACCGAAACAAATGAGAGTCGACGTCTCGTACGTTAGCTGTCTTCATTGTTTAAAATAAACTTGGCCGTGGAGGCAAGCTCGAGTATCTTGCACTGAGATAGGTAAGAAAATATTGTCACATTCTATAAAATATATTATCAGTTATAGAAGTACGTACTCGTAAGTAAGAAGACGCGGTA
The DNA here is from genome assembly GCA_019049475.1 of Eueides isabella. Taxonomy (NCBI): domain Eukaryota; kingdom Metazoa; phylum Arthropoda; class Insecta; order Lepidoptera; family Nymphalidae; genus Eueides; species Eueides isabella. The sequence continues at coordinate 11,468,197 of CM032405.1, read as the reverse complement.
ACCTGTTAAGATTCTTTCGTTACCTTTTGTACTCTAAATTCTTGAGACATTATGTTGTGTTAATGCGTGGCCTTAAAAGTAAATATTTTGGAACATTAAAGCAATATGTAAAAAAAATAAAATAAAATAAGCCTTTATTGCTGCTTAACAATTTCCAAAAAAATAATATTTTACCTTGTTTACAGTTTAAAATATATTATCTACATTTCCTATATATTATTTTATTGACCCTAGTAAACGTTTGTAAAATTGATTTTAATTAACAGCTTGTCCTTCGACATAGGCCTCCTCTAAAGCTTTCCATTTTTCCCTGTTTCTTGCTGTTCTCATCCACTCTGGACCGGCTATTTTTTTTATGTCATCTTCCCATCGTTTGCTTTGTCTTCCTTTATTTCTTTTACCGTCTCTGGGGTACCACTCTGTTATTACTTGCGTCCATTTTTCCTTTGTCTCTCTCAACATATGTCCTGTCCACCTCCATTTTAAAGTTTTGAATGTTTTGTTTGTGTCTTTAAATTTAGTTTTTTCCTTTATTTCTTTTAATCTTATTTTATCTCTTCTTTTGACACCAATTACACTTCTCTCCATTCCATTCTGACAAACTTTAAGGTCATTAATGAGGCTTTCTGTCAACGCCCATGTCTGACAACCATATGTTAAGCAGGGCAAGATACATATGTTGAATATTTTCCTTTTCTCTTTGATCGGCATGTTCTTGTCTTTCATAATTTCGCTGAGAGACCAATACCTTCTCCATGTGATCGCTATTCTTCTTTCAATTTCTTTGAACATAGTGTTTTTTGATGCTAGAAGCTGTCCTAGATATATATACTCTTCCACATATTCTATATCCTCTAAGTTGACTTTGATATTGTATATTTGTGAAGCGTTTGTCATAATTTTAGTCTTAGACGTGTTCATAGTAAGACCTGCTTTCGCGCTCTCTTCTGATAATTGTTGCAACATTTGCGCCAGTTGTCTTGGGCACTCTGAGAATAATACCAGATCGTCTGCAAAGCGCAGGTGGCTTAACTTCTTACCGTTAATATTCAGTCCTTCCTCGTCCCACTGTAGATTCCTAAATATATTTTCCAAGGCCGCTGAAAATAACTTGGGTGAAATAGGGTCTCCTTGTCGGACGCCTCTCTTTACAAGGAATTCTTCACCCGTTGTTTCGAGCCTAACTCGAGCTGTGCTATTGGAGTAGATGTTCTGGAGTAGTCTTATATACTTACTATGTACTCCCTGCATGTGCAGTGCTTTCCATATATAGTGATGTTCCAAAGTGTCGAAGGCTTTATTATAATCGACAAATCCCAAACAAACAAAAAAAAGACAAAAATATAACGAATATAATAAGACCTATTATCGTCTTATTATATTCGTTATATTTTTGTATAACTTGCCTAACAACGTGTATATGGTCTATAGTTGAGAATTTACTGCGGAATCCTGCTTGTTCTTTGGGTTGATTTTCGTCTAAGGTACAAGTGATTCGGGATAGAATAATTTTTGAGAAGACCTTGTATACATTAGACATTAAACTGATAGGTCTATAATTGGTCATATCACTCTTATCTCCCTTTTTATGCAGTAAAATAATTGTAGATTTAGTCCAATCTTTGGGAACGCTTTCGGAGTCTATTAATTTATTAAATATATTTGTTAATATGGGAGCGATTATTGGTGTAGTGGACTGTAGTAACTCATTTGTTATCTGATCATCCCCTGGTGTCTTGTCTTTCTTTTGTGTTTTGATTGCTCTAATTGTTTCTTTTGTTAGGATATCTGGGATTATTTCTGAATCTGTGTTATTTAGTTTACAAATCATATGTTCTTTATTTTTACTTTGATATAGGTTTCGATAGTAATCTGTCGCCACTTTTAGTATTTGTGTTCTATTATTTGTGTATTTAGTATTTGTTGTCTTTATTTTTACCATCCACTCTTTCTTAGTATTTAATTCTTTCCTCGCTTTTTTTATTCCACCAGTTTTTTCAATATACTTTTTAAATATGTTTTGTCTTCTAAGCTTTTTATCTTTTCTAATATTTTTATTTATCTTTTTACTTAGCTCTACTATTTTCGGTTGGTTAGTCTTCTTTTCTTTCTTTTGTAATATTTCTTTTCTTTCTTGTAGTAATTGGTACGTCTCGTCTGAGACAATTCTTTTGTTTTCTGTATTTACTTTCTTAGCTTCTGATTTTAGTATGTTTATGAGTTTGTTGTATTGTTCCTGAACCGATAGTGTTTTCTCTGCATCTTTATTAATTACTTCTTGAATATTGTCATTTAGTTGAGCAATATTGCCGGTGCATATGATAGACGAATTGTCCTGACGATATTTCCTTTTGATTTTTAATGGTGCTCCTGTTAGCTTAATACGAACCATTCTATGGTCTGAACTAAAATTTAGGTTATGTATAATGGAGATATCTTTGATGAATTTGGCATTATTTGACAGAATAAAATCAATTTCGTTTTTGTGAATTCCATTAGGAGAAATCCATGTCCACTTCTTATTATCCCTCTTTCTATAAAAACTGTTAATAATTTTTAGTTTGTTTTCCAACGCGAAGGTGACTAATCTCGATCCATTTTTACTTCTTTTTCCTTGTCCATATTTGCCCACGGTATATTCTTCTCCACTGTTAGCGCATGTTCCTATGCGTGCATTAAAGTCACCCATGACTATTGTGTTTTTATTATATGTTTGCATTGCTATTCGTAGATCATAGTAAAATTTTTCAATGTTAGATATATCTACCTTTCTGTTACCTTCAGTTGGTGAGTATGCCTGAATGATTGTCCACTTTTCTTCTTTATCTAAAGGTAATGTGATATTCAAAACTGTTATTCTTTCAGATATTCCCTTTAACTCTTCTATTTTATGTGTAAGATTCTTCTTAATTAGAAAGCCCACCCCATATTGTCCTTGTGTTTCACCTTTGTAGTGTAAGATGTAGTCTCCGTAATCATTGATACCTTCTCCTTGCCTTCTCATTTCACTTATTCCTATTATGTCCCATTTTATATTTTGTAGTGCCAATTCGAGTTCTAGACGTTTCTCAGTAGTTATTAGTGATCTAGCATTAAACGTAGCTATGTATATATCAGAGGTATTTTTTTTTAACTTTAGAGGGTCATGGTCTACTTCCCCCACGAGGACCAGTCGGCTTGGGGGAGATTTTATTGTTTTAGTATTTTGTTTTCTGTATAGTTGGTACTTTCCATTTTCGGTGCCTAATTGCTATTGTTTCTTGATACTTGGGCTAGTTGAAGATGAATTAGATCGGATTCGCATCATATCAAATGCATTTTTCCTATCGGTCGATGTGGTTAACGTTTGATGTTTCCTTGGTTGGTACTCTCGAGGTGAGGTTAGACGCTTCCCTCTTTCTCTTTTCTATAGCGTTTGATTTTTCCTTTATCACCAGTTTATCGTGTTTCAAGTAGGCAAAATTACCCTTTTCTCTTTCTTCTACGAGCTTAAGTTGTAGCGTCTTCCTCTTTTCTAAGGTTGCTTTGGAATAATCTTCGGTTATATATATATTTTTGAGTTTCTTCTTATTTTTCATAATCTCGATTTTCTTCCAGCCACTAACGAATGAAAGAACTATAGGTCTTGGTTTACCGTTTTTATTTCCTTTCCCGATACGAAATATTCTGTTTATTTCATATTCTTCTAGGACAATGTTCATTTCATCCGAAAAAAGTTTTTTTATTTTAGTTGGTAATTCCCGTATTGATTGCTCATCTTCATTCAACCCATGTATTATAATATTATTCCGTTTCTTATCCCCCTCCAAATGTTCCACCTTCTCTTCCAACTGTTTCAGTCTATTTTTTAACAATTGATTTTCTTCCAATATTGGTTTTAATTTTAGTTCCATTTTTTCCATTATCGTATTAGTTAATTGTAGTGTTTGGTGTTCCATTTCAATTTTCATGTTATCAAATAAAAGTTGGAATTGACTTTCCATTACAAGTAGTTAATAAGTTAAAGTTGAATTTTTAGATTGTATTTCTTTTACTGACAACACTTGTATTTCAGTTGGCAACGCTGTCAGTTGATGTCTTTGACAGATGACTTGTAATCTATGGATAATGACTAATTAACAGTTCTAACCTCGAATTGTTTGCTTCGGTTTATATAACTAAATCTTCTCGGTCCAATGAATATGTGTTATATTTTTATAAACGAGCACTTGAAGCCACTTATTGTTAATTATAAAAACGATACTGCACAGTGAAACTCCGACTTTTACTATTGTTTTTTAAATTATTTGTTGAACGTTGTAACTGTGATGTTTACGAAGCAAGCACCGGAAACGGAATCCGGAACCGGAAAAGCAATATGTAACTAATTTTTAATTTATATACATATATTTCTAAATTTACGTCTAGATTTACTAAGCGCTACATAATCCTAATATATCAAGTAAAAAAGATTCTTCCGCCAGAACACTTTCATTATTCCTTAGAAAAATAAATGTCGGTAATTTGCGAGGGCGTTTATTGCCGAAAGAAAAGTCGTGGTGATGTTTGGAATCGCTATAATTTAACTGAGGAATTTGGAAGCACCAAGTACGTACTAACGTCAAGACTGTTTAAGACAATATATAATTCAATAACTTTTGAAAAATTATTGTTTAAGCAGAAAATTTAAGTTTTACAATATTTATTTAATACTATCTCGTGTATAACATTAAACAAAATTACAAATACTTTTCTATTTCCCTTTTTTTTATAACCACCAAAAAAGGTAGAACCAGCAATAAATATTGATCGAATAGTGAGACAAACATTCCCGTTCAAGGAAAATAAATACACAATATGTTGATTTCTTCATTCTGGTTACGAAGAACAGCGCGGCGTTGACTGCCGCCACTCAGCAATCGGTGGAACAGAAATGTCTTTAAGGGTACTGAGTATACAATAGTTATGTTTATGTTATATAAGTTATTTTCATGCATTGTTTTACGTGTAACATCGCACAAATCAATCCTTAATATTTCGCTGACACGCTCCTACCGGGCTGGGAAATTTATAATATTACCTTTACAAAATCAATTTTCTCAGAGAGTGTTGAAGCAGGCTCCATATCTATGAAAAGTCACGTATTACGAAAGTAACATAATTTGAACAGTAACATGGCGCGATAGTGATTATGCGAGAGCATTATTCTAGAATTTGTTGCCGAATCAATGTATAAAATGATATCAAGTACTCGTATATGTGCGTTTGTATAGCTCATAGTTTATAAACAATTATAAATGATATTATAGTATAATAAAATATTTGTTAGTTTTCAAGCGTGTGACTGTCAACATGAAGATCGTGCTCCCTTTTCCCAGCGACATATTTTGAAATATGACCAAACGCCGCATTCATCTTCACTAAACACACCAACGGGGACGCACTGGGCTGGCAGGGGTCGCTGCGAGCCGGCAGACCATCGTTACCCCTAATTTAGCGAAAGAGGTATTCCGTGACGATTGGCGCAGCGTGTAACTAAGTAAATAAATTATAATCTCTAATTTTCAGTAATGAATAAATATATGAATATTAGTATATTAGTATTTTTTTAATATTATCTAGACATAAATTTTAAGTTAATGGTAGTGTCTCATACTCCAGTAGGACCTTCAAACTCCTTTAATTAATAATTGTAGGTCGAATGCGAGTCTGCGAGCTGCCAAGAGGCTAAATTAGTAGTTTATTAAAGTAAAGTTGTGGAGATGAACATGAACGCGAACTTGCGGAAAATACTTGAAATTTTTTCAGCGCGTAAATTGTTTGCGAGCTATTAAACTCGATGAAATCTGGAAAGAAAATCTTTAGTTACCACCTCAGCGTTCGAGTAATTAACTTTACTTTTTATTATTTTAGCTTCACGCTGTATCTCGCGCATGGCACCTCTGCCTACCCGGCAGAGGCAACTTGGGAACCTAGTGTTGTTCTGTTTAAAACACTTACACTCCATTACCTACTGATTGCTGAATTTGAAGCATTTTCGTGTTGAATGGCGAAACTCAACGCCGCGGTTTGCCTAGTTACCAGAGCGAAGAAATGAGAACATTAATTTAATTTGGACATATTAAATATTTCATTTCTTCGTGTGGGGATCGAACCCACAATCTATCGTTTGCACTCACACGTGTGTACCGCTTCGCCACCACAGGCTTCAAAGCATTGGCAATAGTATTTTTTTATAAATAAGTTAACTGATCACTACATATAAATAAAATTATAGCAACACAAGCTTCCGTACTCGGCTTCATCCCTCGGATGTGTATGTTATATACATATATACATTGTGTCTTAGGGACACAATGTATATAAAGTAGACACAGAATTTAATGATGTGAATTCACGGAACGATATTAAACATAGACTTAATGGTATTAAACTTAGATCTATCCTTCTCGCTGAATGGAGGAACTCGTCATGGAGAACTTTAGACAGATCTATTCTTTCTCTTCTCTCTCGTCTCGTCTTTTTTAAAATTTATGGTAAATATTTTATAGCTCATTACTAGATATGTAAAATTATTATATTGTACAATACTTTATGAGCGACGCCTGGGGAATGTTAATAATTGCGACACAGTTTTATATTAATGCAGTTATTACCGACTTCAGTTTTTTATAGTTATGTAACAAGTTTTTTGAAAATAAAGATTATTATTATTATTATTCATTATCTGAATATTCAATATATTTACCAAGCAATTTTCAACTAACAATTTTGACTTTTTAATATCATATAGGTGACTTTTTAATATAATATAAATGGAAATCCATATGATATTTATTCTGAAATGTACTCATAGATCATATTCATGATTGCGCGATGAAACACTTTCAATATTAAATTCACAGCATATGAAAAGGTTCAGACAGTTTATCTGACGATTTCTGCTGCTTACTTTGTGATATGTCTATTACTGGCCACCAGGGATACATACATGAGATGGAGTTGAAATAATATTGGTGAGCTATTGGGAATAATGATGAAGGCACGATACGTGTTTCACGGAGCTGACTGAGGATTTTTCTCTCAAAATCAAATTTATAACTTATTTTGTTTTTTTTTTCCTTTTTAACTTCTATGTAAAATATAAAATATGTTATTAGTCTCACCTGTCTGTGTGTTTGTGTGTTTGTTTACTGAAGGAATAACCTGGTATAATGCTGTTTTCTTTTAATCGGCTGGCTTATTCAATGTGGTGGTTCTATACTTTAGCTTTCTGAAATAGTTTTAACACGAAAAAATTCAAGAATATATAAAAAAACAATGTAAGAAAGCTTAAAATAACTAAATCTGTCCGTAAGCTCGCTTGTCTGTCTTTTTGTGCCTTTGGACACGCACGTCATTGGAACTGCTCCTCGTTTGAATATTTTATTATTAAGAGAAGAGAGAATAAATCATAAAATATTTAATAACAAAATTTCATCAGAAAGAGAAAGGAAGGAATATAAAATCTGTCAATAAATGCCAGGAATAAGTCAGGAAGACATTTTTTTAGCAATATTAAATAAAATCTCTTCAGGTTTAATGGTACCGTTTATTTAGTATGTAATACGAAAAACCACTCTAAAATAACTAGACAATCTCTCCTAAATGTACTTTAATAATATTAAATAAATAAAAAGCGAACAAAGTCACGTGACAGAGCTTACTAGTGTTTATGCATTATACATGTTTCTTTGGTTAATTATCTTAAAAGCATTCGACTTTCAAAATAAAAGCCATAAAATTTCACCATTTTGGTAATAACTGTTAACAAATGTTTTTACTTCTTCAAATAAGGAATGAATATGAAGGAATCACTTGGCTATATTATGAATAAATTATGGTTTTACAAGGTACTAATACAACATTCGATTTAAGTGGATCAGATCATACGAATATAGGGTATTATTTTATTTTAGTGAAAAAGTATAGAATCAGGTCTGTTGTGGCGCAGGAGCACTAGCATATGACTGTGAATGCGATAAGTTGTGGGTTCAATTCCGTCTTGAATGTATTAAATATCTAATAATTAAAATTTTTCTTTCTGGTGACGAGACAAATCACGGCGTTCAGTTTCGCCACCCAGTTGTAATGCCTTTAGATTTTTGGTGGGGATCGGAAGGTGTTTAGTACGACCCTTGTGTCTTAACACTCTGTTCTCAATTCACTCTGCCTACGCTATTATGTGCGCGATACAACGTAAAGCGAAATGAAATTATATCACTTTTATAACTATGTACAAATAGCCATTTTTTAATCTTCTATACATAATTACAGAAGCTCTTAATTTTAATACATTGCTTAAGAGAATGCCGTGGAGCAGCGGCAAAAATAAAACCCTAACCCTATTTGCATTGGCAAATCTAAATAAAGGATAGTCTTTGAAATATTCGAAAATCATCCTAATATTGTTTATTTTTTTCAGGTTCACGCTGTATCCCGCACGAGGCAGAGTAGGCAAAGGGAACCCGGGAACCTAGTGTTAAGACACTCCGTTACACTTCCGTTCCACATTCGATGGCCATAAACTTAAGTCGTTGTCGTAATCTTTTCTCTTGGCATCTCTTTTTGGGTGACGTTTGGATTTTATATATAGCCTGCAGTTTTCGTCAAATTAATTATGGATTTTATGTAAAATTAGGTACCTCATTTTGAACACAGTATTCATACAGTAAAATTGTTTGGGACACAGTATCTTGCAGATAGCTGGCTAGTCATGTTTGGAACCTAGTGTTAAGACACTCCGTTCCCCTTAAGATACTTCTGTTTCCCATTTGCAGTCAAATGTAAGGTAATGCATGTAGTCAGAGCAAGAAAATGAAAATATTAAATATTTGCATTGCCTCGTATGTACAAGGCAATGCACATATTTAGAACAAAATATCCAGGCCGAGGCAGGAGACAGATGCCGTCGTGTTTGGACTTTTTATTAAATAATAACTATAACAAAAATACTTCTTATAGGACACTTCTGTTGTCCCATTTTCTAGTTTTCGAAAAATTTTAAGATTGGAATAACTTATTAAATATTGAAAATATGAAGAACTACTTAATATTAGAGTTGAGATAAGAACATAAAAGTTACGCGAGCACAAGTATCAACTGCAGCAAGATAATTTGGAAAGATGCCAAAATGTAAGCACTTATACCCTTAGTTTTAAAAATGTGATTATAGCCTGGGGTACATTTTATACGTTATAATTCTCTGCTCTAATATTATGTTAAAAATACTACGGAATATAATCAGAATTATACACTACCCATAACAAACTAACATTTTTAGAACGACCCGTCGCAGCGCAGTGTCAAAGGCGTACGATTTTTTGACGATTCCGTTCTTCGTTTTTCCCTAAAAATTCGAGACATAACGGTGAATGTTATTCCGCGTTGATTTTGCTTCGTTAGTGGGAATCGAATCAATAAATTCTAGGCCCTATAATTCCATTGTTCTTCATATTTATAAATAGATAGTAATTACTAGATAGTAATTACTTTTTAACAGTAGATCAAATAAAAAAAATAATGTCTCATATCGTACGACATCATTCTTTGAGTCATTTAGGTCAATCCAACATTATTTCCTTTTTGTTTGATCCAGAACTTCCTGATTCTAGCGTGAATGTGCATCCAAATGTAGTCTTTACTTTTATAAAAGTATTTCAAGTTGGTCAGAAAGAACGTGCGAACCTAGTGTTGAAATGATCAGTTCAGTTTCTAAATTCACTTTTCAAATTTCAGGCTTTGCGTGTTGAGTGGTGGATATAAACGTCGGATTTAAAGTATATGTAATATCAAATTATATGTATTGAATATAACAATGTAATAACGATTTATAATCTCCCAGTCCTTTTATAGTGAGAAATATATGATTCGCCATAAATAAGATTTTATCACATAATAACTATCAAAATTATAGCACCAGAGCGCGGCGTCAACGACTCCTCGTCCGGTCGCAGTGTCGTATAATTGGATTGCGTCTGTACGAACATTTTGATTGCCGATAAAATGACACTGAGGGTGGAATGATAGCTTTCTATCAAAGTTGTATTATAAATGTTAATGTACGTTTGTTTGTCACAGTTTTACGCCAACAATACTCAAGTCATCATCGTGTATAAGATAAACTTGGTACACGTATTCTTAGAGATATTAGAAATAAGAAAGAATGAAACAAAAACCTATCAAGTACAAAGCTTTCAATTTATTATTTTATTGACTAAATTATATAGATATCTTCGGATGTTTTATATGATATATATTTTAATAAAAAAATATTGTTTGTTAGTCTCATATCTTAAGATTTTGTTTCAACATTTTATGACCATTTTCAAATAACTGATTTTCTATAAAGTTGGTTAACAATTTATAATTTTAAAGTGAAAACATCATAAGATAACGTTAATGTAAACCATTATTATTTATTTTATATAATATAAAGGAGAAGTGAAATGGATTTTTTTTTTCAATAAATCAACATATATTTGGTCCCATTAATTCAAATATTTTGTTAACATAAATTATACTCACTCACTCAGCTTCACGCTGTATCCCGCACATAACAGGGTTGGCAGAGGGAACTTGGGAACATAGTGTTAAGACACTCCGTTCCACTTCCGTTCCCCACTTTCCGCCGAAATTGAGGCATTGTGTGTTGAGTGGCGGAACTCAAAGCCGCGTTTTGCCTTGTACCAGAGCGAAGAAATAAAAACATCATATATTTAAATTGAAAATATTAAATATTTCATTTCCTCGAGTGAGGATCGAACCCACAACCTGTCGGTCAGTCACAACAGTCACACGCTTGTTCCGCTGCGCCACGACAGGCCTAAATTATACGCATATTAATTATGGAAGATATTAATTACAAGTAACACTTAGGACGATAGTGCCTCTCTATAGCGAGTTCCACCCTCTCCCTTGTACGCTCGGCTTACGGACTTAGCAATGAGTCACACCTTATCGTGCATGAAGCCAGCATACATTGTTTTATAAGACGTTATATACGAACAAAATTTCTCCGACACTCAATTTTCAATGCCTCAAATTCGGCGGAAAGTGGGTGACGGAAGTGGAACGGAGTGTCTTAACACTAGGTGCCCCAGTTCCCTCTGCCTACCCTGCCATGTGCGGAATACAGCGTGAAGCTGATTGATTGATTGACTTACCTTTTTCCTTACTTTTAATTTTCTTACGTAATTTTTTCATAGAAAATCGTCTCTTCTCACATGTAATTTATTTGTTCTCACGTTATTGTATAAAATGTAAAGTTTTTATATGGTTATTTTGCACGTTCGTTATTCTGGTAACATACACAGGGGTACACAAAGTCTACAGGGGTTGATATGACGCATGAAGAATAAATTACTTTCGCCCGATGTGTGTCGCCCTGTCAAAGTTCAACAACCTCGATTTGTATCTATTGTCGTTTTGGGGTGTATTCAAATATCATTGTTTGAAAAGTGATCAGTTTACTTGTATGTTTATATGGCATATGTGTAACGCATAGTTTTCAAATATTATATCGATATCTGTAATCCAATATCAATTTATAATTTTACTAAAAAACGTAAAAGTTAAAATATATGTTTAAATGAGTTACAACAAGCGAATAAGAAATTCGACGTTGCTTGATGCGAACGTATGGCTTAGTTGGTCAGAGCGTTTGGACGGTTTCCAAGAGGCGCGAGTTCAGATCCTACTACGTTAAGATTTTTATGTTTTTAAAATTAGTATTTTTCTTTCCAAAATGTGAAGTAACAATTTAAAGGTAGTAAAAATGTGTACTAAAATTGTTATTCTCATGTCTTTGATTTTCGCGATTGTTACACATTTTAAATGAAACACTTTTAAAAGGATTAATCGCGTATATTCAATGGTAAACATTTTTGGGAAACCCAACGTTTCGAACATTTTACAGTAGTCCGTGGTCACGGGTAAACTGAGGTGGCATTTGTCTGTCAGTTGATATAATTAATATATCAAACTACCGCCAACGATTCCTTAATTGCTTCGCGTACTGCCCTGGATTCTTGCAGAATGACCTAACTGTATCTGGTCCTCTAGTGTGGTGTGCTGGGGATTTTAATTTTTTTAAGTGTGGGTCCCAGGTGGTGGTGGTAGGGAGGACTTGATGTTAAGATATTCCGTTTCTATTAAGATACTGTCGTCCCCGAATGAGTCTCGCACTCTGTAAACAACGCAACAACGGTTGAGGCCTCTTTCTTTCTAACGCATTGACAATGTGGTAAAAAATAGTATTGAATTCCGCTAAGATCCCGTACGGAGATTGCCAGGTTTCATTTGCCTACCTTGCTTAACAGCGTGAAGCTATAAATAATAATATTTAAATATTTAACGTAGCTATGTATATATAAGATTATGCGTTACGTAAACTATTATCGTAGAAGCAATGAGGCATGGGTTTGCGAATTAGCTTCCGGCCGTTTAACTTTATCGTTAGTTCATAATGTATTTACTGAACGCGTCACTGCCTGCCTCCGACAAGACGCTCGTTTGTTGAGGAACTTTATCAGCCACCGGATGCAACCGCTACTCCGCAAACTAATTAATGTTCTCGATTCACCCTGCCATTTTGTAATGGGCCTGTCGTGACGCAAAGGACGAGCATACGACTATATACATATACTAATATATATATATATATATATATATATATATATATATATATATATATATATATATATATATATATATATATATATATATATATATATATATATATATATATATATATATATATATATATATATATATATATATATATATATATATATATGCCGATTGGCAGTATTTCCAGGTCGATACGAATTGGGTGTCTTCAAAAAGCGCGTCTACCTCCACCTTAAAGGCCGGAAACGCACCTGTATCGTACCGTGGGCGACGGTGATCACTCACCATCAGGTGACATGTTGTACGCTCGCTTGCCTTGACTTTTCCATTAAAAAAGCTTAAAAGTTTACTAAACAAAACCGAAAATACATTTATTAGGAACTTTTTACTTAACGACGCCTCCTTGCAAACCGGATCTTATATTATCAATTGTCAAAGTTTAAAAACTTAATCCACTCAAGGGCCCTTTGGAAGAGCGCGCATGCGGCATGCGGCCTGTCGTGCACGAACGGGAGACTCAGGATATTCAGCGAGCGTCCCCTGAGCGGGAAGCACGCCTCGCCTCCTCGCTCCTCGCCTCGTAATGGAATACGGACGCGTACGGTGACTTGTAAACGTAAACAAGTCAACAAAATATTATAATACCAAATTTTGGACTGAAAATACTTATTTTAAGTGTTGCCCTATTAAATGGCTTTGTATTTACAATTTGTATGTGCTTTCTAAAATGAAGAGAAGGAAGAGATTTTTTGTGATTGTTCTATAGTGAATAACGTTGTTAATTTGGCACGTGCTTGTAAGGTAGGACGATAGATATTATGTAATGAGAACAGTTCGCCGTTACGTGACAATGAAAGTTTTAATACTGATTGCGCTTTGCGGTGAGTACCTTAGATGATAGAGTAAAATAAATAATATTGTGTTTATAATAAATAAATTACGTGAAAATTTTCTGATTTGTCGTTCGTCAACGTTTAATTAACAAAGAAGAAATACTCTTCCATTTTCCACTTTTTGGCGAACTCTTGAGACATTGCCTGTTTAGTAACAGAACCCAACGTCGCGCTTCGCCTCGTTTCCATAAAATTCCTCAAGTAAGAATAGAACACACAACCTCAGATAGGCTTACAATCGCACGCTTCTACCCCTTCGTCATTATTTCGCCTATTTTATTAGATGTTTTATTTTTATTTTACGATTAAAAATACCTAGATATTTATTTATTTTAAAACTGTAACTATTAACGTGAAGTCTTATATAACAGTTATTGAATAACTTTTTGTATCTACATATATATTGTTATATAATATATTTTCTTCCACACTAGACAAAACGAGAAAGCGAGAATAATAATTAGTATCAATATAATAATTCGGTGTATCTTCACGAGATAATCAAATAAACCACTTTATTGTTAAATAATTATACAATATATTTCGACAAGACAAAACACAGCGTTAGGTTCCGCCACTCAACACGCAATGCCTTGGATTCTGTGTAAAATGGTGAATGGAGTGTTATCATATTTCGTGAAGCAAAAAAAAAAACAAGAAATATATTATATATTTAATTAACAAAATATGTATATATTTATAAATGTTAAGACACCTCAATGTCGTTAAAACCCTTCCATTCCATTTCCATTTCCCTACTTTTCGCCAAAATGTTTATTAGAAACAGGCATTGTGTATCGAGAGACAGAATTCAACGCCGGGCTTTTTCTCGTTCCATAATAAATGAATACATCGAAATTTTTAGAAAATATTGCGAACTATTACTAACTAACTACTAACTAGAGCTAACAGAGGTATCTAAATATTTACAAGGAAAATGTTTACACGTTTTTTAAAACGTGTTTTTACGGGACCTACTCGTTTATCACTGCGAGTGTATTTTGTTTTTCCTTTGAAAACAATCTGTTTTATATAAATTACTTTTAGCACAAAAATTGGAAAATATGTAACTAAAACTATTGTATTGGAAATTATAGCCTAACCTACCCGCGAGGTCGCTAGTGTTTATATTAATACTTTCTTTTATTCACTCTAAAGACGAGGTGAACTTCACCATTAAATTCAAAACTCAAAACGCGTTAAATGAAATAACATAATATTTTGTGTTTGTTTTATCAAATCGGTTAAAAAATAAAAAAAGTTCCGCCAAAATACAAAAAAAAAAATGGTAAGATCGACGTTATTGCTATGAAATTTTAGTCATTAAGCTGAAAGTTTAGTTTTAATGGATACACATTGTCTAAAGAGTGACAATGTCATCAGAACAACAAACAAGACGACAGCAAGTCATTTGTAGTTTACTTTAATTCTTTCTTTGCATCTTCTGCATTATAGCTAAACAGGTACTTTATACATCATTGCAATATATTTTTTATTTAATTGTTACAAGTAATAAAAAATAACAAAACGTATATATATTTTTGGGAATCGAACACAAGACCATCATTCTAATTTGATTCTACTTCTAGATATAACAAATAGGTATTCAAATTTATCAATCTGAGCGCGAGTCTCTAACAATTCAAGCAAAATTGCTGAGCCAGTAGTATATTAATATTCAGTGACTACATTCAAGAAGTTAGTGTTGTTTGTAGTAGTTGCAGGAGCAAACACGAATATATCATGATACATAATTAACGAATAGATACACAAGCGTGCGACTGTAACGCGACAGGTTGTGGGTTCGATTTGGTAATAAACTGAATGGCAGCGTTAAGTTCCGCCAGTAAACGAAATATCTTATATACGGTGGAAAGGGGGAAACAGAATGGAATTTTATAACACTACTTTGTCAAATTCCGTCGGCCTACCCTACCATGTACAGGATGTAGAGTAGAGCTCAAAAAAAACATTGTTGACGCATGGACGCTCCAGCGTGCGACAGTAAAGGCGACAGGTTGTGGGTTCCATTCCGGCTCGAAGAAATGAAATGTTTAACATTCTCATTCTTTCAATCTGGTAACGAGGTAAAACGCGGCGTAGAGTTGCGCCACTAAAGACGTAATGTCTCAATTCAGCGGAAAATTGGAAACGATTTTATTTGTTGATTAGACAGAGGGAACTTGAGAATTCAGTGCTAAGACAATTTATTCTGTTCACCGCTGTTCACTGAGTCTTTCTGCTATTCACCATTACTAAACACGCAACTTACTTGCTGTGCTTCTCAAATTGAGAAGTAAGCGGGGAACGTAGCGTAATAGAATCAGGTTCCGTCTGCGTAACCCATTATGTGGGTTAAGCGTGCAGGAACTTTTTTACATGAGTATATTTTATTCATGATAGCGCGATTCACAGCGTGTTCACGTATAATATTCCAATTTCGTCGCACTTTTAATTATTGAAATTTTTGAACCGTATCTTTAATAAAGTTAACGTTCGTTATCAATTTATTTTTCCAATTTATATTGTATTCAGATATTTTTTATGTGAATATTTTACTATAAGAACGATTTTAACATCACGTTGCGTGCCGCTCATAGCAGGGTAGACACAGGGGGCTTAAGGTTATGACATTCTGTATCCAATAATACGCTTTCGCTTCTCAATTTCCACTGAAATTTAAAGGCGTTTTGTCGAAATTCAACGCTACGATTACCACCGGAACCAGAGTTTTGCGTACCCAAAAATATGTATTAAATTATTCAGGGAAATGAGGAATTAAGAAAAGATTAAATAGCAAATATATAACGTTTCATTTTGCAAATTGACAGAGAAAACTTTATTAATATTTAAATATCTATATTATTACATCCATACAGACCGAATCGATCGGCCCTAGCGTCATCTGAAGATTGACTCCAGCACAAATAAAAAAGGCAATAAAGTATCCAATTGATACTGTTTATACCTACAAAATAACATCTTTGACTTCCCTAACTGTATATATTTTAAGTTTATATAATATTCGTTTACATATAGGTTAATCAAATCAATTTCACACAGTATCCTGCTCAGGCCAGGGTAGGCAGAACAAATTTAAGAATCTAGTGTTCTGACGTTCCGTTCAACTCACCATTTTTCTCCACATTATGGGCATGTTGAGTGGCAGATCTTAACGCCGCGCTTTGTCTTGTTATCAGCGCAAAGATATGAAAATATTAAATATTTCATTTTCTCGAGTCTCGAAGGCATCATTTCCCACGACCAGTCGCGGGTAGACAGTCCTCTAATATATAATACCTGCACGCACCAGGCATTAGGTATATATTAGAGGACTGTCTGTCTGTATGTATCGTGGGAAAATTATAGAAATATAAAAACTCTTTCCTCGTAAGGAATGAATACAGCAAATTCTGGCAAAGTAACAAAGACTTAAATTTTCACTAAATGCAGCGAAATTAATTCAATTTATTTAATAAAATCAATCAATCGAGTCGTCGTGGCAAAAGGGTGGCAGTGGAGAGTGTGACGATCGATAACGAATCGATCGATCGACTTTTGTTTATCCCCTTTAATAAAGAGGCAGGCACGGCGTTGAGTTCCGCTAATCAACGCGCAATGCCACAAAATCTGTAGACAGTATTCTGCCGAATTTGAGTTAACGGCAGTATCTTTAGGTTCCGAAGTTCCTATAGCATGAGGTAAAAGAGAAATAAAATAAATGTTATAACAAAGGCGGTCTTTTGTAATTCAGTCAAAGCCCGAAACTCACAACAGTATTTACGGAGTTCGTTATCGCTTATAAATTAATTTCAATATAAATTTACATGAAAATTCGTCGATTGGTGGAATTGAATAAAGTCTGTCCTCCAGCAGCTGGCAGGGGGCCAGGAGGAGCCAGACGTGATTGCATTTATGTTTTTTTCATAGCATTCAACTCTAACAAAGTGAGGTTCAGGAAGCAAAATTGAATATTTTACCTTGATTGTCCCGAAACTCTCGGTCGTTCTTTATTCATGTAAAGGTTAATTATGTTTATTAACATAATCAATTTTACACTTTATACAGTTTACCGGGTGTATTTGTTATTACCAATGACTTTTAAAACATTATGTACTTATAAATATTTTAATATCATATTATTAATATTTTTTTTATTTTATTTATACACATATTTTGGATCTATTCACCTATTCACCAACCTATCACTTCTATATTATAAGTATAACCATAATTTAAATTTATAAGTAATGTAACAATATGACACATGGGAGTCGATATACAGAGTTATATATTATATCAAAAATATCAAACAAACTAGTGATTATTTCCAAAATACTATTTATCGATTAAATTAATGCAATAGAGAACGAATGCAGCGCTTTTTAAAAAAAATAGAAAATTGTAAATAATTTAAACACAATTATTTCATAAAACTGACACACACTTATAGAATTAACCATATGTTATTCGTTTTCCTTTACCATATTTTACATATGTACATAAATTCAAAAAGTAAAATTCAATTTACAAAGTGAAAACGCTGAGCAAATGCTCTTTGTGAATATTTAATATAAATTTGTGTTCGCCGAAGCGAATTCAAGAACGTAGAGACTCTGTGGTTCCATATGATTATGAAAAGTCAATAGAAATGTCATTTTCTTAGAAACAATGTTACTCCATTATACTTAAAGTGATTATACAAACATTATACAAACTGTGACGCGCAAGTTGCGTGCAACCTTAAACTTATAGGTTATGGGTTCAATTCTCACTTAAAGAAATGAAATATTTAATATTTTCATTTCTTTGCTCTGGTAATGAGACAAGACGCGGCGTTGAAATCCACCCTGCGATCAAATTCAAATTCAAATTCAAATTCAAATTCAAATTCAAATATTTTTATTCAAAATAAGAAGTTACAACTTCGTTTTTTGAACGTCAAACAATTATTTGTTCGTTTATGAAATAATTGTGATCAACTATTCTACTCGCAATATCTTCAATTCGTACGTACGCGCAATATCTAAACTAGGTTCCCAGGTTCCCAGGTTCCCTCTACCTGTTGTACCTTATGTGGGATATTCAATAATATTTCAATTTCTTAATAACGTTTATCCACTTTATGTCGTGATCAAATCTAAAAAGCTATTACTTTGGCGTAAGTAAATTTTTACGACATATTTTATATAACAACGTCAACAATAAACTAAGAATGCAATTTGTGTTAAGAGCGGTCGGAGCGGGTGCATCACGGGAATGAGGCCATTTTGAATGATGGCGGTCCGTGTTTGCTCTCTTTTTGATACTTTGCTTGTACTTTTATACTATTATCAATATTAAAACGGATTTTTGTTTCTTGTATTTAAATAGTTATAATTTCAACATTTAACAAAGAAGGCGAGGAATGTTAATGTTTTTAAGTAAGGCAATTTAAAGAAAAATATATTTTAAATACATTATTTCATATTATTACTTTCGATAAACTTTAATATTTTATTGTGTAGACATAGATATATATACTGTTAGTCTACAGGGGCCCCTTTATAATGTGATAAGACCAATATATTATAGAAAAAATGTAAATAAAGTTGCGGTCACTCGTGCCGCAGGAGCACAAGAGTGCGACGGTTAATGCGACGCGAGTTCGATTTCCGCTCAGGGAAATGATAAATTTAATATATGTATTATTTGTTCTTGTTAAGAAGGCAAAAAGCACGTCATTAAGATCAAATAAAATAATTGTTCTGTTTATTATTGAGGCATGTAGCGTCTCAGGGGCATAAGTTAAAGAATAACCAACACTAGGTTCCCATGTTTCCTTTGGCTTCTTTGCTATATAAAGAATGAAGCGTAACGCTGAAATAAAAGAAAGAAAATATTTCAAAATAAATTTAAAAATAATCAAATAATATGAAAAGAAAACAATACCTGTCTATAGTATTTTATTGTTTGTCTGTGACATGCGAACTGCCGATGAAAGGCTAAATTGTTAATACAATCGCGCAGTAACATACCGCGCCGTGTTTGCTCCTGGCGCTCGGCCAGATGACGATTGTTCTTTACTACTGCGATTATTTCCACAGTGCAGTTCAAACTGCTCCAGAATTCAACGTGCGAGTAGATCGTACGTACATGAGATAGCTTGTGAGTAAACCGAATATAATAGACGTTTACATTTAGAGCAAGATAAAGTTACGTATTAAATGGTATTATGGCGGCTTTTCGTAAAACATTTTGTACAGCCACTTTTTGTGTTTTTATTTCACCTTCACGCTATAGTTGTTACTAACAGCAAGCACATGGTAGGGAGGGTAGGGTAAACAGAGGGAATTTGGGTACGTAGTGTTAAGACATTTCGTTTCATTTAGGACACTCCGTTCTCCATTTTCTATGAATTAGACAATTAAAAGAGATCTTGATATGTAATAATTCCTGTTTTTAGGGTTCCGTGCAGAAGAAGAAAAGCAGAAAACCTTTATAGGATCATCTTGGTCATTCGACTCTTAAAACCATTGATCCCGAGACAGCGTGTAGTTATCAATCTGAATTTAATATCAAATATTGACGTCATTGAATACTTAACAGTACAATGCATGTTTTTCTGAATTTTGAAAAAAATTCTCCGCGTAATCAATATCATTAACATGCTTTCTGTGGATCTTCTGTAATGAAAATGATGACACAAAGTGAAAATTTACATTACAAATAAAGGAAATAATTTGAAAAATGAAAATTTATAAGTAACAGAAAATATTGATATACTTACAAACTTATATTTATAGTTCATTTCATGCTCAATGAGTGTAGTGTAGGTACACAAATTTAAGTTTGCCAAGTTTTATGAGTTGCAGATACTTGTATAGATGTATATCTTGCTTCCACTTCTATTACATATGAACGTAAATGTATATCATCTTTTTTAAGTTCCGCATCAACTGATACTATTTGTTATTATAAAGAAATTTCAATGTTATTCACTTTGTGGGAGAACTAATTTTGTTAATATCATTTCTCGACTACGCCAAAAAATAGGAGCCAGAGTTAACCTGGGAAACTAGTGTTACCTGACACTCAGTTCCCATTGAGACACTTGCGGTCCTCATATTTTGCCGAATTCTTTAGGCTATATTGGATTTTGAAAAGTAAATTACTATGTTACAAGTATTTACCATTATACCAAGGTTTGGGAGCTTTTCATACAAAACTAAGTCACTCAAGCCGTAAAGCTAAAATGACAGTCACTAATAACTTTTGAGCAAAACATGACACCTACATTAATTCCACAGTTTCACAGTACCAATTAACCCGCCCCGCGTTGTATGAGCAATAACTGTGGCGGGCTCCTGTAATATTGCTACGTCTAGTATAGTTAGATAAACATCCGTTAATAATTGAGATTTCGTCTTCGACTTGAACAATTCGCAAGCTTTAAATTATTTTTTTTATTTAAATGACATCTTAAAAACCTTAGATTATATGGTAATATTACTTGGTAATGTTATTTATGTTAAATTATCTTAAAAGTAAATACTCGCAAAATAAGACAGAACATATTGTAATAAATTAATGGTAAATGGCCGGTTAAGGGTTAAAATAAACAAACGTAATTTGGAGGCTGTTTAAAAAATATTACAATCATATGTTTTATTGAATAAGCTGAAGCTCTTCAATATGGGTATACATATCGCTTTTAAAATTATTTTGTTATTATAAAGAAAAAGTCCTATACAGTTCAAGCGAACTAAGCCGCGAGTTTAAAAATACTTTTATCTTATTTTCTGCCAGCGTTGTCTTTGAAATATTTTCAAGCAACTTTTTATATCCTTTATTAACATAATATGTACAGTACAGTGCTTTAATCTCGATAAATCAAACTGTTGCGTCCATTATGTTAATGAGAATGAAGGTAATTAATCTTTGCTCGTACAAACACATATGTACACTGCACTGCATTGAAAGCTACTTATCGTGATTTTAGGTAAATATATAATCATACTTGCTCAACTATAACTATTATATTAATTGTTATAAAGTGAGGTTATCTCAGAATGTACTCATTTGGACTGACAAATAACTATTTTTTTCAGCTTCACGCTGTATCCCGCACATGGCGGGGTAGACAAAGGGAACCTCCAATTCGAGGCATTGCATGTTGACTGGCGGAACTCAACGCTGCGCTTACCTTTGTAGCCATATCAAAGAAATAAAAACATTAAATGTTTAATTACAAAATTTTATATATCTCATTTCGTCGAGTGGGGGCCAACAATATGGAACAACCGATTGACTGTAACGTGTTAGGCTGCGGGTTCGATGCACGATTCCTGTCACGTGTACAGTTACACATTTGTGCCTCTACGGCACTACTTAAAGAACCTGAATAATCAAATTAAATATGTTGTTTTGTGATAAAGTACATTTATCGAGAAAGGCTTTTTATTATGATAGGCTACATAAAGTTTAGCGGGGTCTTAAAATATATCTTCTACCCCTTATTTATACCGACGATTAAATTTTAATTATTCCTTTTTTGTAAAAAAAAGTTTAATTTATTATTTTATTTGAGAAAATATACCAATTACTTTATAAAATAGTAATACTGTATTCGCGTAGCCCTTAAGACACTCCGCTCCCCATTTATTAATTTAATATAAATATTTTAATATAAAATATTTGTTAATTTTAATCTTAAAAAAAATCCTTTACATGAAATCCTATTTTTAAATTATGCTAAAATAAAAAGCATTTTCAGGTTAAAATGGCGTTGTCACAAATAGTAAAATACCCGTTACACGCTATCGGACACTTCACAGTCGATATGTCGGAACATATGTATGTACGAGTATGTAACGTCTATCGAGGTCACCAAGTCGCATAGGAATTGACTATTTCAAGTAATGGAACGATAAGTGCTTCTGTATATTAGATACTTATTTGAATTTTATTAAAGCTATTTGATTTTTATATTTTATATCGTTGTGATTATGATTTTGAGGATTGTCGTGGCGCAGGTGCACATTTATGTTACTGTAGACACGACCAGTTTTGGGTTCGATCCCCACTTGAGGAAATAAAATAGTTAATATTGTAATTGACTTATTTTGGTGGCAAGACAAATCGCGGCGCTGAGTAACGACACTTGTTAAGTGGCGTAACTCAAAACTTTGTATTACCGCAAACTCCGCGAAGTGGTTAAAAATGAGGAAAAGAACATTTTTTTTACACAAGTCTTCTAAGTTCCCTCTGCGTGCCCTGCCATGTGAAGTTGAAAAACATCATACCAACAATATTTAATAGATGCCATCATTGTCAAATCGAATCTCTTTATGTCGGACCATCAGCTTTCAAATATTTATCTAATATTATTTAAAAAAAGAATCATTTAGAGAAAACTGCTTTGTAAATTATAGTATAGTATCTATTTTTATATATATACCGTTATGTAATTTACTAATTTAGATTTCAAGTTTTTGAGCTTTGTTTGTTTATAATTTTTATTTATTTACCTTTTTCGTAGATACCTAACCCCAGAGATACAGACTGAAAAAAAACCATGTCTTTAAATTACATTGTAAGCTCTGAATAAAACCGAAAAAAAAATCAACCTACAACCACCGCCTAATTTAATTGGACAAACTACTACTGTACAATAAGAACCTCAGTACTTGCACGTACAAAAGGTACGTAACATACGCATACAAAATTGCTCTGGTGGTTATTAGAAAATGAAAACTAAGAAACCATTGTTTCTAAAGAAAAATCTTTGAGTTCGCATCACAGGGGAGGGGAAGGTAACCTCAGCTGCGAGTATGTGGGCCAGTTGTCGTACTCTCATATCCGCTGAAACTGGAGCGATGTATGAGTGTTCATTGTTCGCGTCAGTCAGTCATCAGTATGATAGCTGTGTCAAACTTGGATTAAAAAGATAATGAATATATAAAATATATAGATTGTAGTGTGTTTTGTCTATTGCTCTGTTTGTCTGAGGTTATCTAAGGATCAGGCGAACAAATACAAATAAAAATTTTTACATTTGAATATATTTAGAGTACTTAAGGCCGTACTTGAGGCCTGTCGTGGCGCAGCGGCACAAGCGTGTGACTGTAACCGACAGGTTCTGGGTTCGATCCCCAGTCGAGAAAATCAAATATTTGATATTTTCAATTTAAATATTCAATGTTTCATTTCTTCGCTCTGGTAATAAGGCAAAGCGCGGCGTTGAGTTCCGCCACTGAACACGCAATGCCTCAAATTCGGCGGAAAGTGGGGAACGGAAGTGGAAGGGAGTGTCTTAACACTAGGTTCTCTGGTTCCCTCGGCCTACCCTGCCTCGTGCGGGATACAGCGTGAAGCTACTTAATATAACTGTATAACTAACACCAAAATAATAATACAATTTTCATTACATATTAAACTATTTTTTTTAATTTGGCGTAAAGTTTTATCAGTTAACGCGCTTTGCCTCAAAACGTGGAGAACGATAGTGTCCTAATGGGAACAGAATATTCTAATATTAGGTTCCCAGGTTCCCTCTGCCCACCACAGCTATGTGCAGGACAGCGTGAAGCTACAAAACAAAAGTGTATAGTAAAATTAATTTAACTTCTGTTTTTCTTAACAAAGAAATAATTTATCATATGTGTAGGACGGGCTTAAACAATGCGAAGTGAAAAATACTCAGAAAGCTAACGATAGTAAGAAACGTTGGCGTGTTGCCAGCATTGACGACAATTACACCTTTTTGCTGTTGATTACATTTCTCAAGGGAAATATGTTAATATTGTAACAAATAATTTTCTCATTTAAAAACTTTTAAATGTATAAATTACGGGAAAAGCATTTAATATTCGCTACATCAACCTAGTTGTAATCCTCTACGCCAAAATAGGCGTGTCATAATACTGAGGTATCTCCGTGTGTGCGTGTGTGTTTGTGTGATTGTGCGTGTGTGTGTGTGTGTGTGTGTGTGTGTGTGTGTGTGTGTGTGTGTGTGTGGGTGTATGTGTGCGTATGTGTTATGAGTGTGTTGTTCATTGGCACTGTATCTGCTGAATTAATAAACCGATTTAAAAGCCAGATTCAACTCAGTGGTTCTTAGCTATGTTTTATAAAAACTAGACAAGCAGTTTATCTTAAGAGCTACAAGCATTTTGTCCAGATGAGGTGAGATAAGGCGCATATAGTATATTAAATCTTATTTAAATATAACAATATTTATTAACACCCTAGAAAACTAAACAAAGTTGACGCACAGTTTGCCACAACCGGCTAACGTAATCGGACAAATTGCTACGTTACCATGCGGTATAATGCTCAGCTTCACGCTGTATCCCACACATGGCAGGGTAGGCAGAGGGAATTTGGGAACCTAGTGTTGATGATACCTTTTTAAATATATTTTTTTGATTAGCCACAATAAAGATATTTAAATTAATAAACAATGGCTCTCTGTTGCTAAATTTTTATATACATTCATATATATTAAATTTTATATATATTAATTTCTGAAATATTCCTTAATATTTTATAATTTGTATGAAGGTAAAATGGTTACTGTGTTTTTTAGAGATAGACATATGCTCTCGCGGACTTTTTTAGTACTTTTAACGGTGAACTCTGTCACACATGGCTTTTACGTAGCTTTAAAGGTTTACTGCACGCACGCATTGAAGTTCACAAGAGCACCGGCTTTTAACATTTATAATTTTTACTCCACTCCTATAGGTATCATCGCCATATTATAAGTACATTGTTGTTTTCTTCAATAAATCTAATATAAAGCAAACACATTTCTTTAAAATCGTACCAGTACTTTCTGAGATTAGCGTGTTCAACCAAAGTCACAGTCAAGTCACAGTTCAGTCACAATTTTTTTTTACGTAGAAAAATAATGAATTTGTTTTGAATAGTTCGTAATCGGCTGAAATACAGATTATAAACATATTTTATATGTTATATAGTAAGTTGAGAGTAATTAAAACTATATGCAAAAATTATATGAATTTTTTTATGTTTTATTTATTAGTTATATATGATGAGTTAAACAAATCATGAACAAAATATAAATACAAAGTAGATGAAAAAATAATTAATATACAATTATCTTAATTATACATAGTATTTATATTTACACGAATTTCAATGAATTCAAGTTTGAACATTATTTTCATTATTTATATCATTGTCGTGACTCACAAAATTATACTTATCCAAAAAGCGTCCAACGCGCACATAATACAGTCAGAAATAGTCGATGTATTAGTGTATACGTGTACACAGGCTACTGCGCGTGCGTTAGTCTGGGTCTCCATAGCGATAGATATACTATTATCATTAGGATGTCGGTGACGCGTACCGAGGATTTTACCTTCTACCAAAACGCTCAACGCGCCTAAAGAAGTTTTCACTTCAAAAATCTTGCGTTTATTGATTATTTGTAATAATAAGGTTACAATAATAAGAACTTACTGTTCGAAAACAAAAATTTACATACTGTAGTACTAAAATAGTCAAAATCCAGGGAATATTCCACATTCACATATTTTAAGCCTTATGACAATATTTTTACAAGAATTTGCTGTAAATTCCACGCTTCTATTCGTAATCGTATCGTATTATAATATATTGCACAATATCCCACATCGCTACATCAAATATTACACACATAGTGTATATTTTTTTCTTAATATGGTACTATATACAATAAAGCTTCTCGATGTATCACACACATGATAAGGTACAGAGAGAACAGAGGGAACTTGGTAACCTATTCAAAAGAACGGGACAATCCGTTGAAAAGAACGGAACACTCCATTTCCATTAAGACACTTTTATTCTCCACTTTTCGCAGAATTTGAGTGTCTCAGCGTGTTGAGTAAAAAAATTAAAGGTTGACTGCCGCTTTTGTTACCCTAACGAGTAAATGAAATTATCAAGAATATTTCATTTGCTGGAGTGAGAATCAAGCTCACAAGCTGTCGCGCTTAGAGGCGCTCACTGATACCCCTGTGACGACAGGTAACAAAACCTCATTTAAATATATTGAAAGCGGTTAAAGAACTTTCAATGTAGCTGTCTGTCTATCCTGCATAAGATTTTACGAGAAGCTACAAATCAAATTACTGTAGCGAAACTAATAGCAAAATAGAAAAACAGTGAGCTTTTTCACTATATATCTTATTTCAACCTGCAAAAAAATATTATATAACTCTAATATAATTATATCTATGTAACATTTTATGTTCAAATCGTAGCCGTAGGATTTATAGATCATGATTTTTGTTGTATTTATATAACAGATAAACAATATGTATTTAATTGCTTTCGGTCTAGATCTTAATAAAATAAGAGGTAAAGTAAATTAAGAAATGTGTGTTTTATATAAAGAGTTTTATATATTTGGCTCGTTATAAATAAATATTTTGTAGTTTAGTCTATATTTTTTTAACAAATTAAATACTTAAGAAAGCTATATCGTTAGATAAGAAATTCAACGAAAAAAGTCCTTTTTTATTACAATAAAAAATATCCTTTTTTATTTTAGTAATATTTGATGTCAAATGAATCAAAGTAAGTAAATTCATATTTACTTACTTTGATTATTGTTGGTCCCCAGTTTGTTTGCTCACTCCAAGCGATAATAAGTAATAATCTCTAAAATCAACGTAAGCCAAATATACTTTCCTCAGCAAGCTCTGAATGGAAACAGAGTGTCTTAACTCTAAGGTTCCCAAGGCCCCTCTGTCAAGATTAAGAAAATGTAATTATACGAGTGTCTAATCTATTTGAAAAGAAATAAATAAACAGTGACATTATTATAATTCTGTTGTTATTAAAATTTACAGGCCTTTTTATATAAAATCCTTCTCTCATTTTGTAATTGGTATCTCTTGTTTGGTACAAAAATATTCGTTATCTTTTTTCATTTCTTGACTCGATGGTCAGTAATGAAGTTTATAATAATTTTAGTTAACGGTTTACTGAGTCTAATGAAATCCTTAAATAAAAATTGACAATTTGTAATCTTTGTAATTATTTTTTTTTGTTGGTGTAGAGGTACAGGCCGGCAAGTGTGATACTGTAAGTTCTACATGTTATGGATTCGACTCCCACTCAAGGAAATAAAGTATTTCATATTTTTATTTTTTTGCACTGGTAATTAGCCAAAGCGCAGCATGAAAAATATATAAACTTATTGGCCTTAATATTTTACAACATCATTTAATTTGAACTACTATAAATTCTTGAGAAAGTTTCAAGTGCCAACAACACTTGTCGTACACAAGTCATGTAAATTTAAATTTAAACAGATACCAGGAGCACTTTTATATATATGCCTATTCCTCATACCTGCAAATGGTTTAAAAATTTTTTGACAATAAAATAATATTTCTCACATTGTAAATAAATTTGTCGATATTTTGAAAAATATTGGCTAAGTGCGCCGTTTATCCTCAGAAAGCAACTTAAACAAATTACACTGGCGGCCCTCCATAATTATTATTCAACCTTTATCCTGGGAAAATCGAATAAATTTGTTCCAAAATTACTTTTATTAAAAGCATTTCTTTCCCTCCGCGGAACCGAAGTGCTAAAGTAGAGTAAATGGACTGGAAGTTCCGTTTGGGGCATGAATTATCTAGTAGCATTATTGTAAATAAGTTCATAAAAAATGGTGTGGATAATTGTATTGCATTGAGCTTTTTCTTTGTATAATATGACCCGTGACCCGTGGTTTCTACGTATATATGATACAATGAACGTTAAAGTTTTGACACGATCCCAACTTTGCACCTTAATTTATCCTGTCAGTTTGGGACTGCATAAACTTTAAATTAAAATTGTGAATTCAGTTTGTGAAAAACGAGTTAAAAGTTTTTAATTTAGGTGATATTAAATGTATAAAATTAGGGATGTAGATATGAATTATATAAAAAAAATTGATATTCTTTCTTTCTTAGCTTCACGCTGTATCCCGCACGAGGCAGGGTAGGCAGAAGGAACCCGGGAACCTAGTGTTTAGAGTCTTAACACTAGGTTCCCGGGTTCCTTCTGCCTACCCTTCGGCGGAAATTGAGGAACAGAAGTGGAACGGAGTGTCTTAACTTAAGACACTCAGTTCCACTTCTGTTCCTCAATTTCCGCCGAATTTGAGGCATTGCGTGTTGAGTGGCGGACCTCAACGCCGCGTTTTACTTTATTACCAAAATAATGAAATAAATGTATAATAAAATGTGATATTATACATTTATTTTAAATTAATAAGCTTAATAACTTTATGCTTAATACCGTACTGTAAGGTAGACAAAGGGAACTTGGGAACCCAGCGTTAAGACATTTCATCGAACCCAACGGAGTTGCGGACACAACGCCGTGCTTTAGCGTCGTTTTGGTAATTTGTTATCAAAACAAAACGGTACAAGGTGCGGCGGAAGGCATTAGTGGGGGAAGATTTCATTACAACTCAAATAATTCTTAGACTCCTTTTTAGATTCTATTTCGTCGTTAATTTAAAATTTTCAGCAAAATTTATGAGTTCTGTTATGGTACCTAACGGGTTCTTTGTAGCAACATTGACTCAGAGCAACGAGGGACGGTCAACAGACACACTACAATCTATCACTTTGTTAATATAGATCTTATTTATAACTTTTAGCTTTTGCCCCAATAGAAAATGAAAAAATCTACATCAATCTAATGAATGATTATGAGCAAATTTTTTTCAGGTCTCATATTGTCACGGATACATTATTCGTACGTACTGCATTGATTAATTGACTGCATGGTCGCATTTCACAATTGTCCTGGTGTAAACATGGTGTAATATATTTTTTAAGAAAATCTAACACAAGCACGAAAAATGGGACAATAGGTGACCTTGGTGGATGTGAAATTCTAGTGCACCGACTAAACTATATGAATTAGTGTTTTTCAACTATGATGGTCCAAAAATATTTATATTTTTGACAGACTTATAAAAGTTGCGGCTCATGAATATTTAATATCCATTACAGTTCTCTAATGGATTCATCATTTATAAAAACGTAAATTTGGTCGCAAAGTAAGGGAACCCTTAAATTTACATCGTCTTGCCAATTTTGTTGTTCGGGATCTGTTGAATATCTGAATTCGTGTAGACTCTGATGATCGTGTCCGAACGTCATGCACCACCGACCACGTGGGAGGGCTAAATTTTTGGTAAGATTGATATGGCGACAGATTGTTCCAATTAGTTGAGTCGCCTAGCCCGGACGTGAATAACCAAAACGTCTCCTTGTTGGACCTTCGGCTGACTTCACATCCGAAACACTAGAAGGTTGTCTTTAAGTCACTGCCTGTTATGAAGTGTAGGGAGCACCTCGCGCCGCACTTTATCGAAGGCGTTCTTGTTCAGACTAACTGCCAGGCCCTCACCCTTACTTTCAATAGCCGTAGCTTAGATAAATCATAGGGGTTAGGTAAATCATAAGATCACCTGTTGAGCGACCCCAAAGAAAGCCATATAGACGATTGTTAATCCATCTGTTATCCGTGGGATAACTAAAAGCTTGCTATTTATTATACTCTCTATAAATTTTGAGATTAGGAAGGTGACAGCAATAGGCCTGTAGTTAATTGGATCGGAATCATCGCCTTTTTCAGGATCAGGTGAATAAGAGCGCTCTTCCAAGAGTCTGACATTACACCAACTGAGTAAAAGTGCCGCTATAATCGTATAAGTACCGGTGCTAGCCAGAAGCACATGAACGGAGCACTAAAGTAGAAATGCCATTTGGCCCAAAATTTCGATGGAGCATGAGCTGAGTCAATTGGGATTATGCGTGTTAAAATCACCAAGTACCACAACCTCTGCGGTGGGGATCTATGAGAGCGCATTAATTAATGATTTTATAAATGATAAATCCATTAGAATCCCATATTGAATATTCCTGACCCACGAGTTTTATAAGTCCGTCAAAAATATGAATATTTTTGGAGTTTAGTCGGTCCACCAGAATTTCATATAAGATATTATGGACTCTCGAGATTGGTATGTCAATCGATAATATTCATCAAACTAAATTACTTTGGTAATGACGCCATATCATTAATTCATATACTTCAATTTCTGGTCCATTAGAATTCCACTTAAGATGTTACTGATCCTCCAGTTTTAAATGTCAATAAATAATACTCATAAAACTGAACAAATTTTGCTGTAGCGTCATAGTCATCATTCTTATTTTTAGCTGATCTATTAGAGCTACTCATGAGATGTTCCTAGTCTTCGAGTTTTTATATCAATAAAAAATAGACAGATACTACAGTGGCCCACATCTACTAAAAAGGTCACCTATAGTCCCATTTTTCTTAGATTTTCTTAAAAAATATACACCATGTTTAGAACAGAACAATTGCAATTATGAAATGCAACACAGAGCCGGCAGACCAACTCGTTTCACCTTTGAGAATATAAATCTTCCAATTTCTGTCAAAACTGATAATCCCTCTTATCGTTTTTTTTTTGTAACAATATAATAGTGATTTTAGAGCATCATAACTCTGGAATGCCACCACTGAGTTTCGGCTGACGAACTTATTTCGCATGCGTAGATGCTGTACTTTGAATAGATACCAATGACCATGTCCGTGATCGTTTTTTTTTGCAGCAATAAACCCTCTTTTAAGCTTTCATAACTCGAGTTTGCAACCACTGAGAACAGACAGACCGAGTGCATTCACTTTAACGGATTATCCCGCAATCCATAAATGTCGATATGACCGTTTACCTGATCGTTACGAAAAATCCCGCGACCTCTTAGTTATAACGCCTCAAGAATTCGATAGAGAATAGGAACGGAAGTGTGTATTTTTTTTTATGGAAAAGAATTTTTTGGAACGGAGTGTCTGGACAATATAATCCCAGGTTTCCTATGCATACTGTCATATGAATGTGATATGCGGGATGCAACGTGAAACATAATATTATTATTTCAATTATAGATTCAATCGAATTAAAGTATCATAACATTGTTAGTATCGTTACTAATGAAAAATGTACAACACAACGTAGCATGAAAATGCTTCCAATTGTAACAGATTCGATTCCTATTCGAGGAAATGAAATATTTAAAACTTTTGTTCCGATGTCTCGAAGGTGGGGTGGAGAGTAGGGATTGAAATTTCATAAATGGGAACCAAGCACCTTAATAGAATGTTTCCAGGTACCCTCAATACATACAGCGTGAAAAATAAATTAAGAAAAACCCAAATGCTGATTGAGAGCGAAGTGACATAACAAAAATGATGTTACAAATAAAAAACGAAATGAAATTGGAGAAAAAGATCTCTTAAACGTGAATCCTTGAGTAAATAATTGCGTCGGGCAATTTTAAATAACAATATAAGATAAATCATTTTTACGTTTTAATTAAAAACGGTAAATGAAATTGCGAATGATAAAAACAGCGTTCCAGTTTGATGATATATTTTAAACTTTATAAAAAGCTGAGAACAAAAATCTTTGCAATGTTTATTTGCCACTATAGATGTTATTATATATTTTCGAAGTGAAATTAATTTAACAAGATTGAAGATGAATATTTAGTATACAAATACTTATATTATTAAAATATAAAAAATACAGGCACAAAAATTATATTCACTAGTACAGTATAAATAATTCTTGTTGTGGTTAAAAAATATTATAGCCGCCTTTCAAAAAATATATGTATATGTTTTTGTGTTATTTTGTTATTCATAATATTTTTTGAAATGGACTCGATTAGTTCAGGCGAATATGAAAATATATATCGTATTCGCGTCTATTCAAAACTATAAATACTAACTATATTTTGACATTTATTTTTTAACAGATTTATTGATATATAAGTAAATATGAAAGAAACTTTTAATATATAATTAATATCCTTCAGCTTTGCACTGTACCTCGCTCATCCCCAAGTCTTCTCAACAGAGAAGGCTGAGGAGACCCGGGAACCTAGTTTTAAAATATTTAGTTTCCATTTAGATTCTTTTACTCACGTATTCCATTTTCTTTGTTTTGTCAAAAAAACCCCATGACCTGTCGGGCTGACAGTACAACCTTATGGCCTTACAAATAATGAGTTCTTAAACATTTGTTTCAGCATTAACATCAGCTCATGAGATAACTCAGTTGAAAGTCCCGCTGTACGCGGACCCGCGGCGCGCCGCTGAGCTCAGCTGTCACTTCCAAATGGACGATCAGAGACTGCACTCCGTCAAGTGGTACCGAGACATGCACGAGATATTCAGATATAGACCGTCGCAGAAGGTTACTTTGATTAGTATTTGGCGAGGCAGACGTTGATAGACGTTTAAATATTAAATCGACATTTGTATTGATATAATAGTATAATAAATAAAACCAATAATAAATATAGTTTGTTCTTATATTATATTATAATCTTAAAAAAATATATAATTTTAAATAAAAATATCTCCAGTCCCAAAAAATCACTATCTCATATTGGCAAAGTGCTTAAGCTTTTAAACTTAAAATATATTCAACAAGATAATTAACACTACATTTCATATATTCAAGAGGAAACGTGTAAACACTTGTTCGTATTATAAATATAAATAGTTCTTTATATACCCCCAAACTAAACAATTTTCAGTGCTTTTTTTCGTAAATTTTAAAAAATGTTCATATTTTGTTATCTGTATATTAGAATTTTGATATCATATAATTCCTTAGGAATGATTAATTTTTGACATACGTTATACTAAATAATTAATCTCCAAACAGGTTCCAATCCGGCTATTCAATGTAACAGGAATAATGGTACAAGGCGGCGATTGCCAAGCGGACTCGTGTATGGTGCGCGTGATGCCTCCACCAATAGCTACGAGAGCTGCGTACACTTGTGAAGTATCTACAGAAGGCCCCAAGTTCCAGATAGCGAGACAAACAAAACATATGACTGTAGTTGGTAAATAACATTGCTTATTATTTTATTAGAATATTATATTACCTATATCTATTTCACATAAAAATGTAGGTACGCGAAGAAAATAGAGGCAGTCGTGGCGCAGAGGCATGAGTATGTGTCTGTAAATGCGACAAAACTACACACATACATATACGAGTATGTACATATATTCTGTATATTTTTTAGCTTCACTCTGTAACCTGAACATAGCAGAATGAGAGCAGAACGAACCTGGAAACTTAATATTAAGACACTGTTCTCAATAATGATGCTTCCCTTACTTTCTGCCAAATTCCGTTGGCATTGCTTGTTGAGTAGCAGAGCTCAATGCCATGTTTGCTTCGTTAACAGCCCGAAGTAACTAAAATAAGAAATATTTAATTTCACCGAGTGGGAATCGAACTTACAATCATTGTGTTTACTCATCGCAGTTACACGCTCATGCTATTGCCTTGAGTAGGTATTATCGCTAAATTTGTGGAACATTAGTATTGGAAAAAATCAAAAGGTACAATATTCATGTACAAAAGTATCATAGTAGAATGTCGAATTTTGCATCTATCAGTTACTTCATGAATATGTAAATATTTCAATTGTAGAATATTGTGGATTTAAGAGAAGTTTATACATTATATAGTAGCTAGAAATTGAGGTATATGGTAAACTCAGAATTTGAAATAGTTTGTTGTTATTAGCAAAATTCTAATGTTGAACAGAATACATTACGTTATATAATTTTGTTTAACTATCATTAATTATTTCAAAAATAGGTTTAGCTATCTCACACAAACGGTCTCTTTTATAATTCCCTCAAATAGGGTATACAGATGTAATTTGGGAACTTAATCTTAAGACACTCTGTTCTTATTAAGACACATTTGCTCCCAATTTTCCACAGTTTTCTTGGAACTTGGAATTCAATGTTCATTCGTAATTGAAAAAAAAAACAGATCGTGCCATTACTTGCTTGTTCGAGAATATTTGAGATATATTTTTAATAAAACGAATATTCATACGGCTGCAGCACATAATGCAGCATATAATATTTATGCAAAAATCATCACATTTATTATAATAAAAAGACTGTGACAGGCACGACATTAATATAAGAAAGAAATTAATATAAGAAATAATATAATTTCTTCTGTATATCAATGATATGTTTTACAGGACTCCAACATACATCGCATTGCAGATAATAGCACCATGGACACTATATTTCGGCCATGCGAGTCTTGCTCTTGAAAACTTTGATCAGTACCGAAATCAATTTCTTTCTTCTGTTGAGGCACCCATTGAGATTAATTCCTTATGGAATGAAAACAACCTGGTCCTTTTCAAACTCCAGAAGGCACAAATTTACACCTTATCTAACCACAGTTCGTTTTTGAATACTCTTAAAGCCGTGCCCAGCATCAGTTTGTTGGTCCTCAGGTTTTCAGCGACTGCCAGTAAGACGGCCATAATTTTGGAAGGTAAGGTCAAACTGGTCTCAAAGAAACCGTTTAGCCCTGTATAAGGTCCAGGTTCGGCCACATATGGAGTACTGTTCTCACCTCTGGGCTGGTGCACCTTAATATCAGCTTGAACCATTTGATCGCATACAAAGTAGAGCCGTTCGAATTATTAGAGACCCAATGAGCCTGGGGATGGGGGCCTGATATTTTCACTTTACGTAGAACCGTATCCTCGCTGGGTGTTCTCTAGTGCTTTTATCACAAGGAGTAGTCTGAAGAACTGTTTGACTTGGTTCTCCTACTTAAAGGCCGGCAACGATAAGTGAGTTGCCGGCCTCCTAACTCCTCTATTGTTGTACAAGGCCATTAACGGCGGGGATCACTTACCATCAGGTGACTTGATCAGTATCCTTGTTTGTGTCGTCTTTTCGTGCATTAATCTCCGAAGTGATTTCATATTTGCCACTTGAATAATTTAGATAAAAGGCAGAAAATATATTATAAGGTAAAGCTTATTACTCAATCCAAGACTAATAGCGCATGCCATTAATTGCTGTTGATGCACTCGGGAAACTAACTATATACATTTAATGTGAATATATATTAAAAAAAAAGCGACGGCTGAATTTCTGGCCAACTCTTCTCAGCAGACCCGTTTTCCGAGCTGGTGGTAGCTTCCCATTCTTCTGACATTACAGACATCAATGTAACTTGACGATTCAAAAGTGCTTGTAATGGCCTAATTGAATGATGAATATTTTAATTTTAATTAAGGACGCTGAACTTAACCTTGTAAGTAAGAGTGAAGAAAACCAAATATTAAATATAAGATTCCCTCTGTTGATCGAACCCACAACCTGTCGCATTTACAGTAGCTGCGATACAACATAACTAATATAAATAAAAGAAAAAATGATAAAAACTAGACGGGTTTTTAAAAATCTTGTCCCAATCGCTTGTAAGTGTAATTACGAGAATGTAATGGTCAAATTTCCTCTTCGAATCAAATTCATATTGCTTTATCCTATAGGTTTGGAAAGTAAATTTATCTTTACATTCTAAACAACTGTCACTTATAAATATTCCCTACTAATAAATATAGCTACTCCACAGTTTCGCCCTCCATACACAATGCTTCTAATCTAATCGGCGAATAGCGGTCAAAGTAATGGCTTAATGTTACTACCTCCCCAGCGAGAAGGTTAAACAGAAAACAATTTTAAATGTCTCTGTGTATGTGCGCGTGTGAATTTTCCTCTTTCATAAGTGTGGAGTATCTTTTTACAAGCATATGTTAAAACTACACTTTATGTGTAATATTTTCAAACCCGTATTTTTTAAATGATAATTTTTAAATAA
This sequence comes from Eueides isabella, assembly GCA_019049475.1. Taxonomy (NCBI): domain Eukaryota; kingdom Metazoa; phylum Arthropoda; class Insecta; order Lepidoptera; family Nymphalidae; genus Eueides; species Eueides isabella. The sequence goes on along the minus strand of CM032405.1, from coordinate 11,431,882 downwards.
ACAATCCCTTTTAAAAATGAATTCGTAAAGTTAAAATTAACTGCAAGCTAAAATGCAGCGAAAACCAATTACCAAATTCAACAACAACTTTGTTTAGCTTTACACAATGCTTCTTCTATTTAACGTTAATTAGCAATCCGAAGCTTTCGACTTCAACTAAAACGGTTTGTACCTAAAACTTTAATTACTTTCACTTTCCCACTATTACACACCAAAGTGCTTTTTGTCACTGGAGTCCCCTTATTATCCCTGTCGTGGCTAAAAAAAAAGAGAGAGAAAATTGCATTTAAAACTAGTTTGATAGTTAGTCGTTACTGAAATCAGGGTGTTCACATGCACAAGCACTGATATGAGATAATGTTAATATATTCCATGTATATGTAGTATATTCCATGTGCATGTAGTATAGTTTTAATTTCCTCGAGTGTGGATCAAATCCACAACCTGAGCACAGTCGCACTTCCCCTAGTTGTGCCCTCTTATCGTGTAAGTTGATCTTAATCCACAAGTTTCTGACAAAGTTTAGGTTACGGGATGTTTCCCGCACTTCAGCTAATTTGAACAACAGAACTTTATTGGAACTTTAGGTCCTTTTGTTTTTCGTAAGCTTTTGTTGTCTGCAAATTAGAGATGTTAGCAGAAAACTATTTGTAGTGTAATTTTCTGGTTAATTTGGTATGTGTGTTTGTTGGTTTATTATATAAAAGGAATGTTATTGAAATCTACGGATGTATCTTTAGATTTCAATAATATTGTAAATTAAATCTTCTAATACATTAACAGAATATATATTGTAAATAACTTTGGAAGGCAACAAAAATATTATATATTGAAATACGTTTTTTCAGCTTCACATTCTATGTAGCACATAGCAGGGCAGGCAGAATACGTAAATGAACTGGAGTGTCTTAATAGGAACCGAATGTTAAGACACTCCGTTCCCATTAAGACACTTCAGTTCTCGTGTAGAGTTGTGGGAAACTCAATACTAGATTTAAATTAGTTAAGTATAATAAGATATTTAAAATACGTAATTATTATATAAATATTAAACAGTTATAGAACAGCAGTGCTTCAGGTGATGAACTCTCGTGAATGTCGTTTTTCCTTGCAAAATTGCAAACAAAGTTACATGTCGGCGTCACGTACTGACGATGAAGCATGTCGAGGGAAAATACATATGGGGTCGTGTTTTCTTTTTGCTATTTTTATTGAAGTGGAACATTGCTGACAAAAAAACTCTTAGATACATTATTTATGACCGCGTTTGAATCTTCGTTATTAAATCATTGTTATAAATGTTAAATTAACTTAATTATCATTTTTTTAATTACATTTTACCATTAAAGTGTTAGCACTAGGCTTCCAGTAGGACATTTTGAGTGTTGAGTAAGCTCTACAGCGTTCTGTCTTGTTACCAGAGCAAAGAAATGAAAAGACACAATATTTCTTATCCCGAGTGGATATGGAAACCATTACCATCACGTTTGTACCTCCGCGCTAACTGAATGACTGATTGATTATTCAATTTTTATTGACAAACAATTTCTATAACCAAAATCAATATATTTATTTCACCGTCTAAACGACGATAAAATAAATATTTTTATTTCTCCTAACTAGAATTCTAAGTGGAAAGTAAGTGGTAATCTTTACATTAATATGTATTGATACATGGTTTATCACAATTTATTCCCTCATAAATAATGGTAGGCAGAGGGAACCTGGGAACCTAGTGTTAATATACCCCGTAGCGTTAATACACCCCTTCTAATACATAACGGCTCTATTGTGCCTCTGCGTTATGACTGACCTCACTATACTAGAAGTACATAACTCATAATTAAAACATCAAATAGAAATATTAAAAAAATGCTAAAAATAACAAAAAAAAAGATACAAATTATTCTAACAAATAATTTTTCATTGCATTAATATTACAATTTACAACTTTGAAATTGTTTTTTACATTTTTCAATTTAAGGACAAGAAAAAGATGAAAGAAGCCTGGTTTTTCGTAATAATTTGCAAATGCCCAAAGGCTATCTAACTCGTTATGAACTCGACACTCGTTAGTGGATTTGAAACAACATTCGTAATAATTTTCGTACTCTTTTTCTTAACTAAGCCGTACCCCGCACATAACTGAGTAGGGAAACGGAAATTCTATTTAAACACTTTCTGTTCCCCACTTTTGTATTCCAGAGACATTGCATATTGAGTGGCGGAACTCAACGCTACAATTTTGCCTAGGCAGTCAAATTTCGTACTGAAGTGCACTTCCTTTGCAGCTATGCCGGACAAGGACCCTGTAATAATTGGTGCTCCTAAATTAGTGAGGCCCGGCGAGCAAATACTACTCAACTGCTCCTCGGACTACTCCCTGCCGCCCTCGGATATTAATTGGTTCATAGACAACGAGATTGCAAAGGTATTTATATGATTATTATTATATTTATATCATTTTATTCATATAATTTATATAAATAATAGTAAAGCAATGATGAGTGTTTAGTTATATAAGTTAAATTATATAGTATTTATAGCAACAATACCAATAAAAACCTGTCAATTACGATTTATATATATTTATTATTTAAGCCGTATGTGGGTAGTTGGTACTTACTTACATATAAATTTACTGTACTGTAACCTTCTTCGATTAAGTGTAACATAATTAGCCTTGCTTTGATAAAAAGTTAATATCCTTTTAAGTAGAAATTATATTTGAAATCGATCGCTGAAACGTGTATGTTTTAAAGTTCACATATTATTATATATATATATATATATATATATATATATATATATATATATATATATATATATATATATATATATATATATATATATATATATATATATATATATATATATATATATATATATATCCTGCACCTAGCAAGGTACACAAGGAACCTGAGAACATCATGTCAACTGGAACGGTTTCCAGAGGCGCGGGTTCTAGCTTCGTTCGAAACTTTTGTACGCTTTTTAAATTTAAGTTTAGTATTTTCTGTCCTAAGTGTGGAATAACACTTTAAAACAGAAAAAATAAAAAAAAATACCATCATGTTAAAATACTCCGTAATCAATAATAACTTTTCCTACTTTACGCCTACTAATTTCAGAAGTTGAGTGACAGAACTCAACATCGCACTTTGATTCACTAACCAGAACCAGTGGGCATGGAACCCACATTCTGTTGCATCAGCAGTCTTCCTTGTGCCCCTGCGGTACAAAACAATATTCACCACCTCTGCCATGTGCGGGATACATACGTGATAAGCTTTCATCCATGTTCTAATTGAATTACATATACATAACTACCAATCAACTCTACAAACTTGCTGATACCATTGGAAACGCAAGTGTTCCGTGAAAATTAATAAGAAAAACAAACGTTTTACTTTGCGTCTCCAGTGACCTCATATATAAAGCTTTATGACAGCATTTATTTTTATGTATTTTGTTTATATATGTTTTGGTATTTTTTGTTTTGTATTGTTTAATTATCTCCGCTATCCATCTATTTCTATTATTATTTCGTTAACACTACCTTTTGTATGGTGTACCAATAAATAAATAAGTTTTACACGTCTCCTCCTTGTCCTCAAGTTCCAATTAGGAAGCGCGTCGTGGCACAACGGCACAGTATGTGATTATAAATATTGATAGTTCGATTATTATTTGAGGAAAATAAATAATTTTCATTTCCTCAATATGAGAACAAGACAATCTGCGGCCTTTGTTAACACATTCATTGCCAATCACGCGACGTCGCGTGATCTCAGTCCTCTTCGATTTGGCCCTTCACGCGACGTCGCGCGAGTTGACTGAAGTGTTTTGTTCGAAGCACATTGCTTGGGGCTGTGTAGTATTGCCAATGTGTTTTTTAAGGGCCTCTAGAGAAAGGACTGGGTTAATGAAAAGTGGACGTGGCCATTAGAATCCAGCGATAGTTTTTGTGTTACGTAATTGGTTAATTCGCTAAATGTCACCGCCCGTGCGGCCGGCTTTCTCGTTTGTGATTTTTAAACTAAATTATAAAAATAAACTTTTATACTAAATTTACGTTCATTTTATTTTGTAGTAAATGAATTATTTTGTAGTAAAAATATTATATTTCTTATAAAACAATATTTATAATGAGTGATCAACTTGGTTCCTCTAGGAGAACAAAAAGACCAATTCGTGTAAGCAATCAAAGCGTGTTTTGTTCGGACGAATCAGATATTCTGAACGCTTTAGAAAACTCTGATGTTGATGATTTTGTTGAAAGTGATGAAGACAGAGATTTTTTAGTGCCTGATAGTGATGAAACCAGTTCATCCCTGGAGTCGGAAGATGAAGGAGTTATATCACCCCAATCTTCTAGTGAAGTTCGAGTTATAACTGAAGAAAGGAAGGAGGTAAATGAAGCGATAGAAAAGTTAGCTCTGCCACACGAGTCTTCTGAACCAAAATGTAATAAATATTATATTTGTTTTGATAAACCTTGAGAACTGATTTATTTACTAAGACTGATAAAAAATATTATATTTCTAATTGTTATCCTAATATAGTAAGTTTCTTTGATGTTTTGTTAATTTCTGTGTTATATAATTGTAATAAAAATAATTACTACCAAAAATAGTTTCATTTTATTACATTTCAATTCATAATTGAATAAAAGTGCTATATTTGTCTTCACGCGACGTCGCGTCATGGAGCCGGTAAGGATAGATGTGCCAATGGATAAATAAATGTGCACATGGCCCATCACGCGACGTTGCGTGATATATTAATATATTATCTAAAATATAATACGAATATACTAAAACTATAAACACACTCGCAAATAGTATTTGCTGTACTTAAGAGTTAAATAAAGTAAAAAACAAATGTGGGCCACCAGCTGAAAATTCCAATTTTACCTTTGGCAATGAAAGTGTTAATGGAGTTTGGGATGTCTTAATCCGAGAAACTGGCATTACTATGTTATTTGTTAGATACAGCAAAAACTAATAATAATGAGTTACACCAAAGGTTTTTGTTATCAGCATATCTAAAAAAATTGCATCGAGTAAAAAAAATATATTTTTATTTTCTTCAGTTCTTCAAAATTCATCGACATAATTTAGAAATGAGTTGTGTACACCTACGCACTTTAGCTCGGTGCGCTCTCATAGTTTCGCTATAAATACGGCTGCTTTTTATATAAATATTTAATTGCTAAAACGGTTAAGAAATATTGTATTATTATATATAACTTCATTAAACCACTCAAAAAATTGTTTCCTTTTGCACGATATAATAATAATTGGAAAAATATGCTTAAAAGTTATGAAAAGAGCATATTCTCTAAATCCATACATAAATACAAAGAAAAAAATTGTCTGGCTGTCTGTCTTTCTACTTTTAGACCACAATTCACACTTCAGAGACTTAAACAAAAAACAAAAAAGTAGCGAGCAAAGTCGTGTGGGAGCCGCTTGAACAATTAAATAAGTAATCGCATAGTTGAAGACAAAAAAATTACAATAATTGTAAATAATGTGTTTTTTAATATTTTTTGTATAATATATAATTTTTTTCTCAGTCTGATTTATTCAAACTTTTATTGGCATATTACTTAAAATGGTAAGTGCAAAATTAATCTGCAATCGGACATGATAATCGCAGCGTTTTCCGCCTTAAAGGCCGTAAACGCACCTGTAGCTCCCCTGTAGTTACACGGGGCCGTGGGCGGCGTTAATCACTCACCATCAGTCGACCCGTGCGCTCTTTTTCCTCGTCGTTTTTATTTAAAAAAAGCTTTAAGTGCGAAAGAACCCAAATTTATTTAAAGCTGCTAAATTTATAACATTGTAAATCTAAAAATCCCGGGGCGATGTAACAATAACTATTATTATTCGGATGCACACGGCACATTAAATGCAGCAACAATTACAAAATATTTTGTTGTGTAAGTGTGACTTATTAAGCAACTAACATATTGCAAGATAAAATAGTCAAGTGTACTTTTATACGAGTAAATTAAAACTAGTAAAATTCGCTTAACCAATTCGTATTTATAATATTTCTATAATAAATAGGGAAATTTAGATCTTAAATATATAATAACTTAATTGGTCAATTTTAGCAAAAAATAATAATTTTCTTGACATCAATTTTGGAATCGCTCTCTTGGGCATTAAAAAATTTAACTTCTACGTCATCCAAAGATGAAATTGGTATGAAATTGGTCGCAAATTGGTCGCGTAATTAAAACCTATAGGGTACTTGGATGCCTTGCGCGTGGATTTGAAGCTCGAAGTTTTTGAAGAAATTTCCTTTGTAGGAAGAGATACTTTATAAGATAAATTAAAGAAAAAAAAAGTCAAAATTTTCTAGATATCACATTGAAAAAAGCATTACTGAATTTATTAATCAATATGAGTTTTACGTTTTATAAAAACGATAGTTAACTTTGTTCATGGAGGCCTGTCGTGGCTCAGCGGCACATGCGTGTGACTGTAAACGATAGGTTGTGGATTCGATCCCCATTCGAGGAAATGAAATATTTAATATTTTCTAATTCATTTAATGTTTTCATGTCTTCGCTCTGGTAACAAGGCAAAGCGCGGCGTTTAATTCCGCCACTCAACATGCAATGCCTTAAATTCGGCGTAAAGTGGGGAACGGAAGTGGAACGCAGTATCCTAACACTGGGTTCCCAAGTTCCCTCTGCCTACCCTGCCACGTGCGGGATACAGCGTGAAGCTAAGTTACTTTGTTCATCACGGTGGTCCTTATTTATCTCTTATGAAAATTGTATGTTATGTTGTTAGCTTAAGAGTTATGTAGTTTTCTAAGTTGTATGTTAGTAATTTTATGGGTCAAAGATTATTAAAACTTTTAATTTGGTTTGCTTGATTACGAGCATAACTTTTTTGTGACCTTCTTATGTCAACCCGTGTGACTTCATTAGGAAACTTTCATATGAAAAGCTCTGAAAACTCTCAAAACACATTAACAGAAAACGAATGTTTTTTAATTTACCTTTTCACTTATTTAAGTCATTAGCGTAATGACTGTGATTTATTTTGATTTGTTTTAGTTTTGACTTACATGGTGTTCGTGCGTTTTAGGTTCGATCCCTACTGAAAATGAGAAATCTAATATATTAATTTATTTGCTCTGCTTAGGATGCAAAATGTGGCGTTAAGCATTGCCTCAAGAATTTTGAGGAAATGGCAGTAAGCCGTTATTGATAATATCACATTTCCATGGATTCAACCGAGCTTTATTACATATTTGAACACGTTAACAGTCCTTTTGAGCTTAAATTTTATTTGATTGCTTCTTCTTTGGAGGAGAAAAGTCCGAGCGATGCTTGGTTGTGCTATATCCATGTTTTAAAAAGAAAACGTCAATATAAGAAAAACAAATGTACGTTAGCTAGGAATAGAAAAAGAATATTTATAAAAAAATAGCTTGACGTTAACAGTAGGTAAATAGGTTCAAAAGGCTTTTTGGTATGAAATTTCAAGCCACTTGTATTTAAATGTTTGCGCTCATGATTTCCAAATGGAATCGGAAATTCAATCTGATTTAGATACTATAAATTATTGTAACAGTTCTTAGCCGGCGATCAACAATTTAAACTGTTGCAAATTCAGCTCAGTTTTTGGCTCCACACAGTAACCATTAAATAGCAAGGTGAGAGGGAAAATATGCATCTAGTATTAAGTCACTACGTTCTCCTATTAAACACTACATTACACCCTACACTTATTGAATTATAATTAAATACTTCAATCCCCTGAGTGAGAATTGATCCTGCTATTGGGGCGTTTGCATTTAATACATTTATTCTACATTTCTTCTTCGACTTTTGACTTCAACCACCTCACTATGAACCCAAATGTATTATAACCATTTATTTCGTTAAATGCATTCGCAACTTTTGTGTGCTGGAGTACTTATTTCATGAATATCACGAGATTATAATTAAACTAACAATCCATGCGTGGCTTCGCCCGCTTATAATTAGCCAAATTATAAAAAATCTTGACATAAATTTCAAACCTATGTGTTATTATGATGTATATGTCTGAATAAATGAAATACAACTAGAAAATATGGTAAAGCGCGATGTTGAGTTCCGCCACTCAACACGTAATACCACAAATTCAGTGGAAAGTGGAGTACCAAAGTGGAACAGAGTGTAAAGACACTCTGTTCCACTTTGGTACTCCACTTTCCGTGGTGTGCTTAGTGTAAAGACACTAGGTCTTTACCCAAGTTGCTTCTGACTGCCCTGCCGTGTCCCATACACGACGAAATTAATAATTTTCAAACGAATTTAATAATTTAGTTACTCAGTAAATTTACTCAGCTGAGTAAATAAATTATAAAATTTTCATCAAATCCGTTTAATAGTTTTTACGTGAAAGCAAACAGACGTGCATCCTCACAAACTGTCACATGTATAATATTATTCAGTTTATTTTTATAAACACCAGTAACGTAAGTAAATTATTACTTTAACGTACGTATACGATACGTATTTTGAGTTTACTCGAGATATCGTAATATAAAAGTAATCAAGCTTTTGTAGACTTGTTGAAAATGTGAAAAATTTAACTACAAAAACTTTTATAGACGTAGTTTACAAAGTTGGAACATAAAATGAAGGGAAGAAAGAGATATTAAAATGCTATAAACTTTTCGTTTAGTATTTGAGTTAGATGGCGCGTGGCGCAGAGTCACAAAAGTGCGTCTGTAAATGCAATCAAATTATATTTAATATTTTTGTTTACTTCACCCAACAACTTAAAATATTTCGAAACTCGGGCTAAAGTGGGAAATGGAAATGTTTTAATTTGGTAAAGAGTGTCTTAACATTAGGTTCCCAGGTTCCCTCTACCTACCGACAGCCTAAAAGTAATAAAATCCTGTTCATATACATATCTAGCGTTCGACATATTATTTATATAAGTACCTGACACCCGAAAAACTATACTTTCGGTTACTTTTGCTCGCTATTACCGAGTTCATAGCTCAGACTTACTTTAAGCATCCACTGACGCCTTTAAAATATATTAGATCTATATTTATGAAGATAGTACGAGAAATATACTTACATATTTAAATCTCATATTGTTTTTTGTATATGCCCATATACAGTAAATTTGTATGAAGTGAACTACACATGTAACGGCTCTTTTTCTAAGAAATATCTATAAATTTTCAATATATCGATTTTTTTTATTACTTGCATTGTAAGTTCTAACTTTGAGCCAAATTTTATAACCTTCAGTCCACTAGAAGTATCAAAGGAAAAGTTTTGATTAAGCGGCGAATTTTATAAAAATAAAGCAAAAATGATGCTTAAATCCTTGTTTCTTTTGAAGTTTTTTTCTCCTCCAAGGGACCATTAATGAATGTTTAATATTAATTGACCTCCTTACAATTTGCAGACATACAAAATGCTCCTAGTGGTATAAATTGCTAGATAGCCTTTTTCTATTTAAAATTGTAAGGGAATTCGTTCATTCAGAATGGCTTTTATCCCAAATAGACATCTCCGCGCCATCTAGACCACCTAGATCTAAGATTGCAACGTTGTTTCACGAAAAAAATATGTAAAACTAACCTTGGTTATAATGTACCTCTTGACAGAATTTTAAGAACATTTAAAGAGTTGACCTCAAGTCATAATATTGATATTCCTTTTGATCCCCTAAGTAAATTCAAGAAATCCATAAAACTCATTTTTTTTCAGCTTCACGCTGTATGTGGCGAAACTCAACGCCACGTTTTGCCTTATTACCAGAGTGAAAAAATGAAACATTATTTATTTAAATTGAAAATATTAAATATTTAATATTTCATTTCCTTGGCTAGGGATCGAACCCAGAACCTGTCGGTTACAGTCACACTCTTGTGCCGCTGCGCCAAAACAGCTCTAAAACTTACAAACTCTTGTAAATTATAGTTAGCTGGTTTATCTTAATATTATATATTTTTTTTATTATTATTATTATTATTAAAATCTGATGTTGTCTTCTTAGAATGGAATGTTGTTCTGTTTGAAATACACTGTAAGCTCTTTATAACAAAACTCAAGGGACTGAGCAGTTTTTGTCGTTATAGAAACTTATCGTTATATGGAGCGAACAATCACTATGTGGATTTTAACGCTAACCAACCTACTTCTGCACACTTACACTTTGTAGGGAGTTTATTGTTAAAAAGGATAACGTTATAAAGAGTTTACATTGTATATTAAATAAAAATCTTGATTAAATCCACAAAATCACTGTACCTATGATAATACATTAATTCAGCATTTAATTTTGCTAGGGATTATTTTAACACTAGTTTCCCAAATTTACTACCCTGCCACGTGCGAGATACGGCGTGAAGCTGTGGAAAATATCATAATTAATTTACCTCCAAGTAGCGATCGAACTCAGGATCATCGCGTTTGCAACCACACTGAGCACAATGGCTTCAAATAGATGCAAGAGCCAAGCTATTAAAATTTGTTAACTAAAATTTTGTATATCGTTTAATTTTACTTTCCATTCAAAGTACGAACTGAAATGGAGCATATTTTATGGATGTTTTTTTAAGCATTGAACATCAATTTATGTAAATAAGAGTACAAAATCCCTCTTACCCACTCGGTATCGCTTTTTTATACAATTTCTAAATAAGTTTTATTCTTTCATAAGTGTGTAAATAAAAATGTGAATTATATTAAACGTAATACGTTTTTTATCTATCTATCTTTAATTTTCGTTTCATTATTATTTTACGATATGCAAAGGCCTTCACATAAACAGGATTAGCACTATTTTATTATATATATATTTGATACCTAACAAAAATGTGAGCCTATTCTTGAAACCAGTGAAAATTAATATTTCTTTGCAGTACGCAGGTGTATAATACAAACTAAATTGTGGCTGTAGCTTATAGATAGTTTAAACAAACTATAACAATTATACTACGTCCTCAAATATTTATTTAAATCAATATTTCCTTTTTCTTTTTCCTAAGACCGAGCCCTGGCAGCGTCGTGAGCTCAGTGCACCACAACCTGGTGGTCTACGCGCGTCCTGGCGCATCTTACGAGTGGCAGTACCGTCCACGGCAAGTGGAGCTTTACGTTTACGATGCGAGTCCACCCTGCCTGTGGAGCCCCCGGTGGTGAGAGACGCAGTAGCTGTAATCACTGTGTACTCGAGGACACTGTTGTCCAAGTATGTTTCTAATAGAGGTATGTATTGTTTTGTTTCAATTGCTTTTTGGGTGCAGTTGGTCTGTTTTTACCCTTCACGCTGTATCCCGCACATGTCAGTGTAAAGGGAGGGAACTATGAGACCTTGTTAAGATATTCGGAAAGATTCCGTTTCGAACTTTTCTGCCAAATGGAAGATATTGCGTGTTAAGTGGTGGACTGATTAAAGCCGCGAAAACCAAAAAAGAAAGATGGTCTGCGTTCCTCAGAATAAAATCTAAGGAAGCGCTTTATGAACCATGTAGTTTTTGAAGGTCTGGATTTTATTTTTAAATTATGTCATCGATATTATTAGTATTTTTCAAATTCTAAATCAGTGTATCGAATGCACCCAAAAAACTTTAAATGTTAAACTGAGCTAAGTACTTTTGTGGAAAGTCTTAAATAGATTTCCTGGGATACTGCGTATCTAAAGATGGTATACGACCTTTGAGTGGTACAGTAAAGGTCATTACCGCGATATTAAGAAAATTAATGACGCAATATTAAATGCGAAATTTACCGTAGCGTTTGGCGCTCCGTTCTCTCTGCCTACCCCGCTAAGGATATAGAGTGAAGCTAAGTTAAGTCAATATTGAATGCATGGTTACACATATTGAACAAAAAGGCCAAAGAGGCATTTGAACTATGTAAAAGTAATTTAAAGGAAGCAATTTTGTCTCACCCTATTTTCGGAGCACCCTTAGCTATAATGACTGATGATCTGACTGACTGACAACTGACTATTGGATCCCTACAAAAGGAAATGAAATAATAAATATGTCCGTTTCTGGTAACCAAAACAAATGTGATTTTGAATTTCACCAGTCACTCGCAATGTCTCAAGAATTTCAGAAAAAGTGAACAGAGTGTCTCTATGAAGAACAGTGTATCTCTAGACTAGGTTCCCAGGTTCCCTTTACCTATCCTATGCAAGTACAGTTTAAGTGTAAAAAATAAAAAAGGGAGAGAAAAGGCTTTTCCAACAAAAATGCGTCAATTTTTTTTATCTAAAAATATAATCATACTTTACTGATATAAACTTTAATAATAATAACCTAAAATATTTACCCAAGCTTTTAAACTAAATTGGAAGCTTGATTAATATTTTATTAAGTTACATTTAAGCCTGACTGAAAGATAAACGCCCGGGCCCGTATTCTATAAAGAGTAGACAATAATATTATTTTTTGTGATAAATTAGTTTTTAATATAATAATTTGTGTGGCTTTGTTTTATAAAATAAAATGTTTTCTTAAGTAATAAACTATATCACGTAGCTTAAAACGCTTAGCTTCACGCTTTATTCCACACATAGCAAAGGCAGAGGGAAGCTGATAATCTAGTGTTAAAACTTGCTGTTTCCATTAAAAGACTTTCGTACCCCGTGGTGATTGGCCGCATTATTTTATTATTTGAAATTATATTTCATTTAAAAACGTTTACAGAAATGTTTAGGAGCACATCGATGATCCTGTTCTTTTATTTTTCTATTTATTAAATTAGTTTTCATGTACAAAATACTAAAGCTTCTATAAATATGTTTTTCAAAACACGATCAGTTTATCTTCTACAACATAGAACATTGTTAAAACAAACAAAACATTTTAATTTAATTCCAACAATCCGCCCGCAGCTTCGCCCGCTTGAATTGCTCTATTTTATTTACTTATCTCAGTTGCTTTCTTGCCTTATAATATTATCACTAAAGACAATATTTACATGATACATTGAAAATTAAAACTAAATAAACAAAATGTTTGATTCAGAATAATTTAATTATTGTTTTATGTCTGCATTAGCAATCACGGCATAGCGGCAAAGCATCTGGCTGTAAATGTGAAGGTTTGGAATGACTGAATTTAAAAATTGATTTTATTTTCTCACTCTGATAGGCAAAGCATAGTGTTGAATTCCGCCACTTAGCACACGAAATGTTCTATATTGGGGCAAAAATCTAGAATTTTTCTTTTGACATTAAGTTTCTCTCTGCGGCGTTGAGTATAGTCAATCAATTCACTATGTCTCTGAAACAAACAAAAAGCAGAGTGTTTTCATACTAACCTTTTCTATTTTGCTTTTCAAACAAAATTATTAATTTTGAGTGAGATCGATATTAATAATTAAATAAAAAAATAAAAAACAAAAAATATTTTCGATTCTTTATTAATATAAAACATTCAATTAGTTAAACAGTTACATTTAATGAAACAAAACTCGCTTATACTTAATATGCAAGTTATTGTGAAAAGGCATATTTACAAGAATCTGTAAGTTAACAAATGATAGCGGACGCTTCATATCAATGTGTACTATCCCTTATATAAATAATTTTGAGAAAATATAGTTTTTAGACACATTTATACATTTTTGCTTTAGTAATAATTATTTATGTACTAATATTTTTTATAGGTATAATAACTATTCCTCGGAATGAGGTTTGAACTAACAACTAAGTACTTTAAAAACTAAATCTAGGAAATGCAAACATTTTAACAAATTGTTTTGATTTTCTTGTTTTAGTAAGACAAAAGCTAGAGTTGAGTTCTGCCAAGTGTCTAAAATGAAAAACGCAATGTCTTATTCGCACGATTAGACACAATACACGGCACACTCAGTGTCTATAAATGAACGTGATTATTTCTATTTGGAAAATATATTGTGACATGGTTATACCTGAATGTATACTTTTGTGAATCCGTTGTGTCCGAGTGACTTATAGTTGAGACACTACCAAATATTTTAGATTTTTTTAATAATCAGAGTTACTTTCCGTACACTTACAAATAAACACTTTTTAGACACAAAAAATATAAAAAGACTCGACATTTACATTGAAATTTTTGTCGCAGTCTATTCGTACCGTAAAGTTCTCTCCGTAAAGGTTAATGAAATTAGACATATAACATAATTAGGTTTCAATTATAATGATTACAAGTTTCAAAATCCGTATAAAAATGAGGAACGGAAAGTGGAATGATATCACTATGTAAGCTGTATTTAAATTATACAAGGAACTAATACATTAACATATCGTTATTTCATGTCTAACGCATGTATGTAAATATAGTATACATATTATTTACAAATACAATATAATAATTCGTGAAACACGTGGCATGTAAATGGATTGTTCTACCCAAGAGGTTTAACAATTAAGTGGGCGGACCCGTGTACACCCATACATTATCTACATCCGTAACGTTAGTGTTACTTCATGTTTATGGCGGATGTGCTTATCTTTAAACAGGGATTCGATAAACATGTTTTCTTCATCCGTGTAATACGTTCTGAGTGCTTCCCGATAATTTTCATTACCTTAACTATGATCATCGCACGTGGAACAGACAACATCATTTCTCTACCGTGAAACCACGCACTTAGTCAACTGTGCAGACTTTACAAATACTAATTTTAGTATTTTGCGCTAACGCAGCTTCTTTTGGGCGCGCTCTAGCGGTTTGCTTCCGCAACAAGTGGCTTGTTTTTCATCACCCTGATTTACACAGCTGTGCCCGCAGTGTCCGCACTACGGGCGAGTTGTTTGTGTTTCTAATGACAGCCTTATAATTTGGCAGGCCGACAACCTGACCTTATTGATATTTAGTTATGGAACGTTCTGATTCAACGTGCGTCATTTCATTCAAGAGTGAGAATTGATTTATGGCCGTTCCGGTCTCTTGGCGCCCGTCGAGCACGCTCCCAGCGCGCACCACGTCTGACATACATGCACGTTATCTCTTCTCCAGGGAAACCCTCCATTTCGATCTACTGAGTACGAGTTACACTGTCTGGCCAACAACGTTGGATACTGAGAGTGCGAACATCCATCAGGTTCGATAAATGTTTATTAGAAGATCTTCTTGCGAAGTTATGAGCTCAAGGTTAACTATAAATCATTCGGAAACGTATATCGATGCATAGCCACGTTGGATCTTGCAGCGGGTGCACGGGGTTTGTGTAATCGGAATATTAGACGTAACGCAGTTTTCTTACAACATGGTTACAAGCGTTGCCTTTATAATTATAAGTCATTCATTATGTTATTGTTTACAGTATTCGTGCATACTCAAGTTGACTAGACTTACGCTTACTAGATAAGAGCTTAAACCAAAAGTTTTTGAACTAAGACATAATTGCTAGGTTCATGTGTGACCCTGAATTTATTTGTGGCGATATACTATGACATAGACATTTATTTTAAATATTAATAACGAAACTGTATACTTTTATATAAAGAACTTAAAGAAAATATATACATTGTTTATTGAAAAGCCCTTTATAGTGGATATGTATTTAAACGATAGTCTAATAAAGACAACCGTCCTAGTTTTACATGTGATACATATGATATTAATATTCTAAAATTCACTTTTATGTTTAATCGAATACTTTGACTGAGCATTTAATTTAGATATAAACATTATTACAATTTCGTATTAGGTAATGCCGGGCCCCGGTGCCCATCCACCTTAAAGGACGACAACGCTCCTGTAGCTCCTCTGGGGTTACTCGGGGCCGTGGGCGACGGTGATTGCTTACCATCAGGTGACCCGTACGCTCGTTTGCCGTCTCTTCCATAAAAAAATATTGATATAGCACTTGGCGCAACTGACGTCGACGGAGTGTTCGGTTTCCCGTAGATATGACGAAAACCTCCTCGGCTCGTTCGGTACCAAGTTACCCTGGATCTCTTGAGATGTTGGTGGAGGAAGGCAAAACCACACATGCATAGGGTCAGTCGCCCTGGTATGAGAATAGATGGACCAAGCAGCTCGAGACCGTAAGGAATCTTCTGTATGTCGCCGATCGGAGTACACTTATGCGATACTTTGAAGTTGCAGTCCGGGCAGTTGTGGATTTTCATGAAATGGTCGTTGTATCTCACCGTTTGCAAAAGCTTCCTAGATATTTGTATGAATGACTGCTGTAATATCTGGTGCTGTTCTTCAGTAAACTCTGTTTCTTTCAATACGTCGTTGAACTTGGACTGCTTAAATTGTTTCTTCAATATCCTGAGCCAATGCTCCTGGTTTAAAACTTGCTCGTTCAGTGAACGGAAATCCTTTCCGGGTAGCGGAAGCCAAGTCGATTGTTTGTGAGGCGGCGCTGTATTCTTCGATGATGCCTTGCGGTCTACTTGCAGTACATGCTCTTTCGCTTCACGGCGTTTTTTCTTTTGATCGGGCTCTTTGGCAGCTATGGCTTCCGTCTGGTACTGCCTCTTGACAGTGACTTTTCTTTTTGATTTCTTTAACGCAGCCAGTGATTCATCGTCCGAATCGGGGTCGATGTAACGTCGCTTCTTGATAGGAAGTAGCAGTGGCTTTTCATCTTCAGAAGCTCGATTTGTTCTCATCGATTTTTCAGTGACTTAATTGCTTAATTGCATTTACAACCGGTTCAGGTTTTATTGTATGTGCAGTGCTCGTTGAAATTCGTCTGAAAGTCAAAACCAGGCGTTGCGCATCACCCGGTTGGTTGGGACTCAATTCCACCTCCATCTCTACAGGTTGTCGAGATTAAGACTTCAAATTCTCGGAGTAGTTTGGAATGCTCGATGATTATACGCATTTCATTGTGGTAGAGTGGGAACCATTCTGACGACAAAAAAATATATATATATACATAATGTCAATTTGTTACACGCTAACTTGCTCCACCATTCCTGGTCCTGTCGGTTAACGACTCGCCAGGTACCAATGCAACTCTCGTCTTTGCATGGGCACCTATAGTCCGGCGTTGCTCTAACTTACCTAAGTTACAATTAAATACCTATTTAGGCATATCGTACATTAAGGCACCTATGTGCCTGAATGTACAATATACCATACACTTTTAGAATGGGGCTATCCCCATTCTATCAGTGGCACTATGAAACTGAAATCGATGTAATATCTATGATACTAAATAATTTAAATATATATATTTTTGTTGCAGGTACATTCGCTGAAAACAAAAGCATTTTAATCGCTCTCATTTGGACTTTTATACAAATTTCAAAGTTTTTCAGTTTATGAGGCTTGTTTTGAATATATTTCAAGTGATATTAGAATAAGTGTAGATAAAGAACGGCCTCAACTGGAAATAGTTACGAGCCATAACAATAATCGATATTGAAACTATTATCGATACTAAACCACCATAAGGTATCTGTATGAGAATCATAAATGAAAATTTGGAAATTAATTAAATTTTAATTAAGAAAACATGAATAAATCAAATAATGTAAATATTTACTAAGTTATTATTTTGTGTACATTTCATAAGGTAATTTATTAAAGTATTGCCAAAATATATGTACTTATTATAATATAGTTTAATATAATATGAATAAACTGTACGTAAGGTACTTGACAAAATTCTAAAAGGTGTAATTTTTTTTAATTATTTTATTTCTGTAAACGATTTTTTCTGCACGTAGCAGGGTTGACAAAGGAACCTGGCAACCTGGTGTTAAGACCCTTCGTTAATATTTCCGCCGAATTTTGGGGGCATTGCGTATTATGTGACGGTACCAATCTCACGCTTTGCCTCGTTGCCAGAGGGAAGAAATTAAAATATTAAATATTCAATTTTCTTAAATTGGAAATCGAAGACATAACTATCGCGTCGAACGCTTGTACCTCTGCGCCACGATTGGTCATAAATTGAACTGTTAATTCAATGTTTTCTACTTTTGTGAACATAAAAGTAACATAATCATCTTTATTGAACTCTGTAAACGTCCGTTACTGCTGAAAGTAATATAAAAACCAGTTTAACTGGATCGAATTAATTTATAACGAAAATGTATATAGATATTGATATATTTATTATTTTTATTTCCTGGATCTACCAAATGGCTCAAATTCGATGGGAATGGGGCCATGAAATGCTTTAATATTAGGTTCCCACGTTCGGTTTCTGCCTTGTTATGGTGTGAGGGATATGTAAAATATATAAAAGCTAAAATTATAAACACATTAAACTTATAAAACATATAATCATTAATCTATATTTTTTGGGTAATAAAAAAGTAGTTTCTAACAAAAAAACTAATCCAGTGGATTACTAAAATATATATCTGTCGCCATAACAGTCTATCATTCGATTTTGCTCAGGTAACAGAAAATAGCTCATATTCATATTAGTGCTTCTAAGAGAAAACTTTGAGTTTGCGTCATACTAAAACGTGCCAAAAGTAAATGATTTAATTTAGTTTGTAATGTCTTTAATCATATTTTGTAGATACACCTTGCAACCCCCTTTCAGCCGAGTGGGCTGAAGGAACCTGGGAACGTAGTGAAAGACACTTTTGATCCACATTTTCCGTCAATTCAATGTTGTTACCAAGCTAGCAATTATTAAAAATAATAAATATTTAGATACCTCGACGGATCAGCCACGATATCATGCTTGTATGTAGTTGCAAGATTGTGCCTCTGCGCCACGACAGTCCTCTCTATATTTATTAATGGATTAATATATTATACTAAATGTAAACAAATAAACGTAAAAGCGTAGGCAACGATTTATCATTTTAAATATGTTTCAATTTTTATTACTTAACTAAGCAAGTCTAACTAGATTTTAAAGGTTTTAGAGTTTTTATAGTTCAAAATACTATTTATTAAAAGTATTTTATACTTTGAATATTTTTTTATTAATCTGTATCTATATATTGTTCTTTATCAGTAAATGTAATATATAATATCGATATATAAATATACCATAAGATTCTTTTGCATTATTTTATATCGTCGGCTTAGAGTGTAAACCTGCTAATAGCTTATGAAGCCAACGCAGGAGAGACAAAAACGTTTTTGAAAAACATAAGATTTCTTCAATTTTGAAAATTGCTTTGTATTTTCTAAGATAAGCAATAAAATAAAGCTCGATTTTACATTTGTTTATTAAATATTCTAATGATTTTAAAAGTATACAAATATATATTGACAAAAAACGTATTCAGCAAGTCTACACTCTAAGACAATATATTAAACTAAAGTTAATTTAAGCCAAATATTTAATGACATACTTTCACATATAAATGTGTATAAATGTAGGTGTTAGTTAATCTATGGCTGTGTTTCACTTAAGGTAACGTCAATTCTTTGCACAAAATCATCTTTTTATCTTTGATGTAATGTATAGTCAATCTATTTGTTTTATTTTGTTCATTAAATTAAATGAGATACGTAAATAAATTATGATATAAATTTACTGTATTTTATATTTCAGCCTTTTAAGCTTTATATTAGAATAAATAGTTAACTGTTATTAAGAGAAATTATTTATATAACAGTTGAGCAAGATCACGTCAAGTGGACCCGCCATTTTCTACTTGATCATAAAAATTAAGTCCATATATGTTTATTTTAAGTAGGTACCATGAAAAATTGATCCCACACAGATTTTTTTGAAAAAAACAACATTGTTTTTACAATAAATCATTTTAATAACTTAATGAAATTCTCTGAATATTTTTTGTCAGTAACATGCGTTATTTATTTAAGTTTAAGATTGCGGAAGAAAATTTTACTACTCGCGATTAGTTTAAACAATATGATTTTTTTATCGCAGCGTGCCGGGCGCCAAGCGCTTTTAAAATACCGGGAGGCCGAGCGTCAGACTACGGTTGACTTAATAATTACAAATAACAATTATAAAATTATCAAATGAGTTTTATTATATTTATATATATAATTATTTTCTTAAAAACTTTCAATTTTTTTTATTGTAAAAAAAATATTCTTAAAATTATTAAATATTATTTTCAAAAACTTCTTTGAGGGATCAATTTTTCAAGGTATCTACATATAAAAAACATATATGGACTTCATTTTTATGATAAAGTGGAAAATGGGGGTCACTTGAAGTGATCTTGCTCAGTTGTTATTCAAAGAACAAAACACTTATACGATCACTTTATCATCTGTTTATCTGTCTGTCTTTTTCCTCAAGAACTCGATAAAATATATTAAAATTTATATGAAATACTTAGATGTACATTCGTTTAAAGCATAGGATGAATTAAGCTCCAAGTTAACTCAACGCCATCACAAGATTTAAGTGTTTTTGCCAAATCCATGTTGAGTGCTAGCATCCAACAAAAATATAACCTTTTTTCCTAGCAGGACTGTTAAACCTGTTCAGTTGCAAATTCAAACAATTACTAGAGATCAGAAATAATGAGATTTGTGGATTTATATTGGCAAAACGTAATATTTATGTAAAAAATATTCTTATTATACAAGAGAAATTATGAATTATCAACAAGTAAATAACTTAGTGTAAAAATTATGGATCAGTTTATCATAAATAAATCTAAAAAATATTACTGCGAGGTCCTTATGGCGCAATGGCTCGAGCGTGTCACTGTAAATGCAATGATTGTGAGTTCGATGCCCGGGGTATGGTAATATTTAATATATTTTTGTTTTCTCGCTTGACAATGCGTGTAGTTGAGTTCCACAACTCAACACGCAATGATTTAAGAACTTATGGTACGTATGAACATACAGTACTGACATAGACATAGATTACCGTTTCACATGTTTATTGTGGTCTTACTGAAAATCAAACAGAAAGGTTTTATTTGTCCCATTACCTAAATATAAAAAAAATATTATGTGAAATACCGGTCGCTTATACAAATTCATGTCACAAATATTTGTTACACGCATACATACTCTGTGGTCAAATTATTTCTTTTGTTTTTTTTAATTTGTCTATAGACATAGAGTACTGTTTGTTTATAGACATAGAGTACTGTGCTCTGTGCTCTTATTGAATGTCTAAAATATTGAGCAGAAAAGTTCAAGTATAAAACATGAACATTTAATATAAAAAATTCAACGTGCAATACCGCTCGCTTATATAAATAAATGTGATATACGTTGTGTAGCAGCAAGAAATATTTAAATGTGTAAAAAATATCATTATATCGATAAAACAGTTACAAACAATATAATATAATCATACAGTTAACAGAAAATATATAATTTGTTAATACTGGTTCAAAGCTATTTTTGTAGTTTTAATTAATGCGGAGGTAAACTCTGAATCTCCTTTTTTCGATTTCAGTAATTTCTTATACTTACAGGATAAATAAGTGATATTGAGAGATAAGTACATGTAAATGTGCGCGAATTTTCATTCTATAATTAACGAAAGATCTGTAGTAGTAATCTGAATTAAGAACGACATAATACAGGTATTAATATATATTTTTTTTCATCGTTTAAAGAAATTTTGTATTGCAGAGGCTAATACATTGGTTTCTCGTCTTCATTTAAGTAATTTAATAAAAGAACTTAAATTATGCCTCTACATAGATTATTAACGGGTCGGAGTGAGTAACAAATAAGAAAGAATATTTCTGTATAGTAATTTGGTTTTGAGATATACATAAACTATTTATTTCTTTATTTTATTTGTCTTTATTGCACACGAAACAATAAAAAGGGGAAAAAAAATAATATCAAGAAACAGAAAAAAAGGCATGCAAAGGCAGCCTTATTGCTTTAAGCAATCTCTAACAGGCAACCTTTAGGATTTAAAATTTATATAAAAACAGACTTAAGAAAAGAAGAATGGCGTAACAGTGCAAATTTTATTTAAAGAGGATAAATAAATACTATATAATAAATAATAAAATGGAAATACAAACATATACACACACACACACACATACATACACATACACACATATATATATATATATATATATATATATATATATATATATATATATATATATATAAAACTGAAACTAGGAATTTAAATTAAACAGGTAATCCTTTAGACGATATTTAAAGACGGACAGTGCTTTGGAATGTCGGACTTCAGTGGGAAGTTCATTCCAAAGAATCGCAGATTTCACAGTGAAGGAATTGAAATAGAATTGAGTATGGGAGGTGGGCAGTTTAAGGAGATTGTTACTACGAGATCTGAGTTCGAGACGAAGAAGTGAATCAGATCCTAGGAAATAGAATCGACTTTTTAAATATGAAGGGCAGAGAGGGTTGTGGAGGATAGAATAGAGGAGACAAAGCATGCGGAAGTTGCGGCGATGTCGGATAGGGAGCCATCCAAGCTGACGACGATGATTAGAAACGTGATCAAATTTACGTAGACCGAAGATAAATCTAATGCACAGATTTTGCAATCGCTCTAGTTTTTTAATTGATCCTCAGATATGTCTGGGTAACACGAGTCAGCAGAGTCAAAAATCGGTACGTTAGGGAATGAGCAAGAACAGTTTTGGTCTTAGTAGGTAGTAAATATTTCCAACGTTTGAGCGATCCGATCGTGGCAAAAAGTTTTCGGCTAACCTCAGCAATTTGTACTGGCCAAGACAGAGAATTATCTAACATAATTCCAAGGTTCTTAATAGATGAAGTTAGATGTAAATCGAGACCGGCAAACTGGATAGTAGGGAGGCTATTCCAATCAAGTTTTTTCAATTGTTTGGTGCTACCAATAACACTTACTTGTGACTTGTCAGGGTTGACAGTTAAGCCGTGACATCTGCTCCACGTACTAACGCTTTGCAAATCAACGTTAAGCTTACGAATAGCCTCACTAATACCATCGGACGGGGCGGCTAAGTAAATTTGTAGGTCGTCAGCATACAGATGAAAGGGAGAATTAAGAGTTTTAAACTGAATTAATAAAAATAGAAAAAAGGAGAGGAGAGAGGACACCATCTTGAGGACCACCGGCAGACAGAGAGCAAAAGGAAGAGGAGCTGCCATTAGCTTGTACATACTGCTTCCGATCATATAAATAACCTCTGAACCACTCAGTGGCTTCAGGAGAGATGTTAATTGAACGCAGAACAGCAACCAAAAGATCAGTATCAACAGAGTTAAAAGCGTTACTAAATCTAACAAAGCAATGACAGTAAGATTTTGCATGTCCATGTTTAACCTAATATCGTCACAAACTTTGATTAGAGTAGTGACTGTGCTATGCCCGCTACGGAAACCAGACTGAAACTCGGATAATATACGATTTTTTAAGATATACTGATTTAGTTGCTGAAAAACAATACGTTCCAAGACTTTTGACAGGAAAGGAAGTATTGATATAGGACGATAGTGGGAGAAAGATTTAGGATCTTTGGATTTCGGTATGGGAATAATGCGAGCTATACGCCATACACTAGGAAAGGAGCTATGGGAAATAGAAAAGTTGAAAATATGGGTAATAACTGGTGCTAAACTATTTAAGACATAAACTATAAAAAATATTTAAATGTGCACTAATTATCATTCCAAATTGTTGTTTCAATTCCAAAATGTTTTTAAGTTATGTTAGTGGATTATGGAATGGATTAAGAATACATGTTTTGTAAAACATTTGTTTTGTAATGAATCTGAAATTACTTTAGGCTACCAAGCTACATTCACTTCACTTTGTCATAAGTATAAAGCATGTTATTATATTACCACCATTCATACAATGATAAATAATTAATATAAATTAAATACTTTCATAAAATAAGTCTTTTAAATCATTGTATGATGATTTGTATATTGAATGTTCTTTAAAACTTCTTCTTTTAACCTTCAATATGTCAAAAAACTATTTTGAGAATATTAGGAAATATATTTAATGTTTTTCTACGGTTAGCAGTCAAAGTTTCTGAGGCAGTTACAAGTGGAGTGTATCATTTCAAAATACATGATGTTTTTTATCAGCTCATGTCTATCCAGCTCACCATGTTATGTCCAATAATATATTTTTATGATATTGTCACTGCTATTAATCATAGATTACAATAATGTTTTAATCTGAAATTATTGAAATTATTTATAAATTTCTCTGAAATTGGAAATCTCTAATCCTCTTGTCCTATCATTCCTTGCAAAATCAAAATTAAGATATTTATATGCATTATTAAAGTAAATCATTAATTAGATCTTCGCCGAGGACCAGGACTTTAAGCAAACAATGAGAGAGTGTTATAAAAAACTAATACTTAAATAATTAGTTAAATTATAGGCCTGTGGTGGTGCACTGGTACAAGCGTTTATGTAAGAGCGACTGGTAGGAAGTTTACTCCTCTACCTACTCAAGGAAATTATTTTTTTCATATTTCACACTGCCATGTGCGGGATACAATAACACTGAATAAAGCTGAATTAAATTATTACAATACGCAATAAAAAATACTCTAAATGGATACCATTTTTTAATGCACGATTTTTTTGTTTTGCATCATCTTATAGCATGTTCTATATCAATATATATATATTTTTTATTGATATAGAACATGCTTTAAGGGAAAGGTATGCCGAAACCATAGCGTTTGCCGCTACGTTCTCTCTGCCTAACTTGCTAGGGATATAGCGTGAAACTAAGTTAACTTAGAGGCCTCTCGTGGAGCAGCGGCACAAATGTGTGACTGTAACCGACAGGTTCTGGGTTCGATCCCCAGTCGAGGAAATGAAATATTTTCAATTTAAATATTTAATGTTTCATTTCCTCGCTCTGGTAATAAGGCAAGGCGCGGCGTTGAGTTCCGCCACTCAACACGCAATGCCTCAAATTCGGCGGAAAGTGGGGAACGGAAGTGGAACGGAGTGTCTTAACACTAGGTTCCCAAGTTTCCTCTGCCTACCCTGCTTCGTGCGGGATACAGCGTGAAGCTGAGTGAGTTAACTTAGGTTAAGGTTTTTATCCAATGGAGCATAACTATGTGAGTCATGCTTTTACAAGGGTTTATTTAACTTGCCATATTAGTGTATATATAACATCTTGTAAGTTCAATTATACTAATTTTCCAGTGTTCGATTGGGCTAATGTTTAAATGTATTTAGATTAAAATTATATCATCTAGATATTAGGGATTGGATGGAGAGAAAGGATTCTTTAGTAATAAAAATATACAGGTTGTGTTTAAACTCGTTTGATTTGGCTTATCAAGATGGACATACCGGACGAAACACATTATAAAAATGATGGATTATTTTAAATGGGAAGATGAAGCTGAAAATAAAAAGTAAAATGTTATTCTTTTGAAGGGAAATGGGAAACGGAAATATCCCAACAGGAATGGAGAGTTTACACTAGGTTCCAAAGTTCCATCAGCCTACCTGTCTATAAGGGTAAAAAAAATATTGATTTCAGCTTCATGCTGTATCGTAGGGTAGGTATGTAGGGTATGTATTGTAGGCAGAGGGAACCCGGGAACCTAGTGTTAAGACACTATATTCCCCACTTTCCGCCGAACTAGAGGTATTGCGTGTTGAGTGGCGGAACTCAACGCCGCGCTTTGCTTTATTATCAGAGCGAAGAAATGAAACATTAAATATTTAAAAATATTTTTTAATTTGTTTTTAAATAAACTATATATATATATATATATATATATATATATATATATATATATATATATATATATATATATATATAATATATATATATATATATATATATATATATATATATATATATATATATATATATATATATATATATATATATATATATATATATATATATATATATATATATATATATATATATATATATATATATATATATATATATATATATATATATATATATATATATATATATATATATATATATATATATATATATATATATATATATATATATATATATATATATATATATATATATATATATATATATATATATATATATATATATATATATATATATATATATATATATATATATATATATATATATATATATATATATATATATATATATATATATATATATATATATATATATATATATATATATATATATATATATATATACACGCAATGAACAAATTTGGTAGAAAGTGGGCAACGAAAGGGTCTTAATGAGAACAAGGTATCTTAACATAAGGATCTCAAGAATAATATGAAGGCTAAAAATATATATGTATGCAAGATTATTAGTAAAAAACGTTGTTATTTAGTATCAAACAAACCTTGTGCTCATTAAAGATGAAAATTGCGTAGAAGAAGGCTCACAACATCATTTTGCGACATCGGAGAGCCGTACACCGTCCCTCCAGAGCTCTACAGTTAATTTGACTATATATTTCTTTAAGGTCTATTTGCATACAATTTTCTATTTTTTTATTGCTATGGGAGCTGGAGGAATGATTATTATGAAAAACTTTATTAAAATTCAATTATCTAATACGTACTATACGACACGAACGATGACTTTATGGTGCTTAGCAAATCTGATTCAAAAAGAAAATAAGCTAATTTATATGCAGCCTAACGTGTTGTGGGCTTGATCTTTATTCAAAGAAATTACATATTTTAATTTCTTCGTCTTATGTAACATCTCTTTCGTAACATATTCGAAGCATAGAGTATTGATTTGAGGACCTCGAGGCCTCGAAATTCCTCCTTATTAGAGCTTATGAAAACGAAAACATTAAATATTTCACATCCTCGAGACAGAATAGATTCCACAGCATATACACGTTGAATAGACTAAAGTAGACAAATTATTTGTTTCATAATATATATTTGTAGTGAACCTGCACGTAACAGTTCATAATAAGTTTCAGTTTCAGTGACGCTCGGTCCTCGTTCTACGTAATTAACGGCGTCGTAGTGTAATTTTGTATCGTATTTAGTTGGTTCTGATTTGAGTGATATTGATTTTATTCAATTCAGGTCAGCGTTTAACAATTTAGTACACAAATATAATATTTTAAAGTTAATTTAATATACTCCAAAATAGGATAAATGTCATAGGAAGCTCGTGGACATGTAAACGTGACCGATCGCGATCCTACTCGCATATATGACAATAAAATATTTTAGTTTATTTGTCAATCAATATACAATGCCTCAAATTCTTCAGAAAGAGAAGAAGGAACCCAGGTGTCTTAATGGGAACGGAATTTTTCAAAACTAGGTCCCCAATGCCTATCTTACCATAAGCGGAAAACTGTGTGAAAAGAGTTCAAATCAAATTCAATATAAAACGATTTTAAAATATTCCTTCTATTTCCATTTCGGTATAAAAACAAAAGAAACAGCAGTAATCCACTTTTTACTAAGACAATAAAACATCTTATTGTCAACTCAACGACGTCTGCGGTACGAAATTACGACACCGTTTAAATATTCACAGCTATGTCTATACATTTATCATGTAAAGCGGATTACGTGTTCGAGAGTGGGAACGGGGATGTCACTCCATTGAAATGTAAACAGGTTGACTTTATATATTTTAAGTATAAGCAGCGAAAATCGACCAAATTAATATTATTTCCTGTCGTGGCGCAGTGTCGAGTTGTTGGTTCGGTTCCCACTTAAGGAAATTAAATACTCAATCATTTAATTTCTTCGCTCTGGTTACGAGGCAAAGAGCGGCGTTGAGTTCCGCCACCCAACACGTGATTGCTTGGTGGAATGACTTCAACGAAAAGTGATGCGGCACATTCCTTTCGTGATATATTTCATGATAGGTCTACATATTTTATTATTTAGACAAAATGCCCAAAAAAGCACAAAAGCCAGTAAGATCGTCAAAAGCACACATTATGATGTGGTCTTCATGATCTATAAGTTTGAATAATTCAAAATATATAAAAAATATTTTCTATAATGAATAAAAAAATAAATTTCATTCTAAATACTTGCCGCTTGATATCTACATTCACCACTGGTTGTGGATTACGTGTTATTAGATATTTTCATACATTCCTTTGAAATACATTAAGGCTAAGGCTGAAAACCAAATAAAACAAAAAAAAAAACATTTTCCACAGCCCAGAGTTTAGCAGGAAGACAGATAAATATACAATATATAAACTATATTTTAAGCTTCCGTAGTTTATATAAAGACCGCTAATGGATTGGTCGTTTACATTCAAAGCTCTAAGAATTTACTCCCTCATAATTTTAATATATTTATAGATTCATATAATAAATATACCTTGAGTTCTAACTTGGGTCAGGGGCAAAGCATGTGACTTTAAACGTTACAGGTTGTGGGCTTGATCCTCACTCGAAGAAATGACACATTTAACGTTAAATATTTAATATTATCATTTCTTCGTTCTAGTAACAAGGCGAAATGCTGCGTTAAGTTCCGCCACTGAACACGCAATGCCTCAAATAAGATGAAAAGTGGGACACGAAACGAAGTATCTGAACACTAGGTTCCCAAGTTCTATCGGCTTTCCTGCCATGTGAGGGATACAGCATGAAGCATAAAAAGAAAATATAACTTAAAATGTTTACACAAAGATTTCAACGAATTCGATATTTTACGGAAGATTAACGTACAAATTAAATATTAAGGAACATTATATATGAATTAAATTTTACATTAATATGTTATCAAAATTTTTTGTAACATTTTTTTATTATTATTATATCATTTTTACAATATACATATTACAGTATTATAATATTATATATTATAAAAATATATGATTATATATTCTTATAAATGCATCAGGCTGTGGACTCGATCCCACTCGCGGAAATGAATTATTTAATATTTTAATTCCTTCAATGTAACGAGAACAGCGCAGCGTAGAGTACCGAAAGTTTTGTTTTGTTAAAAGTTTTTCCTAGAGCAGAGGCAAAAGCAAAAGCAGCGCACTTTTCTACCCGTGTTCAAGGACTACTGTAAAGTGTTTCATTTAAAACATAATAAATTGTTTATATTTAAAAGAAAACTTACGTAAATGGTTCCCATACAATAAAAAGAACCCCTCTAATACTCGTAGTGGATTTTTTTAAATATGATATCAACAGATATTATATTGTACCTTTTTTTATAATGAATACGGCAATAACAAAGTTTATTTTAGCACAATCTTAATCAATAAATTAAATAATAATACATTTAGTCAATAAATTTTACTTGAACTCTGATAAACCCTAACGCATAATAGACCTGCGTTGAATAGAATCTGTAATCGGTAAGTTTATAAATCACATAAGATGTCAAAAAAATAATATATATCGTGATAAAACGACACCAGTGAATACATTCATACCTCGTCTTGACATAATTTATATGAGAGAGAGGATTGAAAGGCACGTGCCTTTATTTTGGTACGCAATGGAAGTAGTTTTATGTGTATTTTAATTTATACGGAGTGTTTAAAATATTATTTTTTCATGTTATATAGATGTACAATAATATGCAAGTAAATATTTCCATATTTATACAGAACTTCAACAGTAGTATACCATAAAGTAGATGCAAATAAAATTAACTACTAGTTCTAGAAGTTTGACCCCATTGTGTTGAAGTTGAACAGTGTTTCTGTATACAAACTATAGACGTGAATTTAAATGAGTTTTAAAGGAATTATGTTCATAATATAATTAATGGAATCCAACAATACAACATATCTCAAATTGGGCGAAAACGAAAGGGGAGTCTTTACACTAGCTTCTACTAATACCCTGTCATATGTGAGATACAGTGCGCAGCTTTAAAGCAGGAATAAAGAAATATTATAAAGTTGCAATATACTTCCACGTTAATTTCCCACAAACAATAATGCACGTACCTCTTTCAGTTACCACTTTCACATACTTAGGATTAAAGTTTCCACTTCGAAGGAGCAAGTTGGCTCCAGCGCGGCATTTCCTTGCTAATTAACGAGCGAATGAGTATTGTTGGGCGCGTCTCGGTCTGGTATAGGGTTGGTACTCTTCATTAAATATATAAATACGAATAAATGTTATTTTACTTATATATATATATATATATATATATATATATATATACTATATATATATATATATATATATATATATATATATATATATATATATATATATATATATAAATATATATATATATATATATATATATATATATATATATATATATATATATATATATATATATATATATATATATATATATATATATATATATATATATATATATATATATATATTTGTTACAGGAGTGTGATGCATGCACTCATAACGGAGTAGGCAAAAGACTTTTTCAAATTAATGTTGAGACAATCCGTTCAGTAAAGTAGTTCAGTTACCCACTTTCCCCTGAATTCTTGAGGCATTGTGTGTTAAGTGGAGGACCTTAATTCAGCGCTTTGGCTTATAACCTGCTAGAAAATGAAATTAGACGTTTAATTTCCTTAAAGTCAAAGCACGTCCTGTAACTGTTGCAAGCTTGTGCTCCTGCGCCACCTCGCCAACCACACTCGCCTGAGTTGAAATGAAGTTGGATTGTATGTTTATAGTTAAAAGGTACTTGAAAATTGTTAGTGAATATATTTTACTTATTGTTATCACATAAGTGACAATATCTTTGTTCATAATAAAATTCTTTAACCTTAAGTTATTTGAAAATTACACATTTTATGTACTGTGTATTTGAATAATATTAACTTTACAAAATACCTAGGCCTGAGGCCTGTCGTGGCGCAGCGGCACAAGCGTGTGACTGTAACCGACAGGTTCTGGGTTCTATCACCGGCCTAGGGAATGAAATATTTAATATTTTCAATTTTAATA
The DNA here is from genome assembly GCA_019049475.1 of Eueides isabella. NCBI lineage: Eukaryota > Metazoa > Arthropoda > Insecta > Lepidoptera > Nymphalidae > Eueides > Eueides isabella. The sequence goes on along the minus strand of CM032405.1, from coordinate 11,401,129 downwards.
TTTAATGTTTCATTTTTTCGCTCTGGTGCAACGCAAAGCGCGGCCCTGAGTTCCGCCACTCTACACAAAAAGCCTCAAATTCGGCGGAAAGTGGGGAACTGAAGTGGAACGGAGTGTCTTATCACTAGGTTCCCGCGTTCCCTCTGTCTACCCTGCCTCGAACGGGATACTAAAAAAAAACTTTACAAAAAATACCCTATGTAGCTATAAATTAACTGCAAATTTATTTAAACTTAGTGGGACTTGACATTCATTGACGTAAGACGTGCACGCTTATTCTATTTGTTTAATTTAATATACTGTGCTCACATTATTTGTTTCATATGAATTTAGTTCGAAATATTCGTTCAGTATTTTCACATATATACTATTTACACCTACAAGTTCATAAAAGATCAAAAATAAAGGAAATATATACACTTGTAGTATTTAAAAAAAATGTATCGTCCATCAATTAGCATTAGGTAGGAGATAATAAATATGTATCACATATGAATTGCAATGAACACTTTAAGATAGTTGAGCACACAATGTCTTGAGATTTCATAGAAAATTGGGAACGAAAGTCCTTATGAGAACACAACAATTTAAAATCAAATTATTATGTTTTATATTATTTATAGAGTTCCTAGAATTACCCGAGTATTGGTCTCTTTCAATAGATGTTATGTAAAGTAAAAATAGCATTTGTAAGCGAACACACGAATAGAACCAAATGTAATATTAGTGAGGAGATCATATCGTGTATAACCCGACATAAATGTGTTTATCTTAGATCGAATCTTGCCCTTACCGAACAACTCAGTCTTGTTTCAAAATGATTCTGGTCTGTTTACTATAAAGATTAAAGATGCCAACTATAGATATAAGAATATGAGTTCAGTTTCTTTATTTTGAAAATATATCTAATTAGTAAAGTTATACTTAAAATGAGTTACTACGTCAACGATTGAGGCCAAAAGCCTCTTTTTCTTCTACGTGTGGGAGAGTCACGTTTTCAGCAACACGCATGGGCAGACTTGACTGGTTCATTACCACCCCCGGCATTTAAAACTGGCGTTAAGTAGTGGCTTCGGCCACTGCCGAATGCCGAATGAATTTAATGCTGTGTGATTCCGGCTTAGAATAGGATCACCCTGGTACTGATGGTGTCGTAAGAGGCGACTAAAGTGCGTGTGGTAGAGTCACGTTGCCAGTAATGGCAACACGCATGGGCAGACTCCGCCGGATTACCACCCCCGGCATTTAAGACCGGCGTTAAGTAGTGGCTTTGGCCACTGCGTTTCGCATTAGGTAATGCTGGGCCCCGGTGCCCTTCCACCTTAAAGGACGGCAACGCTCCTGTAGCTCCTCTGGAGTTACTCAGGGCCGTGGGCGACGGTGATCACTTACCACCAGGTGACCCGTACGCTCGTTTGCCGTATTTTCCATAAAAAAAAAGCTGCGTTTCGCATTGGGTAATGCCGGGCCTTTATGGTGGATGGATACCGAGGCAACGCTCCTGTAGCTCCTCTGAAGTTACACGGAGCCGTGGCCGGCGGTGATTACTTACCATCAGGTGACCCGTATGCTCGTTTGCCGTGGCTTGTCCATAAAAAAGCCATGCGATGCTGAGCCAAGACATTTTTTTATTTACGTTTAATTTGTTTTGTCTATAAAGCACGTTAGCTAGTAAAAATCGAGTGTGGCATGGGACAGTTCATGTGAAACTTCCATCTTACGGGCTTCCTGAGTATTTATGCAAATGGATCGCCAGCTTTCTCACTGGACGCAGCATCAAGTCTCTGTCGATGGTTTCATGCCCGTGAAAGCTGGCATCCCGCAAGGCTGCGTACGTAAGTTAGTAAGTCTTTTATGAGACGTGGTACACGTATGTATAATAAAATTCCACAAGTAATTTTGAATTTACCATTGTAAAAATTGTTGGGCAAAGCATATTATTCAATTCAAGAATATTACCATGATAAGAATGCGTGGGATCAAATGCTGTTGGTACTCACTCAGGAAGCAAAATGTGTTATATATTTAATTTAATTGATATTTTGAAAAGAGCAACTGTTGAGTTTCTTGCCGACAGTTCTCAGCAGACCTGGTTCCGAGCCGGTGGTAGCTTCCTGTAGGACTGACACTATAGACACTTCTATGAAACTTGATGATTTAAAAGTGCTTGTAATAGCCTCATTAGATAAAGAATATTTTGATTTTGATTACAAATAAGGTAATGAAACTAAGCTGGTGTGACATCTTTCCAGAATTTAACATATGGTTAAAAAGGTCAGTAAGCGTTAATATCAACCGTTTTACTTCAAAGTTTCTTAATAATTGAGAAAATAAATGTATGATAAGTATATATATCTCGACAAACCAATAAATAAACCTTTTTTTCCATGACATAATATCTTATATCAGGCTTTTCTATCTCACAGAGAGAAGCTAAAGTTATTAAGATAATAGGATTGTTATTTTAACTATCTTTATATTGTATTTTGTCAACAAGACAGCCAATAAAACTTTTAAAAATAAAATGTCATTACATCTATTTTTATTTTTTTTCTCACTATGTAGCCATCACATTTTGTCAAATTTGGGGCATTGTGTGTTAAGTGGTGGAACTCAACGTGCGTTTTGCATGTTTAAAGCGACGAATTATATATTTCATTTCCTCGAGTAGGTGTCACAAAAAAAACAAGAGTGATCGGTACTTAAAGCGGTAAGCAAGTCGTGATAAACGATCTAATGACTACAAATAAGCATGATGAATATCTAAGTAATGCTAATGTTTATCTTAAGAATCGTACATTTTAAAAGGCCTTTTGCCTGATTACTGTAAGTATCTTACAGCATTCTGGAATCTTAAGTTTGTTCATAATTATAGGCAAACAAATAAATTACACATAAATGATCTGCCTGTATTAGAGAATCAATTATATTGTAGAATTTATTAAATCTGTTTGCTCGACTAAATGTTGTTTCTTTAGTTTTTTTGTTGGTCCTCATTTAAAATCCATCCATCATTTAAAATGTTCGTGTTAGGTGTGAGTAGAGTATAAGTAAGCCCAGTCGTTTCTCTTCTCTTCTTCGTTTCTTTATCTTCGTTTCAATATCATGTTTTCTAAATGATGTGGCTCGTAGCTATGTTATTTTTTTTTCACGATTGGTAGATATTTTTAAACTTAAGATTTAGATGTTCGTTCCACTTCCGTTCCTCACTTCCATCGATTTGAAGCATTGCGTGTTGAGTGGCGAAACTCAACGCCGCGCTTTATCTTATATCCAGAGCGAAGAAATGAAAACATTAAATATTTAATTTGAAAATATTAAATATTTCATTTCCTCGACTGGGGATCAAATCCACAACCTGTCATTTACAGTAACACGCTTGTGCCGCTGCATCACGACAGGCTTCTTACATGTTCCTAGATAATAATATTTAATTTAGAGGAAAACATACTACTTATATAAGGATCTTAGTTCTGATGACTGACATTAATAAGGAGTATTTCTGAGACGACGATATTTCTACGTCGACCATATCCCCTTCGCTCGTTACGTGGATTACGAAAGTTATTAATATGGATCATTTATCAAAAACCCTATAACAGCTATGACAAGAAGGGCCCAGAGATAATAATGCTATATTTTAAGATTAACAAGACTGAAGCCCTTGTCGAGCAAGGACACAAGCGTGCGACGGAAAACGTGAAAGCTGTGAGTTTGATTATCCACTTTCCTGCGAATCTTCGGGACACTGCGTGTTGAGTATCTTCTTCGGAACTTAACGTCACGATTTGTTTTGATATCACAGCGAGGAAATTAAAACATTATATAATGCACTTGTCCGAGGTGAAATCGAATATCCAACTTACCACAAGCTCTCCACTCGCCCCACTGCCACGACTCCCACGGTTACCTAACACACTCTTACAATATATTAAGATAAAGCTTACACACATTGTAATAGAATGCTCCTGTACTGTTGATAGTGCTATTTAATATAACAAAAGGCTCCCACTGCCTGCTCTGCTATTTGCAGGGTGTATTTAAAGAGAGATGCTAATAAACGACATTATTTTTTATTTAGCGTAAAGCTGTAATATATCAAATAGTAGGTACATCTATCATATTTTTTATAAAAAAACCTTGATATAATTGTTAACGGGCCAGGTTTTGATTTTTCCTACGCGTGAAAATGGAATATTTAATATTTTTATTTCTTTGTTTTGGTAACGACGGCGACGTTGAGATCCGCCACACGACATAAAAAATTGAGGCAATTTCTGCAGAATATGAGGAACGGACGTTTAATACTAGTTATGAGTGTCTAATCTGATATGCGAGTACAAAAATATTTTTTGAAATAATCTCTCTACGAACATATTCAATATAAAAGTTAGCTAAAGGTGGCGTTAGTTGCATTAAATACGTCAATCCAGGATGGAAGCATAAATATTTATAGACAATAAAAAGTGCTTGTTATATTTGGAAATATTTTCGTTGTAAATCAAATTACGGAATATTTTTTATCAATAACCATTGATCAAAATTATTCCGTAATTTGATATATGTACATCATGAAAATAAAATATTGATAAACGCGTTCACTGTTTGATAGAAGATTTGATAGAAAGTAAGAAATAGAAGTGCCTTAATAAAAGAGTGTTTTAACACTAAGTTCCTAAGTTGCCCCTGCCTACCCTGCTCTGCCATGAGTGGGACCACCACGGGAAACTGAAAAATAAAATGTCAATTGAATATAATAATGTGAATATAATAATATATTATGATTAAATATTTATAACAACCATTGCCTTTTGTTTTATGTGTAAAATTTTCGACACAAATTTTTTGGTCAGTACTAATTTGAAACCTAGTGTTGACACACTCCAATCCCCACGTTTCATCGAATTTTGGAGCTCGCTTGTAGAGTGGAGGAGCTCGCCCTGTTATTTGCCTCGTTATCAGGGGAACGAAATAAATATATATATATATATATATATATATATATATATATATATATATATATATATATATATATATATATATATATATATATATATATATATATATATATATATATATATATATATATGTATATATATATATATATATATATATATATATATATATATATATATATATATATATGTATATATATATATATATATATATATATATATATATGTATATATATATATATATATATATATATATATATATATATATATATATATATAAATATATATATATATATATATATAAATATATATATATATATATATATATATATATATATATATATATATATATATATATATATATATATATATATATATATATATATATATATATATATATATATATATATATATATATATATATATATATATATATATATATATATATATATATATATATATATATATATTTTTTTTCGAACAGAAATTGAATTCCCAACCTATGTATGTGTATGTTCTATTCATTCAAATTTCCAAATGCTAACAACATAAATAAGTTGTAACAAGCGTGTAAGAATTTCGACGGAGCTCGGTGAGAACGAATGGCTTAGTTGGTCAGAGCGCTGGAACGGTATTCCAGAGGCGCGGGTTCAAATCCTGCTTCGTTCAAAATTTTTACATGCTTTTTAAATTAAACTTTAGTATAAATACAAATACTTTGATACAAGAGAAAAAAAGAAAATAGCCTTAATCCAAATGGCAGATGTTATTTGATACAACAGGTTCGTTTAATGCGTATTTTCCATAAATTGAGAAATCACATAACATGTTAATATACTTAAAATAATATACAATTTAGGCATAAATAAATATTATTTAAAATTATATTACCGTATTCTTTCAACAGTAAAAGCTTTAATTTATAAGTTACCTACGAAAGAGGTATAGTTGGTTGCTAGACGCTTAAATCACCTGCCAATAAAGCCTAACTGATTGATTTTCAGGTAGCCAAGCCAAGTGTTTATATACGCTCGTAAACTCTCATGCGGTCGGCGGCGTACTGGATTCAAGCTACGTTACCTCACAAAATTGGTGTAGCCGACCTGAAAAATTAAATTGATATAGTTTTGAAATAAAAGTATATGTATATATTAGTAGTTATAATAGCATTGATTTTTTTTTATACTGGCCCATCCAGGGTTCAATCCTTGCACAGGATCGGGACTTTACACCGAATATAACCTCTAGAAGTTTATGATCAGTAATTAAGTCGAACTCCTTGCCCTATAAAAACGTATGAAAACTCTACTGCCCACACCAGTGCCAAAGCCTCTTTCTCTGTTTGAGAATACAGACATTTGCATTTGCTGAGAGTTTTGTTTTCAAGCCCAATAATGCGTGGACCATTTTCATTTATCTGTGCTAAGAATGACCCAAGGCCGACAGGACTAGCATCTGCAAATATCAAAGTTTTGTCGCTCACGTTGTAGTATCCCAAATTCAGTATGTCTGGACGGTTGACCTGTCCCCCAAGAATCCCTAATGTCAGTATTTCTGGCTAATAATTTACGAAGCCTTTAGCTTCAATGGTTCTGTGAAGATTGTCAAATTAGTAATCCATTCCAATATAATTAATGAATCCTAAAAAGCTTTGCAGTTCAGATAATTTGGGTGGGATTCTAAAATTTTTTATATCTAATAAAAAATTGTTCAGTGGCCAAATTACTTGATCCGACAATTCATGTCCTAAGAATTGAACTTTGCTTCCTTATTGTTTCTAATACCTTCTGTAATCTTTTGCCATGTTCTGTTTTATTCCATACACTAAAATGTCGTCCATAAAATTCACAACTCCTTCACATTCTACCGTTTCGTGTGTTTTTGGTAACAAATCAGGCGCACAGTGATCCCAATTATTGACTTCTTGAAACGATATAATAATCATCGATCGATAAATAATCCTTTACCGGATATAAATTTCGTAATATGTCTTGAGTCAGGTACAAGCTCTAATTGATGAATTTCTATTCCTTTATGTCTAATTTACTAAACATTTTCGCGTTTTGAATCTTTGTTAGTAGCTGTTCCATAGTAGGTAGTGAATCACTTTCTTTGGTTCGTTTTCCTTTTCTATTATGTCCTTTTAAAGCAGTTCGTTGATTTTCTTATCTCCTTTTTCTTTCGACGGAATCGGTATTATTCTTTAGGACTGTGCGACCGGTTTTATGTCACTATCGATCGGTATATGTATCTGAATATCGTTGAGTTTAGGGAAGAGTGTTATCTCGACATGATTTATATTCAGTCTGATTTTAGTACACCCAATACTGTTGCCGTCACTTTACCTAATAGATTACGTGTGCCTTTATCTATTACGTAAAAAGTAGTGTTTTGTGACTTTGATCCATCACTTATATCGGCACTAAATGACGTCAATACATTGAGAAGAACGCATCAGTAAATTGACATTTTAATGCTTGTTGTCTACTACATCTACGTTTCCATCCGCAGTAACGTAGCCACCCGGTATATTAAACTGTATTTCTTGCAGTTCATGTCGTCCTTTATGTAACAAACATGTTCTTTTTTTAACTAGTAGTAACATTGGCAGCTTCCAGGTAAATATTTTAACCTCTTTCAACGTTCCTATCTAGCTCCAACAGACCCTGCTTCATCACCGCACTCAAGTTTTTCCAAAGTAAGACTTGACATCATATATCTATGGACAAGGAAACAAATACAGAATATTTCATTTAGATCACTAAAGGGATACAGAATGTTTAATTGAGATCACTAAACATCATCCTTTTAACAGCCCAACGCAATAATTATCTATTCCTTACATTTTTTATCAAAAATTGTTATTAAATATATAACCTTTATATTACGGAGGTCACCCAAACAAAACTTCTTGTCACGCCATTTCTTGTACGGTTACATTCTACAAAATACTAATACCAAAATATAAGTTATAGCTATACATAAAACAGTTAAATAAGTAGGCACTTTGCGAGCTAGCTAGCACAATCGCACGTCCCCAGTGTGTGCAGGTAATACAGACTGTGACACGGATATATAGTGGACTAATTACCATTATACAAGTTAACTTAACACAATAACTTGTGTTTAATGATGATGTTCGTTATCCGGTGACTCACTTTTACAATAATTGACTCTTGTGTATAGGACTTCCTGTTGTATTGGCTATCCATAATAATAATGTAAGCAGACGTTTAGGCGTTGGCATCTTAATCGTTATAAACGAAATCCTCACTGTTATCCAGTTCCACCTCGTCACCAATTTATGTAGTGTTCTCCTTTTTCTATCTGTTGAAATAAAAAACATAAATTGCTGGAAAAACCTGAGTACTTTATTTAGCTAACGTGTTATACAAGGGAGGCACAAGAAGAAAATGAAATCTATATCTAGCATAGATAAAAAATAATAAGTTTGCGTCTATGAAATAATAGATGGCGCTATGAGTAACAAAATAGCTAATATAAGATTATTAATATTTACTAGTATTACAACACGCCTCCTTAAATTTATAATCTTATATCTTCTCATCTTAATCTTATACATCTTAATCTTATATATCTTAATCTTATATATCTTAATCTTATATTTATCTTATATATTATTTATCTTATAATCTTTTACATGAAAAACAAAAAAAAAAAAAAATACAAAAGGAACAATTATTTCAAATACACTACATTAAATTTAACTCTAATCTATTTTTTAAAAATTTGGTTTTATCTAAACTTTTAGTTAAAAGGTCTGCTAAGTTAAATTTTGTATCAATTTTTACAATATCAATTATCTTATTTTCATAGTTCTCATTTATATAATGGTATTGTACTTCAATATGTTTTGAATTTTTTGTGAAGTTACCATACTTAGCAATAGCAATGGCACCTGAATTATCCTCATACATTTTAATTGGTTTACATAACTTAATATCAAATGATTCACATAATAAGTTTCTAACAAAAAGTACTTCTGAGACTGCCTCTGACATAGCTATATATTCTGCAAAAGTTGAACATTTAGTAACAGTATTTTGTTTATGTGTTTTCCAAAAAATTAAGTTTCCAAAAAATCTAATAATAAAACCTGAAGTAGACTTTCGATCAACATTATCTCCTGCATAATCAGAATCTACCATACAATCTAATATTTCGGCATTTACATTATCATAGTATGTTAATTTCAAATCCTTAGTTTTATACAGATATTTCAACACTCTCATTGCATATTTAAAATGTGTTTGATTGTAACAACTTTGATATCTGCTTAAATAGTTTACACTGTAAGCTACATCTGGCCGTGTGCCTGTACTAATATACAATAATTCACCAATAATATTTCTATATTTTATGCTTTGATCAACTACTTGAGATTGTTCTAATTTTAAATTTGTTTCCATCGGAGTATCATATAACTTACAATATTCTAAATTATATTTTGCAGCCAAAGATTCAATATATTTTGTTTGATTTAGGGTCATTACATGTTTATCATCACTATAATCAATATCTATCCCAATATAACTTTTAATTTTTCCCAAATCCTTCATCGCAAATCTTTTCATCAAACTAGTTTTAATCTCTTCTATTGTATTTTTATTTTTACAACAAATCAAAAGGTCATCTACAAATATTAATATATATATTGGATCTTTGTTTGCTCTATTTACATATAAACAGTAATCATAGTTACTTCTAACAAAACTTAATGTTTGAATAAACTTATCAAAACAATCATACCATACTCTAGGACTTTCTTTGAGACCATAGAGGGCCTTTTGCAATTTGAAAACTTTATTGTCTCCAGATTCATAACCTTCTGGTTGATTTATATAAACTTCTGATTTAACATGACCATTTAAAAAAGCTGTCTCTTCATCCATTTGTTCAATAAATAAATTATTTTTGCAACTATATGACAATAAAATTTTTAATGTTTGCATTTTACCTACTGGTGAGTAAACATTCTCAATGTATTCCTTTTGTAGGAATCCTCTTACAACTAACCTAGCCTTAAACACATTATTATTTTTCTTTTTATAAATCCACTTAACATCTATAACATTTTTATCTTTTGGCCTATCAACAAGTTGCCAAGTATTTTTTTATATAAACTGTTTATTTGAGAGTTCATAGCTACTTGCCATTGTTTACTATCATGGGAGTTCATCGCCTCCTCAAATGTATTTGGTACATTTGCATCAACATAATTGACATAAATAAAATGAGAAATTGGATTACCATATCTATTAACAGGGACTCTTTTTCTTTTTGGTGTTTCTACATATTTTTCTCCGCTATCATCTAAACAATCATTTTTAATCAAATCTTTATCTTTAGTATTTATCTCACTGGCATCTTCAAAATTTTCATCACATTCAAATTCATTCTTAAGCATTTCATTTGACACGTTTGAAGTTTCATCATTATCTAAATCTTTATTTTCCTCTCTTTGATCATCTAATTTTTCTAATCAAATTAATTGAATGTTATCTTCTACTACTTTCACATGTCTAGCGTTAATTATTCTGTTTTTCAATAGAACTCTATAACCATTTTCATTATAACCCACAAGAACTCCTAGTTGGGCTTTATCATCCCATTTACTTTTTCTCAAAACCTCAGGAACTCTGACAAAGACTCTACTCCCATATATTTTTAAATGCTCTACATTAGGTTTAATTCCAAAAAATATCTCAAATGGAGTTTTATTTTCAACAGTATTTGCAATGGTTCTATTCTTTAAATAAGCTGCTGTTTTTATAACCTCTGGCCAATATCTTCTATGAATTTTAGCTTCTCTCATTAAACACCTACCTATGTCCATAGCGGATCTATTGTATCTTTCTGCTACGCCATTTAGTTCATGAACATAGGGTGGACATGGTAACAACTCTATACCCTTTTGTCTAATAAAATCATAAATATCCTTATTTAAGTATTCCTTACCGTTATCACACTGTAATTTCTTAACTTTCTTATTGAATTTTTTTTCTACTAAGTTCACAAATTCTATAAAGCAACTAGCCGTTTCAGACTTATTTTTAATACAAAATATTCTAGTACATTTACTGTAATCATCAATAAAGTCAGAAAATATTTCTCCCCGCTATAACCAGTTGTGTTATGCGGCCCGTTTAAATCAGTATGAATCAATTCCAAAGTCTCAGTAGTCTTTCTTCTATTATTTTCAAAAGGTACATTACACATTTTACTTTAATTACAATTTGAACATTTCATTTCAGTGTTTTCAATTTTGTCTGGCAAACCATCCACTAATTTATCACTAATTAATTTATTTAAATATTGAAAGTTCACATGGCCAAGTGCCCTATGCCACTTCTCTTTATGAGTCAATTGAATTGAACTTACATACATATCATTTTTATAACCTTTGGATACATAACTTTTTATACAATACAAATTGTTTATTTTATAAGCAACAACTATTAACTCTCTATATTGATTATATATTTTTGCATTTTCATTTTTGGCAATAATAGTGCATTTCTTAGTTATTTTGGAAAAACTAAGCAAGTTTTGTTTTATACCTTTCACAAAGTATACATCTTTTAAATCAATGTATTTTTTATTATAATAATTTTAAAAAAAAACTTTTACTGTACCTACTTTTGTCGCTTGTAATGTTTTGCCATCTGGAAGTTTTACATTCACTGGGGTTTTCAAATCAATGTAATTACAAAAATAACTTTCCTTATTAACTATGTGATCCGTACAACAACTGTCTAAAAGCCAATTTATTTCACAATTATTATCATATTCTTCCCTTTTCACAAACCCGGTTAAGTTATTTATTTCTGAACTGCATACTTGTAATGTCCAGGACTCAGATGAGAAATGATTGGACGACTCACCTCTGGAAGAACTTTGGCCTTTACCTCTGCTGCGACCTCTATAGAGTCCACCTCGGTTAAAAATTCGTTGGCCACGGTGTCCTCTCTGTCCTCGCTGACCTCGGTAGCTGTTTAGTCCTTGGTTATTTCTCTGCGCATACCAGCAGTCGTTCTTCATATGGCCCAGCTTCCCACATACAAAGCATTGGGCATTTGTTTTAGTTACAAATGTACTGACATTGTTTTTCTGATTTGATTCTGAAGAAATCATATTTTTCTCTTTTATTTTTGACTGTACATAATCAACGGTTCGTTGTTCTTCTGGAATAACATCAAGAAAATCTCCAATATAACTATAGCTCGGTGGCAGGGCTCTAAGTAAATATCTCAACTTCTCGGATTCATCTATCTTTCCTCCAGCCACTTTGAAATCATTTATTGTTTTCTCAAAATCAACAAAGAAGTCTTCTACTGTACTATAATTATTCATTTTTATCTCTTCAATTTTTCCTCTGCAAATTATTTGCATGGCTGTTGACTGAGTTAGGTACATCTTGTCAAATTTGTTCAACATTTCAAATGCGGTTTTACATAAACTAATATATTCCAATTGTTTGTCCGATATTGTACTCATAATAATCGTTCTTGCCTTTAAATCCTTCTTTTTCCATTCCGCCTCAACATTTTCATTTTTACTCGGCGCTGGCATCATGGCGGTGGCCGCCTCGTGGCATTCTTTGTACTCTAGTAGGGTAAGCAATCTCAATTTCCAGCTCGAATAGTTGGCTCCATCAAAAATAGGCAACATGATGTCCTCAATTCTTGCCTGTGTGGCCATTTTGATGATAATTACGTTTGATTTTATTGAATATAGACGACGCGGTATAACCTCACTCGCATTTCCACTTTCTTGATATTTCACTGATTTTACTTTTATACTGACTGATTTCAACAAACTACGGACATTACTAAGAAAACTGATTAACCACGCTCTGCTACCATGTTGAAATAAAAAACATAAATTGCTGGAAAAACCTGAGTACTTTATTTAGCTAACGTGTTATACAAGGGAGGCACAAGAAGAAAGAAATGAAATCTATATCTAGCATAGATAAAAAATAATAAGTTTGCGTCTATGAAATAATAGATGGCGCTATGAGTAACAAAATAGCTAATATAAGATTATTAATATTTACTAGTATTACAACAATATCGGCTCTGAGACGCACGCACCTGCTCACTCTTACCGTTACCAGCCGAATAAACTGTCGCACGGCCGCGCGAGACGGCAAAATGCTTCCCTGTCTTTCACTCACATATACTACAGACATACTGACAACAAAGTCATCCTATAAGCTTAGTTCCACATCTTCCTTCTATCCTATGTAAATATGAAAAGAGATTTAAACAATAGAATTATTAATGAAATCGGGACATTAAGACTCTAAATCAAGATTTATTTCTCGTAATAAAGATAAAGAATATGAATTTAATTTTGGAGTTTGTAGATAAGTTGTAGGTATATTTTCTTCAATAGTGATGTTATCGACATTTAATTAACTTGATATACAGATCGTGGTCAAAATTATTCCATTACAAAACTTTACAGCCTTTTCAAACAATTTGTATAGCGTCCATATCTTAGATCAATCTCTTTAAAAAAGCAATTTTGTATTAAGGCAAAAGCGCGGCGTTGAGTTCCGCCACTCAACACGCAATGCATCAAATTCGGCGGAAAGTGGGAAACGGAAGTGGAACGGATTGTCTTTACACTAGTTTCCCGAGTTCCCTCTGCCTACCCTGCCCCGTGCGGGATACAGCATGAAGCTAAAAAATAAAGATACCTTTTTATTTTAATATATATTATAAAGTTATTACCTGTGTGATTCCGGCTTAGAATAGGATCACCCTGGTACTGATGGTGTCGTAAGAGGCGACTAAAGTGCGTGTGGTAGAGTCACGTTGCCAGTAATGGCAACACGCATGGGCAGGCTTGACCGGATTATTACCACCCCCGGCATTTAAGACCGGCGTTAAGAAGTGGCTTTGGCTACTGCGTTTCGCATTAGGTAATGCCGGGTCCCGGTGCCCTTCCAATTTAAAGGATGGCAACGCTCCTGTAGGTCCTCGGGGCCGTGGGCGACGGTGATCACTTACCACCCCGTGACCCGTAAGCTCCTTTGCCGTAAAAAAAAAAACCACCCCCGGCATTTAATACAGGTCCCGGTGTCCATCCACCTTATATACCGACAACACAGCTGTAGCCTCTCTGATGCTACACGACTAATATAGTCAAGTTATAAAACTTTTTATTAACTAGAATACTGAATAAAATACGTAATACTTGTACTACATTAAGTAATAGTATATATACACATATAGTGTTTGCCAGTGATTTCAAGATAACCACGTTTTCCCAAGTGCATATTGCTTTTTTTTTTTTTTTTATTTATTTATTTATAACATTAAGAAAGTATATACAGAAACATTTGTACGATAACAACCGCATTAGTTTAAAACTGTGTTGCAGCTATTAACGCCCACCTCACAACGTTGACACTAATATTAATACAATACTAATTGTTATAAATATAATAACAAAACAGAATTAAGTTCAAAAATAAAATTAAAGCAAAAATAATGAACTAAAATATGTGCATGCATGCTTGTGTGTCAGTATGTGATTTTGTGTGTGTTTGTGTGTGTGAGTGTGTGTGAGTGTGAGTGTGTGTGTGTGTGTGTATATTTGTGTGACTATAAAAGTGTAACTAAAAGGTTTTCTGTATCTTCGTAATTTAATGTTAACGGCCAATCATTCAATTTTCTTTTACAGTTTCTTAAAATTAAACTGTATATACTAAGTCTCTCATTAACTTTATTGTACAAAACAGGACTGAGATAAAAGTTTTTGTCTATTCGAAGAAACTAAACGCCGCTGATTAATCGGGCATATTTTGTCGGACCTGCGTTTTAGTGTGACATTTTGTTCAAAGGCAACACTTTTATGTTTCCGCAGAACAGTGCACAAAATAAACAACGTAACGTATTAAAGTTATTATACCGAAACAAAATAAATTTTAATATTTCTGAATTGTCTGTCTGTCTGTATCTCTGAATAAAAAATAAAAAAAAGAATTAAAAATGTTTATTTATTTATTTATACTTTATTGCACACAAAATAGCAAATACAAAAAATAAAAATTAAATTAATGTACAAGAAGTATGCAAAGGCGGTCTTATTGCTTCAAGCAATCTCTTACGGACAACCTTTGGTAAATGAAGGATTAATTTCAACATGATAGTGGGAATAACATTATAGTGCAATTAATAAAATAATATAATAACAATGAACTACAAATAAAATATCATATACTACATATACTACTATTATATATATTAATGATGAAAATTTTTTTTGAAAACTAATACTTACTATAAATAATTTATTTAATATTATTTATATATATTTAGAGAAAATATTTTACTTTCTTACTATATATTATATGCTTACTAAATATCCATAAATAATATTAAATCAATATTCGTATAATTCAAGCGGATGAAACTGCGCTAGTTAACTGATTCTATTATACAAAATTACACTAACTAGTTTAGTATTCCATTCACACGTAGGAAATCATCACATTACAGCTACGTTACTCTAATCTTAACAAACAATTACACTTACAATACATACTTTTGTATTTATCTTGATTTATAGTTTGGAATATTTAAAATCGTAAGCTTAAATATTGTATGCGAAAATCTGTTAAATAATAATATTTAAATAGAAATAGAATTCTCTTAATCCATATGTGAATCCTATTTATATCACAAATGCGAAAATTTGTGAGAATAGATGTTCGTACCACTTTCGCTTACAGTTTCACACTGTACCCCGGACATTGCAGAGGCAGAGGGGACCTCGGAGCCTAGTGCTTAGACACTCCGTTTCCTTTCCGGCTTTCCGCCAAATTTAAGGCTTTGCGTGTTGAGTGGTGGAACTTATCGAATCGAAACGACAATATGAAATATTTCATTTCTTCGGATGGTGAGTGGAGCTTACAACTTGTTGCACAATCACACACTCGTAAAGTCACAAAATCAATCTGTAAAGAAATGAGGTATAATATATTTAAATGCGTATAAAATTATTTGAACGTAACAGCATTAAATAAAATATACGCTCTAATATTTAAATTTTGTATTTTCTTTCCCAAACGTGGAAAATCACTTTAAAAAATAGAAAAAAATACTGAGGTCTACGCCGTGATGACACGGCTAGAGCGTGACACTGTAAGCGCGACGGTTGTGGATTCGATTCCCACTTGAGGGAATGAAATAGTTTTATTACATGTCTTCTCGTGAGGAGGCAAAACGCGTTTTGCCGTTACAAGTAATATAGATAACGGAGTGTCGCAAGAACATTATCTTATCGACTATTGATAGTCCTATATTATGACAGTAGCAGGAGCAGAAGTAGAAATATTAATCAAGCGATCAATATTATATAAAAGAAGCAAGAAAAAACGGCTGATCTATAGACAAGTATTTCACAGTGAAATATGTGTTATTTTCAAAGAGTAATGGTTTCGCCTTTCAGTGAAAGACATTAATTCCAAGGACAACTCGCTACAGCTTACTGTGACTTAAATTTATGAAATTTACGTAGTGTTATTTGTACCGTCACTGTGTATTTTGCATGTAGCAGCGTAGGCAGAAGAAACCGGGGAACCTAGAGTTAAAACACGCCGTTACTATTAAGACACTTCCGTTTTCACCACTTTCCGCCGAACTTGAAGCATTGCGTGTTGAGTGGCGGAACTCAACGCCGCGCTTTATCTTGATACCAGAGCTAAGAAATGAAAACATTAAATATTTAATTTAAAATTATTAAATGTTCTATTTCCTCGAGTGGGGATCGAACCCACAACCTGTCGGTTACAGTCACACGTTTGTGCCGTTGCGCCACGAGGCCTGAAGAAAAAACAGATTTCCACTCAGAGTTAAAGAAAAAACGTACGGCTTTGTTTCTAACAGGGATCATCCGACCACACTTTTTTATGGTAAAGACAATACAAACGAGACACCAGATGGTAAGTGATCGTCGCCGCAGTGTAGCTCACTTGTAGCTAGGCGAGATGTTGACAGACGCGATTTTTGAGAACACTGGCACAGGTAGTTTCACAATTGCGTTGAGACGTCTCTATGCAAAAGTCAAATGTCAGGCCACAAAGTACGTTAGCTTGATATTTATTGTAGAATATATTATATTATATAATATATTCTAAATACAACTTTATTATCTTCAAAAGGTCAAGGTAAGTTTGTGATGTTACGTGTGACATAGCTTAGCTGAGGCTCTCAGTAGTGAAAGCCTCAACTAAGCCTTGTCACTCGAAACCTACTAATACAGTCTAATTAGACCAACGTATAATGAAATGTAATGGATTATTTATAAAACAAGATAGTAAGTAGAGTTAATTATAATTAAAATTTATAGGAATTCAAGTCCACACACGAACAGATTTTATATAAATATAATCTTTCCTTTTGACATGGTGACAACACGCGGAGTTCTATCACTCAATATTACATACAGAATGAATTTGGCAAAAAGCGGGAAAAGGAAGTCCGCTAATGAGAACGGAGTGTTTTAACTCTGAAAATTTAGAGGGTTTCCTCACATTATATTGTGTAAATAAAAATTATATAATTTAAGAGGAAAAGTCCGTCAGCCGATTCCTAATATAAAATATGACGCCACTTAAAACTTGGAAGTGCCTTCTTGCTTAACTAAACCTATAGTTACATAAAATGTATCGACACATACAACCGACCAACGAACGTATTGACGTTGTGTTTATTATCAGTTTTAATCTTTAAAACATTAAAAAACAAGGGTTCTTATCTATCTTGATATTTTAGTTATATTTCCAACTTCAAAAGACTGTTTTAGAATCTCAAGGAAAAGACGTAGAAGACGGCTTAAATAGATCGTCAAAATTAATAAAATGTGCGACGAGCTACGAATACCTCACGCGAAGCGCTCTGACCAGCGACAATCAGATAATGATAACATTTGTATAGGTATGATCAAACAGCGTATTAGAATAAATAATATTGAAGTACAGAGGCTTAGAATAAAACGACGAAATCTCATTTGGTCCGCTAGTATACAATAATCCCATTAACGGGTATCCCTTTCTTTTGATTAACGAGATACTGTAGTGGATGTAAATTATATAACAATCACTTACTACTACTAATATAAATTACTTTTACTAATATACATTAATTCAATAAAATCTATCTTTATACAATTTGTCGGTTTGTGACCGACAAATATAAAATGTTGAATATAAAATGTTAAATGCAATTTTTTTTTTTAATTCTGTAAGGTATTAGTTCGAGATCATCAATGCCTAAAACTAATATATTATATACCTAATACAAAAGAACCTTCGCTGTGAGGAAATAAAGAGTCAAACCGTGGGCTTTGGATACCACCACTTAACATGCAAGGCGTCAGGAATTCAGCAAAATCTTGGAACATTTCGTTTGTTTACTTCAAGTTCTTAAAGTAACATAATATTTTTTTATGGAAAAATATAATTAATTTAAAACTATATTTTACATAAAAGTCGTATTGAAAAGGATCTGAAGTAGCAATTTTCTTACTACAACCTAAAAGCTCGAACTAGCACTCACTCACACTCAAACGGCATTACAACGACAATTCATGAAGGAGCAAAGATTTAAAACATAAAAAATATAAACTGGCTTAATGCTTCTAAGAAAGGAATAAGTAATAAGTAAACATTTGATGCATAATTACTGAACGCATTACACGAGTATATATAACGTTTTATTATTTTTTTTTTTTTATCTAGCCTATATTGTCCCATTGTTGAGCAAAGGCCTCCCTCCATTTATTCCACTCCTGTCTATTCATCGCTATTGACTTCCACCTAACCAGGTCTATAATGGTCTAGTTCGTCTCGCCATCTTCGTTTTGGTCTGCCGATTTTCCTTTTAGAATTTGGAACCCACTCGGTAAAGATATTCGCCCACGACTCTTTAGGCATACGACAGACGTGTCCGGCCCAGTCCCATTTTGGCGTTGCTGCCTTACTTCCCACGTCAGCTGTTTTTGTACGAGAGCGCAATTCAGTATTTCGGATTTTATCTATTAATTTGACACCCAAGATGCTGCGCTCCATCGCACGTTGGCGAACCTTAATGGCCGATTTCTGTGAATTGGTCAAAGACCAAGTCTGGGCA
The DNA here is from genome assembly GCA_019049475.1 of Eueides isabella. Classification (NCBI taxonomy): domain Eukaryota; kingdom Metazoa; phylum Arthropoda; class Insecta; order Lepidoptera; family Nymphalidae; genus Eueides; species Eueides isabella. The sequence continues at coordinate 11,382,006 of CM032405.1, read as the reverse complement.
CCATACGTGAGCACTGGAAGGATGCACATATCCATTAGTCTTGCTTTATGACGTAGGGCAAGATCTCCCCTCATCAGGTGCCCCATAGACCAGTAGCTCCTCCAAGCATTTTCAATTCGTCTTTCGACTTCCTTGTCTTGTCGGCATTGAAAGGATACTATTTGACCTAGATAGATATATTCTTGGACATATTGCATTTCTTCTAAGCCTATCGCCCTTTTTTGCTGTGTGCTGTTGGTCATCAATTTGGTCTTTGACATATTCATCTTTAGTCCAACCTCAAGGCAACCTTTGCTTAAGTCTTCAAGTAAAGTTTGCAGTTCTGACGCAGATGAAGAGAAAAGGGCAATGTCATCAGCAAATTGAAGGTTTGTTAGCCTTTTCCCATTAACCACCGGCCGGCTTTTTGCTTTCGAAAAACTTCCTCTAGAACACTGTTGAACAATTTCGGAGACAACGGATCACCCCGCTTTACACCATTATTTATGTTGAATATCGGACCCAAAATATCAAATTTTATTGCAGCTGTACTCTGTTTATAAATATTGCACAGTAAATTTATGTAAAATATATCGATGTTTTGATTTTGTAGAGCCTGAAATATGGAAGTATGAAAAATGCTGTCAAATGCTTTAGTAAAGTCAACGAATGCTATATATAATGGACAATTGAATTCGTGATGTTTTTCAATAATTTGGTTGATGGTTTGAAGTTGGTCAACAATTGACAAACCAGAGCGAAATCCCGCTTGAGCGGGAGGCTGTTCTTTGTCTAGTTGGTAAGAGATCCGATATTCAATTACTTTAATGAAAGTTTTGTACAGGTAAGAGATAAGACTTATAGGACGATAATTATTAATATTAGATTTATCACCTTTCTTGTGTAGCAATATGATATTTGAATGGCAAAATTTTTTCGGAAACTTGCCCGTCGTAAGTATTGAATTAAATAAACTTGTAACATAGGGTAAAAGAGTGATTTCACCTGTTTTGAGAACTTCAGTTGTTATTCCATCCTCGCCGGGAGATTTGTTGTATTTCAATTTTTTATTGCCAACTGGACCTCATAGTGAGTTATTGGAGGGATATGGTTGGGGTATGAATAGTTGTCAAGTTCGAGGTTGATTGTAGTTCCAGCATTATTGTTACTATTTTGCTGTTGTGGTTGTGAATATAATTTTTTATAAAAGTTTGTGCTTATCTCTAATAACTTTTCTCTGTTCCGGTGTTTGTTTCCTGCACTGTCTTTCAAACTGGTAATCCAAAGTTTTTCGTTACAAACTCCTTGTTTAGCTATTCTTAATGAAGTATTTCTTTCCAACGCATTTTGGTATAGCTTAAGATCATATTCTCTTACGTCTTTTCTAATATTTCTCTTTACTTCTTTGTCTTTCTTTCTGAAATCAGGTGATGTTCTATCTGTGTTTAATCGTTCATCAATAAGTTTGATCGTGTTGTTAGATAACTTTGTAAGTTTTTGTTTTGGTTTCTTTATTTTACTACTGGCACGTTTTATACATTTTTTTATAACATCAAATTTTACTTTTACATCATCTGTATCTATTTGTTATTGTGCAAAACTGTTTTTGAGTTCAATATTAAATTCTTTTTTATTGGATATTAAGATTTCTTTGTTAAGTTTTTTAATATTATTTCTGACTATTATTTGACGATTTATTTTTGTGCGAAATGATACTCTAGGTCTAACTGGTTTGTGATCCGATTTAAATTTAATTTTATTTATAACTTCAAAGTTTTTTAAGTCTATTTTACTACAGGCTAGTATGTAATCTATCTCGTTTTTATCTCTATTGTTGAATGATAACCAAGTCCATCTTCTATGGGCTTTTTTGTAAAAAAAGCTATTACTCACACGAAATTTATGCTCTATTGCAAACTGCAGTAAGCGACTGCCGTGATCATTTCTGTCGCCTAGTCCATAGGGTCCAAGAATGTAGTTATTATCAAAAGGGTGCCGCACTCCTATTTTCGCGTTAAAGTCGCCTATTACCATGTTGAAATTAGCCCAATGTTCTCGGCATGCTTTAGCTAGTGTCGTGTAAAAATTTTCTTCCTCAAACTTTGGACGTGTGCTTGCAGGTGCGTAACGTTTTATGTTGTTCTCAAATTTCTGACATGATAAATGCTTTTACTGTTAATGCTGAAATCGTAGCGTCCGGCGCTCTGTTCTCTCTGCCCCCCGTTAGGGATATAGCGTGAAGCTAAGTAAGCAAATAAGTGAGGGAAGTACCTTATAGGTAATGTATACTCGGCGAATAAAATAGATAAACACAAGTATGAAATTATCAGCTTGATACATCTATGTGATCTCCATATAAAGGTTCTTAACAGACGGTCAACAAAATGATGTTCCGATTTTCCTCTTGACGCACGCAACCCTAAAAATTAAATTCAACCTTAATTTCAGAGAAAATTAATCTGCGAATAGTTAATGGATCTTTACTTGATACAAAAAGCTAACTTTGTGGAGTACTCGCTCTTAAATGAGGTTTGACAAATTTTATAAAATTGCTTCCTTTAAAACAGTCTGTTTCATAACTGGCAAAGGAAAAGTTTAAATCGAAAATTCAAATTCGTAATCAATTATTTTGTTTTATATATTATATTAATTATTCAGTCATAATTTATATGTTATTAAGATAGCGGTCGTCTTGTTCCGGTGGCTCCTTGTCTTAACGCTGTAAACGCGCCAGTTCTGGTTTCGAATTGCTACGCTCTGGTAAAAAGGCAAAATGTAAAATCAAGCTCGGCCACTCAACACGAAGTGCCTTGAAACTTCAGCAGAAACTACTATAATTATGTATATAAATGATGATCAGTTAAATTATATTTTATTTATTTTAAAACTATACCAAGATATCTTAGAAAGATAAATGAATTGCAATAATGTTATTACATATCTCACTTTGCTTCAAAGACATATGCAATATATACCGTATGTTAGTCTTATTTGAAATAATGGAAAATGCTAAAAGAAATTCAGCGTTAACTCAGTGTAAAACAGTTCGTGCATCAGATCTGGAAGTATTCCGTGATAGTGTCATTTGTCAGTGTTACAGAAAAATAAATTGTATAATTTTTTATTTGCCTCAGAGATGGGGCAAAATTATGATTCTTCCCCTATATAAAAAATGACCAAGTAACAAGGCTTAGGAGCTGATATTTTATATAACATTTTTTTTTTGAGGCCTGTCGTGGTGCAGTAGCACAACCGTGTGACTGTAACCGACAGGTTCTGGGTTCGATCCCCAGTCGAGGAAATGAAATATTTAATATTTTCAATTTAAATATTTAATGTTTTCATTTTCTTCGCTCTGGTACAAGGCAAAACGTGGCAGTAAGTTCCACCACTCAACACGCAATGCCTCAAATTCGGCGGAAAGTGGGAAACGGAAGTGGAACGGAGTGTCTTAACACTAGGTTCTCAAGTTCCCTCTACCTACCCTGCCTGCCTAACTCAACGCTGCGCATTGCCATGAGCTTCATTTCCTCGAGTGGAGATAGAACCCACAACCTATCGTTTACAGTCACACGTTTGTGCCGCTGCGCCACGACAGGTCTCATATATTTTGTTTTATTTTATATTTGTTTTATTTTCGATATTAATTCGGCGGAAAGTGGGGAACGGAAGTGGAACGGAGTGTCTTTATACTAGGTTCCCGGGTTCCCTCTGCCTACCCTGCCTCGTGCGGGATACAGCGTGAAGCTGTGTTAGAGAATTCGATATTAATATTGGAGGCTGTCGCGTTATTGTGCGGTGACACATGTGTAACTGTAAACGCAATAATTGTGGGTTTCGTTCCCACTCAAGTCAATTAAACCATTATAAAAATGAAATATTTAGTATTTTCATTACTTCGCTTTGAATATAAGGCGAGGTGGAGTTCTGGCATTCAGTATGCAATGCCTGAATCTGCAGACTACAGCTGACTAAAAAAAAAGAATTATAAGGCTGCAAAATATTACTTAAAATTTCATCTAAATGTAATATAGGTAACGATGAACTTCTATTAAAATATACATATTTTTAACTTAAGTTTTATTATTTTATCAATTATTTAAGATATAGCGAGACTATATTTAATCATTCATCATCATCATCAGTTGCTGTGCTTCAGAACTTAATTAAAGGTAATTAATTAATTTTCATAGTAAAATATGAAATCGAAAACATAACAATGAGAAGCAAATCAAATTTACTTTATAATATAATGAGTTTTTTTTTTCTAGAAAATAATTCATTCCATATATATTTGACCGACTGATATTTATCGCAAAACAGACACAATATTTGAGGTAAGTACGATGAAAAATAGCTTAAATGAAGTCTTTTGAACGTTTAGAATAAATTGCAAGCTCCGCATGTCCCCAGAGTAATCTGTTTCACAAGCTCGTGCTGTTCCGACTCGGAACAATAAAAATGGTAAATAGAACATTGAGATAACTCAGTCTAACACGATTTGTGCATTAGCTGTGGAAGTAGGAGGTATAATATATGTATACGTGTGATAATGTGATTTGTCGTGAAAATTTAGAAGCTTGCTTGTTTTACATTTTTATATCATGATATCAATTTGATATAAATATTAGCCGTGATGTCGTAGGGCACAATCATGTGACTGTAAACGTAATGGTTGTTCGTTCTATTCTCACGAATCGCGTTCTACTAATCAGTTTTTAAATATTTTCATGTCGTCGCTCTGGTATTGAAGCAGAGAAAGGCTATGACTTCCGCGACTCAACACGCATTTTGTCTAGACTTCGGTTGAATGAGATGAACACATCAAATATATGAATAAAATAAACAGAAATAGAAAAAGGGTTTTCCACATGTACGTACGTACATACTATAATTTTCAATATATTTATCGTAGAATAATATTTATATAATATACAAAGATCTAAATTGCAATAGCTTTAAAAAACTTTTATACATAATTAACTATTGTACGTAGTTTACTGCTATGCTATACTTTAAGTTGTGGAACTTGGGAGTTCCCCGGTGCAGAGAGAACTAACTGTCCTTGGTACTAGAGCTAGGAAAATGAATAAATTAATTTGTTTCTTTACTTTGAGTAGATAGATATCAAACATAAAATTTAGTTTTTACTGTCGAAAAGAAATTGATGTTATAAGGGTTCTATTTTTCTGCTGAAATATGGGATCCTAAGCGTTTCTTTCACTTTAAGAAACTATAAAATTCAATGTCTTTAAGAAAGATTGAGTCAATTAGTGGCAGATCCAGTCAATGAGGGCAAAGAGCTCTCGAAGCGTTTGTTGATCAAATATTCACTTCCTTTTGTTCCGAACAAACCACGATTTTAATTTAATCTTCTTTCATTCCTTGGTCTGAAATTCAATTTCTCTTTTAACCTAGTGTTTGGTCTTTGTAGAAATAAAATATATAAATTTTATGTGTTTAGTTTAGGACTCGGCTGAAGGTACTTCATCTGTAGCTTTAATAGGTAAATAGGTATATGGTTTTAGAACGTTTAAAAATTATGTAACATTTAACCTTGGTTAAGACGGGTTCTTAGCTTTCTTTAATTAATGTATATTTTAATAAAACAGAGAAAAAGTCGTGTCTACACATTTAATCTATTTACGAAAAAACAATGTAAGGGGACTTAAAAAAAATATATTTTTAAATAATTATAATTAATAGATCACTAATTTACAATTTGTAGAATTTTTGTCTGTCTGTTTGTACGGGTACATCTTTTTAATTACTGTACTGATTTCATTTTTTTATTGTCATAAAAAAATTAAGATATGAATTTCTGGTAAAGAAATATAAGTTTTAACACTAAACAATAAAATTGTGGCTTAGCTGTTATTGTTGATTGTGATGTGTGAATTTTAATAAAATTAGTATAGTAAAATAACAGAAAAACGTATTTACACAATAAATATTTTATCGAAAAAAGAAACTACAGGATAGTAAAAAGTAGGAATAAAATATATATTACTTATTATTAAAATTTCAACGTGAAGTAAAATTTGCTACGGGTCGACGCATTATATGCGGTAGAGGAGAAAGGTGGCATTTTGCTGTCGTTTTCGTGTGTATCAATCAAGGTTTGCGATTAGTATAATATTTGTCAGGGAGAAGCAACGATGTTTCTTTAAATTTTGAACGTCGGCTATCGTCAAAATCTATCTATTAAATATAAATTATTGTCCTAAATTTGTGATAGTGAACATAATGGTTGTGTAAAATGAAATTAGTGCGGTGTGGTTGTGTTAGAGAAAATATTTAAAAGTAAAAAATGTAAAAAACCCATTGCTTCTTCAATACAGAATGGATGGGCAATAGTAAAACACGTCGTTAAGTAAGTTATCGTCAAAATCTATCGATTGCATATAAAATATTACTTGAAAGTGAACATAAAACAACAACAAAAAATATATCGATACTCTTGGCAGAGTATATACAATTTGCACCTGTTATGCCATGTTGTTCGACGACCAACTTGTTTTTCCTTTGTAAAAACTATTTTAAGCAACTTGCAGGGACCTTCGTCTAAAATCGAGTTTTAGGCGGGCGAAGTCGCGGGCAGCAGCAAGTTAGTAAATAAATGTTGAATTTTGTTACAAAAGATTTATATTGTAATAACAACAAAAAACGAATATTTGCTTAAAAAAATATTTCTAAAATACTCTTCAAGTTGTATGTTAAGGAACATTAACATGATATATGGTTAAATATTGATAAAAGCTCCGGAAAATCTTACGTCAACAAAAAAAAATACTAAAAAGATTTAGCATGTGTAGTGTACACGAAGAGATTATTAGGACAAAATGTCAAAAGCCGGTGTCAGAAGCATTTTACGGTACGGTAAGGACTAACCGAGGAAACTGTTCGTTCGGCTATCAAACTAGCCGTTGTCCGTCCCAAGCTCGAGTTTCAATTTACTCTCGTCGTTTGACTAAAACACTTGGTTTCCGATGTTAAATAAATAAAAGGGTTTCTTTATTTTTTTTTAATAGCTTCACGCTGTATCGGGATACAGCGTAGAGGGAACCCGGGAACCTAGTGTTAGGACACTCCGATCCACTTCCGTTCTCCACTTTTGAGGCATTGCGTGTTGAGTGGCGGAACTCAACGCCGCGCTTTGCCTTTTTACCACAGCAAAGAAATGAAATATTAAATATTTAAAATGAAAATATTAATTATTTCATTTCCTCGACTGGGGATCGAACCCAGAACCTGTCGGTTACAGTCACACGCTTGTGCCGCTGCGCCACGACAGGCCTCAGGGTTTCTTTATGTACTGACAAAGTAAATAAAAATAAAAATGATTCTATTTAGTAGTAATAGTTTTTAAAGGCCTTTCGTAGCAACAAGATCCTCACTCAAAAAAATCAAATATATATTTTTTTATTTATATTCAACATGCCAATTCTATCCTTAAGTTCAGGTACCAATTTCCTATAAAACTGTTGCATCTATACTAGCCTGTACGAATTAAAAAAAAGATAATAATTTTGAAAAAAAAAAATAGCAGCAATTTATTAAAAAAATACACAAATAGAAAGACGAAATCTGTTCAACAAATAATCTGCGAAGAATATATCCCTGAATATCTTAGCTTTGAGATGCAGATCACGTTCCTTTCTCACAAACTTTTAGTCTTAATTGAGAATTTAATTATTTCTTGAAGTTTATTTAGAAAAAGGTCACCACAAATCAGTCGCCAGCAGTCCACTTTACTAACTTTAATCGAGTGCCTCATTATTATTTCGCACAACTCCATTCCTAAACCGCTGCCTCATTTTCAAGTAAATTAAAGGATCTCTTGACGTCTTCATCATTACTTCGACACGCCGCTTGGGTTAGATTATCTCAAGTTTTACTTTTAAGTAACTTGTCTTCTTTAGGTGTATTGAGTTTGTAAGGCCATTCATTGTGGAATACGTACCTGTTTGGTGATTTAAAAAAAAATGTTAATGGTAAGTCGTAAAATTAAGAATGTTATTTGTATAAAAGTAACATTTTATAATAAGATTCATTTTAACAAAATGTTTAAATTCGTCTAAATATTGGGAACTAAAGCATCGTAATGTCAACATTAGTTTAGCAGGTTCCATCTACCTACCAAAAAAAACAACCTAAAATTATATATTTTACTATCCATACGTATATTATGAATCTTAAGAGGCTATGAAATGACAATATATACTAATGTTATAAATACGAAAGTAACTGTTTGTATGTTACTCTTTCACGCCTTAACCACTAGACCAATTTTGATGAAACTTGATACAGACTTAGATAAGACCCTGAAAATGAACATAGGCTACTTTTTACCGCGGGTAAACCTCTCATTCCGGTGGGAATTTCAGTTAATCGGAAGAAGTGTCCTGCTATCTTACTTTCTTCGTGTGCGCTGACTTTATGGTAGGAGATAGGCTAATACAATGTTCTAGAAAAACGATATTCTGTAATATATCTAAAAAAAAGTCAGCGTGGACATATTTCTAGATGTGATAGGTGAGCCATAATATGGTTGTTTAGACCAAAATTTGGTATAAAATTGTGATAGTGATTTTCAAGCCTTATTATTATACTTTGAATATTAATCCTTGTGGATAAAAGTAAGTTCATCAGCAAGACTGTTAAGTGAGCATAAACTTTGCCCTTATTAGTATGTTGTTTGGATGCATGGTGAAAGAAATACGGGATATTAACACGCAAAGCGCCTCTACCCCTGGGCGTAAGGTATTTTTTACTAATAATATAAGTGGCCCTAAACTGATATATTTTTGATTTTTGAAGTGAATACTGCTAGATGTATTTCATTCTTAGTGAAATAAGTATTTATTTGTATACTTTGTTATATTGTACATCGTGTACTTTTACTACATTGGTATAACTTTGAATTCATATTGATGGGTAGTGATTTTAAATGTTGTATATAAAAATGTTTTACAGTAACTTAGACAGTAAATTAAATGAAATGGTGATATTTTCATTACTTTTACTTAATTTGTTTTTCCATATATATGTAATACAGTGAAATGTTTATAATTCAACTATAAAAGTACTCTTGGTAAAAAACAATCTCCTGCCCAGAGTTGCTATCTAATGCGGACGAAGTAACAGCTAGTCAGAAAATAAATTCTAATAAAAGCTGAAAATGTATAAAGATAAATATTTTTAATAGGCCTGTCGTGGCGCAGCGGCACAAGAGTGTGACTGTAACCGACAGGTTCTGGGTTCGATCCCCAGTCGAGGAAATGAAATATTTAATATTTTCAATTTAAAATATTTAATGTTTCATTTCTTTGCTCTGGTAATAAGGCAAAAGCGCGGCGTTGAGTTCCGCCCCTCAACACGCAATGCCTCAAATTCGGCGGAAAGGAAGTGGAACGGAGTGTCATAACACTAGGTTCCACTTCCGTTCCCTCTGCCTACCCTCCTAGTGCGGGATACAGCGTGAAGCTGAAAAAAAATATTAACTTCAGCCAATTTACAAAATATAACCAGAACAAGTAACTCTAACACAACAACATAACGTGTAACATATTTGTTTTATATTATTACATCGATAGTAAACCTATCGTTTACATTTTGAACTAACCGAGAAGAACCAGGCTATAACATCAGGTCAAGTATAATTTTGTCCTTTTATAAAATCGGCCAGCGCCAGTGTAATGTCCTCCACTTGACTTCATAATAAATAAAAATACTGTTATTAGTTGAGTCCATTGTATGTAAATGACCTTGCAATATCATGTGCTCTTTTTTTTTCGTTAAAATCATTAAAAATTACAGTTAATAAAATAATACACTATTATTAACTAAATACTTTTTAAAAATAATTTTAATCAACCAATACCAAGCTCCTTAACAAAAAAGCTTTTATTAGTCAAAAACACTGCGCACAAAGTTACCTATTAGGTTTTCAAAAGACACAGTTTGACGTGGTAATAGTAAATTTAAAGTGTTTTTACATATTATATAAGACAGAATAATATAGTTATTGAATAATAGTAAATGAAAAGTTAATGTCGTGTCTTATAATTAGATAGTTCACGCATATTAAATCCTTCAAAAGTTACAAATTAGATATTTATATTAGATTGCTCCAGGTACGTGCGCAACATCGACCTTCATAGAGACTTGGAAAACTAATGATGAGAATATCGATTTATAAGCACTGCAAAGGTTTATCCAGGCGCTGTTTTAAATGCACAGTCTCGTAAACGAAGGCCTTCGACGTAAAAGCGTGACTACACTCGTAACACGAAATCCAAACAGCGACGCTTGTCCGAAGAGCAACCATCCTAGAGTCTAGATGACTCCATCACAGTCACAAGGGAACTGTTTGTAGGTAAGAAAAAGAAAACACACCTAAACAAAGAAAACACACCTACGAAGAAGACACCATCAGAAGCACAGTTTATGTGACAGCCTGTTCGCGCGTTGGATTGGCTAATAGTTAAGGATTATAAGCTCCCTTAAAGTAGTCTAATTTCTCCACAGATTAAAAAATAAATCCACCAACTCTGGTCACAGGTAAAGCTACTAACACCGAAGCTTCGCGTCGTGGCTGGTTTATTTAGAATTGAAAACTAAGCCTGATGACCGACGGCCACAAGTTCGAATGACGCCGTCGACATCGACAAAAGTTCGAATGTCAACAATTCCTACCAAGCAGCCACGTAGTCTTTGTATTTCTCAAAACAGAGGTCCCTCCTTCCTCCCCACCCAGTGTTGCAGTTAGTATTTGTTTTATTATCAACGGTTTAATTACAGAAATGTAAATTTAAAATATTAAGTATGATAGAATTGGTAAAAATATTACGCATTTAGCTAAAATTTAAATTTTAAATGTATATAGATATTGATATGTTCAGACCTGTCGTGGCGCAGCGGCAAAAGAGTGTGACTGTAACCGACAGGTTCTGGGTTCGATCCCCAGTCGAGGAAATGAAATATTTCATATTTTCAATTTAAATATTTAATGTTTCATTTCTTCGCTCTGGTAAGAAGGCCAAGCGCGGCGTTGAGTTCCGCCACTCAACACGCAATGCCTCAAATTCGGCGGAAAGTGGGGAACGGAGTGTCGTAACACTAGGTTTCACTTTCGTTCCCCCTGCCTACCCTGCCTAGTGCGGGATACAGCGTGAAGCTAAAAAAAAAAAAAGATATTGTCTTAAAAATTATAAAATGAAAGCAGAAAGAAGAAAATCTGTCGGAAGAAGACGTGTGAACGAATTAACCATCGAACTGTAAATGACAGTTTCATAGTTTATTGTTTTCTTGGATATGATTTATGATACGAATATCTTTAGTTCGCCAATATCTTTATCTTTATTTTATTTTAGGGGTACTAATTGAAGCGCTACTTGTACCAACCTTCCATTAATTTATATTTGACACATCTATATTAAATACTAGCGATAAGCTTGCGGCTTCGTGCGCTAGAACTTCACAATTATTTGATAACTAATCTAAATTACGTTTGTGTTAAGTAACCTAATCATATTAAATACAGTAATGATACATTGAAAACTAAAGCTTTCAGCCAATTCGACAACTACCTAATAGCCCAGCAATTTTATCCAATCAAACGCTTTAAATATTGATATTTTTTTATTTGTAAAAAAAAATCATTACCTTACTATTTAACAAGAAATATTAAGAGATATTTGCCGAAAAATCCGATTCGATCCCCACTCTAAGAAATGACCTATTGCATATTTTCAATTAAAATATTTAATGTTTTAATTTCTTCGCTCTGGTACAACACAAAAACGCGGCGTTGAGTCATGCTACTCAATACGCAATGCATCAAATTCGGCGGAAAGTCGGGGTTGGAAGTGGAATGTAGTGTCTTAACACTAGGTTCCTAAGTTCCCCCTGACTACCCTGCCATGTGCGGGATACAGCGTGAAGCTGAGTATTATCAATGATATAGACGAAGCCTGTCGTTTGGCAGAGGCACGAGCGTGAGACTGCAAACGTTATAACCCAATGAGGGTTATTTAAAAAAATCTATATTTTCATTTGCTCCGGCGTTGAGTTAAGCTACTCAACGTTCAAAGCCGTTCAAGTATTTAGCGAAAAATGTGGAAAGAAAATCTTTTAATGAGAACAGAGTGTCTAAACGTTTGGTTGTACTTGTGTTAAATAATAGCACAATAATTCAGTTATAAAAATTACTGTCGTACACTCGTAAATACCTTAGTTTTTGTCTGTGCTGAGAATACAATTCTTACTTTTTGTTTGATTAAAGATTCTTAAGTGACAATAAACACAAAATTAAATCTATAATTTATCGCACACAAAACGGGAAGAATTCAAATTATTCTTCAAGACTACGGTAATGCGTTATACCTAAAATTAGAATCTAATTAGTAAAAATTGGTAAAAGAAATGATTCTTTTTTAAACACTTGTGATTTATCATTTATGTAAATCAGACACGAAGTGTGAGTGTAAATACGAAGATTGTAGCTTCAGGTAATACTCTGGGTCATGAAATAGTTAATAGTTTATATTTCCACGCTTTGTTAACGAGGTAAAGCTCTCCGCCACTTAAAACGCAATGATTCAAATATTCGGCGGAAAGTAGAAATTAATAGGAACAGAATGTTTTAACACTAGATCCCAAGGTTCCCTCTACCTATTCTGCTATACTTAACAGCGTAAAGCTAGCTTCGCCTAAACATTCGATTCTCAATTAAAAGCCAGAGCGCTAAGACGTTTTACAAGAGGTGATTATTCGAGACCTGTTACGTTCAATTGTGTATATGTTTATGTTTTTTAATATCTTTATTTTCGTAATATGAAACATCACTTTACATAATATTAAAATAATTGTCTTTCTCTTTTTCTCTTTCCAAACGACCCATCTTAGAAAACCTATGGGAAAAAGAAAAAAAATAAAATCATTTTCAATCTTTTACACGGTTTGATTGGCTAGAGCAATTGGACAGTTTATAAAAAGCGCTCTTCAAGTCCTGATATGTAAATATCTCCTTTTATTTAATCTTTTACTTCCTTTATTATAAAAAAGTATAGAATAAAAATAAAGTATAGAAAGGATAAAGAGGACATTTTTATATTCAATAACTTATCTCTCTTCTCGTATCTATGGAATGAAGAACACACAAAAACTGTCGTCATGGATATGTAAGTATATTTCAAATACTTAAATGAAACAAATATTTTAAATATATATAGTGGTGTAATATAATATATTATTAGTTTTTTTTTATTTAATTTTACTCTAATATTATAAGGAAAAATTTTAAACATCGAAATTTTATTAATAAAAACATAAAAACTTAAAAATTAAGACAAAGTGCTTATGACAGAGAAATGTGTTGATGTAAACACATCGTTACCAGAGCGAGAAAACTGAAAATACTTGATATTTAATTTTCTCGAGTAAGGATCGAGCCCACTATAACAATTAAAAACAAATACAATCACTCTCACTCAGCTTTACGCTTTATCCCGCACATAGCAGGGTAAGCAGAGGGAATTTGGAAACCTAGTGTTAAGACACTTCGTTCCACTTCCGGTCCTCAATTTCAGCCGAATTTGAAGCATTGGGTGTTGAGTGGCGGAACTCAACGCCAAACTTTGCCCCTTTTACCAGAGCGAAGAAATGAAAATGTTAAATATAAACAAACATTAATTTAAAAATATTAAATATTTCATTTCCTCGAGTGGGGGTCGATCCCACAACCTGCCGCTTACAGACACACACTTGTGCCGTTGCGCCACGACAGGCCTCTAAAACAAATACCTAAAACATATTAAATAAAGGAAAATTACAAAAGCTTTTTCTGCCGTTAATATATTTCTCATACTTGTCATATAACAATGTAATATTCGAAACACGTATGCGATAAGGTCAATCGCTTGTACAGTACGAGTATCTTTGACGTACTGTAGTCGGTCTTCCTCACCCTCATACGCTTCCAATTTTGTATTCAATGCGTGTTCCACAACTTTGCGCCACGTTTAATTATCGCAAAAGGATATTTGCATCTCACCTACGTATTCAGATAATTTATTACACTTTAGTTAAGATATAGGTAATATGGAATTTAACTATATTAAAATATGTAAAAATAAATTATCATCAACTTTTATCAAAAAAATGTGGCACAGGGCCACAAGCGAATGTCCAACTGCAAGCGCTACAGGTTCCCGAAGAGTCCTCATAGGAACGGGGCGTCTTAATACTAGGTTCCCAAGTTGGTGTCAAGTTCTTAAGACGTTGTGTGTTGAATGTTTTTTACACATTTGAGAGAGACTATAAGTAAGTTAGAACAGGAAAAGCTTGAGCAAAGAAACCATATTATGAGTTTAGAGAAAAAAGTGAATAATCTACAATTCAGTTCGAGAAACTCCAGTATCGAGATCCGAAACGTAACATGTCGCGAAAACGAAACGACCCAAGACCTGACAAATATTATGTTGGGAACCTGTAACGCAATACAAACCAAAATTTAAGGCTACGGACTTACGTGACATCTACCGTCTTCCATGAAAAAAAGGGACAAACAGACCTATAGTGGCTGAATTATTGACGGTCCCATTGAAAAATCAATTGCTAAACGCATCCCGCACGTTCAACAGAAATCGACACTTCGCTGAAAAATTGAACACTGAACTTATTGGTACAATAGGCAAACGCCAGCCAGTATATGTCGACGAGCACCTCCCTGGGAGTACTAGACAACTTTTCTACGAAGCACGAAAATTCAAAAATTCATAATTATAAATTTTGTTGGTATCGAAATGGAAAGATTTTTCTTAGAGAACATGAAGGTAAGGATTCGGTCATTATCAATAGTACATCCTGTGTCAAAAAAATATTTAATCGTAAATAGAAATAATAATGCAGCACTCATAGAAAAGCAATACCTTTTATATCTTTATTTTAATTTTAAGTTCTGTAATATAAATATTAAGTTGTTTTTGTCATACATCTACTGTCAAAACTCTGTTGTTTCTATAAAATCACTGCATGATACAATTGCCAAAAATGTTAACCTCATTTTAAATTGTTTCATCTTGTAAGCATACTATTACATACGCAATTAATAAACTTAAATAAACAAAATATTACACAAAGCTAATATTTTTACATTTTTTTAACATCCATGATATTTGATCATCTATTTACAAATAAATTCTGGAAAATGCATCATTTCAATAAACACAGTGGCTTTTTCAACATTAATAAAATTTATAAAACATTGTATATAATCGTGAAGTACATAATACTATCTTACCCTCATTACTCCTTACCTCACATCTATAAGATTATCCCTATAATACATCTCCGTACGTTAATGTATAATAATAAAAGAACTTGTTATAAATAATATATAACAGGAGCTCGATGAGCTTGGCACTATGAACTGCTTTATGTGCAAACCCGATCAAGCCAAATTATTCATTGATAAAAATACAAAATCACTAAATATATCACACTTAAACATACGCAGTGTTAGTAAAAACTTTGAGCATCTTAGTTTTTTTTTTACATCTTTAAATTTCACACCAAAAATTGTAGTCCTTACAGTATGCTGGCTTAATAAAAAACTTGCCAAATTCCGTCACTGGCAGGTTATACTACACTTCACACCCAATCACATACTAGTAAAAATGATGGTGTTATTATTTATATTAAATCTGATTTGGAACATCACGTTTATGAACCCTACATAGTAGATGCAAATCAGTAAGCTACCACTTAATAATTTACTTCTTATTGCCATCTATCGATCACCCTCACATCGACAATTATATAATTTTCTAAACAGCATAAAAAAAATTTTGACGTCTACACCACAAGGAAATAAAAATATAGTTTTACTGGGCGACATAAACATAAATATCATACCTAGCTCACTTACGTCACAATCACATGAATATCTCAATCTTATTGCATCACATGGTCTTTTACCGACACACCTCTTACCGACACGTGACAAAAATTGTTTAGACCATATAATGCTGAAATCTGCCAATCAAAACTCCACTCCACCGTTAGTAACAAAAGGCAACCCTTCTCGTTTAAAGATAGACTACCCTAAACTATTAACAACCATCTCAAACACTGATTTTAGTGCTCTGATGAGTAGTTCAAATGCCAATTTAGCAGCTGAGCTATTTGTAAACACTATTAGTACAATACCGTTAAACAGCATTCTAATACTGTACATGTCCCCTCTAAGAATAGGATTATTAAGCCATGGATAACTACAGGTTTACTTCGGTGTATACGTAATGGGGACTTAATGGGTCGGAAATTAGAAAGCAACCCCGAAAACTATACGGTGAAAGTTACTTATGTAAGATACCGAAATTTTTGTAATAAACTTCTAAAAAAGTTGAAACATGCTCATGAAAAAATTAACTTCAAAAAGCAAAAACTAACTCAAAAGCCACCTGGAAAGTAATAAAAATCTATTACTTACAGAGATAACAAGGCGTCTAAAGGTTCATCCACTCAACTTTTAAACATAGACAATAATCCAATAGTAAACCTGGTTAATAAAAATTTCTCTAACATAGGTCAGAACCTAGCCGAACAACATAATGAGCCTCATTGAGAATCCGAACATTTAGAAAGCAGGGGTGATTGCACAATGCAATTCCCTCGTGTTATTGTCAACAGATGAGTCAGAGAAGTGGAAAGAATACTAAAAGGACAGCGCAGGGAAACAGCTGTTGGTTGGAATGGAATATCAACGCAACTACTCCAACAATGTTCTCGTTACCTTGTCCCATCGATAACTCACATATGCAATATATCCATGAAAACTGGAATTTTTCCCAAAGTCTTTAAAAAAGCAATTGTACATCCTATTATTAAAAAAGGAAATAGAGACAGTGTCAGTAGTTATCGATCTATATCCATTCTCTCTGCCTTATCTAAAATATTAGAAAAAAAAAATTGAACAACCGATTAATTAGATTTTTAGAAGACTGTAATATTCTAGTGAAAAGTCAGTTCGGTTTTAGAAAGGGAAAAGGTGTTGAAGATTCTGTGGGATCCCTTGTCAATGACATCGTTGACAAGATTGAAAAAAAACCAAAGGTGCACGGGTATTTTCCTCGATCTCACCAAGGCATTTGACTCTGTCTCTATTCTACTTCTCATATCCAAGATGGAATTTGCTGGCGATTCGAGGAGCTGCTTTGAGGATTTATCAAGACTATCTTTTGGACAGAACCCAGTGTGTCAAAATAGATTCCTTCATCAGTGATGATACACTCCTAACTTATGGAGTACCATAAGGATCGATTCTTGGCCCAACGTTCTTTCTTCTGTACATAAACTTATTGTGTAAACTTTCCTTGCCAAACTGTTCGATATATACATACGCAGATGACACTGCACTAGTAGTACACGGCTGTAACTGGTCTGACACATTTTATCAAGCTGAACAGGCTATGCAACATGTAATGAAATGGCTATCAGCAAATCTCCTTACAATTAATTTAAATAAAACGACATACCTTACCTTCTCGGCAGCCATTATTTAACAACCTAATACAAGCACTCACATACTTAAAGCCCACACTTGTCAGAATACACCAAATTATGGTCAATGTCGCTGTCCTACCCTAAACAAATCAAACACTGTCAAATATCTTGAAGTATACATCGACAACCTTATAAAATGGAGACCCCACATAGACAACCTCACAGTACGGACACGTAAGATCATCTTAGCCTTTAAAAACCTTCGTTATTCTGCGGATTTCAGTACTATAAAAATGGTATTGCCATAAACCTTAAAATACATCCCAAATTTATTAAATAAAAGGTGTGCTTATAGAATATGTCCTAATAGAACGTCAAAAAGCTCACATACCAGACGACACTACGTTATACAAAGTGGACATCTATATAACAAAATTAATAAGAACTGCAACATATACTCACTCAATAAACACAAATGCAAAATGATAACAACAAAATGGTTACTTTTTTAGGCCGATATAAATGCAGCAATAAATCGCAAAAGATACCAGAATACATCACATTTAAATTAATGAAAATATCTCACTATATCTGCTCAATATACATAATACACACACACACACACACACACACACACACACACACACACATGCAATTAAAATTGTCAAATAAAAGATATTCTTATGTAATGCAGAGGTTAAAAATTAAAAATTACTATTTTTTTAACAATAAGTGATCACGCGTATTATAAATAATGTTACAAATTTAATGTGCACTCCGATGTGTATGAACCCTGATCCCCAAAACACAAGTTAAATCATAAATTGAGGATCAGAGTCCATCATCTTAATTAAAATCATTATTTGTTTTGCTAAATTGTTGTCATTTATTTGTTTTGTTATATATCTATGCCAAAAAGTTATATTACTATTATTATTATTATTACATCTTATTGTAATTTAACTATAAGTGCAATAGTTATTTACTCAACTTTACCAAATATTTTAAATAGCTAATTATTTTATGAATCTTGACGTTAACTTCGAAATTATATTGAAAAGAAATATTATAAATAACTATCTAAAATTATACTCTTAAATTATTTATAATTAAGTTTTAATGGCTGATTAATTTTGTTGTAAACAAAAGCTGTCATAAACAGGTCTGGTTTAAGGTCAAGTAGTTTGAAACTCTATAACATTGAAAAACGTTTATCAAAGTCTTCCTTTAAGAGCACTTCGCTAAAAAACAGGGCCGTTTAAAGTTTATTATTACAACGTTTCGTTCTAGGTAAATATAAATGAAAATTAAACGATCTCTGAGGCTATTCGTGGTATAGAGTCACTTTTATGCCTCTGTGTATTGCAAGACGCGGCGTTAAGTTACAGCAGTCATACGCAAGGCCGCAAAGAATAAAACAAACATTTTTTCCTACTAAATAAGAAAAATATATCGCTCTAAGATATTTTATATGAAGTTCCAAGTCAAGGAAGTATGAGAGTATATTGTACAATTTACTTTAGGGAGAGCATGCAACTTGACATCGGGTATGATAAAGCTGTTCCGACAAATCCAAATTACCGAGTAGCTTATAATATAACAAAAGCATTTATAGCGCATACATTTATAGCGCTACGCGATATTAGATTTAGAGAGTTGCTCGTAATCTAATTTGTTTAAAAAATCCTTAATTCAGCTAATTAAAATGTTATGTCGTTTATAAACTAAACGTGGTTGGGGATTTTCGTGGTGCAGGAATACTGGGCAGGACTGTAAAGGCGACGATAGTAAGTACGATTCCTACGTACATATAACTCGATAGAGTAAAATAGTTGTTGTTTGCTGTTCCTCACTTTGATAATAAAACATAACGTGGCGTTGAGTTACGCCACTTAAGAATTCGACAGAATGTGAAAGACGTAATTCTTTAAATGAGAAGGGAATATCAACTGTAGATTCCCAGTTAACCTCATAAAGCGATGTAAATTTCAATATCCAATTTGAAATACTAGGTTGGTTTTTGTTATCCCCAATAAGCCGTAGCTTTAAGACGCGTGGTTTTAATTCTCGCTATGTTTATTTTTTTTATCAATTTTTAAATAATTTTTTCCTTAGAGCGTATAATTTAAGACAAAAAATCGGGACATTCCAACAAAATCGAAACTTTTGGCAATCGTAAATCGTAAACGTAGATATTTATCTTAGTAGAAGATACTCGTGAGTGGCGAACTCAGTTTTTGACGCGTATATTGCAGTACCGGCATCTTGGAATAAAATACTTATGTACATTTACGAGTATGTTGTCCCAGTACTTGTTCGTATGTTGTCCCATGACCTCCTCAATCTTCTAGAGGAATTTAACTATTTTATAAATTAGCCCTGAATAAAACAACAAAAATGAAAATCACAGACAGACATTTCAATTTTATCTATATATACATTGATAGTAAAGACAGGTTGCGCCTTCTTTATTAATATTGAAGTAATTTAAATTTGACTACCCATTGCATAACCTGTGCACTCACACATATTCATACTATATATATATATATATATATATATATATATATATATATATATATATATATATATATATATATATATATATATATATATATATATATATATATATATATATATATATATATATATATATATATATATATATATATATATATATATATATATATATATATATATATATATATATATACTTTATAACTCAAAGAACAATACATATTAAGGCCCGTCATGGCTGTTAAACGCTATTAATAGCCGATGTCCGTCTGAGAAAACTGCCCAACTAAAAGATTTCATGTTAGATTATTTTTGGATCTACCTTTTGAATTTTCGGCGAATTACAGCTCTGAGTAGTTTCTATCTATTGATAAACGGATGTTTTGATATATAAGCTTTAGAAAAAGTTTTAGTTCTTTATGTATATAAAAACGTAACAGCGTATAACGTATATATATATATATATATATATATATATATATATATATATTATATATATATATATATATATATTATATATATATATATATATATATATATATATATATATATATATATATATATATATATATATATATATATAATAAAAAAAATAAAAAAAAAAAAAAAAAAAAAAAAAAAAAAAATGACAACAAAACCAACCAACCAAATAAATCATTATGATAATATATGTCCAGTTCGAGCTGGAGTTACAATAACTTGCAATTTTGATAAAGTCGATACGTAATGGATTGTATTAATACGAATATCTTACAAAGAGCCTAAAAGTTAAATATACATTTGCTATTGAAGACCCAGACCTTTCTACTACACTCTATGCTTTTAGAAAAAATATGTATCAAAGAAAAGGTCGCTTATTATGATTCAAGAAGTATCAAAGTATATTTACATTGATCCTTCATCTTTATAATATTAAATGTTTATACTTCAATAATATAACATTCTTTCGTTTTTGATAAAATATTACTTCAACTCTAAAACGTATATTATTAAGGAGATACAATTAAAGCCTAACTATATTTGTTGACTCTATAAATCTTCATATACCAGTACAAAAGGAGTAGGTATACCAACATATCTTTATAAGAAAATATTATAAATGTAATACAATATAAAGGGATTTATATTGTAATACATAAATGAATTAATAATTCAATTCTCTCACAAAATAATTAAAAACAATGCTTTAAAATATTAACGTTGTTTTTAACTTGATGCTACTGCCGTGCTGATGCCGTGCCGAGTTTGACTAATTAACGTATTTAAAGTTTGGCTAAAGGCGGTACGACGCTATAGTTGTGTGTTCGATTCCACTTGAGGCCATGAAATATTAATATTTTGAAGTCTTTGCTTTGGTTATGAGCCAAAGCGCGAGTGAGAGAAGGAGCTGTGAGTTCCGCCTTTCAAACATGCAATTCATAAGGAGGAGGAAGTGTGTTTATGGGAAAACAATGTTTTAATATTAGATGCCCAGGTTCCCTCAGCTTACCCCACTATGAGTAAAATACAGCGTGAATCGAAATAAAAACAGTGTAATTAACGTTGTTAACGTTATAATTATAATCCTATTATTAAAATTTAAATAGATTTCAATATTTCAGCACTTCTATGGACGTAACTGTATCGAGCTTAATAGTTGGTAGAGGTAGATATCTGATTAAAATGATGGTTATAGATTTGATGTTTACTTGAAAAATACGTGTAATTGAAAGGAATTATCAAATAGTAAATACTTGTATGTATAATACTTTCTAGTATACCACTCTTTTAACAACTTTTTTCTCGTATATTCGCATAAGAATCTATACAAGTGGAAAAAAAGTAGTTAGCATACATGGAATCCGCAGGATTTTCTACATCAAAGATGTGGAAGGCACTGCTAATAAAATAATATAATTGATTCACCTTTGACGAAACGGTTTTGTCTTTTTTTTCTTTACGAATCTATTGTAAGTATATAGTAAGTTGATGTTTCGGGGTTGAGGTCCACCGCTCTACACGCAACATCTATAATTCGGAGGAAAATGGTTCTTTTGTTAATGGGGTCAGAATGTTTTAACACTAGGTTTCCAAGTTACCTCTGCTTAATTTCTGCGTGCTGAATACAGGGTGAAGCTCATTCCAAGAAGAATACGAGGTTCAGACGACATTATTCATTTATTAGTAAAATTACAACCTGCTACAGCAGAAGCTGAAGATGATGGAGTAGAAGAGAGTAGAAATTACTACAGAGATAACTAATAGGTATCTAATTTATATTGCTTGGAATTTCCGTTCTTAGGGAAGGAGATGTAATGAAATGATATTTGGTTAATAGAAATTTTACACACTTTGTGCGTGTCTATGTTGTCTGTGGAGATTGGTGACATGTGATTTAATGGCAGATGAATTTGCCAATAGTTTATGAACCAAGAAAGAATTTGTGATAAAAAAGTAGTTAAGCAATATTACTAATATTGCTTAACTTTAATTGTCGTTTATTGTATTTTTAGGTGAGATACATATTATGATTAGGCAATATTTCAAGAATAACTCCGTTAGATTTCAAACAACTTCTTTTATTATTAATAAACACACACTGCAGGCAGTGGAAAAAAAAAAACAACTTAATTATAGCATTTATAAAGACAGTCGATAACTTAACATTTACGGAGATAGCTATGCGCTATTACCTATCTTATAGTTCATTTATAATTATTCAACAATACATTAAGTTATAATATGATAAATGATTGAATAATGTAAGGTATATGAAATAAAATAAAACCTTTTAAACGAAACACTTTTAACCAGATTAATCGCGTATATTCAGTCAGCTGTGTGGATACATCCAACAAATTCAACCACTACATTAGGTATCAGGTAGGTGATAAACCCCGCATAGGGAGAATAGATATATCCCTAGAATGATCCGCGAGGCTATTAAAACACAAAAACATCCTAATTTCAATAGAGAAGATGGTTGGAAACTTTCCACCACCTGGGACCCATTCTTAAAAAAAATTATGTCCCCAGCACACCACACTAGAGGATACAGAGATACAGTTAGCTCATTCTGCAAGAATCCAGGGCAGTACGCGAAGCAATTAAGGAATCGTTGGCGGTAGTTTGATATAATAATTATATCAACTGACAGACAAATGCCACCTCAGTCTACCCGTGACCACGGACTACTGTAAAGTGTTCGAAACGTCGGGTTTCCCAAAAATGTTTACCACTGAATATACGCGATCTTGACTTATGGTTTTGTTAGGAATCTCATATTGGAGCTCAACTGAGGTACATTCTTGTGTGAAAGGCGTAAAAAAAAAAGCGATTACACAATTGCTTTTTGATACACATCAAAATACAGTCCTCGCGAACCTTGTGGAACCAGTTTTTCATACTATATTCAATAACAGACCCTGGGTATTCCAGCAAGATTCTGCACCAGCTCATAGAGCAAAAAGCACGCAAACTAGCAAGCGGCGCGCAAAATTGACTTCATCCGGCACAAAGACTGGCCCTCCTCCAGTTCAGACTTAAATCCGGTTGGATTACAAAATATGGCAACACTTATAGGAAAAGGCCTGCCCAACACGCCATCCTAGTGTGGAGTCACTCAAGGCATCCTTGCAAAAAAAATCAAAGCAGCTGCTGATATTGTCATGGACCTCGTGCATGCTGCTATAGACGACTGGCCGCGCAGGTTGAAGGCCTGTGTATAAAATCACGAAGCTCATTTTGAAGAATAGTAATTAAAATTAGAATCCATGTTATTACGGTTCTTTTGATATATTAATGATTATTCAAAAAATAAACATGTCTCAATAATTAAATATCATAAGACGTGAGCATATAAATAAGTTCTTTTTTCTTTTTCAGGTTCACGCTGTATCCCGCACATGGCAGGGTAGGCAGAGGGAACTTGGGAACCTAGTATAAAGACACTCCGTTCCACTTCCGTTTCCTACTTTCCGCCGAATTTGAGGGATTGCGTGTTGAGTGGCAGTTCAACGCACTTGTCGTGGCGCAGCGGCACAAGCGGCACGCTTGTGCCGCTGCGCCACGACAGGCCTCATATAAGTACATATAGTATAAATAAATTCACACATACATTTATCCATACATACAATCAAACATACTTAAATATATATTATATTTTTATAGATTTTAAAAATAAACCCAAAGGAAATACCAGACAAGTTTTGAGATAGAAATTCGGAAGGATTGGGACAATATATCCTTACAAAGCTCAAAAGAATTCACCGGCAGCCGTAAATGGTAGTTTAATCCTTTATTGCTTTGTTCAAAAACGTTCTGAAATCTGAAAAACCGTTATATTTATTTTTCTTTCTTTTATTGTTTTTATTTATCTTTTTTGACTTAACATAAAGTAAATATATTCCCATTAATTACGAGTACATTGTCTTAACGTATTACTTACATCTTGCCTCACGCACAAAACAGAGGCAGCGGGAACTTGGAGTGTTAACACACTCTGTAGCCGTTTACATGCTTCTGTTTCCCGCTTACCGCCGAATTAGGGTTATAACGTGCTGAGTGGCGAATCTCAACACCGCGCTTTACCTTGTTACCAGAACGAGAATGGACAACTGTCACATTCACAGAAGGTATCACGCTCCTGCCTTGCGTGCGTGCGACTGTACACCTGCGCCACGACGGGCCTTGAAAAGACCAAAAACTTTTTTGTATGTAATGGCGATACCGATTCAAGCTAACGACTCTTTTTTTCTAAGAATGTTTTATTTCACTCACACACACAATCACATATTTAAATATTTCACATTTCCATAATACCACTGAAGCACGTTATCGCAAGCATTACGTATTCACATACATATATGACATACAAATATTTATTTTATTATTATAAATTAAATTACAGAAAATCAAAAAATATTAAGAGAGGAGGAGTTTAAAATGTTCAAAGTTCAAAAAGTAAATTAGTTAGTTGTTACTCGCAAAATGTTATTTTGTATCACTTACAAGTGTATATTTTTGTCTTTTTTCAATTCAAATCTGTCTGAATTTACTCATGAAGTAAAATCTCTACTTTCATCTTTAAGAGGAATCAAGTTTTAGATCTAAATATTAATATTTGCAGAATCAGACCAGTTAGTTTGAATTTGATACTCCGATGAAAGGTTTAGTTTGAGGGAAGATATTTGCAAGTGGCTAAATTACGTTGAACCTGGTTTAGCAATTGTAATCGAAAATTAATAATTTGTGGAATGGTTCAAAGACAATGTTTATTTGCTTCATACTGTATTCTACATGGGGCAGAGTAGACAAAGGAAAGCTACTATTAGTACACTCCGGTTTCATTAACACGTGAAAAAGTGAAAGGTTGGAACAATTGAAAGTATCCTTTTTTTATCTATGTCGTAGATAGATATCATTCCAGAAACGGTTTGAAACCAATGTGGTGATAGCAATATAAGTCCTTATCTATAGTATTTCCGCGTACGGACGTATGTATATGTACTTACAATAACGTGTTACTTAAAAATGTGTTATGTGAGCGAATGTTACTTAGAGATTAACAGTAATAAATTGTTCCATTTTGACAATGTCACAAAATTGCACGTGAAGCGATGTATAAATGAAACTTTTAATTACGTAAACTCAACACTTTCATTATTTTTTTTCTTGAAGAAACCGTAAATTTAAATATTTCATAGTAATTCTAGCTACTACTATTACCTCCAAGCGTACTTCAGTTGTTGATAGACAGACATTTATGTACATGCAATGTAGTGATCTTGTAAGGTTTTGATTTACCTGATTTTTATGTGAGGAAGGAATCCTAAAAAGATGTTTCTGCATCAGAAACACGCAGGTACGCTGTACCTTATACTTATATAAATATAGTACAAATAATATGTGACAGATGGTCAACCGGAAATTATTTTTACATTCCAACTATGATCCATGAAAAGAAATCGAACAAAAACGAATTCCAAATTTAAAACACAGTCGATCGCAATTCAATAACGGCGATTTATGTCAGTCGTTGCTCATACCGTGCTATGTGCCGGCGGCAGACGGGTGATTGGCGAAGCTCCAGCGCTCTTGTCTACAAGATATAAAATCTATTCAAAGTAATAGCGTAAAATTCTCTCTTCCTTCAAAGATAAATTATGGAAGTATTAAATTTAGAGGCCTATCGTAGCGCAGGGGTACAAGTGTGCGACTGTATACAGGATAGGATGTGGGTACGATCCCCACTCGAGGAAAAGAAATATTTAATATTTTCAAATTAAATATTAAATGTTTAATTTCTTCGCAAAGTTGAAAATGAGAATGAGAGAATTTGCATAGTTACTAAAGAAAATTTGTTAAGTTAGACAGCAAAGATCTTTAGGTGAACGTTTTTGTAGTATTTTCGTCCAAGTGTGTTTTCCACATCACATTGCAGTCAACGTCGATATAAATTTAACTCGCAATGCCGAAAAAAGTACAAGTAGAAATAATACAATAATTTTAAGCTTAGGTTTATTAAAAAGTAAACGATAGACGTTGAAAGTTCTTATATAAAACATGAAATATCATTTATGTAAAGAAAATTAATAACTGTTACAATAGTTTATGTTATATGTTATGTTTATATTCCAAAGCAGTGAAGGCAGGGAGAACAAGAAACGCCAAGGAAGTGTCAGACATTTAGTGATGCTTGTACTACTGCACCATAACCTCACTGCACCATAATGATTCTTAAAGTTTTATAAAACAAATGCTATCAAAACATATTGAATAATGACAGTATTTCCTACATATACTTAAATATCTTTGTGACATGAGATTCAAAAATGCAAGATTTCCCGGTGGGGACGGTTTACCCAGCGTTCAATGTAGATATAAAGTTCTCTCGTAAGTCCGGAACAAACTTTATCCATAAACAAACTTAAATGTTGGATTGGTCTTTAAAATGGATTTACATATATAGATATATTATTGTTATTGAAATATTTTGTTCCTTGTCGTCTTGGCGCAAAGGTTCATGCGCGTGACTTTTGACTTTCCCTCGAGAGAACGAGACATGGAATGTTTTTATTTCCTCCCTTTGGTGACGTAACGTTAATTACCAACACGTAACATGGAATACTCTGAAAATTGGGCAGAAAATGTGGAATTGAAATGTACTAATAGGAATGGAGTGTCTTTACTCTAGGATCTTCACAGGCTCCATCCACCTATCTATCTATATATAGGATGCAGTTAGGAGTGTGAGATTAAAACAGTGTTGAAATTTATTGCTGACACTCTTTAGATATTGATGAAAGCTATAACGTGTAGTAATAATTTCTGTTAAATATATTAATATTCTGCAGTATTACTCTGTTCACTCTAACCATATTAAGAACCGCACCGCACAAGTCAAACAGAATATGTTAAATTATTTAGAACCTAGTGAGGTTTCTATGACGTACCCTGATATAAGCAATTTGGAACTAAAGAAGTATTTTCATTCTATATTAATCGCAGTTTTAAAGGATTACATAAAACAGAATTACATTACATAATAAATACCTTCATATTCAAACAATAACGCTACGATGTAAGTCACACGCGCGATTAACACGGCAGTTCTCATGATCTATACAGAGGAGGATCAGGGAGACAATAACTATTGTACGCAGTAAGCTCAGAACAAAGTCATATTAATTGGTGAAATTGGTGATAAGATCTATTGTGAGCTCTCTTTTCTTCTTGCTACCTTTTAAGACGCACTGAAGCGAAAACTATGAAATATTTCACCTTTTTTTTAATAATTCAAAATAAACATTAGCTATAATTTATAAAGATCTATATAACTGCTATTGACAAGGCCGTCTGATTACCTAATCATCGCACTACCCTTAATTAGGAGCCAATAATAACATGTGAATTTTTAACTTTTTCTCTTTAAGAAAATTTTATGATAGCATAAATGATGTTTCCAAAAACCACTATTATCTGTACATGAGTGACTTCCTTATTTATCTGCGTTATGTTCGTAAAACAAAAATAAAATACCAAAAAAAACCCTAAATTTACAATAAAAATCTTTAACTTAGCCTATTCATTAAAGCTCTTCATTAAAACGGTAATTTTAGCTGTAGCTAATTTATTCAGTACACGCTCTTTGATACAGATTGCAGGGCGCCGTGTTCATTGTACGCACGGTTTGAAATAAATTACGCTTGTCAATTTGTGTTAATCGCAGTGGACGATTTATAAAGGCTTTCAGTTTTAGTTCATGAGAAGAAAAAATCGTTAAGTTTTTTTTTAGAAAAGTTACAAAATATTTTTATTGTTTATTTTCTTTTAGAAGAACGGGTGGGCTTTTAAAAAGCTTAAAAAATGTGTTGTAAGCCATAAGGGTTCAAGCCCGCAACCTTTGCGTTACACGTTAACGTAACTGAATGTAACGTAACACGTTTGTGCTCTTGTGCCACGACAGGCTTTAGATATTTAAAACAATTTATTGTCATTTTTTGTAAATTTTAGTCAGTTTACTAAATCAGAAACTTAATCTATACAAAAGAAACTTAATCTATACAAAATAGTAAAACATAATATACATTATTACACTTTTCTAGCAATAATTTAAATGTAAATAATTTAAATGTATAACGCCAAAATCGAAATCAAAATAACCTTTGCTGTTCTGTCAAAGGCGATTCAATCGTCCTCTTTTATTGGTAGTGCTTTCTACTCTTTGTTGCGGAAAATCCCGCGTACTCGATATATGCAAACTATTCTTCTTACAAAACATATTTTTTACTTGTATAGATTTTTATGTGAATGTACGAGAAAAGAACAAATATTTTAGCATCTACAGTTATCAATTTAATAATATACGTACGGTGGACGTTATCACACGGTATCCATTGTGTATTATTTGACATATTTTATGTATAATTAAGTTCAATTAGTGTAAATTCTCAATCCATAATATTGTTTTAGCTACACGCTACATATAGCAGGGCGGGCAGACAAGTCTGGGGATGTAGTGTTAAGACACTGTTCCTGTTAAGATCCTTCCGTTGCCCATTGTCCGCCATTTTTTAAGGTATTGCGTGTTGAGAGACGTAACATATCGTAATGCTTTGTCATGTTACCAGAGCAAGAAAAATGAAAATAGTAAATGTCTCATTCCCTCGAGTGGATATCGAACACACGAGTATTTTTTATTTCCTAAGTGTGAAATAACATTTAAAAAATAAATAAAATAAGTATGTTGTGTTTGTTTGTCTGTTATATAACATAGTGAACAAGAAGATACTTGCCTATAATATAAAAAAACCAACAAAATAAAAAAAAGTAGTTGTTAACATTATAAATTTTTACTTTATCTTTTAATCAATGCAAACCGTGGTTTAGCGAGCGAAGCGACCAGGAGCGAGTCCTCTAGTTATTATATAAATATAGTGGACTATAGTTAGCTCTAACCTGTTTTACTTAACAATATAATTTTAACTTTTTACTGAAAACAATTACTGACAAGATTAAAAGTTTTAACAAGAGATTAATCAGAACTAAAACAGGCAACAATATTTGTGGTCTCTGAGCACTTTGTAGGTAAAGCTCTTAATCCTATAATCAGCTGAAATGTAACAAAACAGGTTTTCAATGATGGGTAATAAGAGTTCTTCATTTAATAAATACAACATTATCTCGCTAAGGTCGGTCGTGGCGTAGAGTTACAAACAAGCTCATCAGTTGTGGGTTCAATGCGCTAGAGGTAATTAAATATTTATTAAAATAATTTCTTTACTTGGCTCTGGTAGCGAGGCAAAGCGCTGCGTTGAGTTCCGTTATTCAACACGCAATCAAATTCTAAGGAGAGTAATAAACAGAAGTACGCGTATCTTGATTGGACAGAATGTCTTAGCACCAAATTTATACATTCCGTCTTTCCTAAGTAAATGTATGTAAATACTAAAAGTTATCTCACAATAAATCTTGGGCTGTATTTACCTAGTACAGTCACTATATAAATAAATAAATAAATCACATGTTGAGTTTAGGTCATCGAAAACCAATCACGAACTCTAAGGTAACCTTTATCTGGTTGTTTTACCTTTCATCTCAAAGCATACTAAATAGAATTTCCAAGTACCTTCGGCCTATCTCGCTTTGTGCCAAATACAGCTTAAAGAATTTAATTTAAATGAATGCTCTATGTACCTATCTATATACAATCCTACACATTAAAGACATGTCAGTATATCTTTATGTGATATATTGATGGTAATAAAAATGAAATAAAAATATTAAATTTCCCAACAATATATATTTCTCTCTGTTAGCTTCACGCCGCATCCCACACGTGACACGATAGGCAGAGAGAACTTGAGAGTCTAGTGGTAAGACGCTCCATTCCATTTCCCACTTCCTGTTGAATATGAGGCATTGCGTATTGAGAGGTGGAACTCAACACCGCGCACTATATTTTTACTACAGCGAAGAAATGGAAACAATACATATTAAAATTGAAAATATTAAATATTTTATTGCCGCTGCGCCACGACACGCCTTATCTATATGTTATAAATGATCATCGTTACGTTGAATTTAAAAATTGGAAAGAATTTAAGCAAACACTTTCTCACCTTCATAAATGTTAACACATTCTACTACACCTTTGCTAGTACTGCAATATTATAAAGAATATTAATATTGTAAATTCACTCTGAAGTTTTTAATGTACTTGCATACATTAAGTACTGCACTGCATAATGGACGACCTAATTAAATAGAACTCTATCTGCATTTAACGCAATCTGTTTTTCTAATAGACTCTGTTTATTTATGTAAAGTTATGACTCTGCTTGCATACAAAATTGACTTTTGTTTATTGAAAAAGTTTAATTAACAACGCATACAGATTCTATCCCTACTCGAGAAAATCAAACATCCTTTGTTTTGGTAACAAGACAAAGAGTGTGGCGTTGAAATCCGCCACTGAACTCGCAAAGCTTTATAGTCGGTGTAAATTAAAAACCTGAAGCAAAAAAAAAACAGTTCATTTTTGATTTATTTTAATGTATTCTTTTGGAAAATAATCGTACGTTTAAAACATTCGAATTTATATATATATTCTTTATTGCATAAATAACTACATTATAAAAAATAACAATTGTAAAACATGTTTACAATGGCGGACTTATTTCTATAAGAAATTTCTTCCAGCCAGCCAATGGAAGTGGGAGAAGAAGTCGCGGAGTAAAAAAAATCAAAAAGAGTAATTAAAACAATAAAAAAAAAAATAGCAATAAAATACAGTATCTAATATGGGCTATATGAACATACATACACAGACAAATACACATACATACATATATATACCTATATACATACACACAAATACATATATATACATACATATACATACACATACACACATATATCATAGATTGATGATAAATATACAAGAAAAAAATATATAAAAAAGAAAATAATAAAGGTTAAGTTAAAAATTTAATTATTTACACTTGCAAGTAAATGCTTTTTCAATTGGGATTTAAAAGATATTAAAGAGGGACTTTTCTGGATAGGAATAGGCAGTTGATTCCAAAGGGACGCAGCATACACGGAAAAGGATTTTTGAAAAAATTTTGTCTTGCTTATCGGAATGTCAAGCGATGGAATGACAAACGACCGTCTTGAGCGCGAGGGAGCAGGAAGCACGTTAAAGCGGGAACGCAGAAAAGTGGGAAAGTTTTGGTAATTGAGAATTTTAAAAAGGAATGTTAGGATGTGCATATCACGGCGAAGACGAATTGGGAGCCAGTTAAGTTGAGCTCGAAATTGAGAAACATGGTCATACTTACGCAGGCCATAAACAAAGCGTATAGCCAGATTTTGAAGTCGCTCTAACTTTGTAAGTAGCTCCTCGGTCACATCTAGGTAGCACACGTCGGCGTAGTCGAGAATTGGGAGGAGTAGACATTGCGCTAGCATAATTTTGGTTTTATGAGGAAGGAAGTATTGGAGACGCCTAAGAGAATGATAAGAGAAATGCATGCGCTTGCTAATTGCATAAATATGAGGTCTCCATGTTAAGTTGCAGTCAATAATGATACCCAAATTGTTTACCTTTTCACAATAGGGAATTGTCACTCCTGAATAAAGAACTGGAGGGACAGACTCCCAGTTGATTTTAACTCTAAGTCTGTTGCTGCCAATTATAATAGCCTGAGATTTTTGTGGATTTATTAACAGTCCGAAAGATTCGGCCCAAGTTTGAATAGCAGCCAAATCGCTATTTAAACCATTAATAACTTCAGTTAAATCGTTTAAATGACTGTGACGATAAAGTTGCATATCATCAGCATACAGGTGAAAGGGAGAAGTAATGACTCTTGAGATATTATTAATAAATATAGAAAAAAGAAGTGGAGATAGAACGCCGCCTTGGGGTACGCCAGCAGTAAGCTCAAGCCACGTCGACGTGTTATCGTTTGCTTTTATGCATTGCTGACGACCAAAGAGGTAAGAGCGAAACCAACTTAAGGCTTCGTAAGACACATTAACTGCCCGAAGAGCGCCAAGAAGTATATCTAGGTCAACAGAGTTGAAAGCACTGCTAAAATCCAGAAGTGTCATAACAGTGAGCTTGGTATTATCCATAGCACACCGAATGTCCTCAGTGATATTAAGCAGTGCTCCGACTGTACTGTGGTAAGGACGGAAACCGGACTGAAAAGGACACAGTAGATGGTTGGAAGAGAGAAAGGAGTACAGTTGGTTGTTAACTAAAGATTCAAGAACCTTAGATAATATAGGAAGGATGGATATGGGACGATAATCAGTGACATTGGATGGATTAGGAGCTTTTGGAAGTGGGATGACATATGCACTTTTCCACTGTGAAGGAAAGACATTACGTGTCAGTGAAAAGTTGATAATGTGAGTGACCACTGGTGTAATGCTTTCCATCACAGGAAGAATCATCTCTAAGCTGAGATTATCACTTCCGCAAGCTTTGGACGAAATGGAGTGAATACACTTCTTGACATCATCCTCGGATACAGTATTGAAAGAAAAGGAAAAGGAGTCTGGTAGGTCACTGTGAGACAAAGACGTTAAGGTTTCAGATTTTAAGATAGGGTTTATGTTTAATGGGGGAGTTGTAAAAAAAGAATTCAGAGTTTGAAGGTCCACTGAGACTTGACGAGTTTCAGAGGATTTACCCATACCAAATGACTCCAAGAACCTCCAAACTTGTGGTTGACTGAGATCCTGAATAGAATTGTGAAAATAGCGACGCTTGGCATCCCTACACAACCTGTTGCAGATGTTTCGCAACTTTTTGTATGCACTAATGTTTTCAGGTGATGGAGATTTTTTGAGCTTAGCCTTGGCTCTGTCACGTTTAGCCATTGTGTTCCTAATATGTTGTGTTAACCAGGGAGCAGGCGCATGCTTCATACGAACCGGTCTTATTGGGGCATGAATATTGTAAATATCAATCAGTTCAGTAGTTAAAGACTCAACCATAAAGTCAATATTATCTGATGACATTATGGGAGACCAGTCGATGTTCCTCACATCTTCCCTTAAGCGTTCAAGATCCATATGCTTAAAGTTGCGCTGAAAATGGATTTTGCCTCTAACCTTAGGGGGACGTAATTTATAAGAAAGGAAGATTAGGTCATGAAAGGAAAACGGAGCGGACATTTGACCATGGGAAATAACAAAATTAGGATTAGAGACAATGCTAAGGTCGGTTAAAGAGGGTCTACAATTAGGAAAGAAATGGGTGGGGGAACACATGGGGAGGAGGAATAAATTGTACGAATCATTTAGTTCTTTTAATAGATGAGTTCTTTTATCATTTTTCAATAAACAGGTGTTTAAGTCACCCATGCAAATCACATGTTCATAAACAGGCCGTAAATTCTCCAGAATTTCATCCAGAGTGCTAAAATAGTTGACTTGGTCGTTCGGGGAGTATAAGACTCCAATGAGTATTTTTGTGTGATGCAAAGTCAACTCCAAAAAGAGATATTCAAGTGATCCGTTAGGTTGAGGAGGGGAACAAGAGACGACACGAGCTGGGATGTGGTTGCGGAGGTAAATACCAACACCACCCCCACCTCGGTCAGCGCGGTCATTACATAATAACTGATAACCCGGAATGGAGTAGCTAGTGGTTGAAAGGGATGGTTTTAACCAGGTTTCGGATATTAGGATACAATCGACTAAACCGGAGTCAAAAGATGTGAGAAGATCAATATAATGAGCAGGTATGCTCTGCGTGTTGATATGCACTAAGGAAAGCGAGGAAGAAGGACTTTTAAAAGTGCTTGACAATTTTTCAGCAAGTGTTTCGGTGTCTGAAATAGAAGATTGATTACTATCAGCACTGTCATAATTGCTTGACGAACATGAAAAAAAATCATCATCCCTATTAATATTTGTATGTAATATTTAAAAAAATCTAAATAAATAATTTAAATAAATAAATAAGTTTATATTTATTATATGTATATAATTATATAAATAAATACACTAGAAATACAAATAATATGGTATATAATTAAAATTGTATGCCTATCACTAATAATAAAATCCACGTGCACAAGTTGACTTAAAGAAACATTTACACTTGAAATAACATTTGCTTAAGACTACAATTTATAACAGTAAAAGAAAAAGAGAAAATTACAAGGAATAAAAAAAAACAACTTACAGACATTAATACGATATTAAGATATTAATGTTATACCAAAATTACGATGACAGTCCGTATACAATAACTATATAATCTGTGAAAATTTTATACTAGCTTCTATGGCAAGAATGACACATGTCAACTCTAACAGTGAAGTGACTTAAGAATATAAACAAGCAAGACTTATGTATTAAAGACAGTTAAAAAAACATTAGAATTAAACTAAGGCTAAGAAATAAATTAATATACCCTACAATAGAAGTGGATGACAAAAAAAAATATTATCACACAAACTGATACATATATCGCGACAAAATAGTCATAGTAAACACAAATAATATAAATCTAGTTAGCGACAGTGGTTTTCATAAGCGGATTCTGATCTATAATTTTGTTAAGTTCTGAATGGGTGGAAAGTTTTATACGGGATTTATTTGCAAGTAGTATTACTATCATGCCATCGGCTGACCAGCATTTGCTTATACCGAAATATTTACGGGCTGCTATGAAAACTTCCTGTCGCGATTTTGTTAAAAATTCTGTCATAGTTATTTTAGAGCCCTTAAGAGAAGACTTTGCATTCCACACTCTGGAGCGTACCTGAAGGCTTGAAAAGCGAACAATAACAGGCCTGGCAGAGTCCCTCTTTGCACCGAGTCTATGACATGTTTCAATAGAGACAGAATTAATTTCAGCCAATTTCATTTGCCTAGATAATACATCTATAGTCTTCTCTAAAACATTCGAACTTATTTCATCACGTTTTCTGCGCCACAACAGCCTCAAATAGATGCAAGAGCAATTTATTTAATTTTTTCAGCTAAAGTAATGTATCATTCAATCTTACTTTCTAATCAATTGAAACACTGAAATAGAGAGCAATTTATTAACTTTCAAAATATATTTTAAATATTTTATGTTAAAAAAACGTAGCAGTTAACATGTTTTTACGTTTTCTTGATAAATATTTTCATTCTATCTCATTTTTTTTCTTAAGTGTGGCATAAAATAACTGTCTTTGGATAACGTACATTTATAAAAACCTCTACATAATTGCAAATAATGTAAAAACGTTGTAACAAGCATAACATATTTTTATTGTAGCTCGATAATAACGTACGGATTAGTGATCAGTGTTTGGATGATTTCTAAGAGGCGCATATTGAAATCCCGCTACGTT
Source organism: Eueides isabella (assembly GCA_019049475.1). Classification (NCBI taxonomy): domain Eukaryota; kingdom Metazoa; phylum Arthropoda; class Insecta; order Lepidoptera; family Nymphalidae; genus Eueides; species Eueides isabella. Next base: position 11,346,154 of record CM032405.1, on the reverse strand, counting down.
TAAAGTTTTGAACGTTTTATGTATGGACACGGATTTGTGTAGCCTGTCGTGATCATATGCCCGTGAGCATAGTTACTATGAGGAGAAGCAGAGAAACGAGAATCTACATTTGTATGTACCATGACGAGACCAATGCAGTGTAGTGTAGTATTTACCATTACATAAATATTTGTAATTATACACTGTATGTTACATATAGGGCGATATGATAGTTCGTTCCTCTATTCAAGATATTGATGAATGCGGTAAAGAACGCACAGCGAGAAGACGTCAGCACGCAAAATCAACGAGAAGATAGAGAGGGCACAGAGTGAATTGTAAAATATTAATATACGAACAGGCTTAACCAAGCACAGACATTATAAATACCACGGAAATTCGTTGAAGCATCTCAACATGTAACGGTTGGCCAAGTTTTTGCAAAATAAAACGTAATTGTATAAAATTGTGGACGTTCATAATTTTATAAAGATTGTCTTGTTAAGATTTTATTACCTTATTAGACATCGTATTTCCAAAAAAATATACATTTTATACTACATCGCTACCTTTTGTATTCCTTGAATCGTAGTGTAATTAAAATGTACATTTATCTCATAATAAACATTGCTTTTGTATAATTAATACTTGTATTTATTCATTATATCTTATAAAATAAATGTTTTAATGAATAAAGATAGATAAGATAGTAATGGTACTGTGACAAACCGTGACGTTGATTTCCGTTTTCAATCAACACACAACTCCGCCGTGATTAAGTGCAAAATGTGAATCCGAAGTGTCATGAAGGGAACGGAGTGTCTTAACATTACGTTCCCAGGTTCACTAAATCGCTTCATTGTACAACATCACGCTTTACGTGATGTCAAAAACAACGCACCAAGTTTTAAATTAAAATGTATTTTTAGTGCTTATTATGATTAGTGTTACTATTGTTTCTTTGTTTTTTTTTAATTCTTTTGTAAAATTACTGGAGAAGGGCGATAATGATTACAACACAGTTTTCAGCTAACGTAGTCATTATCGAACTTGTGTATATCAAACTTAATTCTTTTATCACCAATTTTTTTTTTTTTTATAATACTATATGTGGAAGCTAAAAAAATATATTAAGCAAGATTATTACTCCAAAAGCTTGCTATTTAAAACCGAACGAACCTTGTGCTCATTTATTATGTAAATTGCGTGAAAGAAAGTTTCACAATATCAGTCTGCGACATCGGAGGGCCGTACACCGTCCCTACAGAGCTCTACACTTACTTTGACTCTATATTTCTTTAAGATATTCTAATTTTATAAATACCAATGGGAGCGTAGCGACTCAGAATATATAAAGATTCATTACAATTCAGCTATCTAATACAGAATTACGATCGATGATCTTATGATGCTTAGCTTGATTGCTTTAAAGGAAAAGTGAAAATTAGTTTATTTATATGTTCTGAGTTCGATCCTCTATCGAAGAAATTAAATATTTAATGTTTTCATGTTTTTCCTTTCAAAGTGTAAGATATTAAAAGCATTGAGTGTTGATTTACGGACCTCAAGCTCCGACGCTCCTCTTTATTACAGTTTATGAAAATGAAAACATTAATATATATTTCATATCCTCGAGAGCGAATAGAATCCACAGCATACACACGTCGAAGAAATGAAACTAAGTGACACAAACATGTATCACAATATATAATTATAGTGACGTAACATGCACGTAACAGCTCATAATAAGTTTCAGTGACGCTCGGTTCTCGGTCCTCGTCGCGGTGCTCGTAATTAACGGCGTCGCAGTATAGTTCTGTATTGAACATTGTTGGTTTTAGTTTAGGTGGTATTGGTTTTATCCAAGTCAGGTCAACGTTTAACAATTTAGTACATAAATATAATATTTAACTATTTAGTATATAAAGTAAATTTGATATATTGTAATAGGGTCAATGTTACAGGAGGTCAGTGTGCCTGTAAGCGTGACAGGTTGTGAGGTCGACTCTAGTCGAGAAAATAAATATTTAATATTTTAGTTTTTTTGCTGTCTGCCTTTGCTTTGCTTTACTTTGCTGGTAAAGTGCAACGTTGACTACCGTCAATCAGTATACTTTTGAGGCAGAGGTCCGCAGAATTTAAGACATTTTATATAAAACATAAGGTATTTAGAATAAAGGCACTAATGTGTATTAGAGAAAATGGAGTGTTTTTACTTGTCCTGGTATATGTAAAAAACAGTACGAAAAAAATTTAAATCAATTTCAATATAAGTATATTCCAGTCTTATTCTATTTTAATACAAAAACAAAGGAAGCAGCAGTAATCCATTTTTTACTAAAACAATATAACTTCTTAGTGTCACCATATATATATGGTACGTATTAAATATTTAATTTACGTATTAAATATTTAATAATTTCATCTCTTCGCTCTGGTTACGAGGCAAAGAGCGGCGTTGAGTTCCGCCATATATAGTGTGAGGCGAGGGTACTAATTGTTTGTCATAAGTGATTAGTAAACTTAAAATAAAATTTTCACTGTAATTATACATTGTAAAAATAAAATAAATTAAAAAATTATAAAATTGTTCTAAATATTGAATATGATATAAAGTCATTATTAAAGTATCAAAAGCTGTCATTCAAGGGCGTCAACATGGACGCTCGGCTCATTTTTTATATAAATTGCGTGCAACAACTTTTATAATATCAGCTCGTGCCGCCAAAGGACCGCGGCATATTGCTTTGGTGATTGATCCGCATTAAATTTAATATTTTATTTATTCAGAATGTCAACAAGTTATGAGCACAAAAACCAAGCAGATCGTCTAAAGCACACCATACAGCCATATGCTGTGGCTACTTGCTACTTGATCCGTTCCCTCTCAAATGTTTGAATATTTCCAAATTCAGCCATTCATAAAAAAAAAAATTTAATCTATATGCTTTTATGAATGATCTAAAAGCAGTTTTCACTATTATATTACCATCATTCATTTTTTTTAAATCTATATCGTTAAGAAATAACGCCAATTTAAAATATTAAATTTGACAAAATAGGTACAATTTTTTTTATTTATTTAACTGAAAACTTCGTCTGCATATATTGCTTAAAAAGAGACTATGCCATAGAAACAAGAAGTTAGTTGAAATTATTATATAAAATAATGTAATTCAAGCGGGCGAAACTGCGGGCGGGTCGTTAGTTGTAAATAAACACGTGCCGCTTGTTATGCTATCTACATTCAGTACTGGTTGTACTTAAGTTGCTATGTTGATATTCCTTACAGATTAGAAGCGGGTCTAGGATGGGCTATTCTATATTACCGACATTTGAAATCAATAATTCTCTATTTACTACTAAATATGAAAAACTATTTAGAATAAAAAAAGAAGAAGAAGTTTACAAAAACACAGAAACACATCACGATATGTAAAAAAATATTCAGGCTTCAGTGGTTCGTAAAGAACCCTTAATGCATTGATGGCTTACATTCAAAGTTAAGAATTCACTCCCTCATACAACTGTTACATTTATATAATAAATATATGTTAATATAATAAATATACCTAATCTATTTGTTCATGACATATGAGTATGTCGCTAAATATTATTTATTATTTTAATCTTAATAATTATGTTACGCGAGTTTTTAAACGCATCACATTCGTATTTCTCTTCCCGTTATTTGCTTTTATAATGACTTTCTTGTTTATTTTATTTGAAAATGAATATAAATAAAACTGAGAATTATACAACGCGGCGTTTTTATTTATGAATGGAAAAAATATTCCACGAGAGGTTACAAGTTGCTAAAGCCTCTCTTTAAAGCTCTTTTTAAAAAGCACTGGTCTTTACTTTTATTCAATGACGTAATGGTTTTGTTTATTGCCTTTTGAATATTATTATGATTTACTTAAGCAAGATAAGAAAAGAAAGACACTTCTAGATATACTGTTGTTCCAGCGTTCAAAGCTGGGACTGGGAAGAGTGCTGAATATAATTTTCTCTTCATTTTGTAGTTATATAAAGGGGTCCTGTTTGTTTTCTAAAGGGGTCTGTTTTGTATTGACTCATTGAGTGAAAATATAGTTTTGTCTATTCCAAAAAACTGTATGTATTTAAAATAAATAATATATATTTTAGTAACTAATATTTTTTACTTCGACATTATTCCTCGCATTTGGGAAGGTAGGCAGAGGGAACTTGGGAACCTTGCGTTAAGACACTACATTCCATTCTTCTCTTTCGATCAGGATTTCTTCTCTTGAGATCTTGTATATAACAGTTTTATATAAAAAATATATAAAAAGAGGGATGTTATAAAATCTTAGAACAAACAAAAAAAAAACGCCTGTACGTGTGTTTGTCTGTCCGCAATGGAGCTCTCGAATTAATGAATTGATTTATGTGCGGTTTTCTATAATCGAAAGCCTATCAGTTCGCGGTGGTTCATAGTCGTCCGTAATTTTTTATATATTCAAAATTGGATTAGGAGTTCAAAAGTTGCTAGCACGTTGTCAAAATGTTTGAAGTTTTGGTCTAGAGAAAGAAAGATATAAAAACATCGAGAAAATCTCGATATTTTGTAGTAAATCCAAATTTGTCTCTCTTTTTTATATTTCCGTTAAAAATTCTTTAGCTAAATAACGATAAAATAATTACTGTGTATTCTGAAGTAGCCCTCGCGGTGCAGGAGCTACGAGGTACGGCTGTAAGTGTAACAATTGTGAGTTCGATTTCCGCTTCAAGTAATGAAAAAGGGAAAAAAACTTTTAAAAGGAAATGTTTTTTTCTTTTTTAAAGGTTTTTGTTAATTTGAATATGAGAAAATAAATCTAATTGTAACAATGTATTTTATTTTAGTAAAATCATTTACTCAATAAATTTTAATTTTACTTGAACTCTGATAAGCCCTAAACGGTAATAGACCTGCGTTGAAGAGAATCTGTAATCGGTATAAATCACATAAGATGACAAAAAATAAAAAATCTGTTCAAATAAATTTGGAGAAAATGTTGTATATTTATAGTAAAAAGTACACGAAATCACATATTTTATGTACTATGTATTAAAATAATATTAACTTTACAAATAAAATCCCAATATGGCTATAAATTAGCTGCTAATTTATTTAGACTTGATCCTCATTGACGGAGGACGTGCACGCTTATTCTATTTGCTTAATTGAATACATTGTGATCACATTGTTTATTTCATATGAATTTAATTCCAAACATTCGTTCTGTATATTCATATATATAATATTTGTACTATACATATATACGAGTATGTTAGTGATAAAAAATACTATTTTATTGTTTTAAAAAATATCTTTTCAGCAAAAAATATCAGGGCTCATTTCGAGCACATAATTGTAAATAGTTAAAATATTAATTAATTTAAATTTAATTGTAAAAGCAATGTTGCAACCATAGACCACAGAGAGTAAATATTTATTGTTGAAATAAGTATCAATATATGAATTTCAACAAAAAGATAGCAGAGCAGATACTCGTAGCACACAATGCCTTGAGAAAGAAAATTGGGACCGAATATGGTAATGTGAGCGCAGTGCCTCTACATTCGCTATAAAAAAATACAATAGATACAATTTAAAATGAAAGTTATTATCAAATCTTGTATATTAATTACACAGTACCCGAGTATTGACCTCTTGTAACGAATAGAACCAAATGTAGTATTAGTGAGGAAATCGTATCGAGTATAACCCGACATAAATGTGTTTATCTTAGATCGAGTCTTACCCTTACCGCGCCGCACGGTCAAAATGTATGTTCTGTTTCAAAATGATTCTGGTGTGTTTACTATCGAGATTCAAGACTATCAGCTATCTAATAATGTGAGTGTAATTTTTTCATAATATAGTAGAAGTTGTAATGTTATATTTACAACTGGTGACCATCAAGGTCAAAAGCTGTTTGGATTTACGCTGTCTCCCCTATACAGCACATTAGGCAGATGAAATCTTGTGTTAAGCCACTCCGCCTTGTAGGTACCATCCAATTCTTAATATATATTGGTTAAAAACAAAACCTTTATATACATATATTGTTCTCAAGTTTTACCCGTACCTGTGCGGGTGTATTATTGAAAGTTTATTTTATTCATCCCATCTGTTAAGACTAATATGGACGTTTCTTAGTTTCATGTTGTATCCATCACACAGCAGGGTAGGAGAGTGAACCTAGTGTTAAGACGCTCCGTTCTCATTACGACACGCATGTTCTCCACTTTCCGCAGAATTCTAGAAGCATTTCCTATTGAGTTGTGGAGCTCAAGACTACTCTTTGTCTAGTTACCAGAACAAAAAAATAAAAAAAATAAATCCTTTTGCTTAAAGAGAACGAGAGAGTGAATTCTGTCATACACAAGTTATAGTTCTATATATGAATTACTTATAAAGTAACTCTGTAGGAAACATTTTGGTTCAGTTCGCTATATATTAAGAAGAAGGCTCAGAAAAAGCAAACTGATAAAAGGCATAGGTACTTTTAAATCCAATAAACAGCGCAAAGTCAGACTAGCATTTTTCCTTTCCCGTTAATTTAAAGTTAGCCGCAACTGAATTCCTTATTGGCGCTTTATCCGCAAAAGCAAAGTTAGCGTTAAAAGTTAAAAGTCAAGTAATTTACTTGAATTAAATTCGCTACTTCTCTCGGTTCACTTCCTCACAAATAGGTACATTTTTACGAAATATAATAAATTATTGTTTTTCTTTTTAGGGCTCCATATGTCAAAAGAAACATCCAGATTCTTATAGGATCACTTAGTTATCCATCTGTAAATACAATTTATACCACAATCACGTGAATGTGTCTGATAAACTGAAATAAACTGGTTTCCGGTCTCATAAAATAAAATCAAGACTTTTATTTAACTCAATTAAAATATACAAGCACTTATAAATCGATTTTGCTGCATTTCGTATCAAATTTTGCGAGTAATCTAAGCCTATCGCTCTGGTAACGGGACACAAGGCAGCGTCTCATTCGGTGGGAAATGGGAAATGAAAGTGTCGGAACGGAATAAAATATAATAGAAAACCTGCCTGTCGTATATTCGAGGGATTTGTTTTGGAGGTAAAAGTTTGTACGAAATTTGTCACTATAATTAATGACTGGATTTTGTCAAATTCCGTCCCTAATATTAGAAATGAGTATATCAATTTAATATTTCAGCAAAAAGTTATCCAAGTTATTTTGTAATTTACACTTTAAATGACTTATATATTATACAAATGCCCATTTAGGTATTTTAATAAAAAAAACGCTTGAAATGACTTTGATTTCAATGATTTGTGACCAATTTGTGCCGAAATGAGCAAACCACTCTATAATCAGTCTCTGTGAGCGTGTTACATAAATTACCTATAGTTAAAAAGCACCCTTTTAGTGAAGAGGCTAATGAATGGACAGCGTTGAAGAGCGCTTTGACGGCTCAAATCGTTGGTGTAATAGCAGGAGCCGTATAACGACCACAAACATTTAAAACTGCGCTCTCCGACGCGCCATAATCAAAGCTCGAAATGATCTATAACGCATATGCTATTCGCCATCGTAACGTTGTTGTTGAGTAATTTAGACGTGATCGAATTAATTAACTTGATTTATGTAACTTCAAATACTATTTAGGGAGTGATTTGTTAAAATTTTATTTAGTAATCTTTACGGTGTTAATTTCCGCACTTTACCTTTAATATCTCTCAAACAAATAATGCTTATCAACGTTCTTAATTATAATCACTATATTCTATTTTGTCTACGTTAGGAAATTTATGAAAATAAGAAGAAAATCATTACTTTATAACAATTTTTTAATCGAAATTTAACCTACCCCTTCCCCTCCTGTAGCCCTTTACAGCTAATGGACGTTGCTTGTTAGAGAATTACTGTTTTGTGTAAAAGGGTATGATCATTTATTTAGTGTAATATTGTGTCAAGTACGTAGTAGGTGGGGAGGCGGAGGGAAATTGAAAATCTCGAGTTAAGACATTTTGTTCCCATTGTGACACTGTGACGTTCTCCACTCTACGCCAAAATTGAGACATTGCGTACTGAGTGTCAAAACTTAACGCGTATTGCCTTGTTATCAAAGCGAGTACAATCAATTTATTGAATATTTCCTTTCTTCGTGTAGGACTCGAACCAATAATCTGCTGCGCTCACAGTCGCACAACAGGTCTCATATAAATATATAATTCCTTATCGTGTGATATACTCTAGTGTTCTGTGAGCTTTAGGCTTTTAATTATTATTTAAGCATATGAATGATAACTAAATTGATTTCAATTTTGAAAAGGTAACAGTTTTGTAGAATTAAAATTTATTTCGAGGTCATCGCACAAAAATAAAGGCACAAATTTTTATAATAATAATTGATTCATTAAAGTCTTGTATTTATAATTCTTAGCTTCATTATAAGATAATTATCACAAAGACACGATACAAGAAGAGATCACACATGAGGCCTGTCATATCACTGTAAACGTGACAGCTTATGGACTACCTTCCTGTATGAAATATTTTATATTTTCATTTCATCGCCAAGAAACAAAAAGAAAACAAAGGCAAATAATAGTTACATTGAACTCCGCCCACTCAATACATAATGCTTCAATAATTCAACGAAAAGTGGGGATGTCGTAAAGGAAACTGAGTGTCTGAACACTGGATTTCCTTTGCCTACACTACTACGCACAAAATACTATGTACAAAATACAACAGCATATTAATTTAAACGTTCTGTAAGTACTTATTATATTAAGTATTTATTAAATAAAACACCCAATTATATTTGTATCAGTATTATTATTGGACATATTTTTTAATACTTTTGACACTCTCTGTTAATATATCAAACGACCACGATATCTTAAGATATCTTTATTCTCCATGAATCTTTCCAGATAGTAAATTATTAAACAGGTCATTGGAGACCTTACGACCCAGAGATTCAGCGCTATTTGGTCACATTGAGTGTTATCGAGAATGAATTCGTGAGGTCAAAGCGAAAAACTATTTCTCGCATCGATAAGTATTCAAAAACTTTCTTTGCGTTAGTTTGCGTTTAAATGTTTAATGAAATTATAATTTAAATGGAGACCAGTCATAGCACAGTTTGTTAAACTTAAGTAAGACGTAATGTGACTGTTAATCTTTGTTTTGCTCGGTATGAGGCTAAGCCCGGTGTAGAGTTGCGGAACTAACCACATCTCCCACACACACTCACCACGCCACACTTCCAGAATTAGGCAAAAAATGCTACACGTGAATGTCTTAATAGTAAAGAGGTATCTTAACACCAGGTTTCTAAGTACCGAGCTCCAGAATTACTTGAGTGCGTATTTTTTATAGAAGGCCTTGTTAAGTCAGTTCAAAGCCGGAATGGTAGTATAGAGCTACAACAACATTTTATCAAGACGAGGCTGAAATTTTTTGAACATTGAGTATTTATAAGGAAGCAAAAATGAAACCTCGGAGCGATTGCAATAGTTATATCTTTTGCAATCTTCACTTTCAAATATAGAAATAATTTCGCCAGACGGTTATGTATAATATTTCATAACGACATTCTTGTCGATTGAGCTGCTTTGTCTTGCTTCTATTCTTTCATTTTTCTCGCTTGATTTCTATTCTATAAGTGATCCGCTGCACTTGCAATGCGCTGGAGATATTGGATTTCTGTCATCATTCGTAGGATCTTTTACATATAATATATAAAATGTAATTATAAACTAGCCACTTTCACGATCACACTTACCTGCTTGTAATATGCAAATTTTATTTAATATCATTAAATTTTATTTACTGAGGAAAGGCTTAACAACTCTAGCTTCCACATTTTCTTAGACTGCCCTGCTATGAGTGGTATACAGTGTAAGTGAATACAATACATTTAAAGAAAGGAAATCTTGTACGAGAACTAACTTTTTATTACAACATATCGATAAGAAAGATAACTTTAATATTTCCCAACAGTAGGTACGCCGGATGTACTAAAGTTTCTAAGCCGGATGTACTAAAATTAAAATGATATAAAAGTTTCAACCTTAGAGAAAGAAAACTAGTAACACTCGTAAGGTTTAGAAAAAAGAGTACATACTCACGCTGCAATACGTGGCAGGGCAGATAGAGGTAACTTGAGAACCTAGTGTTAAATCACTCTGTTACGTTCACCATTATTTTGTTTATTTATATATATTGTCATTATTAAGTAATTCATTAGTCAAGAGCATCTTTTATTCCTCCAATCAACAATACCGAAAGCATACAAAATCTAACGGAAAATTGAGAGCGAAGTGTCTTGGACTTGACATGAAAATTAAAAACCAATTAAGTGCATTCTAGACGCACCCACGAAGGGTTCCGTACAAATTTTAGGATTGTATCTGAATGGGATGTACTTACTGACTTATAAAAATTTAAAAAATTGAATTAGCGGCCGTATTCATTTAGTATAAAATGAGTTCATAGTATTTTTTTACTTTAAATACTAAACAAAATTTCACATTTTAAATTTGTATATTGTAAGTTCTCTCTTAATACCATATTTAATAATCGTAGGTCGAAGGGAAGTATCATAAAGGTTTTAATTACGCGGCAAATTTCATACAACAAGTAGAACAAAAACAATGCATAAATGCTCGTACCTTTAATTAAATAAATTCATAAGCTGATTTATCGAAGCATATTATATTGTCATTAAGGCACCCACTCAAAGATCGGTCTCAGCATCCATTAACTGAGGCACAAACACTTCAGAGTAATGAAACCCGCATACGTCTCTCTTAATGCCTTAGTTCAGGAACACCTATATTCAACTTCGGGCGTTTCGTGTTACTTAATATATATTAGAACATTTATGTATATTTACTTAGCTCTACGCTGTATCCCATATATATGACAGAGTATGCAGACAGTACAGTTAGTAGTATGCATATTTTAGACTCTCCGTATCCATTAACACTATATTTGTTCCCTACTCTTCCGAATTCTATAAGTATTGCTTGTTGAGTTATGGAACCCAAAGCCGCGCTTTACCTCGCTACCAGAGTTAGGAAATTAAAATATATTATTTCCTCGAGAAGGAATGGAACTCACAACCTATCGTGCTTAAAGTTGGATTCTTGAGTCACGACTGGCCTAAATCAGATTATTCAATAATTCTAAACAACGATCAAAAAATAATTTAGACTGGAGCAATAAAAATATATTATTATTCAATCGCACACTACATTTGAGAATCGGTATTCTTTTCATTTTTATTCATGCTCAGACGTCTGATAATAGCCCGCAGATTTACTAAGAATCACTAACAACCATCTAGATTACTAACATAGAGATATACTAACAACCATCTAGTTGGCGAAATTAAAGATATGATTACATTCGGCCTTTATCTATCTATAGAACTCACTAACCCACTCACTCATATAATAAAAAAATGTTGAAGAGGGGAAGAAAATATCTAATAAAAATATATATCTACGAAATTAATATTTCTTGTCTGTCTGTTTAGATTTGGAAAGTCAATAGTAATAGAGGGAGAAGGAGATTTCAGTCGACCTCCGAATACATTAACTACGATACTGAAGAAAGGTCACATAAAAAGCATGAGGACTAAACAGTACATATCCGTGTATGAAGAGGTTGATGGCAGTGGGCGAGGCGAGTGAGGTATACTGAGACTGTGTGTTTGGCGCTAAGTTCTTTCTGGCTACCCCGCTAGGGATACAACGTGAAGCTGAGTAAATAAGTAAGTCTGCCTGTTTGTATGTTTGTATACGAATATCTTATGAACTATTTAAAGGATTTGAATGAAACTATCTACTACCTTGGCGGTCATCCAGCTAAACTAAAAGAAATACTACCTTAGTAAAATACGTTCAACATTTTAGCCATTTTCTATGTGTTTTAATATGTTTCTCCGTCTGTCTGTGCGTTTGAACAAGTAAATACCAGAAACAGCTTTACCTACAGTTTTCACTGTAGTATTTTGTTAAGTTTATTTAACATTTAATGTTTTCATTTGCTATAAGTTAATGTTTTATTGAATTGCCTAAATATTACTTTTCAATAAAGTTATATTGTTTTTACAATGTTATTGTTATTAGAAAACAAAAGTAATGTAAATTAACAAATTAATAATTGATGTAATTCAACCGGACGAAGCAAAGAAATTAAGTTAAATATTGAAATAATGTTCTAGATTAAACATCAAAAGTTATACACGTTACTTAACCAGCATTGTAGGCAGTATCTTAATCACGTCATTTGTATACTCGTCATCCGGTCATCGAATAATAAATCGATCACTCAAACAATTTATTCACTTATTTAAAGTTTATATCGACATTCTACACTTACCCTATTTTTAGGATTCAGAGCCCTCCCCTCAAAGGGGGTTAATCATCATATGGGACAAAAATGAAGAACATCTACTACAATTGAACTAGTAAGGATATTGTTTGGGAATGGAACGATGTCTTAACACTAGGTTCCCCAGTTCATTCTACCTGCCCTGACATGTGCGGGATACAGCATAAAACTTAAAACATACATACAATATATTGAAAATAGTTATAATATTATAAATAATAGTCGTAAAAGCTGACATATGTCGTAAAATTCTACCGAAATATAATTAAAACTTCACGTGAACACTGACAGTTAATTGAAATTCTAGTATAAGTATCTCTTTAAGGCTATAGATAATAAAATATATCAGAAATAAACAAAACCAGATTTTGCATACTTTCTTTTAATATGAAAAACAAAAAAATAATAAACATGTGAACGTTAAAATTGCAATTATATTTCATATAACTAAATAGAAGGCATATTATTATTTTAATCGTCACGCCAACCTAGTTTTAAGACTCGGCTCGGTTATCATTGAGACACTGCCGTCCCCCACTTTCTGATGAATTCTAAAGGCATTGCGTGGGCGGAACTCAACGGGAGGACATGAACATAGACCATAGTGTGTAGTATTTGCATTCACACGCCTGGACACGTGTGCTACGACTGGATTCAAGTAAGTATATTATAGCACTTTGATACAGCATCGTGCTTTGTCAAATTGCTGTATACTTAACGTAGATAGGTCTTGCTCTATATTTCTTCGGAAAACCCAAGGTGAGAAACAAATATTAGTCTCCACTGAAAAGTGTCTCTTAGACCTCAAGAAGAATATGTGACTAGCACAACAAGTAAAATTAAAAATGATTGCTTATTATTACAAAAAATATTATTTTAGCATTATATATGTTCAATACTTAGTCATAAGATTTGCATGTAAATACTACAAAATACCTAACATAACATTACCTACACTAAATTTACAACACAACCATTCAACATACTGTTACATAATACATACTCCTACACAAAATCAATATCACAAAAACACATACCCATATAAAATAACACCCATAAATACTTGTTATATACTCGTATGTATATATCAGTCTTATGGTAATCCCCTTTCTCGAATATGTAACATAAGCAATGGCTGTATACAATATTAACACTGAATTGGATTCACTAGAAGCAACCAACTCCTATTTATGTCACCCAGAGGACTGTCAGATATATCTTAAACATAGACTAAAATCATTCAAGCTACTTCATTTAAATATTTGTAGTGTCAATAAAAATTTCGACCAACTACGCATATTATTGTCAATGACAAATGTCACCCTAGATGTCATTGTATTGACCGAATGCTGGCTCAGTAAAGTAAATAACCTACCACATTTGGAAGGATTTGATTCCCACTTTACGACTAATTTATTAAACCAAAACGACGGAGTAGTTCTCTATATAAATAAAAAATGTACATACAGAGTTCATGAACCTTCTTATACAAGAGCTAGCTGTCTAGTATGTACAGTGGACAATAACTTTAGTATTGTGGCAGTTTATAGATCCCCTTCTCTAAAATCAAAAGAAAATTTGGACAACTTCTTAACAGACCTCAGTATCTTATATACTGGGTTAACAAAAGGGAACACAATCCTGGTAGGGGATATTAATATAAATATAGCCCTAGATAGTCCGGATACATTACGCGAAGAATACTTGACCCTTAATGCAACACATGGACTTTTCCCAACACACTACTACCCCACTAGGGATACATCATGCCTTGATCACATTCTAACAAATTCTACGCTGCCCTCTACAACATTAATATTGGACTCTTTCATAACTGACCATAGGCCAATAATTCTAGAACTTATAAAAACCACCCATAACAACCATTATTCTACTTCTCGCACCACTACAGACCTCTCTAATATCAAAATAGAACTAGAACGGACGAACTTTAGTAACATTCTGCTAACTAACGACGTAAACTTGGCAACAAACTGTTTCGTTTCCACACTATCCAACATAATCGTTCATCACACATTGACAACATCCGTGACCAAGAAAAATATTATGCTTAAGCCCTGGATGTCACCTGGTTTGCTCAGATGCATAAGAAACCGCGATAGGTTGCACATAAAATCAAGAAAGTCACCCTTAAATATGATTTTTAAGGTTACCTACACCAGGTACCGTAACTTCTGCAACGGTCTACTACGTAAACTAAAAATAGCATACGAAAAAACCCAGCTTGATATAGCAGGAAATAATCCTAAAGCCCTCTGGAAAGCGATAAAAAATATTACTAACACTTATAAGTCTAAAGTAAGCTCCACAAATTTACTCAACATAACTAATGACCCAAAAACTTCTGTTAACCACGTTTGCAACTTTTTCTAAAATATAGGTAAAAACTTAGCCACTGAAGTATTGTCTTCGGGCCCCTCAAATGTAAATGTCCCTCCATCATTATCCAATTTTCCAGCTTTCAACACTAGCCCATGTAACTCACTTGTTTTGTCAGAAGTCACTGACTCCGACATCGAATCTATCATCTTACAGCTTCGCCCTAACTGCGCTACAGGATGGGATGGTATCTCGTCACAGATTATTAGACTATGCCGTCAAGAGCTTGTTCCATCAATCACTCATATCTGTAATACAGCCATCCGTATCGGTGTTTTCCCTGATGCTTTCAAAAAGGCAATTATCCACCCTATTTACAAGAGCGGAGACAGAGACTGTGTCAATAACTACCGTCCAATAGCGGTGCTTTCAACTCTATCAAAAATATTAGAAAAGATCCTAAACCGGTCACTCACGTCTTTTATGAACAAATTTAACATCTTGGCTTCAAATCAATACGGCTTTCGCTCAGGATTCTCAACTGAGGACGCCGTTATGGACCTTTGTAATATGGTGGTTAAAAATCTAGATGCTAAAATAAACTGCTTGTGCATCTTCCTGGACCTATCTAAGGCGTTCGACACAGTCTCTGTTCCCATTCTCCTAGCCAAAATGGAAAGTTTAGGCATAAGAGGATTAGCGCAGGAGATATTCAAAAGTTACCTAACCGAAAGAAGGCAGCAGGTCTTGATTGGAGGTTTAACGAGTGATGAGGAAGCCGTCCATTATGGCGTCCCGCAGGGGAGTGTACTGGGTCCCAGTTTCTTCCAGCTCTACATCAATGACCTCTGCACAATGTCCCTTCCTAATGCCCAAATATTTGTATATGCAGATGATACGGCAATTCTAGTATCGGGACCAAACTGGGTGACCATAAAACAATCAGCTGAACTTGCTTTTTCTAGAGTCATGACTTGGTTGGCCCAAAATCTATTGACACTTAATTTGTCAAAAACAAATTATCTGCCATTTTACATTAATAAAACCAAAATCCCACCAGCAGACTTCTGTATTAAAGCTCATATTTGCAATTCTCAGAATGATTGTACATGCCGACAAATAACCCGTGCAGAATTTGTAAAATATTTGGGGGTCCATATAGATTGCGGGTTGAGATGGAATAAGCAGATTGACACGGTGATCTCCAGAACTAGGCGTTTAATTAATATCTTTAAAAATTTGCGCGAATGTGCTCCATTCGACAAACTCAAATTAGTGTACTTAGCCCTGTGTCAATCTGTTATTCAATACTGCATTACAGCTTGGGGAGGTGCTGCAAAATCACACCTTATTGGATTAGAAAGAGCACAAAGAGGCATATTAAAAGTAATGACCAAGAAACCCTATAGATACCCTACAACTACCCTATTTTTAGATTGTCAGGTTTTAACAGTTCGTCAGCTTTATGTGCTTAAATGTATCCTACGGAAACATAAGACCGTACCTCCCCCTGACCTGTCGTATTTTGTACGTAGTAGGGTAGGCAGAGGAAAACCAGTGTTAAGGCACTCAGTTTTCTTTACAACATCCTTACTTTTCGCTGAATTCTTGTGGCATTAAATATTGAGTGGCGGAGTTCAACGTAACTATTTGCCTTTGTTTTCTCTTTGTTTCTTGGCGATGAAATAAAAATATAAAATATGTCATACAGGGGGTAGTCCATAAGCTGTCACGTTTACAGTTCGTCTGTGCCCCTGCGACATGACAGATCTCATATGTTTTGTGTATTATTATTATTTTAATTTATGCCTTTAATTTTGTACCGGAATTTTGTAGAGGAGATCCTCTAAATAAATTTTAACTCTACAAAACTGGTACGTATTCAAAATTGAAATCACTTTATTTATCCTTCATGTACTGTAATCATAGTAAATAAAACGATATAATAACATATGAACATAATATGAAACTAATATTTACCCACGTAAAAAGAGAATAGACGAAAATCACTAAAGTCCACTAGCGCTAGCGCATGTCACACGATAAGGAATATCATACAAAGTAGCCTTTTTCAGTTGTAATTTTGAATAAAATAGTTTCACATGCCGCCCCTCCGACACTCTCCGACATTATTAAGCGCGTCATCCCCGTTAAGAGAATTTAATTTAATTGAACAGCTTCACTTTCTAGTTCGTTGGAAACAAGTTCACTTTGAAACTTTACAGGCAAAGTTGAGATACGTCACAGCAAGTATTGAAACAATTCCGCTCCCTACTTTTCGCCGATTTTTTGAGGCATTGCGAGTGATGAAGCTTAACACTTAAAAGTAATAATATTGAGAATGTTAATAAGTATTTATTTGAGAGATATTAGAGTTAAAGGGTGGAAATCAACACCGTAATGACTACTAAAGAAAAAGTTTAAGAAATCATTCCTTAAATAGTATTTAAAGTTACATCAATCAAGTTAATTATTTCGATCACGTCTAAATTACTCAACAACAACGTTACGATCGCGAATAGCATATGCGTTATAGATCATTTCGAACTTTGATTATGGCGCGTCGGAGAGCGCAGTTTTAAATGTTTGCGGTCGTTATACGGCTCCTGCTATTACACCAACGATTTGAGCCTGAAATTCGTCAAAGCGCTCTTCAACGCTGCCCATTCATTAGGCCTCTTTACTAAAAGGGTGCTTTTAGCTATAGCTAATTTATGTAACACGCTCACAGAGACAGATTATAGAGTGGTTTGCTCATTTCGGCACAGATTGGTCACAAATCATTGAATTCAAAATCATTTCAAGTGTATTTTTTTTTAAAAAACCTAAATGGGCATTTGTAGAATATATAAGTCATTTAAAGTGTAAATTACATCTCATTTCTAATATAAGGGATGGAAATTCACAAAATCCAGTCATTAATTATAGTGACAAAATTTCGTACAAACTTTTACCTCCAAAACAAATCCCTCGAATATACGACAGGCAGGTTTTCTATTATATTTTATTCCGACACTTTCATTTCCCATTTCCCACCGAATGTGACGCTGCCTTGTGTCCCGTTACCAGAGCGATAGGCTTAGATTACTCGCAAAATTTGATACGAAATGGAGCAAAATCGATTTATAAGTGCTTGTATATTTTAATTGAGTTAAATAAAAATCATGATTTTATTTTATGAGACCGGAAACCAGTTTATTTCTGTTTATCAGACACATTCACGTGATTGTGGTATACATTGTATTTACAGATGGATAACTAAGTGATCCTATAAAAACCTGGATGTTTCTTTTGACGTATGGAGCCCTAAAAAGAAAAACAATAATTTATTATATTTCGTAAAAATGTACCCTTTTGTGGAAGAAGTGAACCGAGAGAAGTAGCGAATTTAATTCAAGTAAATTACTTGACTTTTAACTTTTAACGCTAACATTGCTTTTGCGGATAAAGCGCCGATAATGAATTCAGTTGTGGCTAACTTTAAATTAACGGGAAAGGAAAAATGCTAGTCTGACTTTGCGCTGTTTATTGGATTTAAAAGTACCTATGCCTTTTATCAGTTTGCTTTTTCTGAGCCTTTTTCTTAATATATAGCGAACTGAACCAAAATGTTTCCTACAGAGTTACTTTATAAGTAATTCATATAAAGAACTGTTACTTGTGTGTAGCTTTGGGAATGTTGCTGAATGACAGAATTCACTGACTAGTTCTCTTTAAGCAAAAGGATTTAATATTTTTATTTTCTTTTTCGTTTATTTTCTGATAACTAGAGAAAGTGGGGAAAGTGGGGAATATTTTTATTTTCTGATAACTAGAGAAAGTGGGGAACGTGAGTGTCGTAATGAGAACGGAGCGTCTTAACACTAGCTTTACTCTGCCTACCCTATTATGTGAAGGGTACAACATAAAACTAAGAAACGTCCTCATTAGTCTTAACAGATGGGATGAACAAGATAAACTTTCAATAATAGTGCAGGTACAGGTAAGAGTAGAGAAGAATATATGTATATAAGCATTGAGGTGGAGCTGTCGAGGCAAATCGCGTTCCTTTAACCAGTATGTATTATGAATTGGATGGTACCTACAAAGCGAAGTGAGTCTCTTAACACAAGATTTCATCTGCCTAATGTGCTGTATAAGTAAATCCAAACCAGCTTTTGACCGTGGTCGCCATTTTTAAATATAACATAACAATTTAAATATTTTATTAAAATAATAATATGTCACTCACATTATTAGATAGCTGGTGTCTTCAATCTCGATAGTAAACTCACCAGAATCATTTTGAAACAGAACATACATACATGATGACCGTGCGGCTCGGTGAGGGTAAGATTCGATCTAAGATAAACACATTTATGTCGGGTTATACTCGATACGATCTCTTCACTGATACTACATTTGGTTCTATTCGTGTGTTCGCTTACAAATGTCATTTTTACTTTACATAACGTAAGTCGGTCCGTTGAAGGAGACCAATACTCGGGTAATTCTAGCTACTGTGTAATTAATATAAAGTATTGTTGTATCTAATATATTTTTTATAGCGCGGTGCAGAGGCATCGCGTTCAGGTTAAGACTTTCGTTCCCAATGTTCTTTGAATGCTCAAGGCATTGTGTGCTACGAGTATCTGCTCTGTTATCTTCTTTTTAAAATTCATATTTTGGTACCTATTTTATCAGTACATATTTATTCTCTGCTACGTGGTCTATGGTTGCAACATTGTTATTTACAATTGCTCGAATGCAATATGCTCGAAATGAGCTCTGATATTTAAAAACAACAAAATAATAAATTTCTTTTATCACTGACATATATACATTTATAAATATTATATATGTAAATATACAGAACGAATATTTCAAATTAAATTCATATGGAACAAATAACGTGAGCACAATATATTAAATTAAGTAAATAGAATAAGATATGCTTCCTTCGTCAATGTGTATCAAGTCCGACCAAGTCTGAGTAAAGTTGTAGTTAATTTGTAGCCATATAGGGATTTTTTTTGTGAAGTTAATATAATTTCAATACACAGTACATAAAATATGTGATGTTCATGTACTAACTATAAATATACAAATTTTGTTCAAATTCATGTCACAAGATTTTCAGCTTAAGGTCATAAATTAATTATGGCCTTATGGTAAAATATTTGGCCTGTTGTGGCGCAGAGGCACGAGCTTGTACAGTAACACGACGGGTTGTGGTGTAGATTAAAATAATTGTTAATTTAAATAATTGTTGTATTGTAGAACTCAACCACACACATTGCCAAAGTGAGGAAACAAATATATATTATATATTCCCATCCTCCAATCGGGCATCAAACCCACAACCATTACATATACAGTGACACGCTCGTGCCACTGCGCCACAAGGACATCACAGTAATAATATTTTCTTAGATTTACTTGTGATAAACTGATCAAAGAATTTCACACTTAGTTAATTTGTGCTAGATAATTAATTAAACTTACCCCTATAGTAGTACTATTGTAGTATTATTGTTTACGAAAATATTACGCTTTGCCAATATAAATTGACAACTCTGATTATTTATGGACTCTCAGAATTGTTAACACATATTATTAAATACATATATATATATATATATATATATATATATATATATATATATATATATACATATATATATATATATATATATATATATATATATATATATATATATATATATATATATATATATATATATATATATATATATATATATATATATATATATATATAACAGTTCTGATAGGGTAATAGCTTGCGTTTTTATATATATATGTCGGAGATTGCTCATTGTAAACGACTCTTATGTGACCTGTGTATGTGTCACGAATCTGCTACGTTATTCCTGCTTGCATTTACCCACAATGGAGCCCCCATTGTGGGTAAATGCAAGCAGGAATAACGTAGCAGATTCGTGACTAGTCCTTTTCATGCGACAAACAACCGAAGAATGCCCCGATTCAATGATCGTCAACTTACTCCTCTTTTTAAAATAGAACAGCCTCATGTGTCACGACTCTACTCAAGGCGCGAGCCTCCACGTTATTGGTTAAATGATTTCACTGGTCAAATAACAGTCAAAACAATATCTCTTTAAATAAGATCAACCAACAATTAGATTCTTTTCGATCGCTTCCTTTCAAGCTCAGGTCTGTAACCGCACACTATTGGTGCATACATCTAATTGGTTATACAAAACTCAATACATTGTCTCTTTAAATCATCATAGCCAAACACGTTGTCAATAGTTACAACAAATAATAGTTACACGTTGTCAATAGTTACTACAAACAATAATTATAACTAATCAATTATGCATCTACTATAATATAATTTCCGTTCCAATCACATTCTACGACATATATATATATATATATATATATATATATATATATATATATATATATATATATATATATATATATATATATATATATATATATATATATATGCATTTGGTTAGGAATTCATGTTGGATTCTGCCACTCAAGATATGTAGATTTGAACACTCTACCATGTGCAGAATACAGCAAAAACGCTCGAATTTGGTGATGGCGGTGACTTAACTAGAATGTTAATTTATCTGGTGGTGTTACTCGGGGCCGAGGGCGACGGTGATCACTCACCATCAGGTGACCCGTACGCTGGTTTGCCTTGTCTTTTCCATAAAACAAAACAGTATAGCGTGGCGATGTGTCACGATACGTTATTACGCAAACTTAGCCATTATGGAGTCAAAGGCAGTGCTCGTGATCTCATTGCTTCGCACCTTAGAAACAGGATTCAGCACGTTAGCTTAAATAATGTTAAGCCACGCCAACAATTCGGTTTACAAGTGAGCCTATAGATGTTTCACATCAAAAAATCTTATGCTTTAAGCGACTGTAATCAAGTGTTTTGAACGTATGAGTTTTTTCTAAATGAATAGATTCAAATTCATTAAAGGTCAAATCATTTTTTAGCTTCACGCTTTCAATTTCCACCAAATATAAAACATTGCGAATTCAGTGGCGGATCTTAACGCTGCGCTTTGCCTTGTTACCAAAGCAAATTAATGTTTCATTTCCTCGAGTGAGGATCGAACCCACAACCTGTCGCGTTACAGTCGCACGCTTGTGTCCTGCACCACGACATGCTTTGTTATTTTTTTTATTTCTATAAAACAAAAGCCAATGTTGTATTCAAGCAAATTCAAAACTTTACATAAACAAAGAGAGTCCATTAGAAAATCAATCTATTAGAAAAAACAGACTGCGTTAAATGCAGATAGAGTTCTATTTAATTAGGTCGGTCATTATGCAGTGCAGTACTTAATGTATGCAAGTACATTAAAAATTTCAGGGAGAATTTACAATATTAATATTCTTTATAATATTGCAGTACTAGTAAAGGTATAGTAGAATGAGTTAAAATTTATGAAGGTGAGAAAGTGTTTGCTTAAATTCTTGTAAAGTTTTAAACTCAACGGCAACGAGAGTCGTTTTTAAATAAAATATAAATAAAATATAAATGAGTTTTATAATTAACACTGATATAATGTATAGTGCTGGATGAAAATCCAAATGTATCATTCACACAAGATTATAGACAAATAAGAATAATACTCTTTGTAACTAAGACTGAGAGACCATAAAGTCACAAGGTATAAAGGAAGTCCACTTGAGGAACTGGATAAATAATATATATAAATAGAACTTTTTTAATTATTCAGGCTGTCGATAGACAGAGGAAACCTGGTAGTTTAATGATGAGACAATCTTTTGTTCATTATGATACCTTCGTTTTACTAAATAAGCTAAATTCTTTAGACTTTGTAAACTACTATTAAAGTTTTTGTAGTTAAATTTTTAACATTTTCAACAACACAGTACACAGTATAGTAGGTAAATAGGTTTAACAGGTCACGTTTATGGCTTTTTCTCTTCAGCGTTCGTCGTTTTTCGCCTAACGTTGTATTCAGCACATTACAAGATAGGCAGAGGAAACTTAGAAACCCTATTGAGGAAACCGCGAGATAAAACGTTAAAAAACCAGAAAAATATTACTTTACAGATCACGACTAATTTTCGATGAATAAAGCTCAACGTGTGAACTCTGGTACATAATGAATGAATATAACTTTACGTCTTCTATTTATAGTGTGGTACTTTTAATATTAACATTTATTTCACCTTCATAATGCACATTCGCACAAAGCAAAGTTGGCAAAAGAAACTTGGAAACCTGGCGTTAATACACTCCGTTCCAATTAAGATACTTTTGTTCCCCATTTTCCTTGGAATCAAAAGGTACTGCGAGTTAAATAACGGAACTCAACGCCGCGCCTTGCCTTGTTACCAGACTGAGGTAATGAAATTATTATAATGAATATTTCATTTCCTCTAGCGCGCACTGAACCCATGCTTCGAACACTTCGAGCAAGCGCTTCCACGCCACGACCGGCCTCAGCGAGATAATTTATTATTTATTTAATGAAAACGTTACACTTAAGCTTATTATTGGATTAAGAGCTTAACCTGCAAAGTGCTCAGAGTCAGTCAAAAAAGTTTAAATTCACTTCTATGTTAAGTAAAACAGATTAGTAGTAGGACTTGCTACTGCTCACCTCGCTCGCTAAACCCCGGTTTGCTATTATCAAAAGATAAAGTTAAAATATATACTGATAACAACAGCAACAATGTTTTATTGTTTTTTGTATTATATGCAAGTATCTACTCGTTTACTTTGTTATGCATCAGACAAATGAAACACAATATATTTTCTGCGTAATGTTTGACGTTCAATGCATTTCTGTTTTTGTCATATATTGTTTTTGAATAAGGTAAGCTTCCTTAGGACTCAATTTTTCACACCTCTTACAGATTGTCGAATGTGTTCAATTTTCTCCCTATGGTAACGAAACAAAGCCTGTCGTAGTGTTCCGTCTCTCGACACACAATACCTCAAGAATGGCGGACATTGGGCAAGGGAAGTGTTTTAATAGGAACAGTGTCTGTATAGGAACACTAGATCCCCAAGCTACCTCCGCCTGTACTGTTATATGCAGCGTGTTGTTAAAACAATATAATGGACTGAAAGTTTGCACTATTTGAACTTAATTTTGCACAAAGTATTTTGTTAATTAATTCAAAATATAAACCGCGTGATGTCGTCTCACTGTACGTATTAAATAATTTATAATGTTTACTCTCTGTTTAAAATTTACACGTGAAGCCCTTAGATATTATATTGCTTCTACTAAGAACATTTGTAATTTATAATCTCTAGAAGCAATATTAAAATTTCGCATTTACAAAGCTATACTCATTTATACTTTCCTCAAGGAACGAAGGAACCAACTGTTGAGACACTCAGTCCCCAACAGTATACATACGTTCCTTACTTTCCATCAAATTTCTATGTTTGTAATTTTATAGTTACGCAAAAAAAGAAAGGATTTGCGAAACATACGTCAGTTAGAAACATAAAGTACGTGTACTTATAAGTTTTTAGTAAATCACTCTCTTACATTTCTTATCTTGTACATTCATATAAAAATCTATACAAATAAGTTTTAATAACAGGATTAGTTTGCATATATCGAGGACTCGCGATTTTCTGCAACAGAGAGTAGAAAGCACTACCAATAAAAGAGGACGATTGAATCGCCTTTGACAGAACCGTAAAGGTTATTCTGATTTCGATTTCGGCGTTATACGTTTAAGTTATTGCTTGAAAAATGTAGGTAATAATGTATATTGTGCGAGCTTTGAGTTTTTGATTTTCTAAACTGACTAAAATTTACAAGAAATATCACGAATTGTGTTGCATATATTTTCCAAGAAGGATCATGTCACACATTTGAGGCGTGTCGTGGCGCAGGAGCGCAAACGTGTGACTACAAGCGCAACAGGTTGCGGGTTCGATCCGTTATGGCTCAGTGGACAGAACACTTAGACGGTGTTTAAGAAGTTTAGTGTAGTTTAGTGTTTAGTGTAGTTTTATTTATTTTTTTCTTCTCATGAACTAAACTAAACTACTTTATAAATCGTCCACTACGATTAACACAAATTAACAAGCGTAATTCATTCCAGACCGTGCGTACAATGAACACGGCGCCCTCCAATCTGTACCAAAGAGCGTGTACTGAATAAATAAGCTGCTGGTAAAATTACTGTTTTAATGAAGAGCTTTAATGGATAGGGTAAGGCTATAGGAGATTTTTTTTGTAATTTTAGGTTATTTTAATCTATGTTTTTTTTTTCGGTTTACCAACGTAATGCATATAAGAAAGAATCTGTTTTACTGCGTACAATAGTTATTTTCTCCCTGATCTAACCCTGTATGGATCGTGAGAACTGCGATGTTAATCGCGCGTATGACTTACATCGTAGCGTCATTGTTTGAATATGAAGGTATTTATTATGTAACGATTATTTAAAGCCTTTGTTTGGTTTCGAGTGGAACCGAATTTTATGTGGCTTTAAACTGTTTTACATAATTCTTAAAAACTGCGATTAACTAAGAATAAAAATACTTCTTTAGTTCCAAATTGCTTACATCAGTGTACGTCATAGAAACCTCACTAGGTTCTTAATAATTTAACATACTCTGTTTAACTTGTGCTGCGTTTTTGCGTGAATTTGGTTGGTGTGAACAGAGTAATACCACAAAATATAAATATATTTAATGGAAATTACTCGAAATTATTACTACACTTCTTCGCTTTCATAAATATCTAAGAGTGCAAACAAAAAACAACATCGCTTTTTAGCTTTCTTCTTCTGCGTCCTACATAAACCTGTGAAGATCTTAGTGTAGACACTCCATGCCTCTTGACACATCTTAGTTCTAAATTTTCTGCCGAATTTTGGGAGTATTCCGTGTTACGTGTTGGTAATTAACGTTACGTCACCAAAGGGAAGAAATAAAAATATTCAATGTTTCTTTCTCTCGAGTGAAAGTCAAAAGTCACGCGCATGTTTCTATATGTATATATGAAAATACATTTTAAAGACCAACCCAACATTTAAGTATGTTTATGGATAAAGTTTGTTCCGTACTTACGAGAGAACTTTATATCTATATTGAACGCTGGTTAAACCGTCCACCGGGAAATCTTGGATTTTTGAATCTCATGTCATAAAATAAATATGTGAGAAAATACTGTCGCTCATTCAATATTATATAATAGGATTTGTTTTATAAAACATTAACAATCATTATCGAAATGTTAACTTCATGGATTTGCTTAAATATGTTTATGATATATTGCAACGTTTAACTCCGTCACTCAGTGCGTAATGTCTCGATCTTAATTTTCTATAAATAAATTATATTTCATATTAGAAACTTCAACGTCAATTCTTCTCTCTTCTTCTTAATCTACACTTAAAATGGCTTTATTATTACTACTAGTACTTTCTTCGGCACTGGGACTAAAATTTATAACCATGTTGACTGCAACGTGACCTTCATATTCCGCAGAATTATCTTATATTTTTAAACAAACTTGGATGAAAATACAAAAAACACGTTCTTTAAAAAAGCTATCTAGCTAGCTCTATATCTATGCTGTCTAACACAACAAATTGCTTTAGTAACTCATTCATTCTCAGCTTTACGCTATACTTTGCACATGACAGGGTAGGCAGGGAACCTTGGAACCTAGTGTTGAGTGGTAGAATTCAACGCCACGTTTTCCTTGTTCTGGTAGAGCGAAAAAATGAAATATTAAATATTAAATAATATAAAATTCCTCGAATTCCTGGGGAATATCACGTTTACAGTTGCATGCCTATATTAAATTTACAGGCCTCTAAATTTAACACTTTCATCACTTATCTTTGAAGGAAGAGAGAATTTTTCGCTATTACTTTGAATAGATTTCATTTCTTGTAGACAAGAGCGCTGGAGCTTCGCCAATCACCCGTCTGCCGCCGGCACATAGTACGGTATGAGCAATGACTGACATTAATCGCCGTTATTGAATTGCGATCGACTGTATTTTAAATTTTGAATTCGTGTTTGATTTCTTTTCATAGATCGCGTGGTTGGGATGTAGAAATAATTGCCGGTAGAGCATCTGTCACAGATATTATTTATACAGGGGTGGACCAACAGAGAGTTAACCTTTGAAATAGCTATAAAAATAAAACTAACTGTTTTTGTAAACAAAAAATTATTCTGTAAGAAAGAACACATCTTAGGGTTTTATTTTTTAAATATGACATCTTGTAAATGTGAATCATTATTATGCTTACACTCCTGTAACCGGGACTGGAAATTTTCAATTACTGCCAGACAAGTGCTCGTTGAAATGTTCTGCATCTCCACCAGAACACCCCAGGATGACACCAGCTTCTTTGATGGAAACCAGAGAAGTCCTTTAACGCTGGTTCAAAAAAACTCTGTATCATTGCAACGTATCGCTCTGTGTTAACTGTGAGTGGACGGCTTCTCTCATCTTCGTAAAAATAAGAACCAATAAATACTCTACCTGATAATGCTGCCGATACGGTGACTTTTTGCAAGTTTAATAATTTTTCGTGTTTTTAATTTTGGGTTGGTGACACTCCAATACCTACAATTTTGTCGATTGACGTAGCCATTTAGGTTAAAATGTGCATTGTCACTGGGTTTCAAAGCCTGTACAATTTGGATTTGTAAGGGTATTGATGTAGGTCCTTGTGTAAAATGCGATTTAGAGATGTTCTAGGCAAATTCAAAACACTAGCTCTCTTACGCATCGATAGCCTAGGTTGCTCCCGAATAGACTCTCGTACTCGCTTAACGTTTCATTTATATATTAAAGTTTTATTTATTCATCATTTCTTGTGCAATTGTGTGACATATTCAAAATGGAACAATTTAATAAAACTCCATATAGAGTTTTATTGAAACATAAGTTCATATTGAATATATATTCATATTACTGATTTATAAAGTACATCCACTCACATAAATAACTTTTAAATAACACGTTCTTCTAAGCACATTCATACGTCCCTACGGAAATATGAACAATAGACGAGGACTTATATTGCTATTATTTATTACAGTAACTGCTCTGGGTTCTTGCAGAATGAGCTAATTGTATCTGGTTTTCTAGTGTGGTGTGCATGAGACTTTAATTTTTTTTAGAGTGGGTCCCAGGTGGTGGAAAGTTCTTCTACAGATGAAGACTGCCCTTCATCACAACAAGCTGCCAGTTCACCGCCAACGTTGTCAGAAGACCAACAAGCCACTCACATTTGAGAGGCAACCGGCACTTTTACCATATGTGAAGGGTCTTACAGACAGGATCGGCAACATCTTAAGAAGAGCTTCTATTAGAACTATATTCAAGCCTTTTCTTTTTATGGAAAAGACGATAAATGAGCGTACGGGTCACCTGGTGGCAAGTGATCACCGTCGCCCACGGCCCCGTGTAACTCCAGAGGAGCTACAGGAGCGTTGCCGTCCTTTAAGGTAGAAGGGCACCGGGGCCCGGCATTACCTAATGCGAAAGGCAGTGGCCAAAGCCACTACTCAACGCCGGTCTTAAATGCCGGGGGTGGTAATAATCCGGTCGAGTCTGTCCATACGTGTTGCCATTACTAGCAATGTGACTCTACCACACGCAAAACAAGCCTAACAAGAAAGTGAGCCAATTCTTGAGACCAGTGAAGAGTAATATTCCTTTGCAGTGTGCAGGTGTATACAAACTTGATTGTGACTGTGGCTTATCATATATAGGTCAAACAAAGAGAAGCATCGGTGTTGGGGTGAAGGAATACATCTCCGATGCCAAGAATGGGCATGTATCGAAGTCAGCTGTGTGTGAGCGTACATCTAACGAATCCAACCACTACATCAGGTTTGATAAACCCCACATACTCGGTAGGGAGAATAGATATATCTCTAAAATGTTCCGCGGGGCTATTGAAATACAAAAACACCCTAATTTCAATAGAGAAGATGGTTGGAAACTTTCCACCACCCTGGGACTCACTCTTAAAAATTTTAAAATCTCAAGCACACCACACTAGAGGACCAGATACAGTTAGCTCATTCTGCAAGAATCCAGGGCAGTACGCAAGGCAATTAAGAAATCGTTGGCGGTAGTTTGATATAATAATTATATCAAATGACAGACAAATGCCACTTGAGTCTACCCGTGACCACGACTGCTGTAAAGTGATCGAGACGTCAGGTTTCCAAAAATGCATACCAATCAATATATGCAATTAATCCGTTAACTTTAGCTTCTAAATCTGGATCCTCTTAAATATGAAATTAAAGATTTGACTTCATGAATAAATTTAGACAGATTTGGAATGAATAAATAAAAAATATACACATAAACACAAACGTAAGATAAAAATCTCTTTACAACAAACTATTGAACAAAAGGTAAGATTTCATGTTTATACACACTTCTCAGCAATACAAAATAACATTTTGCGATAATTAACTAATTACTTTTTTAATTTTAAATATTTTAAATTCCAATAAATGCAGACTCGTCCTCTCTTAGTATTTCCTGAAATGTAATTAATTCCATAATAATAATGTAAATATTAGTACGTAGTAAGTAAATACTAGTATGTCACTTACATATGTATGTAAATACGTAATGCTTGCTGATAGCTCGCTTGCACGGTAACGTGCTTCGGTGTTCAGTATTATGGAAATGTGGAATATTTAAATATGTGAATAAAACATCCTTAAGGACAAGGAGTCGTTAGCTTGATCGGTATTTCCATTACATATAGAAAAGATTTTAAGCTTTTTAAGGCCTGTGTTGGCTGTAGTAACGATGCCAAGAACGCCGCGCGGTAAAGTCTCAAAATATCGGCGGAAGAAAGGGTAACTAATTGTTACTTAAATTTTCATTAACTGTTAATGGTGACTTGTGAATAAATAATTATAATATGGCTTTAAATATATTTATTTTATTGTATTCTTAAAGGAAATATCAATAAATATTTGTCACGACAGAATTATGTAAGTTAATTATGATTCGTGTTATCCTATACAAGAACAGATTGAACTAATTTACACAATGGAGTAATCGTAAAATATTATTGTAAAACTTTTGATAGTGCACGTTTTCTAATTCGACTGTGAAGTCTTTTTGTAATTCACAATATTTTTTTTATTATAAATAATGTTAAATATTAATTATTGTATCTTTATTTTGCCTCCATATTCCACACTTTATTCTACACAAAGCAAGATAGGCAGATGGTACTTGGGAGCTTAGCTTAAGTTAGTGTTAATACACTCCGTTCTATTCCCTATTTTTGGCCGAATTTGAGGTATTCATGTGTTACGAAGGAAAGTAAGCAAAGAAATGAAGAAAATATTCAAATATTAAATTACATAACGACCGTAAAATAATTTCGAGGCCTCTCGTGGCGCAGCGGCACTAGCGTGTCGGCTGCGGCTACAACCAAAAGGTTCTGGTTTCGATCCCCAGTCAAGGAAATGAAATATTTAATATTTTTAATTTAAATATTTAATGTTTCATTTCTTTGCTCTGGTAATAAGGCAAAGCGCGACGTTGAGTTCCGCCACTCAGCACGCAATGCCTCAAATTCGGCGGAAAGTGGGGAACGGACGTGGAACGGAGTGTCATTACACTAGATTTCACTTCCGTTCCCTCTGCCTACCCTGCCTCGTGCGGGATACAGCGTGAAGCTAAGAAGATACAATTATAAGATAACCGTTGTGACACTTGCTCGAATGTGGACATTATTAAGTAGATTTGTTTTAAGAATATGTTTATTCTCGTTCTTTATTTAAGTCTGTAAATTATAAATGTAATGATTTTTCTTTAAAAACAAAAAATAATAAGCCACATTACGCTAATAATAAAAATGTCAAATATAATTTCAATAGCAAAATACCTCCACTAGTCGTGTCATAGTTTAATGTCAGAAGAATAATAGTAACATTAATATAAAAAGAATTGCCGTATTCATACGCTCGCTCGGACTAGACATCGTCGTGTACGGATTCCCATAATTCAATTTAATAGCTCAAATTAATAAGTAATACTCACTCACTCACTCACTCAGCGTCACGCTGTATACCGCTCAAGGCAGGTTAGTCAGAGGGAACTTGGGAACCTAGTGTTAAGACACTCCGTTCTACTTTCGTTCCGTAGAAGTACTCAACGCCGCGTTTTACCTTATATCAGAGCGTAGAAATGAAAACATGAAACATTTAAATTGAAAATATTAAATATTT
The DNA here is from genome assembly GCA_019049475.1 of Eueides isabella. NCBI lineage: Eukaryota > Metazoa > Arthropoda > Insecta > Lepidoptera > Nymphalidae > Eueides > Eueides isabella. Next base: position 11,315,191 of record CM032405.1, on the reverse strand, counting down.
CATTTTCTCGAGTGGGGATTGAACCAACAACCTGTCAGTTACAGTCACAAGCTTGTGCCGCTGCGCCACGACAGGCCTTTTTAGTAATACTAAATTGAAAGACGTATAAAAAATTTAATGTAGCAGGATTTGAACTCGCGCGGAAACCAAGTCCAAGCGCTCTGGCCAACTAAACCACACATTCACCAAACGTCCTCATCCTGTAATGTTCACTTAACGTATGGCTTAGTTGGTTAGAGCTCTTGAATGGTTTCCAAGAGGCGCTAGTTCAAATCATGAGGCGTTCAAATTTTTCTACTCTTTTAAATTTAGTATTTTCCTTCCTAAATGAGGAATAAAATTTTAAAAATAGTAATAAATTAAGTAATGTTTATTTTTATCGTTAGTGCTACGTTTTCCGTGATGCGGCGGTCTAACATAGCGCAGGGACAGTTGAATTACATTAATATTGGAAAAAATGCCGGGAATGGTCATCGTTTTAAAAGTTGTATAAGCTGAAGTAAAACGATAAAATTCGTCACTTGAAAAACTGCATCGAATTGAACTTTAATTAAGCTTTTATAAAATAGCTGTTTATGTTTCACCTACTTTAAAATGTAAATATAACATTATTTTCGAATTATTACTCTTTGAGAATTTGTTTCGTTTTTTTAACATTTTTAAAATGAATGAATTCCATACTTAGGAAATAAGAATAGAATAAAATTTATAAAAAAATTATTTTAATTTCGAATATTTCAATTTCAATTTCAAAGACTTAACTCAGAGGGACAGATTTTTTTTAAATCAATGAAAAAATCATTTACATGTTCACTCTATTTATAAGAGATATTTGAAATAGATTAAATTAAGCATTTAATTCTAAAGGCGTGTTACTATTTACAAAATCATCAATTTGATAATAACCTTTATGACCAAACAAGTTAGTGGTGATATAGAGAAATACTTGATCAAGGCAATACCATTTGAAAGTACATCGACTTTTACAATTTCTGCGTAAGGTATTCTAAAAACAGATTTTATTTCTATTTAACAATTAATTACCAACGAAAGTTATTAGCACTAAACCAGTGTACACCTTTCGAGAGAACGTTGTAGACCTGGGCATATAAGTTTTATTTTCTTTTGATTTTTAAAATATATTAAGTATAATCAGTTAATAGATACTATCTCATGGTATAAGAAGATACTATCTTTCCACAAATACGAGACTAAATACGACATATGATTTATAGATATTAAAATAATAGACGATTTATGACACATCACGTCAACCCTCCCTGTTGTCAAATAAGAGATAAGAAGATTGAGTGCATGTCTTCGTATGCCGTAATGGTGTAGCTTCATGACCGATGTTGAGGTAACTTCTTACAACTGGCCAAGCCAGAGCTTGTAAGACCATTGTCAATTTTTAATTTAAATTTATGTAATCCTTAGCCTTTATAGTTTCATACGCAGAGAGTTTCCAAATTCATAAATAGAGAGTTATCACAATTTGTGTATTATAAATGATCAACTAACCAGTTGATCAGATGTGGGAAAAGAATGGTTTTGTATAACTAAAGTTGATCACAAGCGATGGTTGTGAGTTCAATTTGTACACGAGGATTTCCTTGTTATTATTTTCATTGCATCGCTCTGTTAACAAGACAAAGAGCGTTCGTCTCTGAACATGCAATGCTTCAAAAGCTCAGCAGAAAGTAAGATTAAGCTAAAAATACAAAATGTTGGTTATATTATTAATAATATTATTCATATTAACATCATCTACATCAATAAACAGCAATTAACAGTTTAGTTGAATTATGGAAATTTGTTCACGGTTTCGGAGGCATAAATTCCACGACTCTTGTCTCTTGGTAATTTACGAGGCGACCCGTCTATTCTCTAAAGCAAACAGCCTCGGTGCTGTGTAATCGAAATGAGGCTCGAATTATTACTTGTTATGATTTATGTTCATATTAAAGAGAGATTGTCAACAGATTATTGGATAAAAAGTTTGTTTATTACAAGTCAAGCAAGATTTAAGGTACTGTTCCTTAAGATACTTTAAATATTTGTTACATATAAATATTTAAAGCCCTGATTTATGGCAGGCAGGGGCACAAGTGTGTGGCTGTAACAATATCACAACCCACTGTAGGATCCCCACTCGAAGGAATTAAATATTTAATATTTTAATATTAGTTTTCATTTCTTCGCTCGGGTAATAAGGCAAAATGAGGCGTTGAATACGGCCAGTCAATACACAATGCCTCAATCAAGAGGGAAGTGAGGAATGGAATAGGATATCTTAATATTAGGTTTCCAAGTTCCCTCTACCTACTCTACCATTACATGGGATACAGGTTCGAAAAAAAATTAAACGACGAGTCATCAAGTAGTAAGTGATCATCGGTGCCTATGTAGATTTCATTTCATAATTATGAAACGACACAGTAGTGTAGTTCATTGTACATACTCGTAAATGGTAAAAATATCATTGAGCTCCCGGTGTACTGTAAGATTTGAAATGTCGGAAGCAGGTACCGGGTCGAATCATGGTCTACATTTTCTGTCATAAGACAAAAGATAGAATTAATATATTCCGCTATCTATATTTAACAGTCGTGGCACAAGAGTATAAACGCAGCATTTTTTTCACTCCTGTAATTAGGGAAGACGTGGCGTTACGTTCTGTCGCTGCGAAACAAATGTGTTGTTTGTGCAAATATTTGGTTACCAATTTCCTTCCGCCTACAGAGACAGAGTCATCTGCAGGATAAAGCGTGAACCTAAAGACAAATTGTACAATAGTAATATTATCAGAATCTTAAATTTATTAATATTCGTACAGTGGACGTAAAAAAGGTCTCAATCTTTTTAATTTCTTTAAATATTATTCTATACTTGAAAAATATTTTTACACGTTTCCTTCATAAGTATATAATTAGCATAACTTACCTAATATGGAATTGAAATGTAAGAGTTTGATTTTTAAAATATAATACACCATGAAGATAAATCATCTAGAGATTAGAGATGAAGCTGGAAGGTGGCCGAGGAGACTTCTAAACTAACAACATCGTATTTGCACTGTGTATTTATCATGTCTTGGCGAGTACTCTCATTTTAGAAAAAAAACTTTACCAAACTCGTCAAAACCTCATTGAAGAACAAGTTGCTCCACAAAGTTAGCTTTTTGGAATCAAGTAAGGATTCATTAATTATTCGCAGTTTAATTTTCTCTGAGATGAAGTTTGAATTAAATTTTTAGGGTTCTATACATTGCATAAAATCGGTATAAAATAAATATATCGTTCTTTTTCCAAATTTCCTTGTAAAAAATATGATGTCGAGAGAAGCTGTACAATTGTACAAAATAACAGGCTTTCAAAAGTAGTAAAAACTTGACCAATTCGTGGTACAGTATGAAACAATTAATAGTAGAGTGTCTCCTAAATGTGTTCTCATTGATTCAATCTACCAATGTGATTAATAAAAATATAAGTAGTTAAAACTTATAAAGTTATAAACAATGGGTGAATGTCAATCTCTCCACATAACACAATATAAATCAAGAAGGAGCATAAATAACATATTTAAATAAAACATATTTATAATTGTGTTCCACATATATGTATGTATGGTCTATTAATATTCATTACTATATGGATTGTTCTATAGTTTACTTAATAATGATTTTAACCCGCAAAATGAAGCTTGTCTAAAACGACCGCGGTTTATTCCAACGCATGCAATGTGACGTTGCGGTAGTGGTTAGTGCTGATGTAACATTATCATACAATGTTCATATTATAATGTAGATAAATTGTTTTTATATTGCGAGTCGATCATTTTAAAATTATTGCCATATATTAGTTTAGTGTGTTTGTTTTTAAATTATTTATTAGGTTGTTGGTTTTCATTATGGTTGCGGTGAACGTGATATTATTAAAACCTCAGTTTTGAACGTTAATTAGCTGTAATATTTTTTTATTTATTGCTCGTTAAATATATAAAAGTAATTCGTGGTCTTTTGTCGGAACCTTGACACTACATGTAAAAAGAGCTAAGTGAATTGCTCAATAGTCATCACATATTATTTTTTTAATAACGACTTGCTTGTGGCTTCACCCGCTTGAATTAAACTGTTTTATATACTTATTTCAACTACTTTGTTGTTCTAATAACATTAACACTTTTAAACATATACCTAAATATAAACTGGAAACTGATATCTAAATTTCAAACTGACTTAAGTTTATCATTTATGAACTGATTTAAATAAAACAAACACTAAATGTTGACAGAAGGTTGACAAAGTACAATAGTTAAAACTGCATTTAAATCTAATTAGCCCTTTGAGGTAACTGTGTATAAACGTACAGACAAACAGAAAAAAAAAGTCACTATTTTGGGCCTTATACAGAAATAAACATAAGATATTTTTATAACCTTCATCTTCCAAATACAGACAATAATCGGTTATAGATGTTTTATAGGTATACATTTATAGCACTTGATAGCGTTTATATTTATTAAATCATGAAACTTATCATCGCGTCAAACATATACGTAGTTAACGGCGCTATTTCAACAATTATCGCTTTCCTAGCATTTAAGAGGTTTTCATTGTCATACGGTTAAAAGCTTATTCCGATATCTAGAATTAAAACGGTCGTCGTTCCGATATCAACATGCATGTGACTTTGCGGCTGCATACCGCCGTGTTGTGAATACAAGATTATTTTATAATACATTCATGTTTTACTATTCATCAATTCCATGATACGAACTAATTATTGTTATAATTATTTTAGCTTCACGCAGTATCCGGCACAAGGCGGCTTAGACAAAGAATACCTGGAAATCGGACGAAGGAAGTGAAACAGAGCGTGTTGTGAGTAGACGAGACACTCCGTTCCATTTTGCACTTTCTGGGTAATTCGTTCATATTGAGCGGCGAAGTTCAACGAACATGAAATATATCATATTTTCATTAATTCGCTCGGGCTCTGGTGACTCAGAGTGGATGTCGAACCCGGAACCTGTCGCATCAAGAATCTCACATTTTTTTTTTTTTTTATGGAAAAGGCAAGGCAAACGAGCGTACGGGTCACCTGATGGTAAGTGATCACCGTCGCCCACGGCCCCGTATAACACCAGGGGAGCTACAAGGGCGTTGCCGGCCTTTAAGGTGGAGGTAGACGCGCTTTTTGAAGGTACCCATGTCGTATCGACCTGGAAATACTGCCGCGGGTAGGTCGTTCCACAGATGTATGGCGCGTGGAAGAAAATTCCTACGAAACCGTACAGTAGTCGAATGCCACGTGTCCAGATGGTGTGGATGGTACTTTAGTTTGTGACGTACTGTGCGGTTGGAAAATTCGGCGGCAGGTATCAAGTCAAACAGTTCTCCAGAACACTCCCCGTGATAAATGCGGTAGAGAACGCACAGGGAGGATACGTCTCTACGCAAAGCCAAAGTATCAAGCCCCACACAGATCACTGGGTTCCCAACGATTCGAACGGCTCTACGTTGTATGCGATCAAATGGTTCAAGCTGATACTGGGGTGCACCAGCCCAAAGGTGAGAACAGTATTCCATATGAGGCCGCACCTGGGCCCTATACAGGGCTAAACGGTGTTTTGGCGTGAAATACTGTCTCGCTCTGCTGATGACCCCCAGTTTCTTCGAGGCCAACTTGGCCTTGCTTTCCAGATGATCGCGATACTGGCAGTCGTTCGAAAAGCTGAGACCCAATATACTGATACAGGGCGCGGCTTTAAGGGGAGTGTTCTCGAAAACTGGTGATACGACAAATGGGGTTTTTTTAGCGGTTAACGCGCAGACTTGTGTCTTCTGGGGGTTGAAGTGAACAAGGTTCTTTTCACCCCATGCGGAGACATTCTCGAGGGATGCCTCAACGCAGGACACAAGTTGATTTCGGCACTGGTCGACGTTTTCCCGAGAAAGACTTGCATGGCCGGAGTATACAGCGTCCACAGTGCTATCATCTGCATAACAATGTATGTTAGAGTCCTCTAACATGTCATTGATATGCAGAAGAAATAGCGTAGGGGACAGCACGCAGCCTTGGGGGACGCCGGCGTTCACGGGCATGTATTTGGAGCAAAAACCGTCGACAGCGACCTTGATGCTGCGCCCAGTAAGAAAGCTAGCAATCCACTTGCATAAATTCTCGGGAAGCCCGTAAGATGGAAGTTTCGCAAGGAGCGCTCCGTGCCACACACGATCGAAGGCCTTTGCCATGTCCAAACTAACTGCCAGGCCCTCTCCCTTGCTATCAATAGCCGCAGCCCAGCGGTGGGTTAGGTAAACCAGAAGATCACCGGTTGAGCGACCCCGACGAAAGCCATATTGGCGGTCGTTAATCAATCGGTGATCCTCCAGGTAAACCAAGAGCTGGCTATTAATTATGCTCTCCATAATTTTTGAGAGCAGAGAGGTAATAGCAATAGGCCTGTAGTTAGTTGGATCGGCACCATCGCCTTTTTTCGGAATCGGGTGGATAAGAGCGCTCTTCCACGAATCTGGGACTACGCCAACTGAGTAAGAGTGCCGAAATAGACGCGTTAGCACCGGTGTCAGCTCAGGAGCACACGAACGGAGCACAAGAGGAGAAATGCCATCTGGCCCACTCGACTTGTGGATGTCCAAGGAAGACAGAGCTCGCCTAATGGCTTTCTGACTAAATTTAATGTCAGGCATTGAGCTCTGACACCGCGGGATGGTCGGCGGCGTTGTTCCTCGGTCATCCATAGTCGAGTTTGAGGCAAAGAGAGCGCCCAGGAGATCGGCTTTCTCTTTCGCCGTATGGACCAGGATGTCATTTTCTGTTCGTAGCGGCGGAAACGATGGGCGGCTAAAGTTACCAAGCGCCGCCTTTGAGAAGGCCCAAAACTGTCGAGTTCCGGACGGATAGCTCTCAAGCTTCTCGCCGATTTTAGCGATGTGCTCGGACCTTGCTCTGGCAATTTGCCACTTAAAGTACCTAGAGGCACGGTTGTACTTTCTTTTTAAGGTTTTCACCTTCGGATCCTTAGTGGCAAGTGCCTTGGCCCTTGGCTCTCACATTACTATCCTTGAGCCACGACAAAGTTCAATATTGTTTATCTGCATAGATAAGCATAGGTATGTCGCTGTACTTTATAAGTCCAGGTAGTTCCGAAAAAAGTAAGTTAAAAATTGTCCTACAAACTTTACCAAAATTAAATCTGAGAATCATTATGTATTAACATATTTAGTTTAGAATTTTAAAATAAAGTACTAACTATGTTGTTGTTAGTAACAATAATCTATATCGTAATTGTTTTTTTTTTTTTAATTTCACCCTGTATCTTGCGTATAAAGGAGTAAGGAAAGAGATCTTTGGAAGCTAGTGTAGGTTCCCAAGTTATCCCAGCCGTAGACTCTCGTAGACACTCCGTTCTCATTTTGGCACTTTATCTTGCTACCAGAACGAAGAAATAAAAATCGACCAGGTATTGAGCCCACATCCTGTCGCGCTTATACATGTCATTGAAATATTTTTATAATATAATCGTCGAGCTGACACATTTAGGGTTTCTTTACCCCATTCGTGAAGGTAATTTCATCAATCAATATAAATATGCATGAAACCCTTTTTTGACAGTGATTGATAGTAAAATAAACATACAAAAGAATATTATAATAATATTTTCGATCACTTTCTCAATAACCGTATCGGTATGTATGTATGTTTCAGCACTTATAATGTATGGTGTAGAATCGGTAAAACATATTTAATTCCTGCGTGTAATATATTTGTATTGTACTTATTTAGAAAACTTATAAAAATTTGAAAGTTGGAGAATTGAACCCGCGCTTCTTGGAGTCCATTCAAGCCCTCTGTCCACTAGGCCATACGTTCTACGCCATAATAATATTTTAAATAATTTTTAAATAAGTATTTTTCTTTCCTTAGTTTGGATTGACAATTAAAAAATAATAAAAAGAACGTATTTTTTTTTGCCTAGCCCTGCCTAGCCTGCTGTACCTATCCGGGAACCAGTCCCTCCGCCTTCAAGTCATTCATCACATCACTTAACAATATTGTTTATATGTAATTATATTTTCATAAGTATTAAGTCGTTATAGTAGATTTAGTTTAATCATACTCTGGTAAGTGAATAAAACTTAGCATATATTTACACGGCGAATTTGGGCGTTGAGTTTCCCCACTCAACTCGCAATGCCCCCAGAGTTCGTCGAAAGGTGAAGAACAGGAGTGGAGGAGGGACAAAGTCATCTTTATTTCAAATCATCTTTATTTTCAAAAAAATTGTTACATAACTATAAAAAACTGAAGTCGGTAATAACTGCATTAGTATAAAACTGTGTCGCAGTTATTAACATTCCCCAGGCGTCGCTCATAAATTTTTGTACAATAAAATAATTTCACATATCTAGTAATGAGCTATAAAATATTTAACATAAATTTTAAAAAAGATAAAATAATTAATAAAAAGTAATTGTTGAAATTAAATAAATAAATAATAATACAAAAATAACAAAAACAAAAAACGTGAGAACTAAAATGACATTTTTTTTTTATATTTTTTAGTAAATGTGGGTGTAAGTGTATGCATGAATGTGTGTTTGTGTGTGTGTGTGTGTGTGCGTGTGTATGAGTTTTGTTATATTTGGAATGTAAATATGTGCTTATGGGTCAGAAAGTCTAAAATATTATTAGGTATCTAAGAGATTTTCTGTCTGATCGTAATTTAACTCTAACAGCCAATTAGTTAATTTGGTTTTACATTGATGATGGGTTAAAGGATATATGTTTAATTGTTTGTTGATTGCATTATATAATATAGGACTTAAATAATATTCTTGTCGGTTCAAGGAAGCTGTGCGGTGTGCTTTGATTTGACAGATTTTATCAAATCTACGTTTATTGGATAATATTTTGACGTCAAAGGGGGTAAACTTATGCTTTCGCAAAATTGAGTATAGAATGAACAGCTGACGGACAGTTAACACTTTACAAATTGCAAATAAATCTGCTGTTGGGAAATAAATAGGTTTGAAAGTCATAATCTTGAGAATACATCTCTGTGCTCTTTCCAGTGGAAGCAAGACTGATCTAGTCACACCACCCCAAGCTGGTATACAATAGGTAAGTATCGATTGTACGAGAGCGTAATAAACCATCTTTAGAATTTGATCGTTAGCGCCACATCTAAGCTGTTTAAATATATATGCGAGTTTTCGTATACGTGAAGTCATAGTAAGAATATGATTCTTCCAGGTGAAGTTTTCATCAATAGTGATCCCTAAATATTTTACAGTTGAAGATCGAGTTATTCTGTTACAGCTATTACAATCCTTACCAAAATTAGGAAAACATTTGTGTGCAACTAATGAAAAACTCTCGGGTGGTAAAGAGCGTCTGTGGCCAAACGTTATAAACAGAGTCTTTTCAACATTTAAGGTCAAGATGTTACAAGACAACCAATTCATTATTATTGAAAGAGCATGTTCACTGGTTTTACGTGTATCATTCCAGTCATTACCATGAACCACCAAGGCAGTGTCATCTGCATATAAAGTAATTTTGCAGTTTGGTATTTTGAGATTGCAGAGTTCATTCATGTAAATTAAAAATAGAGTAGGTCCCAATACACTGCCTTGAGGTACTCCGTATGAGAGATGTGCCTCATCACTCAAATGATTATTAATTTTAACGAATTGAGTTCTTCCAGATAAATAGCTTTTAAATATATCCAAGGTAGTTCCCCGTATGCCAATATTTTCCAGCTTTTTATACAGAAGTGGTAGAGACACAGTATCAAATGCTTTAGAAATATCTAGGAATATACCTAGAGTCTTCTTTTTCCTGTCAATATTTTGTACTGCGTCGTCCACCAAACTAATAAGAGCATCCTCTGTAGATTTTCCAGATCTAAAGCCGTATTGGTTTGATGCAAGTAAGTTAAATTTATTCAAATAAGAGACCAGTCGTTTATTCAATAATTTCTCAAGAATCTTGGAAAGAGTAGTAAGAACTGATATGGGTCTATAATTACTAACTGTTTCTTTACACCCTTTTTTAAATATTGGGTGTACCACAGCAGTTTTGAACACCTTAGGGAATACTCCTTGAGATAAACACAGGTCACATACCCAGGTTATGGCGGGAGTAATAATGTCTACTGCAGTCTTAATAATTGACGAGGCTATACCGTCCCACCCCACTGCACTTTGGCTATTAAGATTGCTGATTAATGATCTTATTTCTAGGCAGTCCGTTGCATTTAACATCATTGAATTAGGCGTTATTTGTGTAACCAGGTAGGGAAAATATTTGTGAGGAACATCTTTAAAGTGAGCAGAGGACGCAAATTTTTTCCCTATGCCAGCGAAGTAGTCATTGACATTATTGACCGCCTCAAACGGATCAACACTCAATTTCAGTAGATTTGATGAAACCTTGGTATTTTCTTTAGATATATTACAGATTTTTTTAACAACATTCCAAGTCTTTTTGGTGTTATTTTAGCCTTGTGGAATTCGTTGTTTTCGTAATTGGCTTTTACTTTCTTTAATAAGTTGTTGCAGAAGTTCTTATAACGGGTATAAGTAAGTTTCAAAATTACGTTATTAGGGTTTCTTTTCGATCTTTTGAACAGCTTATCACGATTACGTATACATCGAAGTAAGCCAGGAGTAATCCAGGGCTTAATGATGCGTTTCCTGCAAGACGGAACTATAGTAAGGGTATGATTTTGTATAGTAGAGGATATATTGATACCAGCTTTTCTGCTGCGTGCTCTGGATCAGTATTATTTAAAACGATAGAAAAATCAATTTTCTGAAGCTCACTTACAACGGCTTTTTCATCTACAGACGTAGAAGATTGTAACTCAGATGTTTTCTTATCCTTAAGTTCACAACAAACATAAACAGGACAGTGGTCAGTTAAAGGTGCATCGAACACATATGTAATCGATCTTTTAAGACTACGAAGGATTATATGATCTAGACAATTATAGTTTCTCGTTGGAAGCGTATGAGTTGGAAGCAATCCATGAGTTGCACAAAGATTTAAGTATTCTTCTGCACGTGAGTCGTTCGCAGCGAAGTTGATGTTAATATTGATATCGCCTATTAAAACCAGAGTTTTATACGAATTTAGTGAGCTCAGAACATTATTTAAACTGTGCAAAAATGGAACAATACAATGATTAGAAGGAGATCGATATAATGCAGCTATAGCAAATGTGGCAGAAATCTGGATTTGAAGACAATTTGCGTCGCTAAATTCAGGTTCAGTAACCTCACAGGATAGAGTATCTCTAATATATATAATAATTCCATCATTTTGATTCGCGTGACTTGACTTGAAGGAAGTGAAATTAGGCAATGCTGGTATAACTGAAGTCTTACTCAACCAGCATTCAGATAGAATTATTATGTCAACTTGGTAATTTATTCTCTCTAATAAAACCAAGAATAAGTTAAAGTTGCAGGTTATACTACGTATATTAACGTGAAGAATTCTCACTCCTAATATATTCTTCAGAGATTCCTTACATTGCTCAGGAGAGCAAATTTGTGAATCAGTGATTAATAAATCATCAATATTTTCTATTATATTTATGTTAGCCATTACTATTATTTTTTTAAAAACATTTAAATTCAACTATCCAACTAATAGACTTTTTTTTTACTAACGTGAATGTATCGTGTATATGTGTCTTTGAGTATTTTTGTGAAATGATGGTGATGATCGTGTAAACTTGACAATATCTTAAATAAATAAAATAAACATAATTTAAAACTAAAACCTTAAGATTATATAAAACTAAGTTTAAGATAATAAAAGAGCAATATATATTTAAATTTGAGAAGTTTAGTCATGTTTTCGGTTTCAGGTCGGATAAATCAGCTTCACTTCGGATAATGATGGACTTGTCTCCTTCTTTCTTTCTCAATAATACCTTGCCATTTGCAATCCAACAATAAGAGTAGTCACTTAATCTAGCGAAGTCACGGGCAAGAAAGAAAAGCCTTTTCGTGAAAGTGTCTTGATATTAGGTTCCCAGGTTCCTTCTGCTTTCCCCTAAAATTGAAAAATAAACTAAGCGCACAAAATATTTCAACTATTTATAAGTTTTAAGAAAACGATACCTACTGCCAACATGATACAAATATGGCATAATCATGTTTTCGTTACGTCAAAAATATAAGTTAATATTTAAAACGTATTTTTTTATTAATATTCAGGTCTCTCATAATATCATTTATTATTAAAATAAGGTCTATTAAAATTAATACGGTTCATAATACCCGCTCATTTGAATTTTAGTGTTTCAGAAATGACAATATCGAAGCAAACTGGCAACAGTGAATACTTTAAAATTTGTGTATACATTTTATTGTCATTAAATTTTTATCTATTTTTTAAGTTTTTTCTAGTAATATTTCACCTTTGGTGAAAATAACGACGTTTTTAGAAAACTTTTAAAATTCGATGGTGGTATTTGTCAGACGTTACATGTGGTAACGATGTAAGAAACTCAATATGATGTAAGATACTAAATATTGTTACAATATTTTTGCTAATCGTAATGTCATAGAATTAATTAAGAATGACCCGAAATGTTTGCTCACACACTGAATATAAAGAAATGATACAAAAGAATAATTTTGGAATCTTTTGCGAATATGTTTTTTTACTAATAAAAACCATTATTTAATTAAATGCTTTCAACATTTTAAAGTTTGTTTTCAACAATTTAAAGTTCTATGTTTTGTTTTTCAAAAATTGCTATCATTAAAGCTATTCTGTAAATTGCTTTCAAGATAGCAATTTTACAAGGGTTTCTGTATTAAGTCGTTTCCATTAAGATCGGTGGCAGTTGTTTGATATTTTTATTATTTCAACTGACAGACGAATGCCACCTCAGTTTACGCATTATTACGGGCCCCCGCAAAGTGTCAACAACTAAAGAGAACAGCGATAATGTCGGGTTTCCAAAAATGTTTACTAGTCACTATATACGACTAATCCGTTTAAATTATACATTTAAAATTTTAAAACTTGTGTCTGTTTTTTTTGTTTGTCAGAGCTATTATCATTGACACGATTTTTAATAATATGGAAAGATATTAGGTATTGTGGAACCATATAAAGGTTATATTTTATCTTTGCCTGTTATTTTTTTATATTATAGTCAAATTTAACAAAATATATTAGCTATATTCCTGTAAAAAATCCAACCAAAACCAGATAAGATGTTTTCATATGAAAGCGAAACAAACATTTTTCCTTACAAACTTTGTAATTTAAAAAAAATGGCAATAATTAAAATCCGAATATCATTTTATGTTTTATTCATTTTCACAGAACTTTAAATAGCATCCTTTTAAGATCGAAAACCAAGTATTCTCAAACGTCAAACGACATGTGTAAATTTAAACTCGGGGTTCGGATGTATAACGGCTAGTTTGATTACCGAATGAACAGTTTCTATTCATACTTACCACTGAAAATGATTGATTTTACATCTATATACCCTGCTACTTGAGGTAATCATGAAAGAAACCAAACGGTTTCTTAAACATGTGAGACAGCTAAACCTATTTTTGATATAATTAATGATACTTAAAGGAAATCATATAACATAATGTATTCTGTTCAACATTAGGATTGTGCTAATAACAACAAACTATTTCAAATTCTGAGTTTACCATATACCTCAATTTCTAGCTACAGTATAAACTTCTCTTAATAATCCACAATATTCTACAATTGAAATATTTACATATTCATGAAGAACTGATAGATGCAAAATTTAACATTCTACTATGATAATTTTGCTTATGAACATCGTTTGATTTTTTCAAAGGCAGAGGCAGAGATACGACATGAAAAAACTATTTATATTTATAATTCGTACAAGTGTATGTACATGCCCTAAAATTTAAATTCGTCAACTAATAAAAGTTGTACATCAGGTTACTTGCAGCTACGACATTGGTGTCTGTTGCTTTGCTTGTTTAATATCAAATGCTTGTCACGATACACGGTAGAGGTTTTTACGTGAGTTTTTACATAATTATTAGAAAACCTAAAACGTTTTCTCCTGAATATATGAAATGTAGACTTAATTATCTTGTTGAATATATTTTAACTTGTAGATAAATTTTGGACTTTTGTTTTTAGGCTACTACAATAAAAAAAGTCATTGTTAGATATCTGTTATAACCGTTATATATATATCGTCTTTTTAAACTTACTTACTTAGCTTCACGCTATATCCCTAGCGGGGTAGGCAGAGAGAACGGGGCGCCAAACGCTACGGTCTCGGCATACCTCTTTCGCCTCGTCCACTGTCATCAACCTCTTCATACATGCCCTCCGGGGGGTCCTCATGCTTTTTACGTGACCTTCCTCCAGTATCGTCGATACTGTGTTTTCGAAGGTCAACCGAGGTCTCCCCCTCCCTCTCTTACCACTCACTTTTCCTTCATAAATCTTTTTTACCATTCTTTCTTCACTCATTCGCTCGACGTGCCCAAACCACCTGAGCACGTTCTTCTTCATTCTCACTGTGACATCCACGCTAGTACCTGCCATTCTGTGTATTTCTTCATTGGACATGCGATCAGATAAACTGACTCCGCATATCCGACGAAGAGATCGCATCTCTACAGCAATCATCTTTCTTACATTCTTCTTCTGTAATACCCACGTTTCGCTGCCGTATAACAGTGTCGATACCAACACTGCATTGTGTACGGCCAAACGCGCAGCTATGCTGACGTTTCGCCGTCTCAACAATGCAGCTAAGGCACCGTTAACTCTGTTACCGGCAGCAATACGCCTTTCCACATCCATTTCGTATCTACCGTCTCTGCTAAACATACTTCCCAGATATACTACCTCATTCACTTGTTCTAATATCTTATCATTTACACTGACCTTGCAAACTGTTCTTTCTTCATTTCTTTCAAATACCAGAACCTTCGTCTTATTCGCATTCAGGCTTAGACCATTATTCGCGCATCCTTCTTTCAGAGTGGTAACCAATGCCTGCAACTCGCTTTCTGATGATGCAATAAGCACTGCATCATCTGCGTACAGCAGGCAATTTATATTCGAGGTACCTACTTTCACTCCCATGTCACTTTGTCTCACTCCATGAAGACAGCTGTCCAAATACAAATTGAACAACCAAGCTGACATGGCGCAACCTTGTTTAACACCCGATTGGATGTTAAACCAAGGCGACATGCCAGCTCCTACTTGCACGCAGGCTGAGTGATCTCTGTAAAGAGACTTTACAGCCTGCAGCAAGGGTCCGCTCACATTGTACCGGGGCAATATCTCCCATAATCTCTTTCTTACAACCCTGTCAAACGCCTTTTCTAAGTCCACAAAAGCACAGAAAACTTTTTGGTTTACTGCCAAAAATTTTTCCGTAATCATGCGGAGGGAAAAGATCTGATCAATACAACCTCTTCCAGGTCTAAAGCCTCCCTGGGCCTCCCACAACAGCCTTTCAGATCTATCTTGCATTCTTCTCGCTAATATTTTAGCATACACTTTACTACCTAAGCTAATCAAACTGATAGCCCTATAGCTTGCGCAATCTATCTGTAAACCTTTGCCTTTATACAAAGGCACGATGACTGCACCTCGCCAATCGTCTGGGACCTCCCCGGATTTCCAGCATAAATTGCACAGACACCAGAACAGGTCCAAGACGCGTGGCCCACCATATTTGATCATCTCGGCAGTAACTCCATCTGCTCCCGCTGCCTTACCACATTTCAAACTTCGTATGGCACTCTCAACTTCTTTTATACTGATTTCGCCGTCCGCTACATCAAGACTCAGCGTTTCGCTGTTACTTGAGGCAGAGGCGTCATCACATTCATACATCTCCTTGTAAAATTCCGCCCATCGCTGCAAAACCTGTGGTTGTTCAGTTAAAAGTTCACCGTCTTTCGAAAGCACCCCTTTCATTCTAAAGGTTAGCGAGCAACTTCGGAAACCACGCACTTCTCGCCAGTAAAGCTTCGTGTTTTCCTGAAAGTTGTTCGTTAACCTTTTATCTCTTTCTTTCTCAGAGTTTTCACGCTTCATCTTTATCAGTACTTTCGTTTGGTGTTTTTGCAGCTTATACTCTTTCTTTCTTATCTCTCTCATGCTTTTATCCGTACTCGAGGCTTTAAAATCCTGTCATGCTTTCCTCTTTTTTCCTACTGCATCTTTCACTTCATCATCCCACCATTCATCTCGCTTTTTGTTAAAGCCTCTTTTCCCTTTACCACATACCTCTGCCGCTATTTTCGTCATACAATTCCTTAGGTTCTGCCAGCATACTTCGATATTTTCACCTCCAGATTCGCAGCTGTCTAACTTTTTGGAAACTCTTTCTTGATATTCCTCTCTGACCGGTGGATCTTGAAGCTTCCAGCTTCTTATGCGATGATTCGTAGCCAAGCTTGGACAACCGGTGCGGCTGCGCCAACCTGCGAACAGACCCCTTATCCTAGCTACGACTAGATAATGGTCTGTTCCCAATTCAGCACCCCTAACCACTCGCGTGTCCATAACTTGGCTACGAATACGCTGATCCACTAGGAATAGATCAATCATACTTTTCTCTTCCGTTCGCTCCCACGTATACATGTGAATTTGTTTGTGGTCAAACATCGTGTTTGCCACAAACAAATTCTTTTCCTTGCAAATTTCCAATATAAGCTTTCCAGCCTCGTTCATTCTCTTATCACCGTACTTCCCTAGCACTCCTTCGTAACCGCTACGCGCAGTTCCGACCCATCCGTTCAAATCACCGCATATTATTACTTTTTCATTCTCTCTAACACTACCTAGAACGTCCCTCACACTCTCCCAAAACTCTTCGAGTTCGCATAATGGAGCGGAGGATACCGGCGCATACGCCGCTAACAAGAAAACTCTTGTTATCCCCAGCTTGAAGCGCACCCAAAGCAGCCTCGAGTTGATCGCCTTGTATTCTATCATTGCACTAACCAACCGAGAAGACACTAACACGCCTACACCTCGACTCCCTCGCTCGCTCTCTGGTACGCCGGCCCAGAGAGCGATCCGATTGCCAGGTAAATCGGCCGTGTCACTGCCTTTTCGCTTGGTCTCAGTCACACAAATAACATCCAGATCTCTGTCTTCCATCACATCTAATAATTCATTCATCTTTTCTTCCATCCCTCCTCTTACATTCCACGTAGCTATTTGTAGCTCCGTCCTCCACTTCCCGCCGCTCCGGACATGGCGTGCTGGGTGGCGGTCCCCAACGCCGCATTCGTCTCCACTTGTCGCACCAGCGGGGACGCACTGGTGCGCGTCGCCTTGGGGGGACGCCCTATCAGTGCGCGCTCGTGTGGTGCACATTGTGGTTGATGGAACGTTGCAGCCCTCTAGAGGGCTGGCAGGGGTCGCTACGGGCAAGCCTTCCATCGTGAACCCCCCGTCTTTTTAAAGAATATTATAATTTCAATATTATACAAGATATACTCAACATGACCCCAGCATACGTGACTCAATAAGTATAAATAAAGCACATGTCATTGTAGATTATTACTCAGCTTCACGCTGTATCTCGCACATGGCAAGGTAGGCAAAGGGAACTTAGGCAGCTAGTGTACACTCCGTTCCACTTCCGTTCCACACTTCCCGCCGAATTTCGAGACATGGCGTGTTGGACCGAACTCAACAGCAAGTTTTGCGTAGTACCAGAGCAAAGAAATGAAAACAAATAAATATTTAAATTGAAAATATTAAATATTTCAATTCCTCGAGTGGGGATCGATCCCGCAACCCATCGTTACAGCCACACGTTCGTGCCGCTGCGCCACGACAGGCCTCAGTATCCAGATTATTCATCAGAGATTATTCAGTAGAGGTCTGTCTAGTGTACATTCTCTTATAGTACGTAAGAAGGTAAAAGGCTAACAAAAGTTAATTATTGCATGGGCATTAAGGAGTCTTAGATGCGATGTTCCATGTGTTTAAGGTCTATAGGTGAGACATGGTCACGGACAAAGAAGTGGTAAGACAAAACTGTTACTAGGAGCAAGTAGTTATATATGTTACAAGTTGTATTGTTATAATGGGCATATTAGTTTTAACTATGTTAGAGGGTCTACTTAAAACTGGAGATGTTATCTGTATAAATCAGAATTAGATAAGTCCTAGAGTGACTGAGGTTCTGGCAGGGTATAGAACAGTTTGAGGCCACCCACCGTGCACTTACTGGTTAATATTTAGTGTAAAGGTCATACAAACGTATCATGTATGTGCTAGCAGTTGTCCAAATATTGATATACTTACGACCAAATCATCATTTTATCATTTTTCGAATATTCGTCCTATACTACTCTTAGAATAGGATATTTGACAATAAGGAAGGCATTGTTTATTTACCAATGTTTTTGAATAGGGAACTGATTCCTCAGGATGCATTTAATGAAGTATTATTAGCCTGGATGTATATTTGTTAGCCTCGCGAAAATAGATGCTGTAAGTTTGACTTGTCTCTCTGTCTGTCTGTAGGAGCGTAACTCTTGCATCAATGAACTGATCTAAGTATTGTTTTATTAATCGGCCTTGCCCATCGGGGTGGTTTTTGCTGTGTTTTATGATAATTTTATTAGCAGTTTGAAAGCTACAAGCACTTTGCCAATATGAGATAGTGATTTTTTGGGACAGGAGAGTTTTTTATTTAAAATTATTTTTGCTTAGTTTTTAGATTATAATATAATATAAGATCGAACTAAATTTATTATTGGCTTTATTTATTATATGTATTTATCAATACCAATGTCGCCTCAATACTTAAATGTCTATCAACGTCTGCCTCGCCAAGTAGTAATCAAAGTAACCTTCTGCGAGGGTATCTGAATATCTCATGCAAGTCCCTGTACCACTTGATGGAGTGCAGTCTCTGATTGTCCATTTGGAAGTGACAGCTGAGGTCAGCGGCCCGCCGCGGCTGAGTTATCTCATGAGCTGATGTTAATACTGAAACAAATTATTAAGACATTATTGTTTGTAAGGGCATTACTGATTGTAAGGTGGGACTGTTAGCCCGACAGGTGATGAGTTTGTGTTTATTGATAAACTAAAGAATATGGACTACGTCAGTAATAGAAGTATCTTAATGGGAACTATTTTTTTTTTTTTTTTTTTTTTTTTCAGCTTCACGCTGTATCCCGCACTAGGCAGGGTAGGCAGAGGGAAAGGAAGTGAAACCTAGTGTTATGACACTCCGTTCCACTTCCGTTCCCCACTTTCCGCCGAATTTGAGGCATTGCGTGTTGAGTGGCGGAACTCAACGCCGCGCTTTGCCTTATTACCAGAGCGAAGAAATGAAACGTTAAATATTCAAATTGAAAATATTAAATATTTCATTTAATGCGGCACACGAGTGACGATAATGGGAACTAAATATCTTAATAATAGGTTCCCGGGTCTCCTCAGCCTCAGTAGGCAAACTGAGGGGACCCGGGCTTGTGAGGGGTACAGTGTAAAGCTGAAAGATATTACTTATTCATTTAAAGTTTCTTTCATACTTATTTATATATCTGTTAAAAAATAAATATCTAAATGTAGTTAGTATTTATAGTGTTTAATAAATATATATTTATATACGATATATATTTTAATATACGCTTGAACTAATCGAATTCATTTAAAAAAGCTTATGAATAGCAAAATATCACAAAAACATAAATATATATTTTTTTGAAAGCTAACTATAATATTTTTTTAACCAAAACAAGAAATACGCTACTGTACGTAGTGAATGTAATTTTTGTGTCTGTAGTTTTTTTTATATTTTAAGTAATATAAGTAAATATTTATTTACTAAATATTCATCTTTAATTATGTCAAATTAATTAAAAATTCATCTTTAATCGTATAAAATAAATAATAACTTCTTCAGTAGCAAATAAACACTGCAAAGTATTTTTTCTTAGGTTTATATAAAGTTAAAATATATCATCAAACTGGGACATTCTTTTTTATGATTCACAATTTCATTTGCCGTTTTTAATTAAAACATAAAAATGATTTATATTATATTGTTATTTAAAATTGTCCGACGTTATTATTTATTCAAGGATTCTCGTTTAAAAGG
Source organism: Eueides isabella (assembly GCA_019049475.1). Classification (NCBI taxonomy): domain Eukaryota; kingdom Metazoa; phylum Arthropoda; class Insecta; order Lepidoptera; family Nymphalidae; genus Eueides; species Eueides isabella. The sequence goes on along the minus strand of CM032405.1, from coordinate 11,295,025 downwards.
TCTCTTTCTTCAATGTAATTTCATTTATTATTTGTATCATCATTTTTGTTATGTCACATCGCTCTCATTCAGAATTTGAGTTTTTTTATTTAATTTTGTTTCACGCTGTATGTATTGAGGGAACCTGGGAACCTGGTACTAAGGCACTTGGTTCCCATTAATAAAATTTCGACCTCTACTTTCCGCCCAATTTATGAGACGTTGCCACGAAAATGGAATATTTAATTTCCTTTATTAATTGAAAATGGAATATTTAATTTCCTTTATTAATTGAAAATTAAATATTTAATTTCCTCGAATGGGAACTGAATCTGTTACAATTTAAATCATTTTCATAAGAAAATGTTACGTTGTGTTGTACATTTTTCAGTAGTAACGATACTTATAATGTTATGATATTTTAATACAGTAGACAGAGGGCACCTGAGATTATAGTGTCGAGACACTCCGTTCCAATAAAGACCCTCCCGTTCATGATTTTCTCTGTTTGTTTTCATTTTTCTTTTGCATTCATTAATTTTCTCTTCATTTCATCTTTGAGGCATTACAAGTTCACAAATGAAATTCATTGCAGCACCGTACGTGCTACAATGAATTTCATTCTTTTATTATCTAACGGAATGTATGTTGTGGACATACATATTTTTTAATTTCGTGATATATCCCACTCATTTCCCGGTAAGAAGGTAGGAAGGTAGGTACCCTGCTACATAGGCACAGAGAATTGGAAAACTTAGAAACCAAATGTTAAGAAACTATGTTCCAACGTGTATTTAAGGCACTTTCCACTGAATTCTAGAGGTATTACGGGTAACGTGGCAGAACTCAACGCTGCGTTTTGAAATGTATGTATCTTTTTTATAAATACGTTAATACGAAATACGAATATAGATTCATAATAAAACATATCAGATAATTATGTAAAGCTAACATTAGCGTACTGAACGGTAAACGCTGAAAGTGGTATTCCAACGCAACGTACGAGCTGCGTTGTTCTTAGAGAAACATCACATATGTGAAGTGCCTTCAAAGTTTGTACAGACGGCGCGGCGTCTGTATGTATTTCAGAAATTTAAGCTTAATGGTCTGCCATATTTAAACTTCCACCTTGAATTTTTACTTGAATAGTATATTTTTATAAAAGTATTTATAGAAGAAGATAAAAGTGAATATTATTTGTATGTACTGTATTGTATACAATGACACATTCATCTCATTTTGGTTTTGGTTCTATTAATAAAGATTGTTTAACAATGACATCAGTGTAAGCAGAAATAATTTGTCGAGATGCTCCGTATTGAGTGGCGGGTCTTAACGCCACACTGTGTATACCAGAGTAAAAAATTGAAATAATTATAATACAGTAACGTTAGTGATACAGAGTAAAAAATCGCACTTTATAGGCAATGTTTTCAAAATTGGATAAAAAGTGGAAGTGGCTAAATGGAAACGAAGTATGTAGTTGTAAATATAATTTGATACATTCTGAGGCATAATAAGCGACCTTTTCTCTGATACATATTTTTCCGTGCAATCCATTACGTATCGACTTTATATTTACTAGTTAGTGTATTTCCACTTTGCACTGCTTGTTACACTATTAGGGTGCCTGGTGATAAAAGTAGCCAAGTTAAGTTGAGAGCTTCTGTTTCATCCCGAGTGAATAATTATCATTACCTTATTAGTATATTTTTGTAAGTATAGTGGAGGGACAGAAGGATCAGTTTAAATGTAGACTATGGATGTATGTCAAGGAATTACCTTTGTACTTTTATGTTTTACCATTTTCAGATCTACCATTTATGTTTTAAAATCATAAATCATATAATATCTTTGAGGCCTGTCGTGGTGCAGCGGCATAAGAGTGTGACTATTAAGTGTGACTATTAAGTGGCATAAGAGTGTAAAAGTGTAACCAACAGGTTTTGGGTTCGATCCCCAGTCGAGGTAATGAAATATTCAATATTTTCAATTTAAATATTTAATGTTTCATTTCTTCGCCCTGGTAATAAGGCAAAGAGCGGCGTTGAGTTCCGCCACTCAACACGCAATGCCTCAAATTCGGCGGAAAGTGGGGGACGGAAGTGGAACAGAGTGTCTTAACACTACGTTCCCGGGTTCCCTCTGCCTACCCTGCCTAGTGCGGGATACAGCGTGAAGCTGAAAAAAAAGTCTTTATTTTTGATTGTTAAATTGTAAAATGAAAAATACTGATAGTTGCTAACTGCGAATAGAAGTTTATTGTATTACCGTGAACACTGAAATATCTCTTGCGTTGAATATCGACTCACATATCACAGTTTCAGCGAGAAATAGTATTATAGCTGCCATTTTGGCATTTATAAACTAAAATTTGCAAGCACGATAGGACGCCAATATTGCTAAGCCGATAAAAGAATGGCTATAATTTAAAAAGCTATAATTTAAAAAGCTGTAATTTAAAAATAATAAAAACAACTTTTTGTTTCGCAAATAAAGTCGATCGCAGTAACAAAATTAATAAACAAGCTTAACTGTATTTTGACCGTATTGTATTTACATAAGTGCAATTGTACTGGTACAAGCGATGAGCTATAAACATTTCATTCATATAAAATCAAGTTACTCAGAGGGAACCTGGGACCTTCATATTAAGACAGTTCGTTCCCATTAAGACACTTCCGTTCCCCGGAGGCATTGCGTTGCCGCCTCGTTACCAGACTGAGGAAATAAAAATATTAAATACTAGCAACTCGTCCGCGGCTTTGCCAGCTTGAACTTCACAATGTTTTACTTACTTATCTTAATTGCTCTTTTGTTCTAATAACATTATCAATTGAAAACTTTAATTTCAGCATAAAAATATGGTAGCAATTTTGTGGAATTATTTTTTTAAATTAACGGAACTTTTTCGTTTTATTACTAAGCGAACCCGAAAGCATTTAAAGTAAACGATGTACAATTTAACGCGTCTATTGAAAGTTTACAAATAACTAAACTACACAACTTGCTCAAACACAACATGCGGTAACTGCCAAAGTAAAGTTCACGAACAGATGTGAGTAGTTCTGGCATAGATTATATTCTCTTAACGTATTCCTAAGGAGAATAGAGAACTACAATTAGAACTTAGTTTTGTATGTTTAATAAACTTTACATAAGTTTGGACCTGTACATAAGTTGTGACCTTGAGCATGGACTTTAAACGTGAATGGTTGTGAGTTCGATCCCAGCTCGAGGAAAATTTTGACTTTGACAATTAGGCATGTGTATTACTTTTGTTACTGCGATTGACGAAATAAAGATATTTTATAATTTGGGATTTTATAACATATGTGGTAAAAAACTCATTTTTTTTTTAGAAAAATACAAAGGTATTGGTTTGCCATGGCAACGTGTTATGTATGCGTCAATTGTTTCTCTAATACGTAATACACTTATGTATTACGTATTAGAGAAACTATATGTAATATATAACTTCAACGGGTCGTCCGTCGTAAGTGACTTTGATAAATAATAGTTACAGAGCAGGTGTTGTACGTGGACGGTGATAAACACGTACAGCATTCTGTGGAAATAATATTAATAGAAACTCGGTAACATGGAATATATCACCGCGTATTGAAAGGTGAAATTCATCGCCACTTTATCTAGTGCGGGGAAGTGAAAATATATTCAATATAACTATGATAGATAGATTGCCATGAGGCTGTCAAATAAAATATTCAATATTATCATTGGCTCGATCTGGTAATGAGACAAAGCGCGGTGTAGAGTTCCGCCACTTAACAATTGGTGAAAATAAGGGGACGAAAGTATCTCTACATTAAATTTGGATTTTCCCTACTTATGTGTGGGTTACAGCTTGCAGGTAAATACAATATTGATTGAACCGATATTGATGAAGACAATGTCTTATTGCTTCAAGAATGACTCCGTTGTTACTTAATTAACTAAAACATAAAACTAATCAGCCAAAAGGACTGATATAAATATTTTTTCATAGAGCACTGATACTAACAATTATTTAAAAGTGCAAAAAAGTATGTAAATCACGCTTCAAACCTATGACAGCGTCAAACAAAGAACAATAACGTACATTTACATAGTAAACCCAATAATTGTCAGTTGATCACGGGTACAAGTACGTTGTTCTACAAGTACGTTGTGATGTCAGGTTATCGATAGCACAGTGACTATCAAAGTTTAATATATAAAGATAGTATCAATACTATTGCATATTGTCGACGACCATGTTTTATGTAAATGAAACAATCGATAATATTGGTATTATAGATAGTTCTATAGATATTTCTTTCTATTGCCACACTATCGAGTGGCATCACTTATACCTAAGCACTCGTAAATAATAAGTAATTAGTAACTGTTAATAAAGCTCTTCTTAACGATTCGATACACTCGTTGCTATATTGATATTGGTACAACAACATTGGCTCATTATAGATAATCTTGAATATAATAAATATGTATTGAAGGCTGTCGTGGCGTAGGGATACAAGCATGTGAATGTAAATGTGACTTTTATTATTACTACTGCTACTGCTGAACGAGTTGCAGCGTTGAATTTCGCCACTCAACACGTAATACCTAACCGATTCGATAAAAAGTGAAGAATAGCACGCTCCATACCCGGGTTCTCTCTGCTATCGGAAAAAAAATAGACTGGAATCCTCTGGTTTGTACACTGAACTGACAATCATACACAATTACGAGAGTGAGAAGTTAGATTAAGAAACTTTATAGATTAAGAAAATGTTATTTTCCTAATTATTGTTTTAATAATTATTAGCAATCATATTTTAAGTGCAATAAGTAATGATACTGTATTAATACGAGTATTTTACAAAGAGTCTGAAAAGTTTAATATACACCTACACTTGCTAAAGACCTTTCTACTTTACTCTAAGCTTTTGGGAAAAAATATGTATCAAAGAAAAGGTCGCAGTTATATTAGGCCTAAAAAGTATCGAAGTATATTTAGAGCGATCCGTTTATCTTTATAATATTAAATCATTAGCTTTTGCCCGCGACTTCGTCCGCGTTTCCGTCGTTGTTCGAAAAAAAATTAGCAGATGTCCTCCCTCATAGTTTTGACGTAACAGGCAGATTCACTTTCGTATTTTAGAAGGGCAATAGTAATATAATATGCCAATCCACAAAACTGTTGAAAAATATAAGTAACCGCAGAATATTATAATATACCCACGCTATACCCACGACTCGGTCAGCGTGTAACTCCTTGTTTTTTATTAAGATAATATATTGCTAATATTTTTAGATCAAATTAAAATGTTTCAGCGCAAAGCTTCTGGGTAGACTATGTTAAGAGTCGACCCGTCCGGCACGTGAACGTAAAGATTCCTAGAATTGCTAACCCGGGAAAGAGCGACGTATAATTGACCATGCGAGAAACAGCTAACACCGAGATCTACTCCAGCAACACGAAAAGTCTGCCCTTGAGCTTTATTGATAGTCATGGCATAGCACACCGATACTGGGAATTGCGTTCTTTTAAATTGGAATGGAAAATTATTTGGTATTATGGGAATTCTGGGAATAAAGACAGTTTCTCCTGCACCGCAACCTGTTAAAATTTGAGCCTCGATTACATTTTGTTGCAACTGGGTTACTTTTAGCCGAGTTCCATTGCAAAGTTGAGGTGGTCTTAAATTTCGGAGCAGAATTATCGGTATGCCAATTTTTAAACAAATTATATGAGAAGGTAGTCCAGGCATACTTAAAGAATTTAAAAATTCTATCGGGTAATTAGTGGCTTCTTGTTCATCAACCATTCTATTTATTGAACTATAAACTTTGCTTTCTCCCTGTATATTAGACAGTATTTTATTATTAATTTCAGATGCCTGGTCATTGCGAGGAGTCAAAATGGACCTTTCGCAAAGCCAAGAATTGTCCCTATTTAATATAATTGTTATGTCACCGTAAACCGAAGATATAAGATGTTGTTGGGATTGCACTATACAACATAACTCAGGTGTCAGAATAAGTTTTCCTTGGTGTAGTTGTGGATAGGTACCTTCACCAATCTTCAATAATGTATCAGAAAATTCACGATTATCTGCGTTGTCTCCAGTTCTCACTCGCATATTTATAGTCAAATGCACCGATTGTATATCACGCCACAAGAGCTTTTCAGGCAAGCCCTAATCTCGTCAGCTCGGGTTCCCCGTGGTATTACCGGTAAGGTTTGTCGGAAATCACCACAAAATAAAACCGTAATACCGCCCATTGGTCGATCATTTTATCTTATGTCCCTTAGAGTTCTGTCTACTGCTTCTACTCCTTTTCGATGGGCCATCGTACATTCATCCCATACGATTAAATTACACTCACGCAATACCTTAGCTTTGTCGCTATTTCTTCAAATACTACAGGTTGGACTTTCCGTGCGATCTAAATCAATTGGTATTTTAAACATAGTGTGAGCAGTCTTACCTCCTGGTAGCAATGTTGCAGCTATACCTGATGAAGCCACGGCAAGAGCGATTTTACGCTGATTTCGAACATAAGCTAATATTAATTTAGTCAAAAAAGTTTTCCCAGTTCCTCCAGGTGCATCTAAAAACCATATTGTTCCTAAATTATTCTGCACACTCTCGCACACGCGATCATAGACTAAGCGTTGTTCTGCAGTCATCATTGGGACATCGTTTTCTAATGTTACCAGCAGTTCCATTGGGTTGTAACCAATCTCTGCGGAATATTCCCTATTGGTAACCTCTCCGACTGAGGTTGGCGTTGGCAAACCATATTCACAAAGTGATTTACCGCCTACTGCTGTTAAGTCTTCCTGAAGAGCTAATAAGCACTGATTTATAGCCAGATCTCGAAAATTATCATTAGTTGCGCCTTCATTATTGTGAGATAAATTCCGAAGAAAGTCTTCTGCAAATTTTTCTTTATATTTTTCCCATAATTGGACAGGATCAGATAAATTACAAAATGTGAGTAATGTTACAAATAAATGGCGTAACCGTCGTGGATTATCACTAACACAGGATTCTGCTAAAGCGTCATCCCAATGTTGATCATTTTCAAGCAAATGACGCGCTTGGCAAGCTGCATGATAAGTTGGATAAACAACATCGTCTACTTTTCTTAAATCTATAAATGATGTTGGTCCTCGCACTGTATGTAATAATAATCTCAAATAAAAACACTCTGCGTTGTTAGGATGAACAGTATACACTCTACCAAGAACATGTTCTTTGAAAATACCTGTCTCGCCATCTACAGGCCTGCCTCGGCGTCTACGGTTAAAGACACCTCGTTGTTTATCGTAGGTATAATTCGATGGAACTTCTTCATACAAAAGAGACTTTGCGAAATTATCAGTTTGGCAAAGTCGAAAGAATGCCAATAAAGTTGTTTGTCTAGGGTTCTCTAATCGTTCTGTAACATTTTCGGCGTTAAAATATATACGTTGACCGCCTTCCAGATGAACATCCAGATGGGTCACAGGTGGATATCTTTCGTGAATATTAAAACTTAAGATCCGCCACACAGCTTCTGAAGAGCTGATATATCTGCCTGACTGAAATCTAGTAACTTCATCATGTTCATTTCTTAACGCAAACGTAGCTTGGTCACTGCCCTTGTTAATGTACTTACAAATATATTTAATTGACTCTACACTATTACACATTTCTACATTTATGTGAGCTTGAAATGCTCTGGACAATACAGGCGAATACGGAACGACCCACCTATTATCTAAAGTAACCTGTTGTCCAGACATTCGCTTTTCAACAGTAAAACCACCATTGTCTCTTGAACGGCGACGATATAATGGGTATCCATCATGTCCTGTTACAGTTTCATCCACTAATGCTTTTGGATACCTTTTAGTGCAACGACCGTCTTGCATGCAAGGAGCATTTGCGTTAAATGCACCACATGGACCATGTATCATATGAGTTTTAACAATGTCGTATAATAGGGGATCTGCAGTCGGATCTGGAATTTCAGCACTGATTAATCTGTCTACATCATTAGGTCGAACCTTATCTTTTAACCAAAGCAAGATATGTGCGTGAGGTAAGCCGCGTTTTTGCCACTCAACACTATACATATAACACAATACTTCTCCAAAAATGTTATCTTTGGTAAGAAGATCTATCATTGATTTTAATTTTAAATGAAACACTCTTGCAATAATATCATGGCGGTCATGCGGTGCCTGACCCTCAAAAAGCTCCCGAGTGATTTCATCCCACTTGGGATTGGTAGTTACAGTAACAAATAAGTCGGGACGTCCATATTTTCTTACGTAACAAAAAGCGTCTTGAGTACGTTCATGCATGTAGCGTGGACCACCAGTAAAAGAAGAGGGTAAAATAACTAAACGACCCATATTCACAGTATTGTTATCTTGCTGCATGGCATCGCGAAGGTGCACGTATTCTTCAGCGCGCAGCTGCCTTTGATTAGATCGTATATAAACTAATCTTTCGGTTTCAATTTTTGCGTACATATCAACAATAAACTGATTAAATAAGCCACGAAAACGTTGAAAGTATACCAATCTATTCCGTCTCACTTGCAGGTGGTAACAATAAAATTGAAGGCATGACACCTTTTTATTATAATTAGGTGCGCCTGTGCGCGGATCGGTTTGGTATACAGCGAAATTATAACCATCTTCCCCTCGACAGTATATCATAGGATATTGCAAACTGTCGTAAGCCCTGTGGGTTTCGAAAATACGTTGCAAACGATTGTCTCTTGAACGTATAACGATATCACGCCTATCACATTCCTGGTCGACCACTACTACAGCAACTTCATTCGTGGATGGAACGTTATGACGCCCAGGGTGTTCCTGAGTTGGACGCTTATCGGCATTTATAACAATTTTATAATTGTTATTACCATCTTGAGAAAGGGCTTCTAATGCCGATTTAAAACTGCATACGTACGAATTAACCTGATGTAACATGTTCTGAAGTTGTGAAATGAGTTCAGTATTTAAATTCGGAAAATATTGATTTCTTATATTCGACTGTTCGTTGTAATCGGATACAAAATATATTTGAAGAAATTTAGGTTGTTCTTCAGGCAAAAGGGACCCTATCAAATGGTAAACCTGACCTTGTACCTTAAAAGTAGGCATGAAAGGGCCTTCTGAGATTTGTTTAGCACCAAAGGATGTCATTTGGAATGCACTATTATAAGTGCGAATATTATCTAAAAACTGTTTGGATTGCAAATGTTCCCCTAAAAGTAGTGATTTTAAAGGTTCCGGTGGGTCTTCGAACGAAGGCAAATTTATTTTACCTCCAGAACAACAGAAACCAGCAGACTCCTTCCTCCACTTCGAAGCATTACAAAAGGAACATACTACGTTCATATCGCCTATTTCAGAAGATGATCTGTAATCAATTGTGAGGTTATAAGCAAACCCACTTTTATATTTATCGGACCACGCCACCGAATTTGTAGATTGATCTACCACGTGTATATCTAAGTCATTAAGACCATGTCGAAATCTATCTGCAGTAAGACGCCCGTCTTACTGCCTCTCGCTGTTCTGGGCCTCTCGCTGTTCTTCTGTTTCAAGCGACCGAATATTTTCAATTCTTAATCTTTCATTAGATAAAGTAATCAATTGTTCTTGTCTCAAAGAATTGTAATAATCGCGTCCCGACTCTAGTCGTTGTTCATGCTCATGTTCATCTTCAAGAGATCAAATCAAGTTATGGTGCGCCCTATCATTTGTCAAACGGTCTTGATATTGAGTAAAAGTTTCAGATTCTCGAGACAAAATATGACGTTCGCGATCAGCTGTAAGCCGTAATTCCCTCTCAGTGAAGGTTTCGGACTCGCGAGATAAAATATGACGTTCGCGGTCAGCTGTAAGCCGTAATTCCCTCTCAGTGAAGGTTTCAGACTCGCGAGATAATGTATGCCGTTCGCGGTCAGCTGTGAGTCGCAATTCTCGTTGTAAAGCAGTTTCAGCTTCTCGGGATAACGCATGTTGTTCCCGGTCAATGGAACGCCTTAGCTCTCGTTGAGAAGAGCTTTGAGAAGCCCGTGTTGTAGCTCGTCTCGTTCTTTCAGCTGCTAATCGCATCTCTCTTTCTGGAGAGCTTTCATTAGCTCGAGATGTTGAGGCACTAACTCTCATAGAGTTTAACCGATGTGCTCTTTCCTCTTCCGATTCTTGAGAACGCGTCATTCTCATTCTCCTAGCTTGACTCGAAGTTCGAGATAAAGATGGTCGTTTTTTAGGTGGCATCGTTTATTTTATTTTTAATCGACGGTAACTTAAATTCTATTTAGTTACCCAACAAAAAACTTACGTCAGAGGTCCTAACTATAGCTAAGTATATAATAAATAGAATATAAATCTAAGTGCCTATTAAAACTAAAATAATATTCTAATCGAATTATAAATATGTACGTAGGTACCTACAAATTATAAAAGAATAAAAAATGAAAATAAAGCTATACTTAATGCGTGTGCAATACTATCTACACTTACCTACTTCACTTAAAAATGAATAATAAGAAATACCTACAACTACTGTAATTAATCAAAGTACCTATGCTAATACAAAAAAAACCTTAGATGTTCTAAGTAGTCAGCTGCTATATAATAAAAAAATATAAATCTAAGTGCCTATTTAAACTTAAATACCTAATATTCTAATAGAATTAAACTAAGAAATATGTACCTACCTACCTACAACTTAGGTACAAAAAAAAAGAAATGATAATAAAGCTAAAACACGTGTGCAGTATAGGTAGATAGTAGGCAATATCTACCTATACCTACGTCACTTAAAAATAAATAAAAAATACCTATGAATACTATAATTAATAAAAGTACCTACCTACGCTTTTATCTACTCAATACAAAAAAAACTAAACATAAAATGCCCAAAACTAACCTATCAGTAACTAAAAATCTAACAATAATCTAATCTATCTATCTATTATCTAATCTAAAAATCGAATCTAAATCTACTTAAAAAGAAATAAAATAGGAACTATTAATAGTTAAGAATTTAAACAAAACTAAAACTAATTTAGAAAATAACAACAAAAGAAATTAAAATAAACTATTTAAAAACAAAAAGTCGCGCTGATAAGCACGGTTTATAAAATATCAATTATTGTCTGTCAATAAAGTTCAACACTCTGAACGCATCAACAGCCAAATATTGAATGACGCTTGCGCTTTTTTTTTTTTTTTTTTTTTTTTTTTCTGAGTGACTCAACTGCTGTTGACCTGGGATGGTCTTTACAGCGTCACCGGGCGTGGAGGGGCGAGTGTGGCTCGCCCCTGAAGAAGTGTATACGAGATTTTATGGACGCTCGTGAAAGAAACGGCGATCGCAGGGGAATGCCCTGCGTACGCTAATCAGGATGGTCTGTGACCGTCTGGCACCGTCGCGCCGAGGCATCGCTTGAGCTTTTTTTTTTTTTTCTGAGTGACTCAACTGCTGTTGACCTGGGATGGTCTTTACAGCGTCACCGGGCGTGGAGGGGCGAGTGTGGCTCGCCCCCGAAGAAGGGTATCCGCGCTTTTTTGGACGCTCGTGAAAGAAACGGCGATCGCAGGGGAATGCCCTGCGTACGCTAATCAGGATGGTCTGTGACCGTCTGGCACCGTCGCGCCGAGGCGCGGACGTGCCGTGAGAAAGGACTGGCCTTGTCGCCTCTTACGGCGACGGCGAATATGTCTTGGGACTGAGGAATGCAACCTGCCTATATACTGGGAGTTTGCGACTGTGATTGGGTCATCGGGGTCTAAGAGGACGCTACGAGGGCGTCGAAGAAGCGGGTGTGGGTGCGGAGCGTACTTACACGCTGAAGCAATGAGGGGGTTGGAGTGGTCATCTGCACGCTCATAGTAGCGTTTGGCTAAGCCTTTGCAGAATTCCTTGAGTGACTCTAATTCGAAATCTTTGTGTAGGTCCACATTGCGTACGTACCAGGGGCATCCGGATGCGATGCGGAGGAATTTATTTTGAACCCTCTGAAGGAGGTCTATATTGGTGTGCGCGAACGCCACACAAGCATAGGACATGATGGGACGGATGCAAGTTTTGTACAATGTCAGCTTGTTACGAAGCGACATTTTACTCCGCTTGCAAATCAGTGGATATAGCCTATTCATGACGAATGTTGCTTTGTTTTTAACATACGTGATGTGTGGCCGGAAGGAGAGTTTCGAGTCTAGTACGACGCCTAAGTATTTGACCTGAGGCTTCCAGGGGATTGGTTTATTTTGTAACAGAATAGTCGAGAAGGTATAGTAACGCTTTCGAGGAGAGAGCACGGCTACGCTTTTTTCCGGATTGACCTCGAACCGCCACTTGCTGAACCAATCGCCTAGGGCGTCGGCAGCTTGTTGCAGTCTTTCGGCGAGTATTCAGGCAGAGCAGTCGGTGGTGTAAAGAGCGGTGTCGTCTACATACATCGCAAGTTTGACTTTGTTTGTTCGCGGAATGTCGCTGGTGTAGCGCGCGTATAGGATGGGAGATAACGTGGAGCCTTGAGGGACTCCGGCGCGGACGTGACGAGCGGACAATTAGATCCCTTCTATCCTATATGTAAACGAACGATTCGACAGATATTCACGAATGATGTGCACGACAGAGTCTGGCAGGGCCATACGACGGAGCTTTAAGAGCAGGCCGTTGTGCCAGACCTAGCTGAAGGCTTTGGCGATATCTAGAAATATGGCGGCCGTGTTGCTACGGATAGCCCTATGGACGCTATATTTCGAAATGTGTTCCGTTAACCGATGAACTTGATGTATGGACGAGTGGTGGGATCTAAAGCCGAACTGTTCGTTGATGAGCAGTCGGTTTGTCTCGACTATTTCTTTTAATCTAATCAAGATTATTCTTTCGTATACTTTACCTAGGCAGCTGATATGGCTGATGGGTCTGTAACTAGAGGGGAGGTTAGCGGGTTTTTTGGGCTTACGGATTCCTATGACTATTGATTCCTTCCACTCGGTAGGGAAGGAGCAGACTGCTAGGAACGCGATAAATATGTCGACCAACAAAGAGATGAATTGGATCGGGAGATTTTTAAGGACCTTGTTCGATATATTATCCGGCCCCGGGGCCTTTTTGGGATTAAGGTCCTTTAAAATGCACTTTACTTCGTCCACGTCGGTTGGGCGAACCGGTTCGCCGGTCGGGGGCATCGAAGCCCACTCTGTAACCTCGGAGTCCACTTCCGACAAGTGATCCGGGTCACATGGCTGACCGCTCGGTGAGCATTGCAACTCTAAACTGTCCGCGAGGCATTCCGCTTTGTCAGTGTCATCGGCCGCGATTGTGTTGTCGGGTTTAGTGAGAGGAGGCATAGTCGCCACTGTGTCGGATCGAAAGGTTCTCGACAGCGCCCAGAAAGCCTGGGACGATGGCGTGAGCCCTTCGAGTCGACTATCCCAAGACTCGCCTCTGAGTTGTTCAAATTGGGATTTGACTCTTCTCCTAAGACTATTTAGAATTTTTCGGTTTGCGGCATTAGGGCACGCGTCGTGAGCTCTAGTGGCTGCGCTTATACGTCTTATTAGCGCCCTAAGCTTCTCTGGGATCTCGAATCTTACCTCGGGAAGATCTGGGATCTCTTTTGAGCAGCTTTGGAGCGTTTGATGGATAAAGGCCTTGAATTTGTACGCGGCTTCCCGAGCAACATCTGCTGAGTCTATAATGCCAAAAATAAGGTCGGTAAGAGGGGAGTCGTCCGCCTTGATGAGATTGGCGAACTTTGTCCAATTTGTTACTGTTTTCGTCGGTAGGCCTGAAGGGCTGTCTGTCCCTAGCTTAAAAACTACTGGGCGATGATCTGAGTCAAGTTCCGATAGTGATTCTATAGAGCGCAGCCAGAGGGCAACGTCCTTTAGAACCACTATGTCTAGAACTTCAGGGGAGCCTCTTCTTCCGGTGGGAAACCTGGAGGGCGTCGGGGGTCCTATTACTGAGAGGTTGTATTTATCTGCGAGGCTTTCTAAAATTAGGCCTCGTGTGCAATTTTTTGTCGAGTTCCAATTGATATGTTTGCAATTGAGATCTCCGGTCAGAAGGACGGAGTCTCCCATGTTAAGTAGCAAACGAAGATCTTTTTCTAGGACTGGCTTCTTCGGTGAGAGGTAAACTGATGCTATGATAATTGGCTGATGGCCTGTTAGGAATATCTGGCATATAGACGCTTCGATGCTTTTTAGGGCTGCCGGTGGGTCTAGTGGAACGCAGTGGAGGGTCTTTTTGTAATAAATTAGTGTGCCCCCTCCTTGGGCGGTCAGTCTGTCGTTACGTATTAATCGGTAGTTCGGTATTTTTGGATCGCGGATGCTTGGTTTTAAAAATGACTCCTGTACGCACAGGACGTCAAGTTGGTGCGCGGTCATGAAGTCGCGGATTAGATCTTTTTGGCCTATGACACTGTTTGCGTTAAACGTCGCGATTGTTAGGGCTCTTGGTTTTAAACGCGCGAGACGCGAATCAGCGGGCAACGGAAAATTATTGTTATTTACCGCCATTGGAATTAATTAATACGCGTGGAAGCCCACGATGGCTTTAATGAGTTGGGCGTGCTCTTCGGTTGCCTGCATTCTGGCTGCTAGGTTGCCGTTTGAGCGACGGATTTTTTCGGCGAACACGCTGAGTTCGTCGATGTCGAAGAGCCCTACGTATTCCGAGATTATCGCCGCGTCGGAGGACGGAGGACGGGGCGCGTTCACGGGAACGGCGGCCGGACGAGGGGCGGCGAGCGGACGTGGGATCGCCATTGGCGCGGGCACGTGCGTGGGTCTGAACCACGCGTTTGTTGCCGGCATAGGTGCGGGAGTGTACACCTGCGGGGCTGAGGGCCCCGCTGGTGTCCTAGTGTAGTTGGAGGGTCTCGAAACCCTCCCTGCCTGGCCGCCTTGCCCAGGGTACCTGCGGCGCGGGGCCCTGGGGCACCCGCGGTAGTTCGCGGGGTGTCCCTGGGTCTCGCACAGCACGCAGCTTGGTGGGACGGTGGGGTCTGGGACCTTTCGGGGACAATCCGCTGTCCCGTGGTCACCTAAACATTTCACGCACCTGGGACGCGCGTTGCAATTTCGGGCCGAGTGCCCGTACATCTGACAGCGGTGACACTGTCCTATAAGCCCGCGGTTCCGTGGGGGCTCCACACGGAGTCCCGTCAAGAAGCATATGGACTTTAGGTTGTAAATAGCCTTTCCTTCGGGGGAAAGGTCCGATATTACCAAACAGCTGTCGTATGGCTTTTTGGTTTTGAAATGGTACATTCGGTGTACCTCGCGAACGGGAAAGCCTTGGGACTTAAGGTCCTGAAAAATATAATCTGTCTCCATCTCTTTCGGGAGACCTTTAATAACGACGCGGAGGTGCCGTTCGTCTTCCAGTGCGTAAGTATGGAATCCGACATTGGCTTGTCTAAGGTGGGCCGTGAGGCGGCGGTGGTCCGAGGTCAGGGCGCACTGGACTTTAATGCCCTCCCGGGTAGATCGCGCAGAGGTAAAGTTTACCTTCTGCGCGAGCATCCAGGCTGACACCTTGTCCCAGGCGCCCTTTTCTTGGACGATGACGGGGGGCGGCGGTTTAATGCGAGGAGGGGCCGCGGCGTTGGCCTGAGGGGCCGGAGTCGGGTCAGTAGTCTGTTCGTCTTTGTTGTCGCTCTGCGGGGTGGAAGACATCGGGGACGAAGCGATTATTGGGGCCTTAGGGGCCTGGCTTGTCTTATCTAAAGGTAGGGTGACTGTGCCTTTGCTACCGTGCGAGGTGGCAGCTGCCGTTTTTTTGGGTGTTTTGGAAGTCGCCGGGATTTCTCCCTTTGCCTTCCTTTTCGCCGCTTTGGAGATGACGGTCTCGAAACCGCCCTCCTCGGCGTCCATCGGGGCCTGTTCGGCTGCCGGGTTGGTTGTGCCTACGTGGCCCTCTAGGGTGTTGGGCGAGAACTCCCTGACCGTCTCGGCGTATGAAGAGAGGCCCTGGTAAGCTTCTCCGTAATAGTTTTTAAGGAAGGTAAAAACTTCCTTCTTTGGGAGAGACTGTAGAAGTGCCTCCATTTTATCGGACTTAACCTTATCGCTTGCGCTCGCCTCCCGCCCCTTTTATACTCTGCCGCCGCGAGCCCCGTCGAGCGCGGCAACCGTTACGCAAAAATAATCCTTATAGCTTGATTCACTATTCACGCGCGATGTCTTGTTGGCGTATTTCATGTAAGTAAGTATAAGTTTTGTGTTTCTATACCGATTTCAATGATTCTTTTTTTATTGAATTGGTGCTAATGTTTATTTTTTTTTAATTAGGAATGATGGTGAGCATTATTGGTTTTATAAACGTAAAAGTAAACAAATATAATAAGAAATCTCCGAACTGCTAAGCTATCGAGAGTTATGCGTGTTATTGTGAGTTAACTATAAAAGATAGATATATGCTGTCTTGGAATATTTTTCGTGTATTTTTATGTAGAATATTTCCGTTATACATAGTTTCTATGTAGCTCTAACCATTAAGGCTGCACACGCGACGGAAGCTTAAAAAATCAAGCAACTTCTCCCATTTTCTCAACATTTCCTTTCACTGCTCTGCTCCTATTCATTGTAGTGTGATGAAAAGTATACTATTACCTGCCCAGGAGTATAAAGAATAATTGTACCAAGTTTCGTTAAAATCCGTCGAGTAGTTTTTTTTTCTATAAATAACATACAGACAGACAGACAGACAGACAGACAAAAAAATTTTTAACTGCATTTTTGGCATCAGTATCGAACACTAATCACCCCCTGCTACTTATTTTGTAAATATATTTCATGTACAGAATTGACCTCTCTACAGATTTATTATAAGTATAGATTATAGTTCAATAATATAACAATCTTTCGTTTTTAGAAAAATATTACTTACAAACCTAATAAGTACATTATAAAGAAGATACAATAATAGTCTAACAATATTTGGTGACTTTATAAATATATATATTTCAGTATAAAAGGAGTATACCGAGATATCTTTATAAGAAAAAGATTTTTATTACAAAATAAAGCAATAATTTCTATACTTGTACTTACTTATCTGTCTAATACGAGCAATTCTTATGTATATATGAATATATAAATTATTTAAAAAATATTTTAAACTACGATGAAAAACGGCTAAATTAAAAATAGAATACGAAGTAAATAAAAAACATTTAAGATGTTTAAAAATATTGTTCAGTCTTGAAGACGATAAAACTTTTAACCTCCTGCGTACGTGTTAATTTCAGAGATAGAAAATAAGATTTAAGATTGACTTTAACTATATTACAAGCTATATTTTTTTAAAATACAAGGCAGCACGCGCATTTCGTCTTCTATTCTCACAGTCTACCAGAATGGGAAAAAATATTTCAAATGATGGGTGCCATGGTGGCGGCATTTATTTTATAACCAACCGTGATAAGAAAAATGTTATAGTGTAAAGAAACAAAATCTTTTTTTCAGTATATAATTCACTTGAAAAATATGAGAAGGAAAATAATTACCAATGAGCATACACACACGCGTTAAAACCTGGCAACCCAAGGCTTGAGAGGTGGCAATTATTATTTTCATACGATTTTCTTTTAAATAATGTCGGATTTAAATCCTACGGCACAAATCGCCAGCAAAACAAATTAAAGGGTATTGCGGTAGAATTTTTTTAACTCTTAAAATAGAAACTGACACAATGTTTCTTTTGTTACTATATCTGCAAATGGGGGTTAATATTGTTCCAATAATGATATTAAAATATTTTAATTGAATTACAAACTAAAGCCAGTCGTGGCACAAGGTTACAAGCTTGGTCTCAAGGGATTGTGGATTCGGTTCCCACTAGAGTAAATGAAAAAAGAAAAAATACATTTTATTCGCTTTACTAATGAGATAAAGCGCGTCCTTGAGTTTCACCACTCAACACGTAATGCCTCCATTCTGGATGGAAATGGAGTGTCTTAACACTAGATTCCTAGGTTACAGTGTCAGAATACAGAGTCAAGTTGGAAAAATGGAAATAAAACAAAAAAACTATTGAAATTTTGTTAGATCACAGTAAATTGAGATATAATATATTACTTTTTGCCGAATCACACAGTTTTTTCCAACCAGGCGTGACTGATGTTTGCATAAAAATATATATAAATTACTCACTAGTGTATTCCAAACATGAAGTAGCATTTCATTGCTAACAGCCTTTTCAATACCATGGCGTGATCGAAATTTTTGCCACTATTTAGATATTTGTTTAAAAAATTGTCAAAGTTAGTTATTTAATTGTCAGTTTTATTTTCAATTTTCTAGTTTTTAATTATGGTATTTTTTAAAATTATTAAGTTTATAAGGAAAAATGTTTGTTTCGCTCTCATATGAAAAAATCTTATCTGGTTTTGGTGGATTTTTTACAGGAATATAGATAAGACAGGGCAAACGAGCGTGCGGGTCACCTGATGGTAAGTGATCACCGCCGCTCACGGCCCCGTGTAGCACTAAAGGAGCTACAGGAGCGTTGCCCGTCTTTAAAGTGAATGGGCACCGGGGCCCGGCACTACCCAATGCGAAACGCAGTGGCCAAAACGGAGTGGCAGTGGGTGATAATGGACCGGTCGAGTCTGCCCATGCGTGTTGCCATTTCTGACAACACGACTCTCCCACACATGCTTTAGTCGCCTCTTACAACACCATCAGTACCAGGGTGATCCTATTCTAAGCCGGAATCACACGGCTAATATAAACCGTATTAATTTTAGTAGACCTTATTTTAATAATAAACGGTATTATGAGAGACCTAAATGTTAATGTCTACAATAATACGTTTTAAATGCTAATTTATGTTTTAGACGTAATGAAAACATGTTTATGACATATTTGTACCATGTTAGCAGTAGGTATCGTTTTTTTTAATTTATAAATAGTTCAAATATTTTGTGGAAAATTGAAATATATAAATATTTCAATTTTCCAGCATACACTGCGTCCCACAAGTAACAGGGTAGTTAGGGAACCTAACGTCAAGACACTTTGTCCCCATTAAGACACTCCCGTTCTTCACCTTTCGACGAACTCTGGAGGCATTGCGAGTTGAGTGAGGAAACTCAACGCCCGAATTCGCCGTGTAAATATATGCTATGTTTTAAACACTTACCAGTGTACGATTAAAGTAAATCTACGATTACGATTTAATACTTATTGAAATATAATTACATATAAAAAATATTGTTTAATGATGTGATGAATGACTTGAATGCGGAGAGACCGGTTCCCGGATAGGTACAGCAGGCTAGGCAGGGCTAGGCAAACAAAATACTTTCTTTTTATTATTTTTTATTGTTAATCCAAACTAAGGACAGAAAAATACTTATTTAGAAATTATTTATAATTTTATTATTATGGCGTAGAACGTATGGCCTAATGGACAAAGGGCTTGAACGGACTCCAAGAAGCGCGGGTTCAAATCCTCCAACATTCAATTTTTATAAGTTTTCTAAATAAGTACAATACAAATATATTACACGCAGGAATTAAATATGTTTTACCAATGCTACACCATACATTATAAGTGCTGATACATACCGATACGGTTATTGAGAAAGTGATCGAAAATATTATTATAATATTCTTTTGTATGTTTATTTTACTATCAATCAATGTCAAAAAAGGGTTTCATGCATATTTATATTGATTGATGAAATTACCTTCACGAATGAGGTAAAGAAACCCTAAATGTGTCAGCTCGACGATTATATTATAAAAATATTTCAATGAGATGTATTAGCGTTCAATACCCGGTCGACTTTTATTTCTTCGTTCTGGTAACAAGATAAAGTGCCTAAAGGAGAACGGAGTGTCTACGAGAGTCTACAGCTGAGATAACTAGGGAACCTACACTAGCTTCCAAAGATCTCTTTTCTTACTCCTTTATACGCAAGATATAGTGTGAAACTGAAAAATAAACAATTACCATATAGATTATTGTTACTAACAACAACATAGTTAGTACTATAGTTTAAAATTCTAAACTAAATATGTTGATACATGATGATTCTCACGTTTAATTTTGGTAAAGTTTGTAGGACAATTTTTAACGTACTTTTTCGGAACTACCTGGACTTATAAAGTACAGCGACATACGAATATGTATGTAGATAAACTTACTTACTTACTTAGCTTCACGCTGTGTCCCGCACGAGGCAGGGTAGGTAGAGGGAACCCGGGAACCTAGTGTTAAGACACTCCGTTCCACTTCGGTTCCCCACTTTCCGCTGAATTTGAGGCATTGCGTGTTGAGTGGTGGAACTCAACGCCGCGCTTTTGCCTTATGTACCATGTACCATACCATGTAGATAAACAATATTGAATTTTGTCGTGACTCAAGGATAGCAATGTGAGATTCTTGATGCGACAGGTTCTGAGTTCGATATCTATATATCACTCTGACTCACCAGAGTCCGAGCGAATTAATGAAAATATGATATATTTCATTGTTCGTTGAGCTTCGTCGCTCAATACGAAATGCGTCGAATTACCCAGAAAGTGAAAAATGGAACGGAGTGTCTCGTCTACTGACAAGACACTCTGTTCCACTTCCTCTGTCCGATGTCCTGGTACTCTTTGTCTAAGCCGCCTTGTGCGGGATACTGCGTGAAGCTAAAATAATTATAACAATAATTAGTTCCTATCATTGAATTGATGAACTGTAAAACATGAATGTATTATAAAACAATCTTGTATTCACAACACGGCGGTATGCAGCCACAAGTCACATGCATGTTGATATCGGAACGACGACCGATTTAATTATAGATATTGAAATAAGCTTTTAACCGTATGACAATGAAACCCTCTTAAATGCGATAATTGTTGAAATAGCGCCGTTAATTACGTATATGTTTTACGCGATAATAAGTTTCATAATATAATAAATATAAACGCTAACAAGTGCTATTAATGTATACCTACAATACATCTATAATAGATCACTGTCTGTTTTTGGAAGATGAAAATAATAAAAATGTCATATTTTTATTTATGTATGGCTTATACAAATAGTGACTTTTTAATTTTTTGTCTGTTTGTCTGTACGTTTATACACAGTTACCTCAAAAAGGACTAATTAGATTTAAAAGCAGTTTTAACTTTTGTACTTTGTCAAACTTCTGTCAACATTTAGTGTTTGTTTTATTTAAATCAGTTCATAAATAATAAATTTAAGTTAGTTTATAATTTAGATATTAGTTTTCAGTATATATTTAGGTATATGTTTAAAAGTGTTAATGTTATTAGAACAACAAAGTAGTTGAAAGAAGTATATAAAACGGTACATCTACTCGCAACAATTTATCGTTACATCAGCACTAACCACTACCGCGACGTCAAATTGCATGCGTTGGAATAAACCGCGGTCGTTTTAGACAAGCTTCATTTTGCGGGTTAAAATCATATTGAAGTAAATTATAGAATAATCCATAGATTAATGAGTATTAATAGACCGTACATACATATATTTGAAATACAATTATAAATATTGTTTTATTTAAATTGACTTCTTGATTTATAGTGTGTTATGTAGAGAGAATGAAATTAACTTATTGTTTATAACTTTATAAGTTCTAACGACTTATTTTTTTTAATTACATTGGTAGATTGAATCAATGAGAACACATTTAGGAGACACTCTACTATTAATTGTTTCATACTGTACCACGAATAGGTTAAGCTTTTAAAAGCTTCTTATATTTTACAATTCTACAGCTACTCACGACATAATTTTTTGTTCGTTGGAAAAGGAACGATATATTTATTTTCTACCGTTTTTATGCAAAGTACAGAATCCTAAAAATGAAATTCAAACTTCATCTCAGATAATTGGAACCGCCAGTAGTTAATGGATCTTTACTTGATTCCCAAAAGCAAACTTTGTGGAGCGACTTTTTCTTCATTGAGGTTTTGACAAGTTTGGTATAATTGCTCCTTTTAAATAATTAGAGTACTCGCACAGACATGATAAATACAAAGTGCATACTATTTTGTTAGTTTAGAAGTGTCCTCGACCACCTTCCAGCTTCATCTCTAATCTCTAGTTGATATATCTTCATGGTGTATTATATTTTAAAAATCAAACTTTTATAGTTAAATTCCACGTTAGGTAAGTTATGCAAAATATCTATTTATGTAGGAAATGTATAAACATGCTTTCTAAGGGTCATATAAAAAAAATATAAAAACGGTTGAAAACTTTTCTTCGGCCCTTTCAATATTTTAGTAATCCGTCATTTTGGCCATTTTCAATTGGCAACAATAGTGAATATATTTGACTACATTGTTGAAACTCAGAACCAAATTCGTAAACCTAACGTCAACTAGATCGGATAATGTGAAGTGGGTTAAATTAAGCTCGCAAGATTTCACATTAATACGGCAAGTTAAACAAAATTATGTAACTATTTCTTTATGTTCAGCTTCACGCCGTATCCCGCACATGGCAGAGTAGGCAGAGGGAACTCAACATGCGCTTTGCGTTGTTACCAGAGCAAGGAAATGAAATATTAAGTGTTTAATTTGAAAATATTAAATATGTTATTCTCTCAAGTTGGGATTGAACCCACAACTTGTCACGCCTACAGTCTCACGCTTGTATCTCTTCGTCATGACGCTTTACCCATTTCCTCGAGTGGATATCAACACCACATCTATCTCGCGTACGGTAACAGACCGTTACACCGCGCCGCTTTAGAGAGCTCAGGTTAATCCTCGCAAACTGTACTCGACAACATCTAATTTAAAATATTTAACACCGATTTTATTAAATTCGCATGTTAAATTTCAGTCGCTCATTGTTTATGTGTACACTATAGAGTGTTTTAAAAATTAAAAAGGTGTCACTATTTCAATAATTTATTTATATATTTATATCGACGGTTTAAAGGCTTCTTCTATTGAAATGTATTAATTAGAGATTTTCTCGCAGTTATTGTGCTTCAGAAATTAATAAAAGTTAAATAATTTCATTAGTTCAAAGTAAAAGATGTAGTCAAATACAAAACAATATAAGCAAATTAAATTTATTTTATAATGTAATGAGCAAATTTATTCCTGGAAAATTGAAATATTCGCGTATTCGCGTAATCCAAATGTATAAAATACGTCCCGTGAACGTACAATAATGATATTTGGCACGTAGTGAGACCTTACAATAAAAATTAAGAGAAAATTCTAAAAGTTAAAATGTATAGATATTTCATAGAACGAAGCGCTTAGTGTACAAGTCCAACTCATGCTTGACCACTTTTTTATATGTTATATTACTATATAACATATAAAAAATTATTATTACATAAAAGTTAATGCGACTTATCAGTCAGTCAACGATTAGACAGAGACAACTATGAGTATTTCTTTTTCTGTGTGAATCTGCAATCAGTCCCAGAACTATAAGCAGATTTGTTGGGAGATTGAGAGCATCATCTGAGGTCTCCCCAGCGGGAGCATATTTTACCATCGAGAATCTAGTTTCTGGATATCCTGGCGTTTAAGGCGTTTACAATAATTGATAACTATTAATTTGGCAGCCAGGTCATTCGGATGGCTGCCGAGGCAAATTCTGTATGTTGTGTAAGACTGCTGGATCTCTTCCTTTACTGTGTTGATTAACAAAGCTTCATGGATTTCAGAATTGGTAAAGAACTATGGAGCATTTGACAAGGTGCGCAGTATGCCATTTTGTAATTTCTGTATGATGGATATGTTGGAGTTATAAGCGCTTCCGCAGAGTTGGATCCCGTACATCCACACAGGTTAAGTAAATATTGAAACATTCATCTCTAACATCTCAATATACAATATTATTTAAAGCACATACATTAGTACCACAACTCAGCACCCAATGTTTACAAAAATCAGCGGTATGTGGAAAACGAAAGTGTCTTAATGGAAACAGAGTAAATAACCACTTTAGTACAACACACACAATATCAAGTTCCCAGGTTTCCTCTGCCTTCCCTGCTATGTGCAGCTTGTAGCTTAAAGAAAAAAAGAAGCGAACAAGTCTAATGTGTAAGACTTGAGCTCGATATTGTAGCTTTTCGGAAGTTTAACTTTCAAATCCACTTGCATAGTAAGTTAAGTCGCTAGATTTGACCTACAAACAATGACAAATATGCTACTCGTCTTTCACCAGTTGCTACAAACTTATTGTAATTTTAAGGTTTAATTATTTATTAACTATCATACACAACCTTGAAGTTGTTTTTATTATAACCTATCTTTCTATTTTTTTAGTTTCCCGCTGTTTTCCGCGCATAACAGGGAATGCATCGGGAACCTGGGAACTTAGTGTAAAAATACTCTGTTAAAATAACTCCGTTCTTATTCAACATCTAACCCCTATTTTTTTTAATTAAGCCATTGGGAGGTGAATGGCGTAACTCAAAGTCGCGCTTCACGTCGGTGCTAGAGCGAAGCGATAAAATATAAAAATAATATGTTCCTCTAGTAAAAGTCTAACTTACAACCTGTCACTTTTGCAGTTGCATGCTTGTATCCGTAATAAACACACCGACAGATCGAGAATAATATTTATTATAAGGCATTTGTTTGTTCTGAAACACGGGATACTAAATATTTCTTTCATTAACTAACTTTCACTTGAAGAAACTAATTCAATGACTTTAAGACAGATTGAGTCAATTATTTTCAGATCAAATGATAAGGTAAGTTTGGCAATAAAGGAAACTCTATATATACAGCAAAAAAATTTTTTTTGTGCGTTCAGCAATTGTTTTACAACTTTTAAGCATGTATGACATTTAACACTTCTTACAATATTGTCACCGCGGACGTATCGCTGACTCAAGTAGGAGAGAGATGTCGATTTGCCTCTTTGTCACTCGTTCCGCGTTCTCGTTTGCACTTCAAGCGTTAAATGGAACGCCTCAGAGCGAAGTAACGCCGCATACGTCATGTTTTTGGTGCATGCAGCCGGCACCATCGAATTATAAGACGTTGTCACGTCAAAAAGCTAATGTTAATGTCTAAATGACATGTGATATGATACATATATTTTATATAAAATATTATACTTGAGGCCTGTCGTAGCGCAAGGGCACAAGCGTGACTATAAATGCGACAGGTTGTGGGTTTAATTCCTACTTGAGGAAATATTTGTTAATTTTCAATTTGTTGCTCATTTTCAGTTTAAATATTTAATGTTGACATCGTGAAGTTGAAGGAAAATGAAATAAAACAATATTTAGACAATTAGTGCAATTTATTTCACACTATTATATCTATTTAAGACAGAATTTCTATTTGTCGACATATTTTGAAAATATCAATACATAATCTCATCTAAGATATAACTTCAAAAAATCATACATTTACTCAAAAGATTTGCATTGTCTCTAAAAAGAATAAGCTATAATACGAACAAGTAGATGAAGGATTACACAAGTATGTTCAACGTTTATTTAATTACCCTCGAGTTATCTTTTAAATTACGAACTCTACCTTGCAAGTTAGGGGTCACTACATAGTAAATATGTTTGACTGAATCGACTCATATAATAATTACTGAATTTCACCTAGGTTAGTTCACATTATCGTATATTTTAAGCTTGAATCATTATTTATTCGAAATTCAATTGTTATAATCAATCCATTTATTAATTATAAGTAATTATTTTAATGAAATTAAAACGTAAGGGGAACGGAACGAAGTGTCTTACCAATAGGTTACCAAATTCACTCTGCCGACTCTGCTATATTTTTTTTTTTTATGAAAAAGACACGGCAAACGAGCGTAAGGGTCACCTGACCCGCTAAATATGCGGCTGAAAATGAAAAAGTAATAAAAGTTTATTCATTCAAGTTTCATTTTTAAATATCCCTACAAGTCCCCGAAACTTAATTAATTTTTAGACATGCCATACAATCAATATCTCTACGTCACCATAATTATAAAACAAATATCCTTTGTTATGTTAGAAAAATGTGTTTCATGCGTCAACCTATAGATTCTTTCATTATATTGTGCGCTCTAGTGACCCTCTGGCGAGAACGATGTCTTCGGTAACGATGCAAAGCGCGGAGTGAGTTCTGACAACACGAATTAAATCAAAACTCTCGACGGAAAGTGAAGAACGAAAACGTTTAATAGGAAAAGAGTGCCCCAAAACCTTACTTCAAAGATTTTTCTTGTAACTTACATATATAGATTTTGCTTTCATTGGATTTTATTTTTAATTTTTTTTATTACTTTCACCCTGTATCCCGCACTAGGCAGTGTAGGCAGAGGGAACCCTGGAACCTAGTATTAAGACACTCCGTTCCACTTTCGTTCACCACTTTTGCCGAATTTGAAGCATTGCGTGTTGAGTGGCGAAATTCAACGCCGCGCTTTGCCTTATTACCAGAGCGAAGAAATGAAACATTAAATATTTAAATTGAAAACCACGAATAGGTTAAGCTTTTAAAAGCTTCTTGTTTTTTACAATTCTACAGCTACTCACGACATAATTTTAAGTTCGTTGGAAAAGGAACGATATATTTATTTTCTACCGTTTTTATGCAAAGTACAGAATCCTAAAAATGAAATTCAAACTTCATCTCAGATAATTTGAACCGCCAGTAGTTAATGGATCTTTACTTGATTCCAAAAAGCAAACTTTGTGGAGCGACTTTTTCTTCATTGAGGTTTTGACAAGTTTGGTATAATTGCTCCTTTTAAATAATGAGAGTACTCGCACAGACATGATAAATACAAAGTGCATACTATTTTGTTAGTTTAGAAGTGTCCTCGACCACCTTCCATGCTCATCTCTAATCTATAGTTGATTTATCTTCATAGTGTATTATAATCAAACTTGAATATTTAAATTCCACGTTAGGTAATTTATGTAAAATATCTTCTTATGTAGGAACTGTATAAATATATTTTCTAGGGGTGGAATCATTTTTAAAAAATATTAAAAGGGTTGAGAATTTTTCTTCGGCCCTTTCAATATTTTAGTAATCCGCCATGTTGGCCATTTTCAATTGGCAACAATAGTGATTATACTTATTACTAGAGCAAAGAAATGAAAATATTCAATGTTTCATTTCTTCGCAATAAGTTAGTAATAAGGCAAAGCGCAGCGTTGAGTTCCGTCACTCAACACGCAATGCCTCAAATTCGGCGGAAAGTGGGGAACGGAAGTAGAACTTAGTGTCTTAACACTAGGTTCCCGGGTTCCCTCTGCCTACCCTGTCTCGCGTGGGATACAGCGAACCAAATTCGTAATACTAACTTCAACTAAATCGGATAATGTGGGTTAAATTAAGCTTGCAAGATTTCACATTAACACATTAAGTTGAATAAAATTATGTAACTATTTCTTTATTTTCAGCTCTCTTTCAGCAAAGCCCCATGGCAGAGTTGGCAGAGGGTACTTAACGTCACGCTTTGCGTTATTACCAGAGCGAGGAAATGAAAACATTATGTGTCTAAATTGAAAATATTAAGTATTTTATTCCCTCAAGTTGGGATTGAACACACAACCCGTCACGTCTACAGTCACACGCTTGTGTCTCTTCGCCATGACACTTGACACCCATATGCTCGAGTGGATATCAACACCACATCCATCTCGCTTACGGTAACAGTCCGTTCCACCGCACCGCTTTAGAGAGCTCAGGTTAATCCTCGTAAACTGTTTTCGACAACATCTAATTATAATTACTCAACATCGATTTTATTATACTCGCATGTCAAATTTCAGTCACTAAGTTTATATGCGTACACTTTAAAGTATTTAAAAAATGAAAAAGGTTTTCACTATTTTAATAATTTATTTATAATTCTTTACTAAAATACAGAAGTCAATTATGGTCATTTATTAGACATATAACAGTTATTTTATTTTTTTCTATTAATATCGAAGTATTTATATGTTTATATTGACTGTGGAAGGGTTTCTTTTATTGGATATTATTTTACACATACATATTATTTTCTTACATTTTATTACTTAATTAATTAGGAATCTTCTCGCAGTTATTGTACTTCAGAAATTAATAAAAGGCAGGTTAATTAATTTTCACAGTAAAAGATGTAATGAAAAATTAAACAATAAGAAACAAATTAAATTTCTTTTATAATAAAATGAGCAAATTTATTCCTAGAAAATAAATTACCGTAATCAAAATCTATAAGGTACTCGTAGTTATCGCAAACGTACAGTAATGAAATTTGTCACGTTGTGAGACCTTACTTTTTACGAAAATATCTGAAAAGTAAAAATTTATAGGAATTTCATAGAACGGAGTGCTCAGTGTACGAGTCCGACTCTCACTTGACCCCTTTTTTATATTTTATGTAATATAATATATGTTAGTATGATTTAGTCAATTCCAGGCATTATACTGCATATGTCAAGACGCTCTTTGCTTCTTTATGCGTCCAGAATTTGGAAGTATAATGGCAACGAAATATCTAAATACTTTAGTACAACACACACAATAACAAGTTCCCAGCTTCCCTCTGACTGCTTTGCTGTTTGCGTGACGCAGTTTGAAGCGAAAGGAAAAAAAGAAGCTACAATATTAAGCTTTAATCTGACATATTATCTTGCTTAGTATTTCACCAGCTGCTATAGACTTATTATAACTTTAAGGTTTAATTAATTATCAAACATAACCTTGAAATTATTTTATATTATAAACTATCTTGTTTATTTTACCAACCTCAAATTATCTTTAAATTACGAACTCTACCTTCCAAGTTAGGAGCACTACTTAGTAAATATATGTTTGACTGAAACGACTCATATAATAATTATTGAATTTCACTTAGGTTAGTTCACTTGATCTTATATTTTAAGCTATAATCATTATTTATTCAGAATTCAATTCTGTCGCTTAAAACAAAGTCGCAGGTTACAGCTAGTTGTAAATAACTAGCTGTTACCCGCGACTTCGTCCGCATTAGATATTAATTCTAGACACGAGATAGTTTTTTACGAATAGTACCTTTATAGTTCAATTATAAATATTTCACTGTATTATAAACATAGAAAAAAAAGATTTACAGAAAAATATGAAAATCTCAAGTGTTTATTTCAGTTACTGTCTAAGTTACTGTAATACATATACAACGTTCAAAATCACTCCCTATCAATATGAATTCAAAATTATACCAATGTAGTAAAAGTGTACGATGTACAATATAACAAACTACACAAATAAATACTTGTTTCACGAAAAATGAAATACATCTAGCAGTTTTCACCTCAAAAATATATCAGTTTAGGGCCACTCATATTATTAGTAAAAAATACCTTACGCCCAGCCGTGGAGGCGCTTTGCGCGGTATTTTTTTTTATGGAAAAGACGACAAACGAGCGTACGGGTCACCTGATAGTAAGTGATCACCGTCGCCCACGGCCCCGTGTAACTCCAGAGGAGCTACAGGAGCGTTGCCGTCCTTTAAAGTGGAAGGGCACCGGGGCCCGGCATTACCTAATGCGAAATATTGTGGCCAAAGCTACTACTTAACGCCGGTCTTAAATGCCGGGCGTGGTAATAATCCGGTCGAGTCTGCCCATGCGTGTTGCCATTACTGGCAATGTGACTCTACCACACGCACTTCAGTCGCCACTTACGACACCATCAGTATCAGGGTGATCCTATTCTAAGCCGGAATCACACGGCAAAAAGCAGTAATATCCCGTATTTCTTTCACCATGATCCAAACAACATACTAATAAGGGTAAAGGTTAATTTAAAAAGGTCCATTTAATAGTCTTGCCGATAAAGTTACTTTTATCCATAAGGATTAATATTCAAAGTATAAAATAAGGCTTGAAAATCACTATCACAATTTTTTACACATTTTCTACCGCTTTCTTGCCTTTAGCCGATAGATTGATCTTTATTTTGTATCATATTGCATATACAGACCAACTTATATTTATTGGAACACAAACGCAATATTTGAGGTAAGTACGATGAAAAATAGTTTAAATGAAGTCTTTTGAACGTTTAGAATAAATTGCAAGCTCCGCATGTCCCCAGAGTAATCTGTTTCACAAGCTCGTGCTGTTCCGACTCAGGACAATAAAAATGGTAAATAGAACATTGAGATAACTCAGTCTAACACGATTTGTGCATTAGCTGTGGAAGTAGGAGGTATAATATATGTATACGTGTGATAATGTGATTTGTCGTGAAAATTTACAGGCTTGTTTTACATTTTTATATCATGATATCAATTTGATATAAATATTAGCCGTGATGTCGCTGGCATAATCATGTGACTATAAACGTAATGGCTATTTGTTCGATTCTCGCGAATCGTAGTCTACTAACCACTTTTTTAAATATTTTCATTTTATCGCTCTGGTGAGGCATGAGGCAGAGAAAGGCTATGAATTCCGTGACTCAACTCAATATCTCTAGACTTCGGCCGAGCGTAAGGAGCAGATCAAATTTATGAATAAAACAACTAGAAACAGAAAAGCTTTTTCACATGTACGTACATACGTACTATAATTTTCGATATATTTATCGTAGAATTATATTACTCAGCTTCACGCTGTATCCCGCATGAGGCAGGGTAGGCAGAGGGAACCCTGGAACCTAGTGTTAAGATACTCCGTTCCACTTTCCGCCGAATTTGAGGCATTGCGTGTTGAGTGGCGGAACTCAACGCCGCTCTTTTCCTTATTACCAGAGCGAAGAAATGAAACATTAAATATTTAAATTGAAAATATTAAACATTTCATTTCCTCGACTGGGGATCGAACCCAAAATCTCTCGGTTACAGTCACACGCTTGTGCCGCTGCACCACCACGACAGATCCCAATTGCAATATTATTAAAAGAGCATACAATAGTGAGGTCTGTTGTGACGCAGGGACATAAACGTGCGGCGCATAAAACGACAGGTTGTAGTTATTATAGCTTTAAACTTCAATTAACTATTGTACATAGTTCACTCCTATACTATATGTTATATCTTTATGTTGTGGAAACAAACCTGTAGACATCAAACCTACAATTTAGTTTTTGCTGTCAAAAAGAAATTGATGTTATTAGGGTTCTATTTTTACTACTGAAATATGGGATAAATTCAATTTCTTTAAGACAGAATGAATTAATTAGAGGCAGATCCAGTCAAGGCAAATAACTCTCAAAGCGTTTATTGACCAGATATTCACTTCCTTTTGTTCCTAACAAACCACGATTTTAATTTAATCTTCTTTCATTTCTTGGTCTGAAATTTAGTTTCTGTTTTAACCTTACGTTTGGTCTTTTTAAAAATAAAACATATTAGTTTTATGCGTTTAGTATAGGACACAGCTATAGGTACATAAAGTACCTATAGCTGTGTAACACACTGTAGCTTAAATAAGTATTTGGCACTTATGATGCAAGACAGCAAGGGTCCATATAAACTATAAGAAATAATGGAATGCATCCAAAGTGTACAGGATGTTGAGCGTTTTGCAATGGGATATTGTAAAACGCTCAACACCTTGTACACTTTGAAATTGAAGATCTGGAATATCCTATGAACAACCGTAACGCTTCAGCTAAACTATAATAGATATTGAAATGTTTTTTTAACAAAAGTTATTTATTGTGCATGGTGAGCAATTTGCGTTGACATATTAAAATCAAAGATCTGGAAAATTTCATGGACAATCATATCGGTCCAGCTAAACGAATAAAAATTTCAATCGGTTTCTGGATTGCTGCCTTATCATATAAGATGAGCCCATAGAGGCCGTTGATAGAACATTGTAATTTGAACATTGGCTGCCTCGATGCTGCAGCGCCTCAGGGATGTTCGCTGAAAGCCGTGTTGATTGTTTTTATGCCCTCATGAGAAAAAGATGCGGGTCTTTGGTGCGTCGCATACGGGGTAGTGCCAACAGAATTCTGAGCATGATTTCTAATAGGCTAGATTGCATATACATAAATCACTGCTGTTCCATTGCAAATGGGATGATGCAGCGGTGATCTGTGTGTAAAAAAAAAAAAGAAACTTGTTATAATACTAACATAGTCTGTAAGAAATATTGTGTACTAACTAAAATGAGTCACTGGTCACTTGAATAAATATATTATTATTATTATTATTGTGGGGCATTCGTTAATATGACAGATCAATGGGCAATATTACAATTTTATTCTCAGGTGATTTCAGATAAACTACGCTATTTGGACCGCTAAAACTGATCAAGCTGATGCAATAAATAAAAAAGTTTTAGTAGAATTTCTCGCATATAGCAGGGAGAGGAGGCAAAGGAAATTTGGGAAACTATAGTTAGACATTACGTTTTTATTAAGACTCGTGTAGTGCTAAAAACAATACAATACAATAACAAAAAAACAAATTTCTTTTATTTTCATTGCGTGTTGAGTGACGGTCTTACTTTGCTTGTAAACAGAGCGAAGAAATGAAAATATTAAATAATTCATGTCCCCACGTGGGGATCGAACCCAAACCTGTCGCTTATATAGCCACAAGCTTGTGACCCTACGCTACAACAGGCCTCAAGTTTATTGTTTAGTTTTCTTTGGTACCAACCAACCAACAAATAAATTATTTTATTCCAAATAGGCCATATTTGAGAGTCTTTCGTGTACGTACCAAACGTTCCTCGGATCTTGCAAAACATTTTTTTAGTCAATCGGATATCATCAATTATGCATGTGACTGCTGACGCTATCACGATCTCAATATGTTCTAGTTCGTGTAACAAAACTGCGTAAGTAATATGGAGTTACGAAGTGTTATATTTACAAATGAAATATTGGTAAAGTGTTTGATTTGATGATGGATAGTTTTATTCGT
Source organism: Eueides isabella (assembly GCA_019049475.1). NCBI lineage: Eukaryota > Metazoa > Arthropoda > Insecta > Lepidoptera > Nymphalidae > Eueides > Eueides isabella. The sequence goes on along the minus strand of CM032405.1, from coordinate 11,262,179 downwards.
TCCGTGTTACGTTGAATGTAAAGTTAGTATAAATATATGTTTCTCACACTCTTTCAGCTTCCAGCTGTATCCCGCACATGGCAACCCTGCCATTGCCTACCCAGGTAGAGTGAACTTAGGAACCTAGTCTTAAGACACTCCATTACACTTCCGTTTCCCACTTTCATTAGGCATTGTTTGTTGAGTGGCGGAACTCAATGCTGCGCTTTGCCTTGTTATCAGAGCGGAGAAAATATTTAAATATTTTACTTCGAACCCACAACTTATCGTTTACAGTCACACGCTTGTGCCGCTGCGACACGACAGGCCTCAATATATGTTTCATTATTGATTTTAGTAACTACTCGTAAGTAGAAATAAGAAATGTTATTTTTTGTTGAACAAGACACAGCAAACGAGCGTACGGGTCACCTGATGGTAAGTGATCACCGTCGCCCACGACCCCGTGTAACAACAAAGGAGCCATAGGAGCGTTGCCGGCCTTTAAGGTGGATGTGCTCCAAAGCCCGGTATTACCCAATATGAAACGCAGTGACCTAAGCCACTACTTAACTTACTTACTTACTTAGCTTCACGCTATATCCCTAGCGGGGTAGTCGGTAATAACACTATGGTAACTACTTAACACCGGTTTTAAATGCCGGGGGTGTTACCATTGCTTGCAACGTGACTATCCCACACGTACTTTAGTAGCCTCTTACGACATTGTCAGTACCAGGATGATCCTATTCTTAGCCGGAATCACACGGCTATTAATAGGAATATATGAGGCCGTCGTGGTAAAAGGGCACACTCGACTGTAAATGACAGTAAAACCCCATAGCAGTTATTGTGGGAATCAAGCTCACTACTAGCTTAATGAACATTCTATTCGGGGCAGTTTTTTAAGTGATTTAAAATTCGTTTAGCTTCCGCTCACACAGCTTTTAGCGTGGCGACCGTTCTCGGTATTTTTTCCATATTAATGAAATTCTTCTGTCCCCGCACTGTCAGGTCCCAGATTACAACAAACGTAGCACAAACAAATGAAAATAAATATTATCTAATTGATCTCAGCGCGCTTGTCGTTGCGATGAGTTACAAGCGGTTTTTTTTTTTAATTTTTTATTCTCATATTATAAGACGAAATGCGGCGTTTAGTTTTATTTAAATTCGCGATAACGAGTCCATTTTTCAAAATTTTCAAGCTATCACAATATCAAATAGCCGTTTTTGTTCATTGTTGTTTTATTTCCAAAGCCATTTTGAACCATTCAAGTAGACCATTGGAAATTCAATATGAGTATAAGAATTTCAACATTTTGTATTGTGACCGACGCCGGGAGCTCGCTTTGCAACTGTTCGTTATAAAAGGGTGATTCTTTTAAAGCTCTTTTTGTTTGCTTTAATTCATGAAATAAAAAATAATAATAATTAAATAATATTGAATTAATTTTAGCAGTATCTGTCGTAAATATAAATGTAATAGGTTCCAAAATATTTTTTTTATTTTTGTCTGTTCCTCTGTGCGTTTGTATACGTTAATCTCAGAAACGGCAAAGCAGATTTATATTCAACAGTTGCAATGCAGTTTTTACTATTATGTTCTGTCAACGTTCCTTCAACATTAAGTGTTTGTTTTATTTGAATCGGTTAAATAATAAAATATTACGTCAAATAGAAGTTGAAGAAGAATTTGTCAAAATTGCTACAATTTTAAAACAAAACCGCTACAAAGTATAAATCTATTAAGTTTTTACTTTTAATAAAATATTAAAAGCAAAAACTTAAAAGTTCTAACGATGTCGCGGGCAGGTCGCTAGTACGAAATAAAGATAAAGTATTAATCCCAGCAACAACTCTAAATAATACAATATAAAACATCTTTAAAACAATGCGTTTGGCGCTCCGTTCTCTCTGCCTACCCCGCTAGGGATATAGCGTGGAGCTAAGTAAGTAAGTAAGTAAGTTTAAAACAATCTGGAATATGTAAATGCATTGCATCCGAAAAAAAATCTTCAAACTAACCGAGACAGGTAAATTAAAAACAAAACTGAAAATTTTACCCATTGTATTAACATATATTGGATGAAACATATTTTTTAACATAGTGTAGCTATATTTCCTCATTCTTCATAACTATTGTCTCTATTTATAATATAGTTATTGAGTAGTTCAAGCGGGCAAATTCGCGAGAGGATCGCTACTACAGAAGTTACAAGCGTCGTTTTTAGAACGTCAAACAATTTACCACTGGTTCACTATAGTTACTGCCTCAGATCTGAGACGAACCGGCGCAAGAAACTCAACATATCTGTTTTTTAATAGACTTGACATCATATTATTATAAGCCTATATACCTCTTTTTCTCTCGCCTCTATTACTTATGCCTTAAGGTTGCCTGGAAGAAATCGCTGTTTTACCGATAAGGTACATTTCTTGTTGCTACTGTTATTACTTGTTAAATTTATATGTATATTTTGAGGTGAACAATAAAGAATATTATTATTATTATTATTATTATAAGTGATAATAGTACATTTGAAACAGCCTAAAGCGAGTATTTTATGTCCAAGTCTTGGTATTTCATCGTGCATATCGTATATATACAACAGAAGAACAGAAGAAGACAACAGTTTAGACTTTATAATTCTAAACACTAAATATTGATAACAATAATTGTTAAACATTTATCCTAACATTAACTGATAGTACAGAATCAAACTGTAAATTACAGTAATTTCTAATAATGTTGCTACTAATTTGAGCTATTAAATTGAATTATGACAATCCGAACACGGCGCGGCCTGGTGCAAGCGAGCGTATTAATCCGGCAACTCTTGTCGCATATAACTAGCAGCTTTATATTAATGTATGGTAAATTTTGAAACAATGTTTCACAAACTATTTTTGTTATTGTAACGTTATGTAACAGAGACACTAGCACACAAGGTTCCCAAGTTTCCTCTGCCTACCTCACCTACCTACTCTCAAGCTGGCGGAGCACACACAGCACTCGCACACGCAGGTGTAAAAAAGTAAATAAAACATTATATTTAAATATGTATTAATATTTAAAGCTTATTTTGCGTTGGTTTTGTAACTTTCACTCGTAATTCGAAGAGGAACGCATTAAAAACATTTTAGAGTATGGATTCTTATTTGAACCATGAACATGATCGCAACTTCCAGGATCATCAAACACATTTCTGAATACAAAGTATGAAACTCATATTTGATAGAGATTACACACCAACCAATGATACTTTTTGCTTTGCTGATGTGAGTTGTTTGGATGTCAAAGATTTATTCATGACTACTGGTTCTTCACCAAATGTCCTACTAGAATGAATATCATACATTTAAAATAAATCATACATTTAAGACGAAATTTTAAAAAAATCCGTGAGGTAACGGTACAATTGTGTTAATTGTATTTATTTTGTATTGAGCATGCTACAATGACATGTCCTGAATGTCATGTTAATTTATATGAAGGCGTTTGAATTTTTTTTTCTTACTTCTAACATTGTTGTCTAGAAACTTTTTTTTTTAGTTTTAGATAAAAAAGTATATTTTAATGAAGTTGTTGTAGCTGCTAAGTTTTTTGTCTTACTTTCCAGGGTTTTGATATATTTTACATACAACAAAGTTTTGTTTGATATCTTTTTACACATTTTTATCAATAACCAAATAAAATTTAGTAGTGACATTTTACTGAAAAATCTATCTAAACGGCTTTAGCACTCTCGGTCCTGTACACTGTGCGCGGGTACTTATGTACATATGTTACACTATTCCTCGCCGGTACTGGAAGGTTAATATAATAAAATTAGATGTCTGTAAAGCTAGAATATTCTTAGTGTAATTCTGAATTGTTTTAATATTATTAATAAATAAGATAACATTTCTAATTATTTGAGACTGTTTTAAAATTAATAAATAAATGTTAAATTTATGTATAAAAATATTAATTTTATAATGGCAACAAAAGAACGGATATTTGGTCAAAAGATTATTTGTAAAATACTTTTGAAGTTTTTTGACAAGTAAAGCAATATTAATATGGAATGATATACAGTTATATATTTATAAATGCTTAGAAAAATCTTACGCCGATAAAAGAATCTAATAAAAGATTTAGCATGTAGTTCGAAAAGATTTTCAGGATAAAATGTAAAATCCGATGTCAGAAGCATTTTACGATGGTAAGGACTAATGGAAACTGTTTGTTTGGCTATCAAACTAGCCGTTGTCCGTCCCAAGGCTCGAGTTTCAATTTACTCACGTCGTTTGACTAAAACTGTTGGTTTCCTTTGTTAAATAAATAAAAGGTTATTTTTATGTACAGACGAAGTAAATAAAAATCAAAATGGTACAGTCAGATTTTAAAAGACTATCGTGGCGCAGGGACAGAAGCTGTATACTAGAGCCCCACTCACACCCACGTGTCGAAGTCGCCTACCGATGGTTAAATGATATATTCGGAACGTCGAATTAATTTGCAAAATGTGTTAATGTGCAAAATTAACCTGGTTTAAGAATTTCATTTAAAATATGTAAAAATCTTAGCCAGTCTTGCTGAACTCACTTGAAAGACGAAATCTTTTAAACAAATAATCTACGACGAATGTATCCCTGAATATCTTAGCTTAGAGATACAGATCACGTTCCTTTCGCTAAAACTTTTTCTTAACTTATTATTTTTTACTTATTTAGATAAAGGTCACCACAAATCAGTCGAAAGCAGTTCCCTTTCCAATTTCCCTTAATCGAGTGCCTCATTATTATTTCGCACAACTCTATTCTGAAACCGCTGCCTCATTTTCAAGTAAATTAAAGGATCTCTTGACGTCTTCATCATTACTTGCTTCGGTTAGACTATCTCAAGTTTTACTTCCAAGTGACTTGTCTTCTATAGGTGTATCGAGCTTGTAAGTCCATTCATTGTGGAATATTTATAAAGAAATGTAAAGTTAATAGTAAGTCGTAAAATTAGGAACAATATTTGTATAAAAGTAATATTTTAGGATAACTTTCATTAAAAAAGAACCTTAAAATGTTTAAATTTGATTGAAACTTAAAATGTTTAAAATTTGTCTAAATATAGGGAACAAAAGCATCGTAATTTCTACGGAAAGTCTTAACCTTAGGTTAGCAGGTTCCCTCTACTTATCAAAATAAAAAATACTAATATTATATATTTCACTATCCATACGTATATTATGAATCCTAAGAGGCTATGAAATGACAATAAGAAATTAAATTCTTATAAAAGCTGAAAATGTATAAAGATAAATATTTTTATTAACTTCAGCCAATTTCAAGGTTGAATATAACCAGAACAAGTAACTCTAACACAACAACATAATGTGTAACATATTTGTTTAACATTTATTTATCGATAAAAATTTATCGTTTACATTTTGAACTAACCAAGAAGAAGCGGGCTATATCGTCAGGTCAAGTTTAATTTCGTCCTTTAATAGAATCGGCCAACGCCGGTGTAATGTCCTCTACTTGGCTTCACTGCAAGTATTGATAATGATTTTGCTATTCCATAATTATAAAATACGACAAAGTCAGTGTTATTAGTCCATTGTATGTAAAAGACCTTTCAAGTCATGTGTTATAAGATAGAATATTGTGCTTCGATGACACGAGAGACACACTCTCGTGTCTTAGAAGTTATACATGAGGTGAGTGTTCGAGACCTGCTACGTTCAATTGTGTATATGTTTTATTAATATCTTTCTTTTCGTAATACGAAATATCACATTCATAGTATTAGAATTACTCTCTCTCTCTCTCTCTTTTCAAACGACCACTCCTAGAAAATTTATGTGGAAAAGAAACATGTAGAAATCATCGTCTTTCATTTAGAAATAGCTCGATAGGCTAGATCAGTTTGAATGGCTAGAGCAGTTGGACACTTTGTAAAAATCAAGTCCAGATGAAATGAATTTCAATGTTTTTTAAGTCTTTTTCTTTATTTATTATAAAATAGCATATAAAATATTATGTTTTGTAATAAAGGAGTAAAGTAGTGAAACACTGTTCTATTTCTATTTTTAAGAAAAAATATTTGAAATCAAATAAAAAATAGAATTTTACCCAAATACGTCATAATGGCATATTACTTATATCTTAATGTAATAACTTTGCCACCTAAAAACCATTGCGATAAACAAGATTAAAAAACTTTCAACAAACCGGTTCATTCGTTCAGGAGCTACGGGGCTACAGACAGACAAATAGTTCAAACTTATATGTAACAAATTTTTTTTTGCATCGGAGGCTAAAAATACTTTTAAATGTTAGATAAATATAAATTGGAATTATTACCAATTTTGTTGTACAACGATAGGAAAAAGACAATAAATATTGTAATGCTCTGTGAATTATGTATACTCGTAAGTATCTCCGTCCTACAGGCGGATTTGCGCTGCATGAATCTTGCAAAGAAATACGTATATATAGATTGTTTATGGACTAAAGTAATTTAATAACTGGATTCATCTTAAATTTAGTATTATTGTCTCCTCACGCTGTATCCCGGAACATGTAAGTCATTGTAAAAACACTCCATTCTCATTAAAACGTCCGCTTTTCACTTTCCACCGAATTTTGGTTTATATTTTGATGAGCAATTATTACCACGCTTTACCTTTACTTTGCCATAAAAATAATAAGTAAATTCAATATTTTCATAACATTGCGTTGTCAGTCCCATCGTTCTGTCCCTCAAAATACAAACACTTTTTCATAGATTATTAAAATACGTATTTAATATGGTCAATTGCAACTTTAAATTTTATATATATTATAAATCTACCGAACTACTCGTATCTATGAAATGAAAAACACACAAAAAAATCATCATGGCTGCGACATACTCGTAAGTGCTTTTGAAATACTTAAATGAAATAAATATTTTAAATATATGTAGTGGTGTTGTTTTATTTTTATTTTTAATTTCTTATTTAATTTTAATCAAATATTATAAGGAAACCTTACAAATATCGAAATGATATTAATAAAAACATAAATTTATACAAAAAAATGTTTCAATGTGTGATATCGTTATGACAGAGAAATGTGTTGATGTAAACACATCGTTACCAGAGCGAGGAAAATGAAAATACTTAATATTTCATTTTCTCGAACCGAACCGAACCAAATTGAACCCACTATAACAAGTAAAATAAATACGCTTACTCTCACTCAGCTTCACGCTGTATCCTGCACACGGTAGACTAGGCAGAGGGAACTTGGGAACCTAGTGTTAAGACACTCCGTTCCACTTCTGTTCCTCAGTTTCCGCCAAACTTGAGGCATTGCGTGTTGAGTCACAAAAGTCAACGCCGAGATTTGCCGTTTAATCGGAGCGATAAAATGAAAACATTAAATATAAACATAAACAAACTTTTACTTGAAAATATCAAATATCTCATTTCCTCGAGTGAGGAATGAAAAACCTGGAATGAAACCTTGTTTCTAATATTAGATTTTTTTTGACAAGGATGATATATTAACGGCAGAAAAAGATTTTATATTATAATTTTCCCTTATTTAATATTTTTTTAATATATTTGTTTAAGAGGCCTGTCGTGGCGCAGCGGCACAAGTTTGGGACTGTCAACGATAGGTTGTGGGTTCGATCCTCACTCGAGGAAATAAAATATTTAACATTTTCAATTAAAATATTTAATGTTTTCATTTCTTCGCTCTGGTTACAAGAAAAAGCACGGCGTTGAGTTCCGCCACTTGTTGAGGAGCGGAACGCGAGCGCAATGCCTCAAATTCGCCGGAAAGTTCGGAACGGAAGTGGAACGGAGTGTCTTAACAGTAGGTTCCCAAGTTCCCTCTGCCTACCCTGCCTTGTGCGGGATACAGCGTTAAGCTAAGTAGAGTGAGCTAATTATTCTATGAACGTAGACGTCGTGGGATTCTTTCGGCGTGTCAACAATGACAGGACATCAAACCTTGAAATTATATTTAAAATTAATACGACACTACTAACTATCTATGTAAGATTATACACTCAAATAATTTGTAATTACGTTTTTATGGCTGATTAATTTTGCAGTAAACAAAAGCTGTCAGAAACAGGCATCTATTTTAAGGTCAAACTCAAGAGTTATACGTACGTAGGAATCGTACTCGCTACCATCGTGCCAGATTGCGCCTTCTTTATTATTTTGAAGTAACTTAAATTTTACTAACCATTGCACGACGTGTGCACTCACACATATTCAATACTTTTCCTTTATGTAAATATATAAGAAAACGTTTTTATAATATGTATAAAACTAAATATAACTTAAAGAACAATTTAAGGCACATCATGGCCTTTAAAACGTTTAAAGCGTTCCTGTAGATTATTTTTGGTCCTTACCTTTTGAATTTTCGGCGAATTTTAGCTCTGAATAGTTTTTATCTGTTTATAAAGAGATGTTTTGATATATTATTTTTAGAAACAGTTTCAGTTCTATGAGTAGGTACCTATATAAAAAATTAAACGTAGCTTATACGCTTGTTATAACATATTTATATGTCAACTATTGACATGTTGATAGTTATTTAATAAAAATCAATCTCTCTTGACAAACTATGATTATAAGGAATTATAATTGCGTATCGAATATTTGTCAAAAAAAATCCCTACAGAAATACAACAACATAAATAAGTTGTAACAAGAATTTTGCTGAGCTTCATTAGAACGTATGGGCTAGTGATCAAAGCGCTTAGAAGGATTCCAAGAGATGTAGGTTTAAATACTGTTTAAATTCCGCAACGTTAAAACCTTTATAAGTTTTCTAAATAAATATTTTTTCTTTCCTTAGTGTGGATTGACATTTTTAAATTAGTTATCATAATAATCGTACTTATTACCGTATGTGTATATATTCAAAGAACACTGGTACTGAACATAATACATCAAAACTTCCGCTTGTCAATAGATACAAATCACTAAAAGATGTAATTCGTAGACAATTTAAAAAAAAAGGTTTAAGGAGAATCAAATAATAGTTATTTGAAATGGGTCTGACAAGGAAACTTTTAGTTGGGAAGTTTTCTCAGACGGACGTCGGCCATTGATAGCGATTTAACGAACAAACAGTCCATGACTGGCCATTACATCTATTGTTCTTTGAATTAAGTTTAGTTTCATATTAGTTTTTTTTATATATTTACTGGAGAGAGTTTTGAATTTGTGGTCGAAAACTACTGAAAAAACTTTACTTAAATCTTCATTGAAACGCGTCACTGGGTAAAATATAAGTGACTTCCAAATATAAATTAAAAAAAAATCACACATCTTCAATTGTCTTTATTAAAAATGTCCAACAAAAATATCTACTTGTAAAATATGGTATTTAGTAACTTATATATGAGTATATTTTCTATACCATTACTTATGTATGGGTGTGATACAAAAATAACGTCCACATCCTTCGTCGTCTTATAATAGACCGGACAATCTCAACCGCGAGAGCGGTCATTCGAGAACCAATAAATTTTACAAAGGCTCTGAATATATTTGATAAATGATGTAGATAAAAAAGCGGTGGCGCAGTTTCAAAGGTTTGTAATTATATACAACAAATATATTATACTACTTTATAGTATAACATATTTATTGAGACTGTTTGAACGACAGGCTGTGGGATCGATTCCCACACAAAGAAAAAAAATATTTATTATCCGCGTTTTGCACTCCGGTCTCTTTGCCTACCACGCTAGGGATATAGCGTGAAACTAAGTTAAGTTAAATAACATTGTGAAAATAACATTCTGTTAAATATTAAATAACATTCTATATACATTTAAAGCCAATATATGAGTCACAATTGTACTAACATCGTGAAGAAGTGCAGAATAATAATATTCACAAAAAAAACTCATATAGCAGGAGTAAAACTTGTATCCTATTGGTAAAGCACTCCGTTAAGCCACTTTTTTACTATTTCACGTTTCTGCCGAATTCAGGAGGTATTGCGTGTATTGGTATTGCGTGAGGTATTGGTGGCGGAACTCAACGCCGTGTTTTGCCTCGTTACACGAGCAAGGAAAAGAAAATACAAAATATTTCCATACATCGAGTGTCAACATACAATCTATCATTTTTACAGTCGCCTTGTGCCACAATACCGACCTCTAATGATATAATAGACCCCCCCATAAATATACATTAAATTGTAATAAAATTGTATAGCACACAGTACTCTTAAGTCAACGTACACTATTATATAGACTGAAATACACGTTGCCATGGCAACGCGTTATGTACGTGTCAACTGGTTCTCTAATATGTAATATCGGCTACCGCACTTTATCCAGTTTTGTTCATCCACAACTGGATGCTTTTACAGTCGCACGCTTGTGTCCTTGCTCCACTACCTGACTAATTTATGAAAATAATTTAACGACAGACAGATAGTTAGATCAAGGACCGTAGGAAAATAAAACGATTTATCAAAATCACTTTATTCCTACATCTTCACGGAATACTTACCGTGCAGCAGTAATATTTTTGATACAAAAACGTTATGATAATCTTTCAAAAATATACGAGTAAAATGTGACATAAGTTGGGCGCTAAGTACCAGGCTTGAAACCAAATATATCATCCTAATAGAGTAAGTCCAGTACGAGCTGGAAGTGCACTAACTTGTAAATATAATAAAGTCGATACGTAATGGATCGTATTAATGCGAGTGTTTTACAAAGAGCCTGAAATGTTGAATATACACCTACACTTGCTATCGAAAACCGAGACCTTTTTACTACACTCTACGCTTTCGGAAATAATATATATCAAAGAAAAGGTTGCTTATTATGCCTTAAAAAGTATCACAGTATATTTACATTGATTTATCATTTTTATAATATTACATCTTTATACTTTAACGATATAACATTCTTTCGTTTTTGGTAAAATATTACTAACATTCTTAAGGAGATACAATTATAGCGTAACAATATTTGTTGACTTTATAAATTTGTTTATTTCAGTACAACAGAAGGAGGTACACTGACACATCTTTATACGAAAAATATTTAATTACAATATAAAGGGAATAATTTCTATTCTTGTTCTTACTAAGCTGTCTAATAGGGATGAATTTAAAATATTCCATAATTAATTTCCTCAAGTAGGGATCGATCTCACGACCTGTCTCGTCTCCACTTGCACAATAAAATTATTAACCGCATTGTCCTGAAAGAAGCACTGGATATCGTTTATTGGAGAACTACAGTCTTCAATTTATAGTGTAGTATATACTTTTAGTATTAACATTTTGTTTTTGAATCTTTTTTCCCTACTGCCCACCGAAGTCGATGGAGGCAAATAAAAAAATATTAGATACGTACTAAATTTAAATTTAAACATTTCCCAATTCTGTCCTAAGTGTGGAATAACACAATAATATTACATACGTACTTAGCTTCACTATGCAGGGTAGACAGACGGAATTTGTAAACCTAATGCTAATTTCGTTTCATCCACACATTCCGCCGAATTTGAGGCATTGCGTATAGAGTGGTGGTTACGCCAGTGTGTCACATGCTTGTGCCCTTGCGCCAATACAGGCTCTATAACTCTTACCTTTACATTTATCAATTATCAATAATTAATCAACTCAACACAACTCAGCTTCACGCTGTATCCCGTACATGGCAGGGTAGGCAGAGGCAACTTGGGAACCTAGTGTAAACACACACCGTTCCACTTCCGTTCCCCACTTTACGATGAATTTGAGGCATTGCGTGTTGAAATATTAAATATTAAAATTGGAAATATTAAATATTTAATTTCTTCGAGTGGGGATCGAACTCACAACCTATCGTTTACAGTACACGCTTGCGCCGCTGCTCCACGACAGGCCTCATTTATTAATACAATATTAAATTTGTTATTTATATTTATCCATTTATATAGTTTTCTGTATAGTTTGTATGATTCCATTTATATAGTTTGTTGTATAGTTTGTATGATAATCTCTATGTATTTTTCTCTATGATTATAGAAAAATAAATACAACAAAACAGAAATTTATCATTTCATAAATAATGACATAGTCTGCGATTAGTAATTCTAATTCTGTTGATGCACGTGGCGCAATATTTCAGCACTTCTTTTGACGATACTGTACCGTGGTTGGTGGTAAGTGATGGTGGTAGACGTCTGTTTGGATCCATGATAGTCGTAGATTCGATGTTTACTTGAAAATATATGTATAAGTTCAACAAATATATATCCAAAGTGGAGTATAAAATTGAAATGATTTGCCAAACATGCGTCAGATGGAAACATTATAAACCTGCATACTCGTATTTAGAAGTTTTTAGTTTACCACTGTCTTAACATTTCTTTTCTTGCACATTCACATTAAAATTTATACAAGTGGAAAATAAGTTTTGTAAGAGGAATAGTTTGCATATATCGACGACGAGGGATTCTCCACAACAAAAAAGCACTGCCAATAAAAGAGGACGATTAAATCCTTTGAGGGAACGGCAAATGTTTCCTGTTTTCAATTTTGGCGTTATACATGTAAGCTACTGCCTGAAAAAAGCTGCGCTGTTTGTGGCTGTTGATGTGCTGTGAGTTCGATTCTCACTTAAGGAAATGGAATATTTAATACATTATCTCTAACAAGAGCACTCCTTATTGCAGACTACATTATATGACCCAAAATAGCGATTTGTGTTTGTGTGTTTGTCAGTTTATCGATTTGTCTGTGTATTTGTGAGGATTAATCTCAGAAATGTTTAACCAGATTTAAATGTAGTATAGTCATATCTATCATTAAATCCGATAGTATCCAACAACTTCCAACCCCTATCTGTACTATCCTCATTTAATAAAAAAAAAAATGGTCGTCGAAACCTTAAATAGAAACGGATCGCTTCGTTTATTATAAGTACTTTTACAATATTATATCTTACGAGTAAAATTAAAGAAATTTATATATTGAACGTTGCATTACAAGACATTTTTTTTAATGTTAAGTTAAAAATATTAAAGAATTTACCAAAATCGATTAAAGTATGACTTACTTAACATACACCTTAGAACTCACAACTTAAGAGACCGTACTTCTTATATGGGACAATGTAGTCCACATCGTCCACCCTTTACACGTCTTTGGAATAATATACTAGCTCCAATCTATAGCAAATGTATGATCCTAACTTATAAATAATGTGAACATGTAAATATTTGATTTAAAGTAAAAGCTCACTGAGTTCCTTGTGTTGTTTTTAGGTTTGAAATAAATTGAATGAACCGTTGGTAAGTTGTTTAACGTTCAAAAAATAATGATGTATATTCTTATTTTAAGTAATAGAATTTGAATTATGTTCAATATTAAATATGTTTAACAATATGTTAAAATGATACGGGTTCAAAACTCGCTATGTTCAATTTTTTATACGTTTTATTCTAGTTTTCTTTCCTAAAAGTATATAACATTTTAATGAAACGATATTTTCAGTTATAGTCTTAAAATAAGAAACAAATTTATAAAGAGTCATAATTTATATTTTAGTATGAAAATTGTTATTTCACATCTTATAGTAGGTCAAACACAGTCTTAATGAAAATTCACTTTGAGGCAATTTTTCAAGTGATTTAAAATACGTTTAACTTCAGCTCAAACAACTTGTAACGCGATGACTGTTCCATGCATTTTTCCTACATTAATGAAATTCATCTGCCCGTGCGCTATCAGACCAGTCAGACTGCCGGGTCACGGAAAACGTAGTACAAGCGAATAAAAATAAATATTATCGTCGTGATGCAGGGAAATACGCGATTGTAAATGCGACAGGTTGTAATTCCTGTATTTGTAGTACACGATCTGCCGCTATCGTGCAGACGAAATTAATTACGGAAATGAAACACAACTCCAAACTCATTATTGATAATAGATAACCACATTTTATAACGCTCAAGGCTTCATGATGGCCTCATGGCGCAGTCACACAAGCGTGCGGCTGTACGCCTGACAGGCTGTGGGTTCAATCCCCACTCGACAGAATGACATATATAATATATGCATTTCCTCTTCTTGGTTACGAGGAGACGCGCCGCGTTGAGTTCCGCCACTCAGCATGCAGTTCATCATTCGGTGGTAAATGTGAAACGGGAGCGTCTTAATATAAACGGAGTGTTTTAACACTAGGTTCTCAAGGTTCCTCTGCCTTTGTGCAGGTTACAGAGTGAAGCTAAAATAATTAATAAACAACGAAGTTAAAATTCAAATTTAAATAAGTTTTTTTTTCCAGCTTCACGCTGTATCCCGCACTAGGCAGGGTAGGCAGAGGGAACGGAAGTGAAACCTAGTGTTATGACACTCCGTTCCACTTCCATTCCCCACTTTCCGCCGAATTTGAGGCATTGCGTGTTGAGTGGTGGAACTCAACGCCGCGCTTTGCCTTCTTACCATTTAAATATGTAATTTTTAATTAAAAAAATCAAATATAACAAAATGAACTGGAATATTATTCTTCTGTTTTGTATATAAATATGTATTTACAAATATTTTTAACTTCCCTTCGGAATTAAACGTAAATCTTATCATAAATTTATCAATATTTATCATAAGATTATTTATTAAATTCAACAAAAAATATAATAAAAAATACAAGCGAAATTTCCCTGATCGCATTCTATAGGAAAGATATCGGTTATAATAGTATTTCCATACATAACTATCGACGCTAGTCACAATACTCACAATACAGATTAGAAACAGTTCACAACAACTGTGCGACAGTCTGCAACGTGTTAGCTCGTCTACGGTTCACTGCGTGAGACGAGTTTTATCAGTTTGTTCGTTCAGTTATATTTACAATTGTATTTAAAGTTTTTATATGTATGTTGCTGTATCAAATATTTGGGAAACAGCTTACATTTTTGCAGCTTCAAATAGCAGAGGCTAATAGCGAACAAAGTGTTAAAATACTTCGTTCTCATTAAGACAGTTCCGCTTCAAACATTCCGCTGAATTTTTGAGACATTACGTATTAAGTAGCGTAACTCAACGCCACGCTTAGCCTCGTTACCAGAACGGAGAAATGAAAAAAATAAATAATTCACTCTCCCAAGGTAGAATCGAACCCACATCCTTTCATATTTACAATCACACGATACTGCCCCTGTGACGCGACGCCTTTTATATAAAAAAATACTATATAGGTACTTAAATAATAGCTTCATAAAAGAATAAAAGTATTGCTTAAACAACAAATTACGATGAAAAGCTTGCCTCACCACAGCTCTCCTAAGCAGCCTCTTAAGAAATCTTCCATACTATACGTAGGTACGGATAATTAAATACCGTAAAGTGAAGCAAAACTTCACTATTTATCTTACATAATGCAAGGCCGGCAGAGGGAACCTACCGTTAATTTACTCCGTTGCCGTTGAGACACATCCGTTTCCCACTGGAAAAATATCTCGGGACGCATTGCTTTGCTCGTGTCAGGCAAACTCAAATGATTTCCGCCAAAACTCATTCGCTTTTGTTCTCGTTTCCAGAGCGAGGAAATAGAATTATGAAAAAAATATTTCATACACACTATTCACATAAACTAGTTCATTATCTGAGATATTAAAAAAAAATGTGTAACTTTCAAGAACTTAAATAAAAAAAATCTTAATCGCCATTTCTGGAAGGAAACTTTAAAGCCGCGCCACGAGATTGCGACAGCGTAATCGATGCTCAGCGATGAATCACGGATTTTTTCACAGATTTAGTTCTTTGTAAGTCTGCTCAAGCGTTCTCAACTAACAATTCCTTTCCTTATTTGAACTTTTATATTAAAAAAGAGCATTTCTTACAAACCAAATCACAGTGAACTTTAAAGATTGAAGTACACGATGTCGCATGATTTTTAAATTATTTTTACTGTAAGTAATATTATTCTACTAGATGACCTGGCGTAGCGTTTACACTTATTAATATTTATATTTTTTTTTTTCAGCTTCACGCTGTATCTCGCACGAGCGCACGAGGCAGAGTAGGCAGAGGGAACCCGGGAACCTAGTGTTAAGTCACTCCGTTCCACTTCCGTACCCCACTTTCCGCCAAATTTGAGGCATTGCGTGTTGAGTGGCGGAGCTCAACGCCGCGCTTTGCCTTATTACTAGAGCGAAGAAAATGAAACATTAAATATTTAAATTGAAAATATTAAATATCTCATTTCCTCGACTGGGGATCGAACCCAAAACCTGTCGGTTACAGTAACACGCTTATGCCGCTGTGCCACGACAGGCCTCATTTTATTTATATAAAAATAAATTCAAAATAGAAAGCTATAGTCAGTAAGATATTAATTTCAAATAAATATCTTAAAGGCTCTAAGGTTTAAAAGTTGCTAGACTTTAATTCTCTTTAACTAATAATCGTGTCTGTCAAAGTATCTTTTTATTCAAAAGATTCTATGTCCTTTCTATATACCTTTGACAATATGTGTACATAGTTTCTTGACGATCGAAGAAGTAGTCTCGGTGTTAAAACGTAACAAAAGAACTTTTCTAAAGCGTGACGTATACAAAAGCAGTTATTATTATTATATATATCTTGACTTTCCCAACACTACGACGCAATGATTATAATAATATGTCTTTTTTGGTACTAATGTAATTTAATAAGAAGTGATGGCCGTTTCTGTTACTTATATGTATGTATTATTTACAGTACAAGACATTTAAGTATCGTCCAAATTGATTTCTTTCACTAGCTTCACGCTGTATATAGTATACAGCAGCGTAGGCAGATAGAACTTGGGAACTTAGAGTTAAGACAATTCACTGCCATTAAGATAATATCGTTTGTTATTTCTACCCAATTATGGAGGCTCTGTGTGTTTAGTAGCAGAACTCAACGCCACTCTTTGTCTCGTTGCCAGAGCGAAGATAGGAATATATTAAACGTTTCATTTCTACGACTCGGGATCGCACCTACACTGTATCTATCATGCTACAGTCACTATAGCTATCATGTACCTGTCATGTCTCTTGTTTTTGCTTTTATATCACAACTGGTTTTGTAAAGGTAAAACAATTTGAAAACAACACAGATAATAGTATATGATCCGTATACATATAACATCCATATAACAACCTTATTATATTTTATGTCGGGTCTCTATCGAACACGGCGACGACAGAAGCTGTTTGATGCAAACCAACTCTCAACGAGGTTGTCTCCTAAAATAAGTCAGTAAATAGACTTCCAATGTTTCCTACATACTTTACGTAATTTATATTTTTAAGCATTTTAGCATTGGTGAAACATTGTCTTATATAGAAATATCACACATTAATGTTTAGCTAGCTTTTACATGCGGTTCCTCTTGCACGGTACAATGAAAATAATTATGAGCTGTGTATGGCACATCTTAAGAGCACCGTAACTCTGGTCGCAGGTATATTAAGTGGCGATGACACTTTTGTTAATATATTTGATGGATATTCCACACTTAGCAACGTATAAATATTTAATTGAAATGAAATTGTATAAAAATTTGAACGAAGTTATCTCCCACGCCTCTTAGAAACCGTCCAAGTGCTCTGACCGAGTCAGCTATACGTTCTCATCAAGTTACGTAGAAAATCTAATAATTACGACACTATCACAATCAATCAAAATAATTTAGCTTCACACTCTGTTCCTAGCGGGGTAGATTCAGCCAAGAGAGGCAACGGAGCGCAAAACGCTACAGTCTCGGCATACTTCTCGCTCTCGCTTCGTCCGCTGTCATCGACTTTTCTACCAAACTCGCTCTTACGCTTTATAATGCTAAATTGTTAAATTTATCATTGAAGAACTACATCACATTTATTAATTACTATCTTACTTCACGAGGAAAATAAATTCTGTTGTTAAACATTTTTTCATATTTACTTTTTGAATTCCGTTCTTCAAAAGAAAAAAAAACGAATCTCTTCTCCGATCAATTTTTTGTCCGTTCGCCTTTTGTTTGTTGTTTGATAAAACTTACACCGATGATTTACGTCAACGGTCCCATAATAAAGCTTCTAAATCAACATAATCAGGAGATACGAGCCTTAGTGTATTGATTTTTTAAAGAAATCTCTTCCAGCTAACCAATGGAATAAAAACCACGGCAAATATTATAAAAAAGGAAAAAAAAGCACTATCAAGTACATACATATAATAAAACATACATACAAATAAGTACATATAGTACGAATAAATTCATACATACATTTATCCATATATACAATCATATATACTTTAATATTTATAGCTTTTAAAAATAATCCCAATGGAAATACGAGAGATCTTTGAAATCGTCGAATTTTGGAAGAATTGGTACAATATATCCTTACAAAGCTCAAAAGAATTCACCGGCAGCCGTAAATGGTAGTTTAATCCTTTATTGCTTTGTTCAAAAGCGTTTATCTGAAAAAAATATATTTTCTTTTTTCTCTCCTTAATGGTATTTATTTATCTTTTTTGACTCGACGTAAAGTAAATATATTTCCATTACTTACGAGTACATAGTCTTAACATATTTCTTACGTATTGCTTCACGCACATAGCAGAGGCAGCGGGAACATTTACACACTTATGTTTCCCGCTTGCCGCCGAATTTGATGTATAACGTGCTGAGTGGCAAATCTCATCACCGCGCTGTACTTTGTAACCGGAGCGGGAAAGGAGAACGAGAGAAGATCGAACCCACACACTGTCACATTCACAGTACCATGATGCTCGTGCCGCTGCGCCCGTGCCCCCACGACAGGCCTCGTCTATATTATTTATAATATTAATATGATATTATGATACAAATTGTCATCAAATACCAATTAGCAGATAAACAGTGAGAGCACATATTGAATATGTGGCTAAAATATCTATATATTTTCTACCACTAGACTAGTAACAGACATTCGAACAAGAGATACGTGGAGTACTCGTAAGTTCGTGGAGTACATAAATATTGAAATAAAATATTCGTGTCATAAATAATATCCAAGAAAACAATAAACTATGAAACTGCCATTTACAGTTCGATACCTAATTCAATTACGGCTTATAGCGACAGCTTTTCCTCTTCCAGCTTCATGAGTTACAGATTTATTCAATATCGTTGTTACAGTTTATATATATTTTGAAATTGTGGCGCAGGAGCACAAGCGTGTGACTGTAGATGTGAGTCGTTAGTTCGATTTCCACTTGGGGAAATTGTAAATGGGAAGTATAAAATAGTTAATAATTTAACACTCTAATGTCTTCAGAACCGAAACTATGGAACGGAAGCATCTTAATAGAACCGGCGAGTCTTAACACTAGACTGAACTAGCGTGGATTTAAACATCTATTGTACTACAGTAATAATAAAAATGGAAATTAACACAAAATAAACCTATAAATTATCACCTCAAAGGAGAAAGAATATAAATTATTCTAAAAGACTTTGGTAATTACTGATACCTAAGATTGTATTGTTATTAATAACAATTGGTAAAAAAAAGATTTTTTAAAGTAACTTATGTTTTTTTTGTCATTTTTATAAAAAACTGTGCATCTATGTTCAGGACGTCGTTGATTAGTAAACGTGGTATGGTTATAAATGGGATGGTTGTAGGTTCAATTTAAACTCGGAGGAATGAAGTGTTTAATCTAATGTTTCGAGTATTTTAAGAAAAGTGGTACACAGAAGTCTCCTCATGGGTGGAGAGTGTTTAAAGACTAACTATGTAGGTTCCTTCTACCGAGTAGAATTTTTTTGCAATAAAATATTTAAATAAAAAAATCCCTCCGACCCAAAGGTGACTACCTCATCATAGCAAAGTACTTGTGGTTTCTAAGCTTATTCATTCAGGAGCTACGGTGCTACATATATACATATGATAAACATGTCAAATAAATATATTTATTTTTTGTACGTAGGTGGTTAAAAATACTTTTAATTTTCAAGCAAATACAAATTGGGACATTTTCAATTTTGTCGAACTCATAAATAGGTTAAAGGTCCTGACACCTGAACCTGCCACTTGGAAACCGTCCAAGCGTTCTGACCAACTAAGCCATACGTTCTCATCCAGCTTCGTCGAATTTTTTTACGCTTTTTGCAACTTACATATTTATGCTAACAATGTATCTTTGTTTTCTAAGTATGGAATATACAATTAAAAATAGTCAATAGATTAAATAATAAATAATGTGTAAAATGTAAATTTATATAAGAATCTACATCCTAGTCACACTCAGCTTAACGCGGTATCCCGCTCGTAGCAGGTAGACAGAGGGAACTTGGGAACCTAGAGAATTTTAAACATTTCAATTGAAAAAAAATTAAAAAAAAATTTATTGCATCGGGTGGGGATCAAACCCACTACCTATCTCTTTATCCTTTTTTGTTTTTTTTTTTTTTTTTCGCGGGTAGACGCCAAAGTGTATAGACGTGTGTTTTTGGGAGCTCTATAATATTTTTGTCAAATTAATAGAAATTAAGTGTACTTATGTGTTAAAATTTATAAAACTGTGCTAAGTTAATTATTACTAAACTTTCTTACACATTTTCTACGCTAAATAATTAACATAACTATGGAGACACCAGTGAATCAACTTCTCAAGAATATGGAGGAGCTTTCCTCTATGTTTTCCTCTAGAATGGGCGAGTTTGAGAAGAGCCTATCTAAGTCTGGTTCTGCGGCTTCAATACCTACCGTAAAAAACTTATCAGCTGAATTTAAAATGTTCAAGACACTTGTTTGGAAGTCCCTTAGCCTACTTAAATCACAAGTAGAACTTATTGCACTAGGCATGGATCGCCTGGAAACACAGAGGAAGGTTCTTTTAATTCACTGTGTTACAGAAGAAGAGAATGAAAATGTGCTGCAAAAGGTAACCAGTATATTATCCAGCCAGATGAAGTTGTCAGACAAGATCCACAGTATTTGAATCCTGACACAGATTGGAGGTTAAAAGGGACAATCACGGCCAGATCTTGTCAGATTTACTAATATACAACTCCGTTCAAGTGTCTGGAAGGCTAAAACAAAATTAAAGGGTACTAAAATAACAATAACTGAATTCCTAACTAAGGCGCGTCAAGAGGTTTTTAATGCAGCCCGTCAGCATTATGGAATAAAGAAATGCTGGACATCTGATGGGGTAATAATTATATTACTCTAACAAATCCAAATGTAAAATTTTATCGCTGTCTGAACTTCAACAATTGTTATTAAAAGAAGGGTCTGCCATGAAATCCAATGACAACAACTAAACGCATATTCATTGTCTTTTTTTTTACCATCTCAACTTTGCCGGTTTTTACTTGATATTTTTATTCTTATTAATAGCCTTTGAAGGGTATATTTATATCTTTTTGTATTTATAAGCTTAATTTTGTACATTTATAGTCATTTCGTAAATAGCTGTGACAACCTCAGTAAATTGACAACTGACAGAAACTTGTTTACATGTTGGATCGTTTATGTCACAGACTAATAATATTGTTAATTGTCATTTTTTATCTTTGTATTAATCACTTTTTATCGTTGTATTGTTTCACTACGTTATGTTCTATTTTATTTTTTTTTGCTGTGACTTGTTTATTTATTTATCTAAATTATCATATCAGTATTGTAACCGGTAAAATTGTTAATTATTACTTCTTAGCGTAATTCACTTTCTAATCAACTTGTGCACGTGGATTTTCGTAAATTTTTGTAGTATATATATATATATATATATATATATATATATATATATATATATATATATATATATATATATATATATATATATATATATATATATTGTTGTACTGTTGAATATCACGGAGGACATTCGGAGTGCTATGGACAACACCAAGCTCACCGTAATGGTTCTACTGGATTTCAGCAGCGCTTTCAACTCTGTCGGTTTTGATATACTTCTTGGCACTCTTCGCGCATCTAATCTTTTTACTTCAGTGATGAAATGGTTTTACTCTTATCTCTTCGGTCGTCACCAGTGTGTTAAATCCAACGATATTACATCGACGTGGTTAGAACTCACTGCAGGCGTCCCTCAAGGCGGCGTTCTTTCTCCACTTCTGTTTTCCATTTTTATTAATAACATCTCTAAAGTCATCTCTTCTCCTTACCATCTGTATGCAGATGACGTGCAGTTATACCGTCATTGCTACTTGAACGAATTGCCTGCGGCTATTACAGCTTTAAATAAAGATCTTACTGCCATTCAAACCTGGGCTAAATCTTTTGGATTGCTAGTTAATCCAAAAAAATCGTAAGCAATTATTGTTGGCAGTAATAAGCTAAGAGCTAAAATAAATTGGAACACAACACCGAAAATTCTATACTCAGGAATTGAAATCTCATATCGTAATACATTTAAGAACTTAGGCTTAACTATTGACTGTAATATGTCCTGGATATCACATATTAGTGATATCAGCAAACGTATGCATTTCTCCTTCCATACCCTCAAGCGTCTCCAATATTTCCTCCCTCATAAAACCAAAATTATGCTAGCGCAATCTCTTCTCCTGCCCATTCTGGACTACGCCGATGTCTGCTATCTGGATGTAACCGAGGAGGTACTCAATAAGCTAGAACGTCTTCAAAATCTCGCCATTCGCTTTATTTATGGCCTATGTAAGTACGATCACGTTTCTCAATTTCGAACTCAGCTGAATTGGCTCCCAATCCGACTTCGCCGCGACATGCACATCCTTTCACTCCTTTTTAAAATCCTTAATTTTCAAAATTTTCCTCCTTATTTACGCTCCCGTTTTACAGTACTTCCTAATCCCACACGCTCTGGGCGGTCTTGTGTCATACAGACACTTGACGTACCTAAAAGTAACACCAAATTCCTGCAAAAATCCTTTTCTTTTTATGCCGCATCCCTATGGAACAAACTCCCTAAATCCATTCAGAAAAGTAATTCCATAGTTTCCTTCAAGCATAAAACTAAAAAATATCTACTGGCTACTTTAGACCTCAGACAGTGGTGATGAATTCAATAATCGCATTATCGTCCCATAAATAAGTATAAGTTTATTTATCAAATGTATATGTATATGTATGTATGTACGTGTATGTATGTTTATGTTATATGTGTATTCTATTTATATTGTTTGTAATATATAGTATATAATATATGTTTGTATATTATTTGTATATTATATTTATTATTTATATTTATCATATATATGTTTTTTTTATAATATTTATTGTAGAAATATTGTATTCTTTTTTTTTTCATAAATTGTACTTGGTGTTTATTTCCCGCTTAATGTCACTCATCCACTTCCACTGGTTGGCTGGAAGAGATCTCTTACAGAGATAAGTCCACCTTTGTACACTTTTATTTTCATTTTAATATTTCTTATGTACCTATTTAGTACAATAAAGTATATTATATATATATCTCATTTAAAGTTACATGTTTGTGCCTGCGCTACGATAGAATCAGATAAGGTATGATAAAAAAACAATAGTACCAATAAACAGGAGGAAACATGTCTCTCTATATTTTTTTGCACGTAGTTCTCTTGAAAATCTGAGAACAAGTACATTACATGTACGGTATTCCTTAAAGAAATCATGGAAGATGATACCGAGTATAGTATTATGATGTTGCGTCATATTAAAATAACTTACCAGTGTATAATTTAACGAAATCTGAAGTCTGTCGATGTTTCTAGTACTACGGGAATTTTAATTTTACACTTATTATTACATAACTAAAGAGAAATTAGAGGCCTGTGATATTGTTAAAGCGACAAGATAAGAAAAAAACTCGCCATGCCTCAAATTCAGTGTAAAGCAGAATATTTAATATTTTAATTTCCACTCATAAGGTAATATTAGAAGAATTTAGCGGAAAGTCATGAAGGGAAATGTTTCAACGGAAACAGAGTGTTCCCTCTTCTTACTTTATACTCATATATGTGTGGCACTGCGTGAAGTTATACAGAAATAAGTGATGCGTATTTAGAACGACAGAGTGGCCAAATTTCGAAAACCTTGCTTTATTTTGGGCGTTCCCGATAAAGTGATAGTTAAATTTTAATTGCTATAGCTATTAAATCACTTATATCTCTAATTTGTTTTTTGTGAATCAAAAACTAATGAGTTCAAATTACTCACAATGTATTTATTTATTTAAAAGATGACATTGAAACAAATATAGTATAAAATTTGAAATATTCTTTAGGTGAACCGGTGGAAGAATTTCGGAGCACACCTGTTTATTTATTTAATAGTGACGTACGCCTTCTTACAAGCTTTTATTAAAATTACCGTGTTAGTATGAGTGTTATGTTATGTAAAATATTGTAAGCTCAGCCGTGTGATTCCGGCTTAGAATGGGATCACCCTGGTACTGATGGTGTCGTAAGAGGTGACTAAAGTAAGTGTGGTGGAGTCACGTTGTCAGCAATGACAACACGCATGGGTAGACTTGACCGGATTGTTACCACCCCCGACATTATCCCAATGCGTTTCGCATTGGGATAATGTCGGGCCCCGGTGCCAATCCATCTTAAGGACCGGCAACGCCTCTGTAGCTCCTCTGGTGCTACACGGAGCCGTGGGCGACGGTCATCACTTACTATCAGATGTACCCGTACGCTCGTTTGTCGTGTCTTCTCTATAAAAAAAACCTGAAAAACTAACTGAACTACTGAAATAACCTGAAATACTCATTACAACTCCAGTTTGTGTCAGATGACAATGAAATTACATATAATTAATACTGTACTTCAATTCAGTACGAACACTGCAATCATATACAAAATAATAAATTTATACGAAATATGAAATTAAAGGGTTAGTAATAAATAATATTTTACAACAATGTAAGTTTTCAATTTTATTTTATTATACCTAATCTATTCACGTAAAAAATTACATAAAGGATTATAAACACAAACATTAACAAACATTTAGTAGACGGAGAACAATAATGTTGTTAATGCAAAATAAATGTATATTGGTATAATGAGAAACTCAACAGTTGCTCTTTACAAAATATCAACTTGAATAAATATATAACATAATTAACTTCCTGAGTGAATACCAACAGCATTTAATCCCACGCATTCTTATCACGCTAATATTCTTGAATTGAATAATATGCTTTGTCCAAAAATATATTTTAACATTCACTATAATTTTTTGAAGTGGCAAATCTAAAATCACTTATGTAATTTTATTATAGACACGTGTACCATGTCCTATAAAAGATTTTCTAACTTTTTGAAGACAAAAACTAGGAGTGATCAGCTTGTTTTTTCTTCCTGTATTGATATCATATCTACCGATGCTCTTTAAGTAATTGTGGATATTTTACCGAACAAGTATTATATTTATGTACTATGATGCAACCAAGCTTCCACGCAGTAATTGGCCCAAAATACTTTGTACAGTGTCATATAATTGGATTGCGTCTGTACGAACATTTTGATTGCCGATAAAATGACACTGAGAATGGAATGATAACTTTCTAATATCATACTATTAATGTAAATGTGAATGTAAATTTGTTTGTAAACTAAAATCTTACGTACGTAAAAACTCGGCCAAATTCTGTTTCAATAACTTTGATTTTGTTTTAAGGGGCTGTTGCTTGACTTACTTGTTTTGTATCTGTTGCATTGTGTGCGCAAGTTGACTGCGTTGAGTGATCAAACTGACGTAAATAAACATTCAGGTCCACAGTCCACAACGCCGCAGACAGACAGGACGAATTTGTATAACCCCACTTATTACGTCGGGTGTAAACAAAGATAAATAATACATTAAAATATATATATATAATATAATAATTATTTTTTATCAGTTCTCAATAAATATGAATAAATCATAAATGTCATGTCATTTAGCACATATTACTCGTATATGTTAATATTATCATAAATGTGATAAGTATATGAGCAATATGTACCGTAAACTAATGTTCTTCTACAATTATATATTTTTTATAAACGGATTATTTATTATGTTAGGAATTGTATTATTTTTAATTGATAAAAGTGAAGTAAAATATAATTAATTTAATTTACATTATTATACAGTCGTATAGAGAACAGCAAAAATGAGTAACGAGTCAGCGTCTCTTCTGGAAATTATTGGTGTTCTGTAAACAAAGTTAAATATAATTAATAAATATTCACCTTCAATTTCAACTGGAGGAGGTCAGTCGTTGCGCAGGAACCGGTGTATGTGCGACAGGTTGTGCACTTGCAGTCGTGGAAATAAAATATATCTCGCACACATAAAACACTCTGCCACTCGACACACATCGTCTCAATTTCGCTTGTGGTGGGGAATAGAAGTGCTTTATTGGGAAGGGAGTGTTTAACACTATGTTCTCCTCCGCCTACCCCATACACCACATGCATCGTAAAATAGAAAAAAATAATATTAACATTGAAATATCTAATACCGTAATAAATAATGTTTTTAAATTCATAATTAATTATCGATTTAAATTTACTTTATAAATGGCATTTTATAGTAAAGGATGTAAGCGTATTATAAAGAAACTGGTTAATAATCATTTGCGTGGTTCCGCAAGACAAGGACAAGACAACGTTGTATTACCACGTAGTGCCTCTAAAATATGTAAATCGGGAGACTAAAGTTTGTAACATTCATTTTAGGCAACCAATGCATTATAACTTTAGATATTTTCTTAACTGTCAATAATAAAAAAACAGACCCTGCCTTAATAGAACAAAATTAAATAGATATTATCAATAAACTTATTACAATATATATTGTTGATAAAACGTACTTGGAATGCCCCTCATTTTTTCCATCTCTTCTGGCGTATAATCAGCGAACTTGTTTATACCAAAAGTAGCACTGGTACTCTCAGCATTCAATTTATTTATTCGATGTAAGGACTTCACGAAAGCTTCATAATGTACCGATCTATCAGCTTCACTCTCGTAGTGCCGGTCGAAGTCACTGATGAATTTTTCGAATAATGCCGGGGCGTCATTGACGTCGTAGTGTGTCTTATCACCGCTAGCCATAGCGACCGCGACGAGCAGGACAATGCAACTGAGTGATTTCATTATTAACGCTGTTTTCCTTATGCGCCTGACCAGTCAATGTAATCATATGTAGAATGACTATTACCAAGATTCACCGGACATATTTATAGGTGAGCTGTGTGAGCGTAGTAATTGAGTTTGTGTTTATAATTTTAATCACAGGTACAGGTGTGCGACTGTAACCGCGTAAGGTTGTGGGTTCAACGTGCATTCGATAAAATGAAATATCTTGTAATTCTATTTCTTGGCTCTGGTAACAAACCAAAGCGTGGCGTTGAGTTCCACCATTCTATACTCAAACGAGGAGCTGAAACGATAATTTTCTCATTTTTGTTATTTCAGATATGATTTTAAGAACTATAAAAATTTATTTATAACAAATTACAACTTACAACCTTTTCTACATTAGAACAAATATTCTGATACAAGTAATAGAGGAGGCCATAACATGGCCTAGAAAAACAAAAAAAAAAAGAATAATGTGTGATAAATATATGGTTTTTAGATTAAATAAAAACCTTGTGGTATTTGTTTATTGAAGGACTTCCTTTGAAAACGTTAAGTTTTTGTTTTTCCTTTCTCGATAAATGGGCTATCTAACACTAAAGAAGTTTTCAAATCGGATGATATTTTTATAAATAATTCTTATCCTAATGAATATGTTATTCATCAAAAGTATTTAATTTAAAACAATATTGCTCTTAACATTATTCGATTTAAATGAATACGGCTACTATCTAGTTTTCAAACTCCTAAGTGATAAGATTTAAATAAACTTAACGTTTAACTTTTTATAGCAAAACAATGTGTGCCGAGTCAGCTAGTCTATGTACGTGGTTCAACTGATCAACTTATTGATTTATATAGATTAAATGACATATTGAGGCCCAGTGACAACTGAGTGTGACTCAAAACGCGACAATTGCGGCTTTAAATGTATAAGGTGAGAAAAAAGATTACTCGGTGTTCATAAAGCTTGTGATGTCGATACTGCCCACTCTGATAATGAGGCAAAGCGAGAGTCATGCCAGTCAACCTGCAACCCCGGGACTGGAGTTTCTTAATATTTGTATATAGATTCACATATTTTCTCGGCACGCCCGCGGCACTGCGACATGTTCCGGATAAAGAGATATATATTTTTATAATTCCAAAATATATTTTTTACTACTTCACTTGGTATTTCACAAATTGGAGGGTATAGAGAGCAAACTTGGGAACCTTTAAGATACTCCAATACCGTTAAGACTTCCGCTAACGACATTCCACAGAAAGAGGCATTGCGTATTGAGTGACGAAACTCAACACTGCGCTTTGCCTTGTTACTAGAGCGAGGAAATCACAATGTTAAATATTTCAATTCCTAAAATAGAGATCGAATTCAAAAACTGTCACATTTACATTTGCATAAATATATTTTCTGAAACATAAAATAGAATTCAGAAAAATAATATAATCCAACAACAGGAATCTTTACATTGATTTACGAACGGTTTACGTACTATTGTTCTCAGTTTTATTTATTACTTTTATCTTTTAACAGCCATAGATAATGAATTATGTCTAAATTCTAGAAATAATAACTCGCATGTCATTAGTGAATTCTTTACTACAATATAAGAGCGATAACAGAATTGTTTAAGGACAGCGTTGAAACAGTTAAAGAATGTTATTTTATATATGTTTATTATTTATTACCAGAGCGGAGAAATGAAACATTAAATATTTTAAATTAAAAATATTAAATATTTCACTTCTGACTTGGGATCCAGAATCTGTCGGTTACAGTCACACGCTTGTGCCGCTGCGCCACGACAGGCCGCGTTGTTTATACTTGTCTTGTCTTGTCTGTCTTTTGGTAAAAATATTAATAAAGAATGCCTTCTTTATTAATATTTTTTTATTCTTGCTTGCAAATTGTGCATCTGAATATGAAATAATATTTTTTCTTCTGATTTAACGCTGTAACCAGCACGACGTAGCAGGCGGGCAGAGGGAACCTGAGTGCCTAATGTTAAGACGCTATATTCCCATCAAGATATTCAGCCTAGTCCTCCAGGCATTGCGAGTTGCTTGACGGAAATTAATGCCAATAATAGATAAACAGATATTTTACTAAATATTATTTAAATAAGTATTAATGACTCCGAGTACAACGTATTCACATTAGCAGGGATGTCAATTAATTACGTCCATTTAAAGCTACGGGTCCGCTGACCTAATTATATTGTCTAATTCTAATCTACATTCGCTTTAATTTTTGACCGACCACTTTTTTCAGAAATGAAGAAGTTCCTTATTCGTTAATTGTCCTTTTTTTGTCTGTCGATTTCTCCGTCATATGTGGACCAATTTAAAAAAAAATGTAGAACGATCATATTTACCTGCAGCATCACTAAAGTCAAAAAACGGAAATGTATGTAGACTAAACTACCTAAGTCTGTCAGACATAGTTCTTACTTCAATATTAATTAAAAAATCCAAAAAAATAGGAATTCCTTACAAATGTACATTACCTTCTTTTTGATCACAATAAATCACACAATTGAAGATGAGTATTATATTACACTTCTCGAGCAAACATAATGCTGAATCCCTATAACTTTATTTAAATTTATTGATAATTAATAATTTTAACATTTAATATATTAATTGTCAAAATTACAAAAAAGTCTACTTTATCTGTGAAAGAGTGTGAGTTCTTTAATTACAAAGAATTTTATTTCTCCAGCTATTTGTTTCAAGGAAATCAAAAGAGTCATGATATTGTGTAAGGTTCATTAGCTAAGATATTGTATTAGGTTGTAATTATTAATTATTAAATACTATGTAATATACATCCATTATCACATCATACATTAATAATCAATTTATAATATTAAGATATTTTCAATAAGGTCAAATAACGTTCCATTTAAACATTATTTAAATGGCAATACAGATATGAGTGCTTCTAAAAGTATAAAATGGGATGTGACAGTGGAGGTAGGTTCAATTCTCTCTCGACTATTGTGTCAAACGTTTGAGCGATATAAAAATCTGAGAATATCGTAATAAGTATTTTATTTAAAACAAAAATAAGCATAGATCCTTTATCTCAGAAGCGGGATAAGGCTTTATCGCCCACAATTGAAACATTTATAAATATTAACGATTGTAATTTAATTACCAAATGGACAAAGTCAGCGATAAAAGTAAGCGCAAGCAGCGGAAACGTCGTCATGACCGAAGCGAAACACGTGAGCAGCGGAAAAGTCGATCGAATGATAGCTCATTGGACTCTCTCCGAGTTAGAAGCCGCAGTTCCCACGGACAGCATAAGAAACGTCGAGATCAATCGAAAAGGAAACGCAGCCGTGGCCGTCACCGCAGGCGGAGCAGCAGTCGTAGGAGACAGGATCGTCGCCGCCGTAGCTGGGACTCGGAAAGCAGACGCAGCACGAGAGGTAGAAGTGGACGTCCAGAATCTAGCCGCGAGCGTTATACACCACCAGCAACTGATCATGTGAGTACTCATGTTCTTAATAATGACACACGGGCTTTTCTTACCACATTAGTAGAAACTTTGACTAAAAATAGACCTCCGAGTAACAAATTCCCTATGCTGGGTAACGTGATTCCCGATTTCGACCCTATGGTCAAAAATCAAACCATAAACATGTGGATAAGTAAGGTTGAAGAGTGTGCGCGACTATACGGTTGGGGGGAAGATCAAATAATTCACTATGCTTTGCCTAAACTGATAGGTGTCGCAAAGACATGGTACCAAGCCCTCCCAACCATGTCGTATTCGTGGTCAGAATGGAAGACTAAGTTAGAGGAATCCTTTCCAAGTAACGAAGACTATGCTGAATTATTAACCGAGATGCTATCAAAACGTGTCAAATTTAACGATTCTTTGGAATATTATTTTTATGAGAAAATTAATTTGTTAAATAGATGTGAAATAGGGGGTAGACGTGCGGTTGATTGTTTATTGTACGGTATTGAAGATCGATCCTTGAGATTAGGGGCGAAAGCTGTGAAGTGTCATGAACCAGAACAAGTTCTCAAATATTTTCAATCAATAAAGCAACCGCCTCGCGAATCTGATAGAACAAAATTTAGCCATGAGAAGCGAAATAATACTACCCTCTCGTTGCCAATAAGTAGTTCTAAGCAAATGAGTAACAGTGAAACTAGGTCCTCTAGATCTCAAAATAATACCTCGATAGTATGTTTTAATTGTAATGAAGCCGGTCATTTTAGTTCTAGATGCACAAAAACAATACTAAAATGTAATATTTGTAATAGATTAGGTCACTTGTCTATTAATTGTCCGAGATTGCCTTCTGATTCTATTAGTAGGGCCGATAAACTTAAGGATAAAAACGTTATGCGTATCAAGACATGTATGACTGATGACAGTAAATATTTAATACTTTTAAAACTCAACGGCAATCTTATTCAAGGCTTCGTGGATTTAGGTAGTCAATGTACCTTAATTCGACACAGTGAGGCAGTTAAGTTAGGAATCGTATGGACAGAAAATAATTTGCCAACCATGAGGGGTATAGGTAGTAGTATAGTAATACCATTGGGTGTCTCTAACGTCACTATTGAAATTCAGAATATTGTAGAAGAAGTCAATGCTTATATTGTTGATGACAATGTTATAAAATATTCAGTTCTTATTGGACATAGTTTTACCGAGAAACCAGGTATAATCATTACTAAAACTACAGATTCTTTAATATTTACACGAGATTGTTCCGTTAAATTGCAACTATCTCTAAAAACAGATGTTATTTTACCCCCTAAGGAAATGTTTATATTACCATGTATTACCACGAATAAGTATTCGGGTTCGTTTCTCGTTAGTGGTTCTATACGGGGTTCGTCGCAAAATGAATATTATTTGATGCCGGGTGAATACGATATATATAGCGGCGAAAGTAAAATATTGGTGCAAAACTTTAGTGATAATACAATTTGTTTAAAGCAAGGTTCACTTATTACACGAGCTATTGTCAGAGATCACTTGAGCATAAATTTATTAGATTTTGATAATCTTAAGACTGGCTTAACAATTAATTACGGTAAACAACTAAACGAGAATGAAGTTAACAGATTTAAAGGATTACTTAAAAGTTATGATACATGTTTCTCGGGGAACTTAAATGATTTAGGGTTGACTAATGTAGTTCAAATGGAAATAGACTTAAACGATACGCAACCAGTAGTTTATCGCCCCTACAGACTATCTTTACCGGAACGTCGGATAGTACAAAGCATGGTTAAAGAGATGATCGATGCAGACATAGTATGTGAGTCTAACTCACCATATGCTAGTCCGGTATTATTAGTAAAAAAAAAAAACAGGCGAAAACAGACTATGTGTTGATTATCGTGCTTTGAATAACAAAACCAAAAAGGAGCACTACCCTTTACCTTTGATCGATGATCAGCTTGATAGGTTAGCTGGTAATTCTTTATTCACAAGCCTTGATCTTGCATCTGGTTACTATCAGATCCCAGTAGCATTGGAATCACAGAATAAAACTGCGTTTGTGACTCCGGACAGTCAATATCAATTTAAACGCATGCCTTTTGGTTTAGCTAAAGCTCCGTCAGTTTTTCAAAGAACTATGAACAAAATATTGTCGAAAGTTAACTACACAATAGTATATATGGATGATGTGTTGATTCCTTCTGAATCTTTTGATCAAGGGATGATAAGACTGAAGGAGGTACTTCAACTTTTAAAAGATGCAGGTCTTACCTTAAAAGTAAAGAAATGTAGCTTCTTTTGCAACGAACTAGAATTTTTAGGATTTCATGTAAGTGGCCAAGGGATACGTCCAGGAAAGCGAAAAACATTAGCTATTGATAACTTTCCAACGCCACGGAATGTTCATGATGTTAGGCGGTTTATCGGTCTGGCCAGTTTCTTTCGTCGATTCGTAAAAGACTTTGCGCTTATCGCCCGCCCATTGACAGATTTACTTAAATCCAAATTTGAATGGAAATGGACGACTGAGCAGTCCGAATCATTTAAAACATTAAAGACGAAGTTAGTTGAACGTCCGATATTGGCCTTATATAACCCTAATTTAGAAACTGAAGTTCATACAGACGCCTCGAAATTAGGTATAGCGGGAATTCTTTTGCAGCGGGGTACAGATAGTTTACTTAGGCCAGTAGCATATTACAGCCGTAAAACCACAGTAGATGAACAAAAGTTCCATTCTTTTGAATTGGAAACTTTAGCCGTTGTCGCGTCATTGAATCGTTTTCGAATTTATCTGTTAGGGTTAAAATTTAAAATAGTCACTGATTGTAATGCGATTCGTACTACGCTGACAAAAAGGGATCTTATTCCACGAATTTCGCGTTGGTGGATCCAATTTCAAGAGTACAACTGCGAAATAGAGTACAGACCAGGTTCGAATATGGCTCACGTAGATGCGCTTAGTCGTGGACCTGTCGGTGAACCCTCTGACGCTGACACCGAACATGTACTTGACGTTTTACATGTAGATGTTCGTGACTGGATTGCAACTGTGCAAGCTGATGATAGTGAGATAAAGCGTGTGAGAGACATATTAGAGGATGAGAAGACAAAATTCGTGGCTGATGTGCGTAATAATTATCAGTTGAAGGGGAACTATGTGTACAAGATTCTAGATGAAGGGTTGCGCTGGGTAGTCCCGAGGGGCTGTAGGTGGCAAGTGTTGCGAATGAACCACGATGATGCTGGTCATTTCGGCTTTGATAAAACTTTGAATCGCATAAGAGGCACATTTTGGTTCCCAAAAATGCGAAGATTCGTAAAGAAATATGTTGCGGCTTGTTTAGAGTGTGCGCATCATAAAACACCTGGGGGAGCTAAAGAAGGATCGCTTCACCCCATACCGAAGTTGGAGAAGCCATTTCATACACTTCATGCTGATCATTTAGGTCCATTTATTCGCTCTAAGAGAGGTAACATGTACTTACTTGTTATTATCGACGCTTTTACAAAATTTATTAATATTAGAGCCGTAAGGGATACAAAATCGGTTACGGCAATCAAAGTATTTAGAGAACACTTTAGTTATTTTGGCGTTCCTTCTCGTCTTATAACGGATCGTGGTTCTTGTTTTACGAGCGCAAAATTTAAAGATTTTATACAGAAATTAAAAATAAAGCATATTCTGAATGCAGTAGCTACCCCAAGAGCGAATGGACAAGTAGAGAGATTTAATCGGACCATATCTGATGCCTTGAGTACAAAATGTCATAGCGGAAATGATAATATATGGGACGACTATATCGGAGAAATTCAGTTAGGTATTAACACTACGATTAATAAAACAACAGGGAAAAGTCCCTCAGAATTACTGTTTGGATGCAGGCTGATGAACGCGTCTGAAAATATTTTGGCTGACGTAATTTCCGAAACATCCGAACGAATCGAAGGTGAAGCATTAGATAAATTGAGATTAGATGCTAGGGAGCGAATAGAAAAACAACAACAATATGCTAAAAAGCAGTTTGATAAGCATAGGACGTGCCAGAGACAATATAATGTAGGCGATTTGGTCAGAATAGAAAGAACCATAATAGACAAAGACCACGTAGGTAAATCAAAAAAGCTGGTCCCTAAATTTCAAGGCCCCTATAGGATCCTTAAGATATTACCCAATGACAGATTTCTCGTTGAAGATACTCCATTAACAAAAAGAGGTAACAAGAGGTATGAGAACGTTGTAGCGTTAGATAAAATTCATCCCTGGATGAACTTTAAGGGTTACACCAGTGATAGCACTGACAGCGGTGAGAGTGAGGGTGAAATTGAGTTAGGCCAAGAATAATAAATTAAAAATGCAAATTATATAGTATAGTGCCCAAACTAGTTACTTCATTATGTACGCTAATTATTTTCTGTTCATCAAAATTCCCGATTGTAGTGATTTAAGGTAGTGTGTCATTGCTAAGATTGTTAAAATTTTAATGTATACTTGAAAAATGTATGAGCAGTCAGTGCAGACAATGAATGGCATTGAGGTATCGATGTCGCACACATGATTGCAAGATAGTTTATAAGTCCTGAGTGTAAATTTGTCATGACTGGTCAGTGCAGATAATGAATGGCACCATGACAACGGTGTCGCACAGATGACCATAGACTGTGACTATTTGCACAAGAAACAGAATGAGAATGTTGAAAATTAATGAAATTGAATTAAGATTATTGATAAAGATTATTGAGTAAGTTAATGAAATTGAATTATGACAAAGATTTGTGACTAAGATAAGTATGCAACACGAATATTGAAATGATATGTGATATAATAATGATTTGTGATATATGATATGTGATATAATAATGATTTGAAACGTGATAATGAATTAATTTATCAAACAATGATTAACTTTAACCGAAATGTATAAATATAGTGAGAGAAAATGTTTTTAGTTATTAAAAATCAATCTAATTTACTTGTATTAACTTTCGTGAATTGTTAACTTACTTTAATTTTTTATATATATGATGTATTTTAGATCAATGCAATGTATCCTATGTTAATTATGAATTCATTGTACAGTAATCAGATTAGTATTGGTATGTCACCTTTATGTAATTTTTTTTAAAATATTAAATGAAAATAAGAAGTGGGAGGACCCACTTAGATAGGATGGCCGAGCTGTAAGGTTCATTAGCTAAGATATTGTATTAGGTTGTAATTATTAATTATTAAATACTATGTAATATACATCCATTATCACATCATACATTAATAATCAATTTATAATATTAAGATATTTTCAATAAGGTCAAATAACGTTCCATTTAAACATTATTTAAATGGCAATACAGAAATGAGTGCTTCTAAAAGTATAAAATGGGATGTGACAGTGGAGGTAGGTTCAATTCTCTCTCGACTATTGTGTCAAACGTTTGAGCGATATAAAAATCTGAGAATATCGTAATAAGTATTTTATTTAAAACAAAAATAAGCATAGATCCTTTAATAGAAAATAGCTATTAGTTTACTTTGCATTAAAATATATATAAAAACAAAACACAACACATATGTATGTATGAACGAAAAGAATTTAGCCTCAATTAACAACAAATTTAATTTATTAACCGGTGATGTGTGATGGTGTGATCTTTGGTTTACATTAGTTTATAGTTTGCTAAAGTAATGGAGGTTTCAAGAAATGAAGTTTTATCACGACTGAATGGAGATGTATTAACATGACATGATTTTCATTCAATGGGTAATGGATGCTTTCCATAGTATAAGGAAATTTTTAATTGCATTCTCAGAGGCGTTTCATTGTCCAGCAATACTCCGAAATGCGTTAATTTATTGTAGTCGAATGGGAAACGTTTGGTCACTGAAGTAGTCATACAATTACATTTACCATTTATGTTTGTCAATAAACATATTAAGGGATAATCAAATAATAAGATTAGTTTCAGAGCTACAAGCACTTAACTAAGATAAGGTAGTGATTTCGGTCGGGGAATTTACAACATTTTATTTTATTTTCTTTATTGCCTGTGTAAATATATAAGCATAGCATTATACTCAGCTTCACGACGTATCCCGCACATGGCAGGGTGGGCAGAAGGATCTTGGGAACCTAGTGTTAAGACAAAGGAATTGCGTGTTGAGTGGCGGGACTCAACACCGCGCTTTGTTTTGTTACCAGAATGAATGAAAACATTTAATAATTATTTGAAAATATTAAAAATGTCATTTGACCCTAAGGTTTTAGGGTTTTTAAAATCTTTTCTATATGTAATGGAGATACCGATCAAGTTAACGACTCCCTGTCTCTAAGGCTGTTTTATTTACATATTTAAATATTGTACATATTATTGACTGAAGCACGTTATCGCGAGCTATCAGCATGCATTTCATACTTACATACATAAATTATATACAAATATATATATTATTATTATTGTAGAATTAATTGCATTTGAGGGAATATTAGGAAATGAAGACTGCATTTATTGGACATTAAAATATTCAAAGTTCAAAAAGATACACTTATCAATATATAAACAAAGAAGGCAACCTTGATATGTAGTGTTGAAATTCATTTATTCATTACGTTTATCATAAATTTATGTTATTTTATATCACGTGTATATAAATATGAAATCATCACTTTTGTTCAATGGTTTGATGTTAAGAGATATTTATCTTACGTTTGTTTTTGCGTGTATATTTGTGTATTTATTCATTCTAAATCTTTCTGAATTTATTCATGAAGTCAAATGTCTATTTCCATATTTAGGAGGATCCAAGTTTAGGAGCTAAATATTAATATTTGCATAATCGGACGAGTTAGTTTGAATTTGATACTCTGATGAAAGGTTTAGTTTGAGAGAAGATATTTGCAAGTGGCTAAATTACGTTGAAATTGTGATATCGAATCTAGTTTAGAACAATTGTAATTGCAAACGAATTATTTGTGAAATATTTCCAAGACAATGTGTTTTTAAGCTTCATACTCTATCCTGCATATGAGAGAGTAGACAAAGAAAAGCTTAAGTTAGTACACTCCGTTATTATTAACACGTGAAAGAGTGAAAGCTTTGAACAATTGAAGGTATCCTTTTTTATCTATGTCGTAGATTGATATCATTTCAGAAACGCTTTAAGGCCAATGTGGTGATAGCAATATAAGTCCTTATCTATTGTATTACCGTGTACGGAAGTATATGTACTTACAATAACGCATTACTTAAAAATTATTTATGTAAGCGGATGTTACTTAAAACTTAGCAGTAATATGAATATATGTTTAATATGAACATATATTTCAATAAACAAATAAATAAATAAATAAATAAAACTGTGTACAACATTTAAATATTTGATACTAATTCTAGCTACCACTATTACCTCCACGCGGACTTGAGTTGTTGACAGACGGACATACATATATGCAATACTACGGACATAAATATAGTATAAATAATATCTGTGACAGATGCTCAACCGGCTATTATTTCTAAATCCCAACCACGCTATCCATGAAAAGAAATCAAACACGATTTCAAAATTTAAAATACAGTCGATCGCAATTCAATAACGGCGATTTATGTCAGTCGTTGCTCATACCGTACTATGTGCCGGCGGCAGACGGGTTATTGGAGAAGCTCCAGCGCTCTTGTCTACAAGAAATAAAATCTTCTCAGAGTAATAACCAAAAAATCTCTCTTCCTTCAAAGATAAATGAGGGAAGTGT
Organism: Eueides isabella; assembly: GCA_019049475.1. Taxonomy (NCBI): domain Eukaryota; kingdom Metazoa; phylum Arthropoda; class Insecta; order Lepidoptera; family Nymphalidae; genus Eueides; species Eueides isabella. Next base: position 11,223,892 of record CM032405.1, on the reverse strand, counting down.
TAAATTGAGAGAAATATAGTGGCATTGCATCATGGTTCCATCATCAACATGGTTATAAATTTTACACCCAATCCCGAAGAAAATACTAATCGGTTTATTAAAAGTAAGAATATTTTATTTACATTCGAGACATTATGCATTGAGTGACGAAGTTAAACGCTGCAATATGGATATATTGCAGCGTTTAACTCCGTCACTAGGATTTTAATCGTTTATTGTAGAGTCCATGGATATAGACTCTATAATAAACGATTAAAAACCTATTAAAAATTAGTGAATAGTGACAATATTTTCTTACAAAGTAACTATATATATATAACTATGTATATGTATATGTATATGTATATGTATATGTATATGTATATGTATATGTATATGTATATGTATATGTATATGTATATGTATATGTATATGTATATGTATATGTATATGTATATGTATATGTATATGTATATGTATATGTATATGTATATGTATATGTATATGTATATGTATATGTATATGTATATGTATATGTATATGTATATGTATATGTATATGTATATATATATGCATATGTATATGTATATGTATATGTATATGTAACACTCATAAGATCCAGAGAAAAGAGTACATACTATACTACTTCTCATTCTGCAGTACGTGGCAGGGTAGGTACACACAGTACGCCACAAGTTACTGTACCATCCACATCATCTGGATACGTAGCACTCGAGAACTGTAGTACTGTAGTACGTAGGAATTTCCTTCTACGCATCACACATCTCTGGAACGACCTACCCGCGGCAGTATTTCCAGGTCAATACGACATGGGTACCTTCAAAAAGCGCGTCTACCTACACCTCAAAGGCCGGCAATGCACCTGTAGCTCCCCTGGTGTTACACGGGGCCGTGGGCGACGGTGATCACTCACCATCAGGTGACCCGTACGCTCGTTTGCCTTGTCTTTTCCATAAAAAAAAAGGTAGACGGAGCTTGGGAACCTTGTGGTGAAACATTTTGTTACGTTCCTCAATAATTTGTTTTTTTATGCATTTTCTAATTTGTAAAACTTTTAAATCATTCTTTAGTCATTATAAAAAAATCAGTTCGATTCCTCCAATCAACATGCGGAATGCTAACAAACTTGAGAGCGAAGTGTCTTGGACTCTAAATGAAAATAAAATGTAATGCATAAATGCTCGTATCTGATAATAAATAAATTAATTAAATAATTGATTTAGTGAAGCATTGTTATATTGCTATTAAGGCATCCACTCCAAACCCGGTCTCATCATCTATTAACTGAGACATTGACATGTAGCAGTAGTGAAACTCGGATACAAGAGACGTGTGCCTTAGTTTAGGAATACCCATATTTAACTTCAGGCGTTTAGTGTTATTTAATAGATGTTTAATAGATTGTTTTGTATGCATATTACGACCTACGTTGTTTCCCGTTCATAGCAGGGTAAGTAAACAATACAGTTAAAATATTTCACTCACACAGACACTCCAACCCAGTGTGAAACGAAAATGGACTAGCATATTTATTTCCCGCTCTCCCGATTTCTCGTTGATTTTTGGCACCCAACGCCGCGCTTTACCTCGTTATCATGTTAGGAAATTAAAATATTTCATTTCCTCTAGACTGAATCAAATCCACAACCTATCGAGTTTTAAACTTCATTCTTGAGCCACTGCGCCACAACTGGCTGGGAAGACTGAATTATTTATATATAATTCTATAAAATGATTAAAAATTATTAAGACTGGGGCTATTAAAATATAAGGCGATATCATTATTCAATCGCACACTACACTCGAGAATCGGTATTCTATTCATTATTCATGCTCAGACCTCTGATAATAGCCCGCAGATTCACTAAGAATATTTACACAACCATTTAGTTGGTGATATTAAAGATATGATTACATTCGATCTTCATCTGTCTATACTATAATAAACTATAACTGTATGAGTATATATTTGCCAAATGCCAAAAAAATGTTGAAGAGGGAAAGAAAATGTGTAATAAAATAATATATCTACTAATTTTAAAATTTTTTGTCTGACTGTTTAGATTTATGAACGGAAAGTCAAAAGTAAGAGAGGGAGGAGGAGACCTCGGCTAACCTTCAAACACAGTAACTACGATACTGGAGAAAGGTCACGTAAAAGGTATGACGACCAACCAGATGGCAGTGGACGAGGTGAATGAGATATACTAAGACTCTAGTGTTTGGCACTAAGTACGTTCTGGCTACCCCACTAGGGATACAGCATCAAGCTAAATAAAGTATAAATAAGTGAGTCTGCCTTTTTGTATGTTTGTATCCGCACATCTTCTGAACTTTTTAAAGGATTTGAATAAAACTATATACTACCTTGGCGGTCATCCAGCTATAAGAAATACTGCCTTAGTAAAGATGTTCAATATTTTAGGCATTTTCTACGTGTTTTAATATGTTTCTCTGTCTGTCTGCCTATGCGTTTGAACAAGTAAATATTAGAAACAGCTTTACCTATTTTTACTTTAGTATTTTGGCAAGTTTCTTTAACATTTAATGTTTTCATTTGCTATAAGTTAATGTTTTATTGAATTGCCTAAATATTACTTTTCAATAAAAGTTACTAGATATTGTTTTAATAATGTTATTGTTATTAGAAAACAAGAATAATAATTATCTAGACTATCTATCAACATTTATACACGGCACTTAACCAGCATTGTAGACAGTATCTTAATCACGTCATTTGTACACCAGAGCATCGAATAATGATTCGAGCACTCAAACAATTTATTCACTTCTTTGATGTTTATACCAACATTATACATTTCCTCATTTTTAGGATTCCGTACCTCAAAAGGGTCTCGTCATAAAGGACTGAAAACGAAGAACCGAATCTGTACACTGTGTTTTCTTTTCATACTCCACTACACGTGAACTAGTAAAGCATAAACATGGGGAATGGACGTTGTCTTAACACTAGGTTCTCAAGTTTCTTCCGCCTACCCTGACATGTGCGAGATACACCTTTGAATTAAGTCTGGTAAAACAAAATATATAAAAATATTTATAATATTATAAATAATAGAAATATAATTAAAATTTCTAGTTGAAGTAACTCTTCAAGGCTTTAGAGAATAAAAATATATTTGACATAAAAATAATCATATGCTGCATATTTTCTTTTAATATGAAAGACAAAAAAACTTATGTTTATTATAAACATCTGAACATTAAAATTGCAATTATTTTTCAAACAACTAAATAGAAGACATATTATTATCAACTTCGGTTATTTCGTTTCATCGCACTAATTTAGTGTTAAGACACTCCGTCATCATTAAGACACTACCGTTCTCCACCTTCTGACAAATTCTGGCTGACATTGGGTGAACGGAACTCAACGGGAGGACATGAATATATTAAATATACCATTTTATTGAGAAGAAATTAAATTCACAACCTGTAGTGTTTGCATTCACACGCCTGGACACGTGTGCTACGACTGGACTCAAGTAAGTATTTAATATAAATATTTAATAAAAATGTATATAGCAATTTGATACAGCATCGTGCTTATTAAATATATAATATCATAAAAAAAATAGATGGGTCTTGTTTTTGTCTTTTGTCAGCCTCACGCTGTGTAAAGTGTGAAGCTTAAATATTGAAATTAGCGTAAGAGAAAACTTTTCTAATAAATATTAATGGACTTTTTTTAGAAATTTCCAATAGTGACTTTTGTGAACTGAAGCAAAGAGGACATAGCTATAGTAACATATACATATACAACAAATGTGTACTCCGTCCGTCCGTTAAATAACATGTTCAAAACTAAATCTTTTAAGAACAGAATACCTAATGTATTTAAAATATAAGAACATTAATAATGTCTACTTGTTTATAAATCAGTAGTAATTGAAGCCCGCGCAATCTTTTGGTAACTTTGCACTTTGCTTATAAGAACAAGAAAACAAAGTTTAATATTATTAATAAGCTTTTCAAAGCTTTCTCCAAAGATTCATTTAGTATAAAGGGAGATGTATTTTACTTTTTTTTTTAATATATCCTGTACCCGCGGCTTCGCTCGCTTAAATTACACTGCCTTACTTACTAATTTCAATTACTTTCTTGTTCTAATGACATTTAAGGATATATCTATACATTAAAAACAAAAAAATTGTAGCTAAATGAAAGTTTTTTTTCATTTTTATCCGATCTACACAAAACAAACGCTAAATGGTAAGTGGAAGGTGCCAAAATATAATAGCGACAACTGTATTTAATGTAATTTATGAGGTGAGCGCGTACTAAAGCACATACAAACAGACAACGATTTTAATAATCTCACTTAAAATTTTTATTCACTATATGTTCCATGTACAGATAGCGATTAGTTATAGATTGTTCTTAACAGGTCTTAGCATCGTTCCGGTTATAACTACTAAGCAATGTTATTTATTAAAAACTTTGTTCTTGTGCTTCTCAGCTTGATTTTTTGTCGAATTTGTAATTAATTGTAACTTTATACCTCCTTGAGGTTATAACAACATCAAAGTTTCAAAGCAGAATAAAAACGAGATAAAAGGTTATAGTTAAGTTATAAAACTTTTAAGTCAAATCAACTTTAATGGTGAATAAAATACTGTATTTGGTAAGAGTTTGGTATCTTATCTTTCTATGATATAAAACGTTTCCTCGTCGCGATAGATGTTTCTGAAGTGTTCTCTAACATTAAACTTAAAAATACATACTGTCGATCTGTCGCAGCGCAGAGACACAAGTGTGTGACTGTAAACATCACGATTTGTGAGTTTGATCTTTACTTAAGAAAAGACAAAAATATTTAATATTTTTAAATTAAGTATTTAATATCTTAATTCCTTTGAAAATATGAAATATTTCATTTCCTCGAGTGGCGATCGAACCCAAAACCCGTCAAATTTACAATCACACGCTTGTGCCCCTTCACTACAAGACCATCCACCAGACCACACCCATTTCCTCGAAGCTTGGCACGTAGTGAGACCTTAATATATAAATTAAGAGAAAAAACCGAAAAATAAAAATCTATGGCTATTTCATAAAACACAGACCGCCCGGCTCTCACTTGAACACTTTTTTATATCTCATATAATATACCATAAAACCTAATACGATTTACTTAGTTCCACGCTTTGTAGTGCATACATATATCAAGACAATCTTTGTTCCGTAAGTTTGATTGTTTACTACAAAACTGAAATAAGAAAAACTACGTGTTGTGAAATTGTGAAACTCAACGCCGCATGTTGATTTACTGTGATTTACTTATAATATACTTAAATCAAAATCATTGGGCTTACATTTCACTTTTTACTTTAACCACGATAAGCTCAACTTTAATTTACCTCTTAAGATTTTATATACCTTTATTCGGCTGACATACCATCATTAAACCAACTTAAGATGAAATATAGCATAAATAAAGTCTTTTGAACGTTTAGAATAGATTGCAAGCTCCGCATGTCTCCAGAGTGATCTGTTTCAAAAGCTCGTGCTGTTCCGACTCGGAACAAAAAATATGTTAAATAGAACATTGAGATTACTCAGTCTAACACAACTTGCGCATTAGCTGTGGAAGTAAGAGATATAATATATGTATACGTGTGATAATGTGACACCCCGTACTGCCGTGTATGGGGAAAAGCTTGAAGCTAAAAGAAAAAAAAACAGCTACAATATTGAGCTCAAGTCTCACACTAAAATGTGGGACTTAACAAGAAGAAAGTGAAAGTTAATTTAATGGTTAACTTTGAAATACACTTGCAAAGGAAGTTGAGTCGCTACGTTTCTCCTCATCGCTAGAACTACAAATGAAGAGATATATGAAACTCGTCTTTCACCAGCTGCTTCAAAGTTATCTTTATAAGTTGTTTAATATTATAACCCATTTTGTATGTTTTTTTAACTTCGCGCAGTATTTTGCACATAGCAGAGAAGGCATCGGGACTCTGGGAACCTCGTGTTAAAATAATTTGAACTCTTTCTTATCCGTGATTTCTGTTAAATTAAGCCACTGCATGTTGAGTGGTGGTACCTAATGTAGCGCTTTATGTCGGTGCCAGAGTGAGGTAGATAAAAGTATTAAAAGTTTCTTTTCCTCAAGTAGTAATCGAACTTACAACCTGTCACGTTTAGAGTAGCTAGTGTCCCTCATAGACGTATTGATAGATTGAAAATAAACTTATAAGGATGTTTGTTTCCTTCTGAAACACGGAACACTAAATGTTTCTTTAATTAAATAACTTGGAGAAATTAATTCAATGACTTTAAGACAGATTGAGTCAATTAGAGACAGATCCAGTAAATGAGGGCAAAGAGCTCTCAAAGCGTTTATTGACCAAATATTCACTTTCTTTTGTTCAAAACAAACCATGATTTTAATTTAAACTTCTTTCATTCTTTGGTCTGAAATAAAATTTTCCTTTTAACTCAGTCTTTAATGTAATCAACGATTTTTCATTTCAATTCTAGCTTTAATAGGTTTTTCTTGTAATTTTATTTAGTTATTCATTTATGTAAAGAAGAAGTAAACTTGGCAACAAAGAACGCTCTATATACTTATATATACAGCAAAAAATCCTTTATTGGAACCAAAAATATACCTTAGTTATCTCTTTGTATTACGGACTTATTCCCTCTTTATAACGATCTAACAACAACTCTCTAGAAATGATAAAATAACAATAACGTTAGATGGTGTTCTTATAGGGCGGAAGTATTAAGGTTTTGTAATGGAATTTTGTAAATAATATTTAAAATTGAAACAATTTTCTCCAAAGTATGTTTTATAATAATGATCTAGTATTACAGACATTGTTTAAAGGATTCATTTTTTTAACAAGTTTTTGTTTTTGTATACAACATTGTTTTTACACTTCCCATAGTAGTTCAGAAATTACGAGTTATTTTATAGACGCTACTAGCATAATGCAAAACACAATGGCTAAGCCACTACTTAACGCTGGTTTTAAATGCAGGAGGTGGTAATGATCCGGTCGAGTCGCCATTGCTGACTCTCCCACACGTACATTAGTCGCCTCTTACGACACCATCAGTACCAGGATGATCCTATTCTAAGCCTGAATCACACGGCCAAACAGTTCCCAGCACTTTTTTTCCCTATATTAATGTAATTTTTCTTCCCTGCGCTATGTCAGACCGCTGGCTTTCCATAAACGTAGGATAAACGAATAGAAAGATATATTATCTGATTTTAGCGTACCTGTCATGGCGCAATAGTAGGAGCGAGTGTCAACGCGACAGACTGTGGGTTCGATCCCCACTTGAGGAATTCAAGTATTTAATATTTTATTTTTCTTCGTTCTGGCAACATGGCAAAGCCTTAATTTCGGAGAAAATTGGAGAACGGAACTGTATCTTAACCCTTGGTTTATAAATTTCGTCTTTACTTTGCTATGAGTGGTCTGTCTCACCGTACAACGTTATCTTACCATATTGTGTTATAACATAACGTTTGTGGATTCCGTTTATACTGAGAACTACATAATTATATTTAAAATATGCTATTATTGGCAGTCTGATTAAACAATATATGATTTTGTCTAATGACTATAACTAGGTTTTCTCTTTATAGAGTAGGATGATATTAAAAATTTATTTATTTCTTTTATACACATTTTTGATTTAACGCTGTATCCCCAGTTAGCACATAACGGAGTAGGCAGAGTTAATCTGGAAACCTAATGTTCAGATAAGATGTTCTGTTCCCATTGCGACACTTCCAACGAATTCCGGAGGCATTGCGTGTTGAGTTGCGGGTTTCAAGACTACCATAGTATTGATTTTAGTCTTATTTTTTCGTTTTACGCTGTTTCTTGTGCCCAGTGTTCATTTTCCTATTTCTGCACAATTTGAAAGATATCGTAATATCAAATTTCCTTCATTTTTCAATGCTATTTCGTTCTTCTTCGATCAAATCACTTTGACCGTTGGACATTCAATATGAATTATCAACATTTTGTAATGTGGCCGACGCCAAGAGCTTACATTGCAACTGTTCGTTATGAAAAGGCCATTCATTATTTTAAAGCTCTTCATGTACGTTAAAGCTCTTTATTTAATTATTAAACATTCTAATGATTCAAAAATATACAAATACGTAAAGACAAAAAACGTCTACAGCAAGTCTACACTTTAAGGCAATAAATTAAATTAAAGTTAATTTCAGCCAAGTGTTTAAGCATTTTGTGACTAACTTTCACATATAAATGTGTACAAATGTAGGTGTTAGTTAATCTATGGCTGTGTTTCACTTAAGGTAACATCCATTCTTTGCACAAAATTATTTTTTTTTATCATTAATGTATAATATATCTGTTTGTTTTATTTTATTCATTAAATTAAATGAGATACATCAATAAATTATGATATGAACTTACTGCATTTTATTTTAAGCCTTTTCAGTTTTATATTGAAATTTTCTTAACTATTAATAAGTCAAATTATTCATTTTGCTTAGAATTTATTGAAATTTAAGTGGATTTATCAGTACTCTTATGTCAACATCTGTTTGTCAAATACCATTTTCTCAAGAACAAAATTATAATAGTATTTAAATTGAATAAACTAACAAAAACAAAAACTGTTGCACAGTTTATAAATAAATGATCCGATGTTAATATAGAAAACAAGCTCAAAAATATTCTCCATGGAATTACGAGTAATTTGATCGTCGCTTTGGATCATATTATTAGTATTTCTGATACAAATGATCCGCAGTTCCGTCGGGACGTGCCAAAATAGATAAATTAAGACAGAGTGCTTTTTGGGCATTGTATTTATTTCGTTTATAAAAAGCCGCATTACGACCTGACGTGCCTCCAGACAGCTACGTTGTATACGTAGCCGTCTGGAGGCATGCAGTATACACGAGTATGTGTATATATTTTGAACAAAAAAAAAATGGTGTTACAGGATTGTTCCACATGGTTATTATACATTTACCCAAAAATAAATCTAATTATAGTATTTGCAGACGCTCAAGTTTGTTTAGTACTTGCTGAGGCAGGATCAGGACACTAGATTAGCATAATCCCTAGATAATTCTTACTTTTAACTAAAATTTATATAATTATAACACTAAAATTTCTTTGTACCATGTTCTCCTTTTACGTATCCTTAAAGGTAGAAGGAAACTAAAGCCATAGAAATTTTAGTCTTTAAGAGTAGGAAGTTCTTCCATCTTCTTAATTAAAATTCAAATTAACCTCCAAACAAGCGTTATAAAAAAATTAAGGGAAAAGAAGAACATTATTAAAATATTGTTTAGAGCTATCAAATATACGCACCTAAGACTTGTTAGCATTGAGAGCCCAAATTTACTCCAGGTGCTGATTATTTGGTAATCAAAACAAATTTTGATGATTAAATATGATTATATACTTTACATTGAAAACATGATTTCAGAATCTTATTTGAGTAAATAAAAATATGTAATTTTTTGCGGTTGTAAGATATTATTGTAATATTAAATTGTATAGTGTGTAACTCTTCCTTTTATGTAACACCAGAGGTGCTACATGTGCGTTGCTAGGTTTTTTATTGGAAATAGACTTTTAGAAGATCCTAAGTTTATTTTTTTTAGAGAGTTATCTAAGCAAAACCAAAGTTCAAGGTTTTTGCAGGAGGTTTGTGAAATATTATTATAAGGCTCAACCAAGCTAAGACTATATTACAAATACGACAAAAAATTATTAAAGCAGCTCAAGTGTTTATACTTGTCCATATTTTTTACTAAATCGCTAAAAAGACAAAATATAATTGACAAAAGAAGAAGAAATGAGAATATTGAATATTTAATTTGAAAATCAAATATTTTTTCGAGTATGAATTAAATCCACAACTTATCGTTTATAGTCAGTCAGACGCTCGTGCCTCAGCGCCACGACTGCTTTTAAACAATACTGTAGAGTGAGATTTGAATCATTAACCAGATTAAGACATAAATGATTACACTTCGAGTGCGATTTGTGCATATTTTATAGGATTTTGTTTTCGTATAAATTATGAATAATTTGCTATTTAGTATTAAACGGGCCTTGTGCTCATTTATTAGGTAAAATACGTGAAAGAAAGTTTAATATCAGTCTGCGATACCAGAGGGCCTACACCGTCCCTACATAGCTTTACATTTAATTTGAATTCATGCTATTCTAATTTTATAAATGCTTTGAAATCGAGCGACTGACTATGATGTACAATTACATTATAATTCAGTTATCTGACACAACAACACAAGCTGATGATCCGATGATCCGATGATCGAATGATAAACCGATGATCTTATGACGGAACAAATAGTTATATACATGTGGTCGGTCGAGACTGAGATAAGATACTTTCGTTCCCCACTTTCCCTCAAATACGAACACAATACTGTTGTTTTACGAACCTCAACGCCTTGATTTGTCTATTTAACAGAGTGAGGAAAATTAAAATTTTAACTATTATATATCCTCGAGTGAGAATTGTACCCAAAACCCTTACACCAACAACTTTCAATGATATTTAAATGCTTTAGTTTATTGTCTTTTGAACATAATAATGATATACTCAGGCAACATATCATTCATTCATCATTATTAAATAAACGTAATTTTGTTTGAATTCTGCGCAAAGACAAGCATCAGTAGTATGTTATAATTCTATCCAAATTACAGCAAAATCCTTACTTATACATTGCCTCATCCATAGTCTAATGAGTCTTCCAGTTGAATAATGTCTAAAGCAATTTTTCAGTCGTCCCATACATATTCATTCGGTCACCTTCAATGACGCTCAGTAATAGATTGCCTCGAAGGAGACGCTTGCTATAAGCGCTTTGTTATAAACCGTATAGGACTATATTTTTAACACAAAATTACAAAAGTTTATTTTTTGGCAATAACTATGCATTTATATTGGGGCTTACCGTCGCAGGGGTACAATCGTGTGACTTTAAACGCAATAATGGATTCCATCTCCACCCAAAGAAATAAAATACTTTTATATCTTTAAGTCCCTGATATAACATGATTGTCATGTTACTAGAGCAACGAAATAAAAACAAAAGTAACATGTAACGTAGTGATATATAGAGCGGCGTTGAGTTCCGCCTTATAACACGCAATGTTTCCCAATAGGTTCCCAGGTTCCCTCTCCTTATATATAGATACAGTGATCGTACACGCAATCTATCCTTTTTTGTACACTTCTATTTAATATAATATACTTTATTTTATTTATCGAAATTGAAGTAAAAAAACACACTTTATTAATGTAGCATTTATCGTCTTATTATCAAACTTATTACCAAATTTGATCTAACCAGACTAAGAAAATATATGTAATGTTAATATAAATATTGGTTCATTGATGGTATAGGATTATAGATTTTGCTATTTATAGCAAATGGTATTAGAAAATCACGAAATAATTAACTTTAAATGTTATTGTTTACATTGCTTAATATTGGACGAAAAGGTACATCTTTTTTGTGTATTGTCTATTTTTGGAAACCCATACAACTTTGGAGGTTTTACACAGCTAGGCACGAGAGATTTAATGTCGAGATCTAACGATTTTGCGTGTTTTTTGATATTTTTTTTTTTTTTTTTTTTTTTTTTTTTTTTTTTTTTTTTTTTTTTTTTATGGAAAAGACGGCAAACGAGCGTACGGGTCACCTGGTGGTAAGTGATCACCGTCGCCCACGGCCCCGAGTAACTCCAGAGGAGCTACAGGAGCGTTGCCGTCCTTTGAGGTGGAAGGGCACCGGGGCCCGGCATTACCTAATGCGAAACGCAGTGGACAAAGCCACTACTTAACGCCGGTCTTAAATGCCGGGGGTGGTAATAATCCGGTCGAGTCTGCCCATGCGTGTTGCCATTACTGGCAACGTGACTCTACCACACGTACTTTAGTCGCCTCTTACGACACCATCAGTACCAGGGTGATCCTATTCTAAGCCGGAATCACACGGCAAATTTGATTAAATCGAATGTCTTTTTTAATATAATTTCAAATAGTATTTTATTAAAAATTCTGCCCTCATTTCCCTCATATAATAAAATTATAAATGGCAATATTGTTACAATATACTGTTTTGTATTTTTAATTAATTCCGGCGTGTCATGCCAGGGTCTGCCTGCATACTTAATTTACTCCACTTTGCACTTACCCCATTTTCCCCATTTATTAATACAAAATCGATTGTTTCTCTAGCTGCACACTGTAACTCGAAAGTAGGAGAGAAGACAAAGAGAATCTGGGAATCTAGTGACACTCTGTTCCCATTGGGATATTTCCAATTCCAACTTTGCGCCAAGTTCTGGTGGCAATTCATTGTAACTCGGTGGAACTTAACGCCGCGTTTTGCCCATTCCTTGAGCGAGAAATAGCGCAGAGGCACAAGTGTGTGACTGTAACCGACAGGTCTTGGGTTCGATTCCCACTCGACAAAATGAAATATTTAATATTTTCAATTTAAATATTTAATGTTCTCATTTCTTCGCTCTGACAAAAAGGCAAAGCGCGTCGAGCGAAATTCTTATACACTAAATACAACTTATGTATTTTCTTAGCATCTGTGAAGGAAGATTCTTATAAATTTCGATACAAAGATAATTCTTTAGAATTATCATTTAACAAGAGAAAATGCTATTTAATAAATATTTTCACTATATTGAAACTTTTCAGCACGATTTGGTCATAAATCATTATTTTTCACCTTTATGATTTGTGACCACATCGAACACAACGAGCAAACTACTCTTTAATCTGTCCCTGGGAGCGTGTCGCATAAATTAGCTGTATAATATTTTTAAACCGTTTTAATGAAGAGGCCAAATGAATGGGCAGCGTTGAAGAGCGCTTTGACGAATTTCAGGATCAATTACGTGTAATAGTTGCTGTACTCGTAAACCAACCGCAAACATTTAAAATTGCGCTTTCTGACGCGCCATAATTAAAGCTCAAATTGATCTATGTTTTATATAAACGAGCTTGGCTTTTTGTTACGAGTATGTTTGTGGAATTATTATATTTTGTAACAAGTTATGGTAGCGTCGAATATTTAAAAATATCAATCTCTTGCTAAATAATAATTCTAAGCACATATCTTTAAGAAGAAGAAGACATTTGTAAATAACTTCCTACAGAGATGCTAACAACAAACAACAGATTGATATTTATTAAATATTTGCCACCACCTTAACTTGTTACTTTCGTTTGGAAAAAGATAATGCTATTTATTTGATATTTTTACTACGTTTAAAGTGTAATTCCATTTTTAGAAAAGGAAATTACAAATTTTATATTTTATAATTTTGTTGTTAATATAAGATATATTGTAACAAGCGTATAAGAAATTCGAGATAGCTTAATGTGAATGTATAGCGTAGTTGTTTAGAGCGTTTGGACGGTATCGAAATGCGGGTTCAAATCCTGCGTTTTTCGTATTCTTTTTACTAAAAAATATTGTAACAAGCGCATAATAATTTCGCGTAGCTTAATGAGAACGTAATGCTTATTTTTTTAATTTTTTAAATGTTAATCCAAATTGTGGAACGAATGTATTTATTTTGAATCATTAATTCTATCTTGATGATCACTGAGTGACTGAGTGAGTGAATGGGTGTTGAAAAAGTGACTATGCTTTTGCATAAATTCAGAAATATATGACTACTAACTACAAATTAGACATTTTTAGGTTCTTTTGAAATACTTTCTATATTTATATTGCTATAAAAGATTTAATGTAATTTTAATTTAGATTGAGGTCAATCATGTCGCAATTTGTACCCAAGCGTGTGATGCGTTAATCAGACGAATTGCATAATCGATTCTTTTCCGAAGCAATTATTTATTTTATATCTTTGTTTTCCTCGATATGGTACCCAGGCAAGCCCGGTGTTGAGTTGCAGAACTCATCACATTTCAAATACCATACTTCAGATAATGCTACAAATAAATATGTTAATAGTAAAGGAGTATCTTAACTCAACTAGGTTTTCAAGTTTCTTCTTTCTTTTTATATTGCCTATATCCGTCATGGTCGCATTATTATCGATTTATTTATACTTTTATTACCTCGCTATGGCAAGGTAAGCCGCGGTGTGGACTTCCGTTACTCACCACGCTATACCTCCAGTACAAGGTAGGAAATGGTAAACAGAAGTGCCTGCCCCCCGTAAAGGAGTATCTTAATAGTAGGTTTCCAAGTTCCCTCGGTCCATATCTAAGAAAAGTAAAATATGTACACTACTTATATACCCTATATCCATCATGATCGCGATGTTATATTAATTCGTAGTTTCACAGTAAAATAACAGCTCCAAACTGTTACATAATATTTTTTCAAGGAAACGGACTACGTTACAGGTGAAATGAAAGTTCTGTTATTTTATCCAAAACTAGTTTGTATATTCTGCCTTAGATTATCTTTAAAAGAGGAAGGATATTTTTGAGGAATGAAAAATATACGTAAATATAACAATATGTATGTTGTCCTTCTATCAGTGGCACCTTAACTCCCGAGTTAATAGAGTGTAATTTGAGTATGGATTTATTGATGGCTTTCACCTATGTTTGATTAGCAGTATAAGAGCTGCAACAAAACTTTAATAAGGTGAGGTAGTCATTTTTTAGTCAGTTTTTGATATTTTTTTTTAAAAATCACAAACATGAATATTAAAATAAAATAAAGTTAAAATTGAGTTATTCTAGTAGCATTTTTTGCATTTTCCACTTAAGTTATATAGCGTTATATAATCGTCAGAGTCGTTTCTCAAACATTTCACAATGACATTCTCGTCGATCGAGCTGCTTTGTCTTGCTTCTATCTTTCATTTTGCTAGCTTGATTTGTATTCTATAAGTGTTCCACTGCACTTGCGACGTGCTGAGGAGGCTACTGGATATCTGTCATCATTCGTGACTCGTCTTACGTTCTTGTATGTATTATAATATATAATGTTTAAAAATGTTTTATAAACCAGTGCAATCCGCGTGGCATCGCCTGCTTAAATTTTACGATAATTTATTACAATTATTTGAAATTTATTTTGGAAGAAAGTGTTAATCAACTCAGATTCCCTCAGAACACCTTGTAGTCTGCTGCTGTGAACCGGATACAGCGTAAGCGAATAAAATACAGTTAAATAAAGGAAATTTAGTTCAAGTACTAAGTTTTCATTACATCAATAGTTACATTTTAATTTCGCAACATTACACCGGATGCTGTAAAAATATAAAACTTCCTATCGAAACTACAATATAATGCGCACAATTTTTATAAAGTAAATTTTGAGATAGAAAACTCGTAACACTGCATAAAGTTTAGAGAAGAGAGTATCTACATACTAGATCCATAGATAATTTTCGCAGAAAATATTGCGTTTGTACAGATGCCAAATAGTTTTTCTTATCGTACCATGTAGCTATATAAGTATTTAAAAGTAAATATATTTTTTCTGTTTACTAGACAAGTTTTAGATCAAAAATAGTTACATTTTAAAACGTTTTAATAACTTTTATTAACGTTTTAATTATTATTTTTTATTTCTTTAAAGATCGACACATTGCATGTTGAGTAGCGGAAATCAACGCCGTGCTGTATCTTGTTACCAGAGCATATATTAAAATGATTATATAATTCGTTTCTCTGAGTGGGAATAAAAACAATAATTTCGTCTTACAGTCTCAGCATCTGTTTCATGATTGTAATGCAAAGAAGAAAGTTTACAGTTGGCGACGAGCCAATGACATTTAAGTGGATGTAACTTGCTGACGATGGAAAAATCGAAATCAATACCGAATAAGTATTTTATTACTCTTGCAATTTATTTTCCAAAACTATTGACGAGCTGTTGCGGCGTTAAGTTCTGTGAGAGTGGGAAACAGAAATGTCTTATTGAGAACGGTGTCTTTACCCTTGTTTCCCAGATTTCTTTTGCCTATGCATGATATTTAATTTGGGGGGTGGGGGTAGGTATAGCTCACTGTACGGTGCCCTACACTATTTCTCCCTGCCTCACTTTTATACATTTTAAACCCTCAAATGACGAAATTATCATAGTACAGAAATAATGTGACTAAAACGTCATTTAATTGAACCAGTCTAGTTCATTCATTCATTTCTTCAATTATGGCGTTTCGAGCGTGCCAGTTGATCACAGTTCACTTCGCCAATGTCACGTTGTATGGAGGACTCACGGGAGAAATTAATCAGTACAAAAGTAACGATTGTAAATAATGATATAATACATGTAAAAAAGGGACCCAGTATAATTACTGCCTTCACCTATAACAAAACATACAAATATTTACAAAATATACACATACAATACATTATGTTAGTAATAAATAATATTTTACATAGATGTTAGTTTATAATCTAATTTTGTTACGTCTAATATATTTACACAAAAATTTACATAAAGGATCAAACACAAACATTAACAGACATTGAACATTAAGAGGACGAGGTACTTTATTGGGGAGAACATCATATAGGGGACGAGCTAAGTTGGGACAAGAAAAAAGGATTTGGGAAGGGGAACCGTCGTCCAGGCCACATTCACACATCGAATGGTCCCTGACCCTGGTCTTGGCCAAATGTACAGGTGTACAAGCATGCCCAAGGCGTAAGCGACAGATTGTTGTAATAATCCTCCGTTCAGTATATCTTTGAGAATAAAACCACGGTCGTCTTCTTTTTGGGATTTTGATAAATTCCAGGTATCACACCAGGACTTATGCAGATGAGCATCTGTAAGGGACTGCAGATCATGAGCAGAGTTAGAGAAATGTTCAAGTGTGCCACACTGGATGGCTAGCTTGGCGCAAGAGTCTGCAGATTCATTCCTACTGATTCCAGAATGACCTGGAATCCAAACCAGAGTAACTTACAAGCCCTTTAAATGGCATGAATACCATTCTTCACGAATCCTTAAAACAATTGAAGATCTTAACCTACTATGAAACGGATTTCCTTCAATGCCATTAAGCAGCTTAGTAAGTCAGTAAAAATAGCCGTTTGTTTAAAGTTATGAGAGCGTGTAAACAGGACTGCTTCTAACAAAGCAACAGCCTCGCCTGTGAACACCGATAATTAAGGGGGGCATTTAAATTGTAAAATAATTTTGAATTTTGGTATCCAGCAAGCCGCACCAACACAGCTCTCCTTGGAAAGCTTTGATGCATCAGTGAAGATGAAGAGATGATTTGGCCAATGTAAATGAGCTAATTCCTTAAATTTCGTGTTGGTGCCAGGATCACCTTTGGTTAGGCCAAGATTTGTGACAATATGTGGAGAATAGACCAGGGCTTTATATGGCGTCATAAAGAGGGGATTCGATGGATAACAAGATACGGGGTTGGGAAGAGAAACCAGTCTAGTTCAGTGAGACTCGCTCATCTAGAGTCCGTACAAGTTTCAGAATTGTTGGTCAAGCGGATTTAAGTTTGTCAATTCTTATAAAAGAACATCTTTTATAACAATTGACAAACATAAATTTGCAAACGTGGCATACGTTACGGTAATTTTGTATGAGACGAACTACAATAAGTAACTACTAAGCTTGTAATGAGGTTTTCCTGTAAAAAAAAAATCGGTTTTCAGATTCCTCATCGGATAAAAGTGTCACTTTTTGCCAACTTGTTATTTTATGTTTGTGTGTCAATGGAAAATAGTCTAAATGTTTTGATTCTGCGGCAAATAAAGCAGACCAAGTTATGTTTGCGGACGTATATACTCATTGTGTTTTACACACATTAAACACAAATAAAATTGTTATATTTACTTTTTTGTGTTTTTTCTTTATTTCTATATTTAGTTCTCACCTCAATCAATTACAATTTATTATTAATTAATTCATAAAAATAATAAAATTTGTTTTAAATAATAAAATTTATTTTTAAGTATTATTTTCCCACGGGAAGTACGTTATAGGTTCTGGTTAGGTGGCCAACTCAGCATATCCCACATATGGCAGGATAGGCACACGGAACTAAGGAACCTAGTGTTAACTCTATTTCATTTCTCACTTTCCATTTGAGGCATTACGTGTATAGTGGTGACACTTTCACTAAGGGCGACCCATCTCTTTACTGCGTTGAAATAGAAGTTGATTTTTTTCTGAATTTTTTAAAAACATTTTATTTTATACCTCTAAGCAAGCATCTATTTGATACTTCTAAGCAAGATTTACTTTTCGTTATAGAGATAAAACACATGAATCTAATTTTGGAATTTGTAAATAAATTGAAGTATATTTTCTTCAATACTGATCGTATCGACATTTAATTAACTTGATATTCAGACCGTAGTCTAAACTTTTCCATTAAACATAACTTTGTAGCCTTTTAAAATAATTTGTATAGCGTCGATATCTTTGATTAACCTTTTGAGAAAAGCTATTATGAATGAGATTTATAAAAGATTAGTCTTATGATCTTATAAATACGATTTATATCATGAATTGCATACATATTACATTTATATTAAGTAATTATATAAAATAACTCCAAAATAATATAGTTGGTAGTTACCTCCGGTAACAATTCTGATAAGTGGTATGTCCATTTTTTCTTAGTATAAAAACTTTGTTCTTTATAATTATAATATGTTTTATTATAATTATTAACAACAAATATTTTTCTTGACAAAAATCCAGTCAAATGAGAGTCAATCTCGGGAGGGTATCGCTACAATTATGTCATGTTGTAATCCGCCATTCTAACGGCTTAATACACGGGTCACTGGTTTTTGTGATTATTACAAATATTATTTGAAACAATGGCGTATATTGTTGATCCTTGTATGCTAGTGACCACGGAGTACTGCCAAGTGTTCATGACGTCGGGTTTAAAAAAATAATAACAGTTGCTATACGCGATTAATCAAATAAAATTTATTTCAGGTTAAATAGATGTATAATAATTTAAGGGTAAATAATATTACATTTAAGAGGCTAAACTCTATCTTAAAACAAGCTTGAGATTATAGCAACATCAAAGTTTCAAAGTAGAATAAAACAAGTAAAGTTATAGAACTTTTAGTTTAAATTGACTAAAATACTTAATTAAGCAATAATATACTATTTTATCTATACATATTATTAAAATTTAAGTCTTTGTCGGTTATTTCAAGATAACTGCGTTTTCTCGAGCGTATATTGCTTTTTACACAATACCAAAACAAAACAAATGAGAAAATTGTTGACTCTCTATCATCTCTGTGTAAGTTCGGATTATACCCTGAAAAAGTTTTACCGATTTTACACTACTAAAACTGAAAGATCCTATATATCGACAGACTTCGTGCAAATTTTAAATTCTTTTTCAAAATTTATAAAATTAAATATAAGACACACTTTACTTATTTTAAAAATCTATACATATTTGAACGTAGTGGGATTTTTCTACGTTTTCCAATAATTACTTTTTCCTAAGTGTGGATTAACTCTTTGAAATTGGAAAAAAAACAACATACAACTTATTTGTCAAAAATGTGCACTATTGTATAGACTGAATACACGTTGCCATGGCAACGCGCTATGTACGCGTCAATTGTTTCTCTAATATGTAACATCGTCTACATGTAATATATTACTTCAACTGGTCGTCCGTCGTAAGTGACTTTCATATATAATAGTTAGAGAGCAGGTGTTGTACGTGAACGGTGATAAACACTTACAACAACGTCTTTAATAGAAACTCGGTAATACGGAATATACTGTTATGCTTATATTTTTGGGACATTGCGTGTTGAGAGGGGAAATTTACCTCCGTAGGTTGTACAGTTTTATTGACCCACAACTTGTTGCTTTTTCAGTCGCACGCTTGCTTCCTTGCGCCACAACCTCAGTTTTATATGAACATAATTTAAACATAACTGTTATATGACAGACAGACACGTGATGCTACAAGGACATTGAATGACATATTTAACGGTTTTCATTTTTACTCTGGTAGTAGGTGTATTACGCGTTACTTAACACGTGTCTCTAGAATAACAATTACTCTGCGAAAAGTGGAGAAAGAAGAGTGCCTTAACATTAGGTTCCCAAATTCCCTCCTCCTACCCCATCATGTGTAGGATACAGTGTTCAGCTAATCAAGCAATGATCGAACCCGTAATCATCGCATTTGTGCGTATACGTTTTGAATCGCGGAACTCATGGCCGGGCTTTGACATGCTACAGAGCGGAAAAATGAAAATATTAAACATTTAATCGAATAAAATTTTTAATCGAGGACCTCGAGTAGGTTCGAACCTGATAGTGTAAGTCCAGTTTGAGCTGGAGGTACACTAACTTGCAATTATAATAAAGCCGATACGTAATGAAGAGCCTGAAAAGTTTAATATACATTTTCTATTAAAGACCTTTCTACTTCACTCTACGCTTTTAGAAAAAAATATGTATCAAAGGAAAGGGTGCTCATTATGTTTCAAGAAGAATCAAAGTATATTTACAACGATTCTTCATCTTTATAATATTCAATGTTTTTACTTAAATGATGTAAAGATTTAATATTATAAATTTGAAGGATTGCTTTAAATATATAAACTTAAAATGTTTAGAGAATATTACCATAACAAAATAGTGGGACTGCATAAAAATCTGGTTAAGGCATCTGAGATTACTGACAAATAGGCAAATGTACTGTCAAATGGACTAAGAAACAGACAAAAGTTAAAGAATCACTATTTTTGGCTATTACATTATCACCTATGACATTTTTTTATATGTCATAACTTGAAAAGGACTCGGACGGTCTTCTTCAGATGACACTACTGAGGTTATTATATTTAACTAACATAATCGTACAAACGCCAGATGCGGCCGTTTCTTTCAAGCTTATTGTTACTTGTTTTCTTGTATCGTGATATAATAATTTTGTTGGCTGCGCTGTTAATCACGCACATAAGTATGTAGGCAGAGGTAAGACGGGAACCTAATGTTAAGACATTCCGTTCCCATTAAGACACTTCTGTTTCTATAATTATGTCAAGGTTCAATGTTCCGCTTTTCCACATTACCAGAGCGAGATAATATTTAATTTCCTCGAATGGGAACTGAATCCACTATGTCACTGGGCCATGATTGGCCTCAGCAAGATAATGTCGTATTCATTAAGTGGGTGGATTATTGGAAATTAGCCACCTTTGAACCCCTGTTTTATTTTACTTCAACTAATTTTCGGATTAAAAGTTTTATCTGCAAAGTGCTCAGAAGCAGACCGCAAATATTTTCGTAGTTGGGTAGAATCTAATTAATCTCTTGTAAGTTCTTTTAATCTTGTCAGTAATTATTGCCAGTGAAAACAACTTTGCCTATAATATTATAAGCTGTTTTAAAATATTTACCTTTGTTTATTTGATTTATATATAAACTTATATTATAATATCTGTATGTCTGTAAATATCTGTCGTGACGCACAGACACAAGCGTGTGACTGTAAAGGTGGTAGGTTGTGGGGTCTATTCCCACACGAGGAAATGAAATATTTAATATTTTCAAATTAAATACAACACGAAACTGATAGAAAAATAGAAATATATTAATATTTTTTACACAGCCATCCTTTCATATAATAATTTAGTGAAAATTATCTGCCTTGACATTTTGATGCTACTCTTGGTGCAGGGGCAAAAGTGTGCGGCTTTAAATGCAACAGGTTGTACGCTCGATGCCCACTAAAGAAAATAAAACATTTTATATATTTTTGCAGTTGCGAGACAGAACACGGCGTTGAGTTTCACCACAAAACACGCAAGGTCTCAAGAATGGCGAAAAGTGTGGAACGAAAATGTGTTAATAGGAACGGGGTGTTAACATTAAGTTACCAGGTCGCCTTCGCGTACTTTGCTAAGATAAAACAATATATAAATCGAGATTTTGCTTTAATTGGACCTCATTTTGTACAAAACATTTCACTATACAAATATTAGTTATAGTATTTTTTTATTTTTTTTATTTTATGGCCTGATTTTGCGATGACAGGCGCAAAATAATTGCCAGTGTCACGTATTGTAGAAAATACACAAACGTTATGAAGCAGTAAAGTTTTATAAATTTTGAAGAACTCGTAAATATGTGATGAAGGATGAAATGATTCAAATAGTTAAATAGTCATGCACAAAATTACAAGTATATAAGTATAAATAGATATATTTTTGTATCGATGACCATAAGAATGAACTAATATTTTATGAACTATAACTTAATGTCATTATCTACAATAAACTTAACCAACATTTTAATAAAAGGACTAAAAACTAAAGCTAATATACATTTCACATTAACAGGGCGTTGGATGTTAGAAGGAAGGATGTCATAAAGAGAGTATTTGAGTTTTGGGCAATTAAACACAATGTGATCCGTAGAGCCTTCATCCAAACCACACTCGCAAATAGAGTTATCTTTAATTCTCAATTTTGCCAAATGCATGGGCGTACACGCGTGGCCTAAGCGAAGTCTACAAATAGTAGAGGTTACAGTTCTATTAGCACGCCTATAGCGAGAGAACCACGGAAAAGTTGGAATATCCGATTGGATAGTGGCATAATATTTACCTTTTACTAGTGTTGATTGATCCCAAAAGGATTTCCATGTAGATTTTAAATCGAATTTCGACTTCGACAATAAATCTTGACAATAAATAAAATTATGACTTACATGGTTGGCGGATACTGCAGATTTGGCATAAGCATCAGCTATATCATTGTCTGTAATACCAGAGTGACTCGGGATCCATGCCAAAGATAAGCACAAGCCTTGTTCATGGCAGCGGTACAAAGCTTCCCTAATTTTAATTATAAGAAGAAAATGAGACCTACTACGAAAATTATTTTGTATTAAAGATTGCAAAGCACTTAAGCAATCGGAAAAAATAATAACTTTTTTCATTTTGTGAGATTCTGCAAACAAGATGCCTTCAAGCAAAGCAATACATTCGCCAGAAAAAGTAGAAGTTTCAGGAGGGCACTTGAAACTTAAAATAATTTTGTAATTGGGAATCCAACAAGCTGCCCGTTATAGTATTTACTCAGTGTTTACTAAATGTTTAATGTGAAACTATTACATATTATATTATAGATAATAAAACATTTGTAATTTATGATCTTTGGAAGTAATATTAACGTATCGCAATTAAGTAACTTGATTATTTTGCTTCAGTCAATTCCCGCTGAATGAATACATGAAAGTGTAGGTAGAGGGAACCTGGGAACTAAGTGTTGAGACACTACGTTCCCATTAAAACACTTTCATTCACCACTTTCCGTTGTGAGTTTGTTTTGATTCAATGCGTGTTGAGTATTGAAACTCAATGCCACCCTTTGCCTCATTACCGAAGTGAGGAGATGAAATCATTAAATATTTAATTTCGTCGAGTGGAAATCGAACCCACAACTTGTAGCGTTCACTTGTATATACGTATTTTCTCTTAGTCTCTCTATATGTATATCTGTCTTGCTTCCCTGATTGATGCCTTCGGTGATTGCACGTCAGTATTAGATATGGGGAGGATGTACGGACTATTTAGTTCTCGCCAGAGGGTCACTAGACGTACGACCAGTTGAAGATATATAATACATGTAGCCGATATTACATATTAGAGAAACAATTGACGCGTATATAACGCGTTGCCATAACGTGTATTATTATGTCTATACAATAGAGTACATTTTTGACAAAAAGGTTGTGTGTGTGTTGTTTTTTTTTCCATTTTCATGAGCCATGAATACTTATTTTAAAAATATTCAGTAAAATATATGTTGATTCATCATTGGCGTCAAGTTCTGCCACGCAACTCGCAATGTCTGTAGGACTCGGTAGAATATGCGGACCAGAAATATTTTAATGGGAATGGAGCGTCTTAACATTAGGTTCTCAAGTTCCGAGGTCGTTCTCCGTTGTGCTAGGTTGTACTGGATACACCGTTTAACTATATTAAAACAACTAATCAACTTATTATCATTACTTAAGTTTGGGTGCACAATTAGTTTTTACAACCTTCTTTACTTATTTTATATAAAATACAGGTTGAAAATATAAGGTAGCTATAATAACTGTGTTATGATATATATTGTGGTAGAATTAACTTCAAACCCCCATTTAAAGACGCCTTTCGACTCGTAGGGGCAACGTCATTACGCTCGCAGTGTTAGGACAGAGCTCCGTAAGTCGTCACACCTCCAAGTGAACATACTCTTGGTTTCACTTTCGTAGCACAACTTTTGATTTGGGAATATTAGACATTCATTTACACTTTGACCAAAGTTTTTCTTTGAATTTACTATTTAAAATACTTACCTTAGCTTCACGTTGTATCCCGCACTAGGCAGGGTAGGCAGAGGGAACGGAAGTGAAACCTAGTGTTATGAAACTCCGTTCCACTTCCGTTCCCCACTTTCCGCCGAATTTGAGGCATTGCGTGTTGAGTGGCGGAACTCAACGCCGCGCTTTTGCCTTATTACCAAAGCGAAGAAATGAAACATTAAATATTTAAATTGAAAATATTAAATATTTCATTTCCTCGACTGGGGATCGAACCCAGAACCTACCAGAACAGTGACCGACGTCACAGTCACACTCTTGTGCCGCTGCGCCACGACAGGCCTCTATTTAATTTATTTAAAATACTTGAATTTATTATTTCATTTTAGACTTGGCCGTTGTGGCGTTGGAGTGCAAGTGTTCGACTGTGAATGCCAGTGTTGTGGTCCACTCCTCGTCGGGGGAATGATGGATATTTTCACTTTCCTCGTTTTGATAATGTGATAAAACGCAGAATTTAGTTTTGTCACTCCAGACACATTGTCGGTGTAGAACAGTGTCTTAACAAACAATGTATGAAATCTTTAGAACTGTCGAACTAAAGAAATATAAAGACAGAGTAAGTAATAAATGAGTAGAGTAACTCTTTTGAATAGTAACTTAGGGTGTAGTTCCAACCTATTTCAATAGCGGTTAATTTAAACATAATGCTTTCCTTGTTTTAACTTCTTTTTATTTTGCAATCTTTAAACAATTATCAATTTAATTTTCAATTTGTATAAAACTTGCGTTAAAAGCTGAAACGAATTAGACGAAGATTATAGATTAAGATGTTTGCTTACTTTGGCTCGGTTCAGAGTGAAGAAATTACAATACATAATTTTTCATTCCACGTGGAGGAGTGGACTCGAACCCGCAACCGTCGCGTCGTATTAAGCACTACTAGTTCGTAGTAGGAATGAACTGACCATTACAATGAAGAACTGGCAATATACAACATTGATATGCCTTTGGCAGACAGTAGGAAGAAGAACGGAGAAACTTAGGTGTCTAAATAGGAACGAAAGTGTTTTAATGAGAACGGGATATCTTAATTATCAAATTAATTTATAAGTTAATAAGGTAAATAATATTACACTTTTAGTAACAATAATAAAAATAAAAGAAATCTTATCTTCCACATAACCTCAAATTGTAATGCAAAATGTATAAGCGTTGTAACATCTAATATTTTGCAACGACCAATGCATACAATAGCAGATATTTTTCACTTTACAGTTCATCATCTATAGGACACATCTATAGGACACTGTAATAATATACAAATTTAAATAGATTATTAGTAGAAATATGTACATAACAATACAAATAGAACGTACTTGGAACTCAACACATATGTGCCGCTTCTTGTGGCGTATAATCGGCAAACTGGTTTATATCAAAAGTAGCGCTGGTACTTTCAGCGTTTAATTTATTAATGTGATGTAAGGAATCCACAAAAGCCTCATAATGCTCCAATTTATCAGCCTCGCTCTTGTAATGCCGATCGTAGTCTCTTATAAATTTTTCGAACAGTTCTGGAGCGTCTTTGATATCGTAGTGTGGCTTATTACCGCTAGCCATAGCGATCGCGACGAGCAGGACGATGTAACTGAATACTTTTATAAATGATTGTTCCATTGTCAGTAAGACAAAAATTCAACAACAACGAAAATAAGCTTTTTGAGTATTGCAAGGTTATTATCAGTACAAGAAAAAGTAAAATACATATTATTAATAGAATATTTCTTTCGCTATAACAGAAACTTCATAGAACACAAAACATTTATCTATCTCAAAAAATATTATAGAAACAACTGGGGCTAATAATTTTTATGGTAAAAGGACTACACATTATATACTCCCACGATTAATTAATGGAATACCAAAAATGCTTGGAGATAAATTGACTACACGCAATATATAATACAAAAAAAGGATTTTTTAATATCAAATTACTTAAATGAACATGCTGTAGTATAACTTACTTCGTCGAATTTTCTCAACCTACCTCACAATTACACTTTGTTTTTGTTATTATGCTTTTTTCTTTTTTGTCATTTGATTTTTTAAATATTTTATTTATTCTAAAGGGATATTTGGGACTTTGCTATCGTTTGTTTTGGTTGACACACGTGGTAGTGAGAGTTTTGTATTACAGTGTTCATTTTTTTTATTTTACTTAGTGGAAACAATATATAATAGTGTAAATAGATTCTTACTAACAAAGTGATTAGTTATAGTAAGTGTTTGTGTTGTTTTATAGATTAGGTTAGTTATATTTTATAGTTAGGTTAAGGTAATTTAAATGGATCCTGATCCTCCACCTGACCCCCCCGATCCTGGGGGAGGTCATATAGTATCTAGAAAACGATTAGGAGAGGACACTTCCTCTAATTATGACAACGTAAGTGCCATTAAAAAAACTATTATAAACCCATCCACTGCTGCCCTTTCTATCCAAAATGTCTGGACTCACCCTTCTATGTCCGAAGCCCCAAAATCCTACATTAGTACAGATAAAGGTCCTTTCATTGTGTATGTGTCAAGGGAATCTCCTGACCCTTCAGCAGGAACCTCAATAAGAGCCATTAAGTTTGGTCAGTTTCTACATACAAATAAAATTACTGGTATTGTCAATGATGGAGTAAAAAATATTAGTCGCAATAAAATCAGTGTCCAGTTTACATCTGCTGAAGCGGCAAATAAATTTTTAACCAATCCCATTCTGTGTCTGTGTAAATATGTTTTTGTAATTCCAACCGTCAATATCAAAAGAATGGGAATTGTAAAATAAGTTCCCGTTAAATGGTCTTTGGAAGAGTTTGTTGAGTCACTAACATTCCTTACTGCTTATGGGGAAGTTATAAAAGCGAGACGTATGAACCGGAAGATTGTAAGTGAGGGTGTAGTTACAGGGGTCCCCACTCAGACATTGGTAATTACATTACATGGCCAACAATTGCCTGAAAGAGTATATTCATATAAATCTGTCCTTAACGTTGAGCTTTATAAATACCCAACTATCCAATGCCTTAATTGCTGTCGTTTTGGCCATGTGAAATCTCAGTGTAGATCAAAAGCCAAGGTGCTATAGGTGCTCTCAGGATCATACTGTGGAGGCATGTCACACTCTGATGGAAAATTATATCTGCATCCATTGCACATAGTAACATTTTGCAACTGATAAAGGGTGCCCTGAGTATGTAAGGCAACATAATATTAAAACTATTATGTACCAGGAATGTATTTCTTATATGGAAGCATCCTCTCGGTTTCCATCTGTTCAACGATCCTATGTAGATGTCGCTCAGGAATTATTTTCTCATGCTATTTTCCCACAGTGGTATACCCAACAAAGCAGATCTCCCGACACTCAAACTAAATCCTATCGTAAGACATTCTTCTAATCTCCCCGTCCCCGCGCTTCTTTGGCAAAGGGATTCGACAAGCAAGTTCACCAATCCATTATAAGTAGTAGTCCCTCTCCCCTCCCTAATGGCTCTTGTCTTAATCAAGAGGCTGCCATTTCATCAGAATCAATAAAATACATATTAATGGCTCTGACTGACACTCTTATGAGCATTATTTCAACTGCTGATGAACTCCCAATACCGTCCAACGTTGCCCAAAAACTACTCAAAATATTCCAAATCATAAACAATGGTCCCAGTCAACTTCCTACAGTGGAATAGTAAAAGTGTTCGTGCTAAAAAGCATGAATTACTTAATATTATTTCACTGTACAATCCTGTCATTGTTGCCCTCTCGGAAACATGGTTGGTGCCTGAATCCTCTTTCAGGGTGTCAGGTTTCGCCTGTTTAAGGGAGGACAGGAATGACGGATATGGAGGTAGTACTATCCTTATCCAGCACTCCTCTCCTTATTCCCGTATCTTCTTTCCTGCTCACAGTCAACAGATTAAGGCTGTTGCTGTGAGAGTCCTTTAAAATTCCTTTCTTTCTGTTTATATTCCTCATCCCTCTGCCTCCATCTTCCTAGAGCTTAAGGCTATTATTTCCTCACTCCCAAGCCCTGTGCTGGTCCTGGGTGATTTTAACACTCATCACACTCTGTGGGGGTGTTATTACTGTGATGGATTTTCTCCTTCGTTGGTGGACATGATTGATGATGTTGATCTCTGCATTCTCAATGATGGTTCGCCGACTCGTAGGGTTAATCCTAATCAGAATCCTAGGACAGCTATTGATCTTTCTCTATCTTCTCCCACTCTTGCTTCCCAACTCTCATGGTCGATACTCCTTTCCACCTATGGTAGTGATCATTTCCCTATTTTGCTGTCTTTAAATAACAGACTTCCTTCGACTCCCATTCCTCTTTCTCCTCGTAAATATAATTTTAAAAAAGCCCAATGGAATGAGTTCGCCGACTCTGTGGATTGCATGTTGGGCAATCTTCCTGAGTCTGGTAATTATGAGAATATAATAATTTACTATTATCGGTTTGTCTCTGGCCTTTTTTCTGCGGCTGACTTACATATACCTTAAAAACACTCCATTCAGAATTGGATGCATTCCAATCCCTAGTGGGATCAGGAATGTTCTGATTCTGTCGATCGGCGAACATCTGCCGAGGCGTCATACGCAGCCTATATGACGATGGAGAAATATGTTGAGTATAAACGCAGTTATGCGAAATTTAGAAAATGCATTTGGAAAAAGAAAAAGCTTGGTTGGATAAATTTTTGTGAATCTCTTAGTCCTCGCTCCTCTTCTTCCCTTGTGTGGACAAATGTTAAGAGATTTCGCCGATCACTTAACATTGTTAATAGTCCCAACTCCAATAACCCCTCAATATGGCTCAATGATTTTGCTAACAAATTGGCTCCTCCTTCTGTACCATCCCTCGACCTTTCAATCTCCGTGCCGGTTGATTCGTCAGAGGAAATGGATCTGCCTTTTTCCTCTGATGAGCTTAAAATTATATTAACTGATTTAAAGGACACCAGTCCAGGTGAAGATGGTGTTTCTTACTCTTTTATCTCCAAATTAAATAAAAAATCCAAACACTACTTTTTAAATTTAATTAATAATATGTTTCAATCAGGCATAACCCTAGTTCATGGAAGTCCCATATTGTTGTTCCTATCCTCAAACCTGGAAAATGCCCCTCTGATCCCAACTCTTATAGACCCATTGCCCTAGCATCTGCGTTATCAAAGATTGTTGAACGGCTTTTGAAAAATCGTCTGGAATGGATAGTGGAAAGCAGAAATATCTTAGCTCCCTCTCAGTTTGGCTTTAGAAAGGGGTTAAGTACAATAGATAGTCTCAGCGTTTTTACTACAGATATTCGACGAGCTTTTGCCAAAGGAAAGTATCTAGTTGGTGTTTTTCTAGATGTTGCATCTGCATATGATAATATTATTCTTCCCGTGCTCAGGCAGAAACTGCATTAGCTGAGTATCCCGCCGAGGTTGTCCCATTACATATGTAATTTGCTGACTGGTCGTTCCGTATCTGTAAAACATCCGCTCCTTACTACCCCTCCCAGACTTGTCTGGAAGGGTCTACCTCAAGGTTCAGCTCTTAGTCCTCTGCTATATAATATATATACTCATGACCTCGAATTATCTGTAAATAATTTTTGTAACATCCTTCAGTATGCTGATGACATCGTCCTCTATTACAGCTCAAATTCGGTAGAGGATATAAACTTTCGCTTAAATACTGCCTTGCACTATCTTAACCAGTGGCTTTATAATCATGGCTTGGCTTTATGTATTGATAAATGTCAAACTGTAGTATTTACTAAAAAGAAGGTTATTCCAAATTTTAATATACTGTGTAATAACATTCCTATACACTTAACGGAAAATGTTAAATTTCTTGGTATGATTCTCGATAAACCATTGAACGGAGTTGCCCCTGCTGAATATCTCAGCAGGAAGTGTGAAAAAGGCATTAATGCTCTGAGAGCTGTGTCTGGTGTGTGGTAGGGTGCACACCCTTATACTCTTAAACTACTGTATAACGCTATAGTTCGTAGTCACATCGACTATGGACTATTTGCTTTAGACCCTTTTAATAAAGTAGCTACAGAAAAGTTGAACTGAGTTCAATATAAATGCCTTCGGATTATCTTAGGTGCAATGAAGTCTACGCCCACCAACGCATTGCAGGTGGAGTGCGTAGATCCTCCTCTTCCTATTCGCCGACAATTCCTTGCTGATCGATTTGTGAGTAAAATATTGCAGCCGTCTTTCCATTTTTTATATCATAAACTATCTAAGCTAGCAGATCTTATCCCCCGAGGCAAACCGTTGCCTTATCTGCTGGATAGCTTCCTTAGATTTACCTCTCTTCCCAACCCCGTATCTTGTTATCCATCGAATCCCCTTTTTATGACGCCATATAAAGCCCTGGTCTATTCTCCACATATTGTCACAAATCTTGGCCTAACCAAAGGTGATACTGGCACCAACACGAAATTTAAGGAATTAGCTCATTTACATTGGCCAAATCATCTCTTCATCTTCACTGATGCATCAAAGCTTTCCAAGGTGAGCTGTGTTGGTGCGGCTTGCTGGATACCAAAATTCAAAATTATTTTACAATTTAAATGCCCCCCTGAATCATCGGTATTCACAGGCGAGGCTGTTGCTTTGTTAGAAGCAGTCCTGTTTACACGATCTCATAACTTTAAACAAACGGCTATTTTTACTGACTCACTAAGCTGCTTAATGGCATTGAAGGGAAATCCGTTTCATAGTAGGTTAAGATCTTCAATTGTTTTAAGGATTCGTGAAGAATTGTATTCATGCCATTTAAAGGGTTTGGAAGTTACTCTGGTTTGGATTCCAGGCCATTCTGGAATCAGTGGGAATGAATCTGCAGACTCTTGCGCCAAGCTTGCCATCCAGTGTGGCACACTTGAGAGAAATCTAACTCTGCTCATGATCTGCAGTCCCTTGCAGATTCTCATCTGCATAAGTCCTGGTGTCATACCTGGAATTTATCAAAATCTCAAAAAGGTCTATGCCATGCCCTTATCCAACCTGATATCCCTAGACGACCGTGGTTTTATTCTCAAAGATATACTGAACGGAGGATTATTACAACAATCTGTCGCTTACGCCTTGGGCATGCTTGTACACCTGTACATTTGGCCAAGATCAGGGTCAGGGACCATTCGCTGTGTGAATGTGGCCTGGACGACGGTTCCCCTTCCCACATCCTTTTTTCTTGTCCCAACTTAACTCGTCCCCTATATGATGTTCTCCCCAATAAGTCCCTCGTCCTCTAAATGTTCAATGTCTGTTAATGTTTGTGTTTGGTCCTTTATGTAAATTTTTATGTAAATATATTAGACGTAACAAAATTAGATTATAAACTAACATCTATGTAAAATATTATTTATTACTAACATAATGTATTGTATGTGTATATTTTGTAAATATTTGTATGTTTTGTTATAGGTGAAGGCAGTAATTATACTGGGTCCCTTTTTTACATGTATTATATCATTATTTCCAATCATTTCTTTTGTACTGATTAATTTCTCCCGTGAGTCCTCCATACAACGTGACATTGGCGAAGTGAACTGTGCTCAACTGGCACGCTCGAAACGCCATAATTGAAGAAATGAATGAATGAATGAACAAAGGGATATTTGTATATTATGTTGTTTATAATCTGTAAGTTTTATTTGTATGTATCTAAGTATTTCACTATATGCTTAGGAATGTGCAGTGGTCACACAAGCCAATTCGGGCTTAAGACCGCGAAGATAATATATTTATTATAGATTAAATAAATAAATAAAAAAACTATGTGAATGTAAAACAATATTTCGAATTAAATTCATATGAAACAAATAATGTGAGCACAGTACATTCAATGAAACAAATAGAAAAAGTGCACGTCCTTGGTCCTCCGTCAATGAGTATCAAGTCTGACCAAGTCTAAATAAATTAGCAGTTAATCTGTAGCCATATTGGGATTTTTTCTGTGAAGTTAATTTTATTTTAATACACAGTATATAAAATTTTTAATTTCCGTGTAATATAAGTATACAAAATTTTGTTCAAATTCATGTGACTAAATTTTAGGCCTAAGACCATGAATTAATTATGGCCTTAAGATAACAATTTTGGCCTGTTGTAGCGCAGAGGCATAACCTTGTACAGTAACACGACGGGTTGTGATTGTATGGTAGTTGATTAATATAAATTGTTATATACGTCTATATAACATACTAACTAACTTACCCCTAGCGGGGTAGGCAGAGGGGACTGGGCACCAAACGCTACGGTATTTATAATATAACATACGGTCTATATAACATAACACATGAAAATTCAAAAAGAGCCTTTGAATTCGCTCGTCTCTTATACAAATTTTCTCTAATATCAAGACGAGGTATGAATGTTTTCGCGAGTGTCGTTTTATCACCAAATATATCATTTTTTGACATATTATATGATTTATAAATGTACCGATTACAGATTCAACGCAGGTCTATTATGCGTAAGGGCTTATCAGAATTCAAGTGAAATATATTGACTTAATCATTTTGCGAAAATAAAATACATTGTTACAATTAGATTTATATTCTCATATTCAAATTAAGAGAAACTTGAAAAAAAAAACTATCCTTTTAAAAGTTTTTTTTTGGCTTTTTCATTACTTGAAGCCGAAATGGAACCCACAACTGTTAGAATTACAGTCACACCTTTGTGCTCCTGCACTGCCAGGGCTACTTTAGAATACACCGTAATTATTTTATGTTTACTCAGCAAAATAATATTGTAACAGAAATATAAAAATGAGAGACAAATTCGGATTTACTACAAAGTATCGAGAACTAAAGAGAAAGAAAGATATACAAAAATCGAGAAAATCCCGATCGAAAGACAGGAACGGAAAGTAGTAGCTTAACGTTAGGTTCCCAAGTTCCCTCTGCCTACCTTCCCAAATGCAGAAAATTGTGTCAAAGCAAAAATATATATATTATTTATTTTAAATACGTATTTTTTTTCTAGAATAGTCAAATCTGTATTTTCACTCAACAAGACAACCTTTATATAACTACAAAATGTCAACATACATACAAATTGTGCTTAAGTAATTCATTATTATATTCAAAAGGTAATAAACAATAGCATTTAAATGTCAATGAATAGTAATAAAAACCAGTGCTCTTTTAAAAAGGGCTAAAAGCTGTACCAACTTGTAAACTCTCGTGGAATATTTTTTC
The DNA here is from genome assembly GCA_019049475.1 of Eueides isabella. Lineage (NCBI taxonomy): Eukaryota > Metazoa > Arthropoda > Insecta > Lepidoptera > Nymphalidae > Eueides > Eueides isabella. The sequence continues at coordinate 11,190,317 of CM032405.1, read as the reverse complement.
CACTGTCTGACTAATCTGTAAGCAATATCAATATAGCAACTTACGCACAGCCAGTAGTGAATGCAGTAACAATCGGCACGGGTTTGTTTAGAACTAGCGACCCGCCCGTGGCTTTCCTCGGCATTATAAATAATAATTTATCGAGTTCTTACGACATAATCTCTTTTTAGGCAATATCTGTACTTTGTAAACTACATTTTTAGATTAATAAATAAAAAAACGTACCTATTCTGTTGAACTAAATATTTTAATTTAGCGTTCATTTTAACGATAAAGATTTAAGTAAAACAAGTGAGAGTTGACAAAATACAATAGTGATTTTAAATCACCGCACAAAAGAATACAGATTGGATTTTTTTGTTTCGATATTTTTTTATAAATATATTTTTTTATATTTTGAAATATTCAAAGATTAGAGAGGGAAGATCAAGTAGCAAGTAGGCATCACCATATGGAGTGCTGCTTGGTTTTGTGCCCAAAACTTATTGATATTCTGAATAAATAACAAAATATTAAATTTAATGTACTTTGGCGGCTCTAGCTGATATTATAAAAGTTGTTGCAAGTAATTACCATAAAAAATGAGACGAGCGTCCATGTTGACCCGCTTGAGTGAAAGCTTTTGAACTTTTATAATGAATTTACCTCATATTTAATATTAAGAACAATTTTATAATTTTTAATGTATTTTTACTATGAAAATGATAAGTTTATGAATCACTTATAAAAAACAAATGAGTAGCCTCACGCTACATTACTAGTATAGTAGGGTGAGCAGAGGGAACTTTGGAAACTCCTAATAAGACTAGAATATATTATATTTAGTTGAATTGAATTTCTATCACACTGTTTTTTGCTTAGTGTTAAAACACTCCGTTTCCACTTATACACCTTTGTTCCCTTATTCTAAATACAATAAAACTGAAGACTGAAACTGAAACTGATTATAAACTCTTACATGCAGGTTCATTATAATTATATATTATTATATAGATATGTTTCTGTCAAATTTGCTTGAATAACTTATTTAATTTTGTATTTTGTTAATTTTGCTGTAGATTCTATTCCTTCTCGAGGATATAACATAATTAGAATTTATATATTATTAACTCTAGATAGAAGGAACTTCGAGGCCTTGAGGTCTGTAAATCAACACTCAATGCTCGACTACGTTACGATAATTGTAAAATGAACAAATTAAAATATTAAATATTTAATTTGACACGTGACTACCTACGAGTATATTTGTTCATTGAAAACAAATGTTATAAAATATAATAAATAAATAAATACAGGGATTAATTATACAAAATCAATGTAATTATGGCTATTATGAGATAAATGAAAATTTTAATTACACTACGAGAAAGAGATTCGAGGAATACAAAAAGTAACGACGTATTATAAAATGTATAATGATTTGTAAATACTATAAATAATAAGTTAATGGATTCTTAACAAGACATTCTTAGTAAAATTATGGGAGTCCTTAATTAAAAACAAGTACATTTTTCTTTATTTTTTTTTATTTTTTTTTCAGCTTCACGCTGTATCCCGCACTAGGCAGGGTAGGCAGAGGGAACGAAAGTAAAACCTAGTGTTATGACACTCCGTTCCACTTCCGTTCCCCACTTTCCGCCGAATTTAAGGCATTGCGTGTTGAGTGGCGGAACTCAACGCTGCACTTTGCCTTATTACCAGAGCGAAGAAATGAGACATTAAATATTTCAATTGAAAATATTAAATATTTCATTTCTCCTCGACTGGGTATCGAACCCAGAACCTGTCGGTTACAGTCACACTCTTGTGCCGCTGCGCCACGACAGGCCTCGACACGCCATTTTTTCTTTTAAGAAGACGAAAAAGTGGTCTCAGCTTCCTGCACGTGGCAGGGTAGGCCGAGGGAACTTGGGAACCTAGAGTTAAGACACTCGTCCCAAATAAGATACTTCTGTTCCTCATTTTCCTTAGAACTTGAAGCATTACTTGTTGAATGACGGAACTTAACACCGAGTCTTGCTTCGTTACCGGAGCGAAGTAATTAAATTATTATAATAAATATTTAATTACCTCCAGCGCGCACTGAACCCACGACTGTCGCGCTTACTAGTACCTCTATGCTACGACCGACCTTAGCGAGATGATTTTGTATTTATTAAATGAAAAACCTTTATTAGCTACCTTTGAACCTCTGTTTTGTTACATTTCAGCTGATTATAGGATTAAGATCTTTACCTGCAAAATGTACCTTACTTTACCAGTAAACAAGTTTAAATTTACTTCGATGTTAAGTAAACAGATTAGTGCTCGCCTATATTTATATAATGACTACAGAATCAAAAGATAAAATTAAAATTTATTCTGTTAACAACAGCAATTGTTGTTTAGTATAGTATTACAGGCGAGTATCGTCTCGTTCACTTTTGCTATACGACAGACAAACAAACACAATATATTTTCTACGTGATGTTTAACGTTTAAATCATCTCGGTTCTTGCCATATATCGTCGTCGAATATGTGAAGGACGCAAATATTTTAACTTTACTATAAGGATAAGGAGAGGTGTTTTACTGATTAATATATATTGGACTATCAATTGGTCTTAAAGTACTTTTAAACAAAATTTACGCAAAAACTTAGATACTTTTTCATTTATTTCACTTACTATACAATATAAATACAGGAAATGTTAATACAATCGTATGACTGTTAACACGACAGGTTGTGGGTTCGATCCGCACTCGACAAAATGAAATGTCTCCAATCCAATCAACACGCAATGTCTCAATTTCGGTGGAAAGTGTAGTGCGGAACCTCCGTTCCGTTATGTCTTGGAATCAGATTCCCAAGCTCCCTCTGTTATTTATTTGTATTCTTACAAATTAATATGATAAATATGAATTGTAGGAAAACATTAATTCCTAGTTCCAGCTTTATTTCATTAGATTTTTTAATAAACTAAGGTTTATTAATGACTTAAGAAAATAAAAGAAAAGATAAAAATATGTGCAAAAATTGCCTTGTTCACTTTGTCTACGGAAAATGGGGTATAGTAGTGTCTTATACAAACGGAGTACCTTAACACTGGGTTCTCTGGTTCTATCTGCCCACCCTATGTGTGCAATGTGCGGGAGACGGGGTGAAGCTATGAAGAGTAAAATTATTTCAAATAAACCTTTCAATGAACACAGACTGAGATATTCATTCATTAGGTATATATTTTATATTTATATATTTTTTTTGTTATAAGAAGATGTTTTGTTGTAAGTTGAATGTTACTATTTTTAGCTTTACGCTGTAACCGTGGCCATAAAAAACAGCAGAGGGAACTTGGGAACCTTGTGCTACGACTTTTTGTTCTTTTACCGCGTTTACCGCGTTCGCTCACTTCCCGCGTTTTTAAGGTATTGCATGGTTAAGTGGCGAACTCAGCGCCGCGCTTTGTGTTGCTACGAATAAGTTAAGCTTAAACATTTTTTGTTAGAGGATAGAACATACTGATGATTTCTAAAGGAGAGCGTGTTCAAGTTGTTACTATCATTTTATAGTATTTTTTTTTTAAACAGTTAACTAATTTTCCCTTTTATTAACTAAAACTGAAAGCCTTTATAAACTTCGATCATCCAATACGATTAACGCAAATTGACAAGCGTCATTAATTCCATACCGTGCGTATAATGAACACGCCGCCCTGCAATCTGTACCAAAGAGACGTGTACTGAACAAATTAGCTGCAGTTTAAATTACTGTTTTAATGAAGAGCTTTAATGAATAGGAGTATTTTTTGATGATTTGAGGTTATTTTTAGAACTATTTTTATGAGCTTCACTGTATATGTCACAATATACGGTAACTATTAAAATTAAGTTTACGAACATATGCGAGTGGTTTTTGAATACAACATTTATTTATACGCGTTATCTTAACATTTTTAAAGAGAATAGGGAACTGCAACTAGAATTAAAGGCTTTATATGTTTACCAAATTTAGAAAAGTTTTAATCCTGTCAAGACGCAGGCACACAGTGTGCGGCTGTAAACGTGGCAGGTTAGAGGTTTGGTGAAATACCTTATATTTTGATTTCTTCGTTTTGATTTCTTACTCGAGACTGACTGACTGACAGAATGCCTCAAATAGAAACTGAAGTGTCTTAGTGTTCCTTCTACCTACCCTGCCAAGTGTGGAATGCAACGTGAACATAAAGAATAAAATATTTAAAAAATGTAATAATTCACATATTATTATTATTGGTTTTTAATTATGAGTGATGAATTAGGTAGTTTGACTACCTTATCAATAGTAGTTGTATAGATCTTTGTAAATTGTAGTTAAGCACCATCTAAATATCATAATGATCAGCATTCTAACAAGAAAAGCGCATCATAATTAGTCCACTAGTTTAGAAGTTTATAGATCGACTTACTACAATGTTTATAGATTGACACATTGAACAAATAAATTGTATATTTGAGTACAATAAAAGCGACTAGAATAGTTTTCATTTCACTGCGTCTAAAATGGTGGCAAGGAGTATGGAGAGCCTACAATAGATCCAAATCAACCTCTTCATCAATGAATATAGCTTCGTTCTGAGCTTATGCGTACAATAGTTATTGTCTCCCTGATCCCTCACTGTATGGAACGTGAGAACTGTGATGTTAATCGCGCGTATGACTTACAATGTGTAGCGTCATCACGTATCGTTTGAATATGAAGGTATTTATTATGTAACGTTTAAATACGTTGTTTAACTTTGAAAGGAAATGGAATTTGTTTGGCTTTAAGCTGTATTATGTAGTCCTTAAAACTGCAAATAAATTATAATGAAAATACTTTCTTAAAAATAAATATAACGGTTTTTCAGATAAACGCTTTTGAACAAAGCAATAAAGGATTAAACTACCTTTTACGGCTGCCGGTGAATTCTTTTGAGCTTTGTAGGATATATTTCAATCTCAAACATGTCTCGTATTTCCATTGGGTTTATTTTTAACAGCTATAAAAATATCATATATATATTTAAGTATGCATGATTGTATGTATGGATAAATGTATGTATGAATTTAATTATACTATAAGTACTTATTTGTATGTACAAAAACAATTCATAAATGCTCGTATCTCCTGATTATGTTGATTTAAAAGTTTTATTTTATCTAAGGTCTATGGGACCGTTGACCTAAGTTATCGGTATAAATTTTAGCGTGAAAAGTGACGTGACGAAAAGTGACGAAATATTTAATTTATTTAATTTATTTAAACAGGGAGATGGACAACAGAGTGATCGTAGAAGTTCAAAAAGAAGATATGGAGTAATGGTTAATATATACAATAAAAATATTTTCTTAATTGAGTAATTAATAAACATTATGTAATTTTTCGTTGATAAATCTAATAATTTACATTATAGAGCGCAAGACTTAGTTTGGTAAAAAAAGAAGATGATGACAGTGGACGAGGCGAAAGAGGTATACCGAGGCGTTTTGTGCACCGTTGTCTCTGTTGGTTGTCTCTACCCCGCTAGGGATACAGCAGCGTGAAGCTAAGTTAATTTGATTGACCTTTATTAGAATTTCTACGTAACTTGATGAGAACGTATGGCTTAGTCAGTCAGATCGCTAGGACGGTTTCGAAAAGGCACGGGACAAATCACGCTTCGTACAATTTTTTATACGATTTCAAAAAAATGAGGCCTGTCGTGGCGCAGCGGCACAAAAATGTGACTGTAACCGACAGGTTCTGGGTTCGATCCCCGGTCGAGGAAATGAAATATTTAATATTTCCAATTTAAATATTTAATATTTCATTTCGTCGCTCTAAAAATAAAGAAAAACGCGGGGTTGGGTTCCGCCACTCAACACGCAATGCCTCAAATTCGGCGGAAAGTGGGGAACGGAATTGGAACGGAGAGTCCTTACACTAGGTTCCCGGGTTCCCTCTGCCTACCCTGCCTCGTGCGGGATACAGCGTGAAGTTGAGTGAGTGAGTGAATTTCAAAAAAAAAAATTCTTTCCTATATGTGGAATATCCATCAAATATGTTACAAAAATGTCAACGCCACCAACCTGTGGCCAGAGTTACCGGGCTCTTAGGATGTGTCATACATACCTCACAGTTAATAGTTAGTGTATTTCTATGGTACCATGCAAATGAAGCCGCAAGTAAAAGCTAGTTAAACATTGAGTATCATATTTCTGTATAAGACAATGTTTCACCAATGCTGAAAAGTTTAAAGATTTCAATTACGTAAAGTACTAAGGCAACATTGCAAGTCTATTTACTGACTGATTTTAGGAGATAACCTCATTGAGCGGTTTTTTGCATCAAGACATATTATTATCATCTTAAGACATAGTGAAAGTCAAAATGTATATAATAATAACCACTTTGTATAACTGCTATGTTATACGTCAAATTTTAAAATAATATGTTTGTTACGTTTTAACGCCGAGACTACTCCACCGGCCATCATGAAACTATGTACATATATTCTTAAAGGACAAAGTAGTTTTATAATGAAATATTTTAAGAGACATGATTATTAGTTAAAGAATATTAAAGCCTAGCCTAGCCCAACATTTAAACTTAAAAGTTGCTAGACGTTTAAGATATTAATTTAAAATTAATATCTTGTTGAGTATAGCTTTGTCTATTTTTATTTTTTGTATTTTATATACATATCAATATAGTGTAAGCGCTACACCGGTTCATCTAGTAGAAATATATTACTTACAGTAAAAATAATTTAAAAATCGTACGTCATCGTGTACTTCAATCTTTAAAGTTCACTGTAATTTGGTCTCTTTTGCAAGAAATGCTCTTTTTTAATATAAAAGTTCTAATAAAGGAAAGGAATTGTTAGTTGAGAACGCTTGAGCAGACTCACAAAGAACTAAATCTTTGTAAACATCGGTCATTCATCGCTGAGCGCGCGACAGCATCGATTACGCTCTCACAGTCTCGTGGCGCAGCTTTATAGTTTCCTTCCAGAAAAGGCGATTATAAGATTTTTTAATTTAAGTACTTGAGAGATGCACTTTAACACTTTTTTTTTAATATTTCAGAAGAAAAACTACTTTGCGTGTGTAATGTGTACGAATTTTTAATTTCATTAAATCATTTAGTACCATTTACGTGACAATCGCTTGATTTTTATTATTTTCATTTCCTCGCTCTGAAAACGAGGTAAAAGTGAGTGAGTTCTGACGGATCTCTTTCGAGTTTGCCTGAAAAGAGCAAAGCAATGCCTGCCGTTATCTTTTACCAGTGGGTAACGGATGTGTCTCAACGGCAACGGAGTAAATTAACAGTAGGTTCCTCCGCCTGCCTTGAAATAATTGCCTTAATATACAGCGTGAAACAAAACAAAGATATTTCAATATCCGTACGTACAGTGTGGACGATTCCTTAAGAGGCTGGCTATACAAGCTGCGGTGAAACACGGCCATGTTCTTACTGTGGTTGAGAAAGCGCAGATTTGCTAATCATACATTTTTTGAAGCATCATAATTTTTTTGGAAATTAAACGTTTCTTTTTATTATTTTTTTTGCTGATTTAGAACTATAATAATAATAATAATAACCCGCAGGGCAGCTTGTGGTGAGATGTTGGGGAGTGGCGACCCCACGGACCTGAGTCCTCCAGAGGGGAATTGTAATCTATCCCCCACCTCTGGCTTGCCTTTGTTGGCCGGCAGAGTGGAGCGCAAGAGCTATATGCTCGAAAGGGTGGAAGTGCTCAATCTGCGTAATAACGAGGAAACTCGCTCACGAGTTTCTCGTGATGGTAAAACCGGTGCACACCTCTCTACACCCTCAGCCGACCACGCCGATGTTACGCCCGAGGCATTACGCCGCTTTGTGGGGGCCCATCTAGTGGGAGTCACCGTCCGTCAATCATTCAATTTGAGACGTTGAAAAGGCGGACGTCCGTTAGTCTCCTTCAATAGCCCAGTTCTCGATCCATCCAAACTACATTCCATAGTCCCAATTTAGTTTTTCATATTTTATATAGTTTCTACGCATTATCCGCAGGCCATATCTGGGCAATTACCTCTGGTTACTCAGAGATGGATCCCGGCTAATGCGTCACAGTAAATTATTTTAATATTCTCGAAGGGGCCTCTACGTGTTGGACCTGTGTCCCCACGCAAGCCTTCCAAAGGACCGGGTTCGGTTTTGAACCCGAGAACTTAAGCCGAGAAACATAATAATAATAATAAAGCTTTTTATTTTAGTATAAAAGTATGTTTACATTTCAAATTGTTAGTAGGTTACTTAGGCTAGGTTAGTTTATAATTGTTTGTTATTTAATAGATTTCTAGCTGTTCCTTTTACACGAACCCCTTTCGGGTAAAAGCCTCCTCTAATTCATTCCATTTGTCCCTATTTTGAGAAAGCGTCAACCAGTCTTTACCTGCTAATTCTTTATATCGTCAGCCCAACGCTTAAGTGGTCTGCCTTTACTTCTTTTTCCAGCAGGCCCTGCCCATTTAGTAGTTTGTAGCGACCATCTCTTGTCCGTGTATCTTGATAAAAGACCAGCCCATTTCCACTTAAGTCGCAAAGCTTGTTCAAGAGTATTTTTCTTATTCTAAGCATACTTCGTTCCATTGATCGCTGGCATGTTTTGATTTGGCTTTTTATTTTATTTGTGAATGTCCATGTTTGGCCACCATAAGTTAAGTTTGGAACTATGCATGTATCCATGACAATTTTCTTTAATTTTAAATGATAGTCTCCCTTCAAGATGTCTTTTACATAAAGATATATACTTCTTACTATACTTCTTCCATGTGCTGTTGATCCTTCTGTTCACTTCCTCTTTATTACTGTTTTTGTTGAAAGAAACTTGTTTTCCGAGGTAGACATATTCTTGTACATACTCAATCTATTGTCCAAAGACCTTTACGGATCTTTGTATGCTGTTTGTCACCTTAGTTTTATTTGTGTTCATTTGTAGACCACATTTTTTACTTTCATATGCTAGATATTACATCATTTGTTCTAGCTCTTGGACAGATTTGGCAAACACGATAATATCGTCTGCAAATCTCAGATGACTAAGGTGGTGCCCTAGTACACTTATGCCATTCTGGCTCCAATCAAGGTTTTTGAAGACACATTCCAGTATTGCTACTAAAGAGTTTCGGTGATAGAGGATCACCTTGTTTAACACCTCTCTCTGTTAAAAACTGTTCTCCTTTATTTTCCATCTTGATTCTGCTTGTGCTTTTAGCATAGATATTTTGTATGATGTTGATATATGATGCTGAGGGCTTTCCAGATAGAGGTGTGGGTTATGGTATCAAACGCCTTAGTGTAGTCTACTTAAGCCACATAGAGAGGTTGATTGAATTCTTTATATATTCTAGTATTTGTTCCAAGGTATGGATGTGATCTAATATTGAGAACCCTGAGCGAAATCTTGCTTGTTCGATTGGTTGTGAAGCGTCTATGATTGGTGTGATTCTGCCCAAGAGTATTGTTGTGAAAAGCTTATAAATGCTCGGCAATAGACTATTGGTCTATAGTTTCCAATGTCTAATGGGTCTCCTTTTTTGTATAACAGAACAATGTCGGAGTTACACCATTGTTTAGGGACCTTTTTTGTTTTAAGGCATAAGTTAAAAACTTGTGTTAGCTGTGAGAGCAAAAAGGGTGCCCCAATTTTTATAATTTCATTACTGATGTTATACCGACCTGGACTTTTCTCTGTTTTTAGTTTTTTGAGGTATTTAAGAACTTCACACTTGTCAATAGGTTTAACTGTTTCTTCTTCTTCTTCAAAATCTATGTAACTGCCTTCTGTCTCAATTGTTACCGAATATTTCTTATACAACTCCTTGTAAAACCCGGTGGCATGGTTGATTACGTCTTGCTTTGTCTTCGTTTCTCCAAAATCTTTTTTAGGTTTACCTATCCAGTATTTGTGTGTCATTAGTTATTTATAAGCTCTTCTGGAATTTCTATATTTCTTTATGTTTCTCTCTACAACTTCTTTTTTGTATTTATTGTAATCATTCCTTATAGCCTTGCTGCACATCTTGAATAAATTATTTAACTCTTCTTTCATTTCTTTGGTTTTGTGTTTGGTGTGTATTAGTTTAGTGCGTTTATCCATTAAGTCTTTTGTTGTTCTGCTCAAGATTTTTGTCTCATCTTTTGAATTGTTATATTTTATTTTTAGGCTTAACTATATATTATATTTAATGTTAGAGTTTTAATAGCAAAAAAACATTTCCATATATTTTTCATCTTTACGCTGTGTCTCGAACATGGATACGTTGAGTGACACCGAAATTGTTGTATTTTTGAAGCTGAAATTCCTCTCATTAAGATATAAATAATTCTATACAGTCCAGATACCATCGGAATTGTACAATATTTAAATTTAGTATAATAATATTTACAATATACATATATATTTAAATTTATTAACTTATTTTAGGCCTGTCGTGATGCAGGGGTACAAACACGAGAGTGCGACTGTAAACCCGACCAGAAGCGGATTTGATCAATACTCAAGAAATTAAAATGTTAAATATTTTTATTACATGGCTCTCGTTACAGGCAAATCTTAAAACCAGTGTCCCAACTTCCCCCTGCCTACCCTGTAATGTACAAAAAACGGCGTTAAACTGGAACAAAAATTAACAAAATAGGTACGTATTTTACAATAAATGGACTTACAAACTCAATACACCGACAGTCGACAAGTTACTTGGACCTACAACTTGTGAAAGTCTAACCGAGGCGTGTCGAGCTAATAATGGCTCGACTAAAGTCGGTAAGTGGACTGTTGGCGACTGATTTGTCCTTTTCTAAATAAACTTCAATAAGAAATAATTAAATTCTAACATAAAACCAAAAGTTTGTGCAAAAGGACGTGATCTGTATGTCTGATGATCTGGAATATAATCTTGATAGAATTTCTGATTAAATTTTTTCGTCTTTAAGACTGAACAATATTTTTAAATATCTTAAATGTTTTTTTAACCTGTTTAATCACGTATATTTAGACATTTTACATTTTTCTCTGGTCGTGATTTGACCGCGTACGTAATAAGTCCGCAAACTTAAGTTTTCAATTTCGATAAGTTGTACGTTGACCTGCAATACAAAAATATGTACGGAACCATCGGTTGGAGACAAACAAACAAATGGACACATTTCAGAAATAATAACCGTTGTCAAAATTTGAACGGTGTTTATTTAAAATCCTTATATAAAATATACATACGTCACTGAGAATCTTATGAAACTTTGAGAATAAAAATGTAACAGTGCAATAAAATAAATTACTTTTGTTTTCAATTATCACTATTTATTTATGAATTAAAATTGTTATAAAAAATATATAATTTATATATTCTTAGAATACTTTAATTTATCCAAATGCTATAAAATTTTTGGGCACTTGTTTGTTTGATGTTACCTCAATAGAACTGCATGCTCTGTCTCGGACATGGCGCGATAGACAGTGAACCTGGAAACGACGTAGGACAGAAAATAGGGTATGGACTTAGGTGAAGACTGTTCCCATTAAGACATTTCCCTACTTTCTGTGGAATTTGAAACATAGCATTTTGACTAGCGGAACTCAACGCCGCGCTTTGCCATGTTTCCAGAGCAAATAAATCAAAATATTAAATATTTATTTTCCTCAAATGGGAATTGAACTTACAATCTATCGCGTTTATAACCACAGGCTTTTGCGCCACGACAGGCTTCACAGACCCGAATATCATTTTATATTTTATTCATTTTCACAGAACTTTAAAAAGCATCCTTTTAAGATCGGAAACCAAGTGTCCTCGTCAAACGACATGTGTAAATTGAAACTCGGGGTTGGGATGTACACCGGCTAGCTTGATAGTCGAATGAACAGTTTCTATTCATCCTTACCACTGAAAATGCTTTTGACAACGGCTTAGACATTTTATCCTGAAAATCTCTTGTAACCCTAATAAAACAATGTTTGACATATAATTTAATTTTTATGTTATTGTCATTTAAATATAAAGACTTTTTAAATATTACTCTTAGTTTCAATCATAATAATTTATCTCTTATAAAAATTATTAAGTGTTCGTGAAGTATGTTTTTTATTTTATTTTAATAAATTATATATTTTTTTTTACAATTACTTTACAAAATCGGATAACTTTTGTTGCGGGCTGTATATACAATACCATATAATGTCGGCTAAGTACTTGTAATTCTTAAGCTGTTGATTGGATTTTCATAAAACGTAGCAAAAAACTATTGCGATAAAGAATGCTTTTGTATGAAAAAAAACACACACACACATAAATTGGCTTATTCATTCAGGAGCTACAATGTCACAGCGAGACACACAAACACATATACAGACATACATTGCAGGCTCATAAAACCCCTCCATCTGTGTAGGGAGTTGAAAAAAGGCCAGCGACAAGTGACATTGTCATACAATCTACATTCATTTATAGTTTTCTTGTTATTGTACGCAGTTTATAAGAAAGAAAATTATTTATTTAAAGACCATCGCTGTCTTGAATTCTTGCCAAAATCACTATTGTATAATAATTACTCGAATATTACATTAAAATACTTTATAATAATAATAATAAGTTCATCATCATCATCATCAACAGCTATGACGGTCCACTGCTGGACATAGGCCTCCCTTAGAGCGCGCCACGTTGTTCGATCCTCTGCTTTCCTTATCAAGTGTCTACCGATGATCTTACGAATGTCGTCAAACCAGCGTCATTAAGGGTTATAAATTGTGGTTATCTATACTTGTCAATAATGAGTTTGGAGTTGTTTTTCATTTCCGTAATTCATTTCGATTACGCGATAACGACGTAGTGTGTTACTACAGATAAAATTATAAGATAACCTTTGTGTTACTTGTTCGTATATACATTTTTAATTTATGAAATTAATTTATTTCAAGAATATGTTCTTCTCTTACTTCTTTTTTTCTTTTTACGTACATACATACATATCTTCACGCTATATCCCTAGCGGGGTAGGCAGAGAGAACGGAGCGCTAATGAAAAATACATTCATATAACAAGAATTGCTGTATTTATACGCTCACTTGGACCAGGCAGCGTCGAGTTCGGATTCTCATAATTCTAATAAAGTCATTAAGTACAAAAACTTGAGGTCATCGAAAATCAATATGACATGAAGTCAACCAACCAGCCGTTGTTGGTTGATTAACATTTTAATTAATGTTCCGATGACCTGTATCTTAGGTATCGGTTGATAAAAATATTAATGATACCTTATTGCACTTTACAATTAGTATCGAACTACATTGCATTTGGACATTTAAATATTTTATACATACAGTAAATGTGCAACGGCGGCCTTATCCCTAAAAGCGATCTCTTACAGGCAACCGATATTATTGAATTTACTAATACATAATGCACAACGGCGCAAAAACTATCACATATTTATATTTTTCTAAGATATTTTTTAAAATAATATTCAAAATTAAAATCAAAATCACAATATTCTTTATTCAATTAGGCCATTTAAGCACTTTTAAATCGTCAAGTTACATATAAGTGTCTGTGGTGTCAGTCCTTACAGGAAGCTACCACCGGCTCGGAAGGCGGGTCTGCTGAGAAGAGCCGGCAAGAAACTCAACAGTTGCTCTTTTCAAAATATCAATTAAAGTAAATATATAACATAGCTTCCTGAGTGAGTACCAACAGCATTTAATCCCACGCACTCTTATCGTTGTAGTATTCTTTAATAGAATATTATGCTTAGCCTAACAATATATTTTTAACATTCACTTTAAATTTTTGAAGTGGCAAATTTAAAATTACTTGTGGAATTTTATTATACATACGTGTACCATGTCCCATAAAAGATTTACTAACTTTTGAAGACGAAAACTAGGAGTTATCAGCTTGTTTTACTTCTTGTATTAATATCATGTCGGTCACTGTTTTTTAATAAATTGTGGCTATTTTTCCGAACAAGTATTATATTATCATATATTCAATTATATTAATTTATCCTACTTATACATATATATATATATATATATATATATATATATTATATATATATATATATATATATATATATATATATATATATATATATATATATATATATATATATATATATATATATATATATATATATATATATATATATATATATACATATATATATATATATATATATACATATATATATATATATATATATATATATATATATATATATATATATATATATATATATATATATATATATATATATATATATATATATATATATATATATATATATATATATCGGCGCAAAGGCAAAACGTAACTCAAATAGACGGTGAATTGACTCGTGTATCGGCGCGAATGCAAGACGGAACTCAAACAGATGTTCTATTGACTCGTGTATAGGCGTGAATGCAAAACGGAACTCGAATAGATGGTCAATTGACTCGTGTTGTCAATGTTCTGCTGTCAAATGTTTATGGTTTGAGTGCCATTTGTATTATAAATACGACGGGTTTTCATTCTCCGGTTCAGAAGAGAGCCAGCCACCGACTGAGGGGAACCTCTGGCTCCTGTGTCTCTGACACTCTGAATCTATTTTAAAATCAAATCGTATTGTTTGGTTTAAAATATTAAGGAAGTACTTAATTTAAATGTATTCAAATATTGCCATTTGTTTACTAATTATTCAATTAGTAATGATAATATTTCATTTGATACTAGTTAAATTATTAGATGTAATATTTTTAAAATTAAAGTTTTGACATAGTTTAATTTTTATATGATTTACTTTTTGAAGTTTATAAATTAAGCTTAATTTAAATTATCTATAATTAAATTAATATGTATTATTTACTTTTACCAAATGTTTTGACTATATTTACATGAAATAAACATGTATTCAATTAATCAATGTTATCTTTCTCTTACATCAGAAGTGGGATCGAATCGCACAAGTGATTCGACAAATAGTGACTCAATGGCGGGTATATTTTGTAAAAAGCGTGGCACCCATCCATGGTCGTGGTGTGTCACCGTTGACATGTTCTTTGAAGAAAGATTCTAGAACTAATTATGATAATTGAAGTGTATCTTCGATGCTAATTACTTTACGAAATTAAACTGTGACAGTGGATTTCATTTGATTCATTATAACTACTGAAGGTAGGAGTATCTTACAGAAAGTTATTATAAATGCATTAGGTGACCTTGCTCACAGGTACGTAATTGTACATGTCGATAATATTTTACTAGTATCGGAAAGAACATTGAACAGGGATTGAATATCTAACAAGAAGTTCTCGAAGTCATCAATAGTTCAGGTTTCACCCTAAATTAAATTTAAATTTTCCTTTCTTAAAAAACGTGTCGAGTTTTTTTTTAGGATTTGAATTTGAAGCAGGTGACATCAAACCCAAAAAGCGTAAAATTGAAGCCCTATCCTCATTACCACTTCTTCAAGCTACCACTCAGCATCTGGAGAACTACATAAAGCATGCGAGCGTTGATGGGTACGGTACAATCTTGTTACAATTGGTTGACAGTAAGTTACGTCCAGTTGACTACTTTAGTAAACGCACGACTTTGGGTGAGTTGTGATACCACTACGAGTTGGAGACCCTCGCAGTAGTTAATACGGTAAGACATTTTAGACACTATTTGCATAGATTGATTGGAAAGTTCGTAGTCTTAACAGATTGCAACGTCGTTAACCACATCGCAAAACAAGATCCCAGAGTACACAGATGGTGGACATGGTGGTAGTGAGCTTTCGGATAGCTGTGTTTTCGCAGAGCACCAGCGAGATTCAGAAATAAAGAAGGTAATGTCTAACTTAAATTAACGATGTCTCAATGAGGAAAGACATTAGAATTGAGATCAGGTATACCTCATCGTAAGCTACAGCGAAACGAGCGAACAAAATGCTTGCCCGTTGTTCCTCGTTCACTGAAGTGGTCTGTCATTAACAATATTCACGAGTCTATTATCAATGTTGGATACGAAAAGACTTTAGAGAAGCTGTACAACTACTACTGATATAAAGGTGTGAGTATATACGTTACGTTTACTTAAATTTGTGGACAATTGTGTGACTTGCACAATTGTGAAACGTAAGATACAAGCTCTATACCAATAGCTATCCCTTAGCATATTGTTCAGATTTGATGTTACCGGTAAGTTGAGTGAAAAAGCGAAAAAAGGAAATACGTCTTCGTGTTGATCGACGCATTTACCAAGTAAATATTGTTCTATCATACTAAAATATTGACAGCAAAAGCAGTACTGGGGTAGTAAAGGACAGCGTGGCTCTTTTTAGAGCACCTGTACATATCATAGCAGAGTTTTGCGAGGGTAAGAACATCGCCCTTTATCTTATTGTCACAGGCACTTGTCGAAAAGTAGAAAGGATATTGAGCGTACTAAGGTCAATGTTAACAGCAGTTCAAATTGATAAAGATAACAATATGATGTAAAGCTTTCGTTAAAATAAAGGACGTATCCCGCTGAGTTTCTTTCGCCGGTTCTTCTCAGGTCTGAGGCAGTAACTTAAGTGAACCGGTGGTAAATTATCTGACGTTCAAAAAAAAAAAACATAGCTTGTAACTTTTGTTATATAAAATATTTGAATTTGATAACTCGTTGCAGGATTTATAAGGGCATGTACTTAACTTTACTGTCAATAGAGTAACAAACGAGTCATTCGAAGCTTTTAATAGGAAAAGTCGCGCGCCCTCATAATTTAATGGCTAATTACGATAATAACCGATATGTCTTGATGAGGTTAGGCAGGTAGCTTCCAATAATATTGAGATATCCGCGCGATATGATAAAGATTGTTTCGATAAAATAAAGTAAACAGTTTTCGGTTGGCAGATTCGATCTTATTGAGAACGAATAGAGAAATCGGACAAAATAAGATGCCAAAATTTAGAGGTCCTTTTCCAAATTGTTGAAGTACTAGACGGTAATCGTTATGTCTTAAAGTCATTACTAACAATCGTACATACAAATATCCACACGATCGTATCCGTAAAATGCCTGAAGGTGATTCACCAATAGACGGAGGTGAAAATGATAATGTGTTTGAGGACTCTTGTTGAAGAGTCTAGTTAAGTTGTGAATCGGTGTCTACTCTTTGAAGTAGCCCGTGGGCAAGCAGCAGGCGGTAGCCCTGGGTGGTGTGGTCGGGTCTAGCCTTGTAGCGAAGACCGTAGAGTCAGGTGCGACTCGGCATTCCATAGCGGAAGTGCATACAGAGCAAGTTTGTTGAAATATGTTTTAAAGTCATGATTTGTTGTGATTGATGTGACACGATGTCATTGTTGATAGGCCTCAGACATAATAATTCAAATTAAATGAAACTAAATATTAAATTCGCTATACATAGTTATAAATACTGTTCTCTGCTTGATTGATTACAGAAGGTAATTGTTGTGTAGGCTAATAAATCTTAATATGAAGATACGGGTAACAGAAGTTCATTTTATTTTATGACGGTAAAAATCTTTTCTGGTAGGAATGGCCGAACGGTATTGTTCTCTTGTGTTTTTGTTACAGAGTTACCAGACACACTATGAAGTTAAAAAGGTATTGTTTTAGAAGCACTCTGAAGTTGAGAGTCGAGTCGAGTTTAGAGTGACGTGGCCGTATCGGCTATGGGTGAAGTTAACGAAGCTGATGGATAACTTAACAACGCGAAAACAAACCGTGTGTTTATATTCGATTACTTTTTACGACATCACTGAATTCGTGTTTGATTTAACGAAATAATTTTGACTTGACACTTGACTGACAGACTTCTTAATTTGTGTTCAATTTAACGATTAGTTATGTTGCTCTTATATGGTCTTTTATAGGACATGACGTTTATGGGACAGACTTACCACTTCAATAATTTAAAGTAAAAGTTAAAGATATATTGTTGGGCAAAGCATATTATTCAATTTACGACTATTATCATAAAAAAGCGTGAGATTCAAAGCTGTTGTAATTTTGTTACATATTTTCTTTTATTTGTATTTTGAAAACGGCAACTGTTGAGTTTATTGCCGGCAGCCGGTGGTAGCTTCTTATAGGACTGACATTACAGACATTTATATGTAACGTGACGATTCAAAAGTAATTGTAGTAGCCTAAATGAATAATGAATATTTTTATTTGTGGTCCTGTAACATGGCCAATATTAGCGCTGAGGCTATGAGGCTAACGTGTTTATTTGTTTTGTGACGAGAGTGCAGACGGGATGTGATCCCTGATGCATAGCCAATATTAGCGCTGAGGCTATGAGGCTAACGTGTTCATTTATTTTGTGACGAGAGTGCAGACGGGATGTGATCCCTGATGCATGGCCAATATTAGCGCTGAGGCTATGAGGCAGACGTGTTTATTTGTTGTGTGACGAAGGGATGTGATCCCTGATGCATTGCCAATATTAGCGCTGAGGCTATGAGGCAGACGTGTTTTTTTATTGTGCGCCGACGGGATGTGATCCCTGACGCAATTGCTAATATTAGTGTTGTGAGTTTGAGTCTTATGTGGATAACTGTTATATTATTTCACAGTCTTAAGTGAGTAGGCGCAGGGACGCGCCACTCATCAGAATGGCCGTATCGGCGCGAAGGCAAAACGTAACTCAAATAGACGGTGAATTGACTCGTGTATCGGCGCGAATGCAAGAAGGAACTCAAACAGATGTTCTATTGACTCGTGTATCGGCGTGAATGCAAAACGGAACTCGAATAGATGGTCAATTGACTCGTGTTGTCAGTGTTCTGCTGTCAAATGTTTATGGCTTGAGTGTCATTTGTATTATAAATACGACGGGTTTTCATTCTCCGGTTCAGAAGCGAGCCAGCCACCGACTGAGGGGAACCTCTGGCTCCTGTGTCTCTGACACTCTGAATCTATTTTCAAATCAAATCGTATTGTTTGGTTTAAAATATTAAGGAAGTATTTAATTTAAATGTATTCAAATATTGCAATTTGTTTACTAATTATTCTATTAGTAATGATAATATTTCATTAGATACTAGTTAAATTATTAGATGTAATATTATTAAAATTAAAGTTTTGACATAGTTTAATGTTTATATGACTTACTTTTTGAAGTTGATTTAAATTATCTATAATTAAATTAATATGTATTATTTACTTTTACCATATGTTTTGACTATGTTTTAATGAAATAAACATGTATTCAATTAATCAATGTTATCTTTCTCTTATATATATATATATATATATATATATATATATATATATATATATATATATATATATATATATATATATATATATATATATATATATATATATATATATATATATATATATATATATATATATATATATATATATATATATATATATATATATATATATATATATATTTATATCTTTAAAAATATAACTTAATTTAACTTATCTTAGCTTCACGCTATATCCCTAGCGGGGTAAGCAGAGAGAACGGAGCGCCAAACGCTACGGTCTCGGCATACCTCTTTCGCCTCGTCCACTGTCATCAACCTCTTCATACATGCCCTCCGGGGGGTCCTCATGCTTTTTACGTGACCTTCCTCCAGTATCGTCGATACTGTGTTTTCGAAGGTCAACCGAGGTCTCCCCCTCCCTCTCTTACCACTCGCTTTTCCTTCATAAATCTTTCTTACCATTCTTTCTTCACTCATTTACTCGATGTGCCCAAACCACCTGAGCAAGTTCTTCTTCATTCTCACTGTGACATCCACGCTAGTACCTACCATTCTGTGTATTTCTTTATTTAATATGCGATCAGCTAAACGGACTCCGCATATCCGACGAAGAGATCGCATCTCTACAGCAATCATCTTTCTTACATTCTTCTTCTGTAATACCCACGTTTCGCTGCCGTATAACAGTGTCGATACCAACACTGCATTGTGTACGGCCAAACGCGCAGCTATGCTGACGTTTCGCCGTCTCAACAATGCAGCTAAGGCACCGTTAACTCTATTACCGGCAGCAATACGCCTTTCCACATCCATTTATTATCTTCCATCTCTGCTAAATAAAAAAAAAAAACAGCTACAATATTGAGCTCAAGTTTTACATTAAAATGTGAGACTTAACAAGAAGAATGTGAAAGTTTACCTAATGGTTAACTTTGAAATACACTTGGAAAGGAAGTCGCTACATTTGACCTCGTCGCTGGAACTACAATAATGAGATATATGAAACTCGTCTTTCACCTGTTGTTACAAACTTCTGGCACGCAGTATTCCCAATTTCTGTTAAATTAAGTTATTGGGAGTTGAGTGCTGAAACTCAATGCCGCGCTTTACGTTGGTACCAGGACGAAGAAGATAAAAGTATTAAAAGTTTCTTTACTCAAGTACGCACTGGCAAACCTTCTTCTTAAACACGGGATACTAATTGTTTCCTTCATTAACTAACTTTCCCTTGAAGAAACCGATTCAATGTCTTTAAGAAAGATTGAGTCAATCGGAGACAGATCCGGTCAACGAATGTAAATCAGCTAAGCTCTCAAAGCGTTTGTTGACTAAATATTCACTTTCTTTTGTTCCGAACAAACCATGATTTTAATTTAAACTTCTTTCATACTTTGGTCTGAAATTCAATTTCCCTTTTAACCCAGTCTTTAGTCTTATTAGAAATGAACGATTTTTCATTTCAATTCTAGCTTAAATAGGGTTTTCTTGTAATTTTACTTTGAGATCCATTAATAAAAGGCAAAAGAACTTTTGGCAAACTTGGCGACAAGAACCTTTAGTTATTGGTGTGTATTACGAACTTATTCCCTGTTTTTAACAATCTAACAACGACTCTACTAGAGAAATTAACAATAACGATAGGTATTGTTCTTATAGGGTGGAAGTATTAAAGTATTAAGGTGGTAATGGAATTTTGTAAATAATATAAAATTCTTGGCAAAGAAACAATTTTTGGCAAAGTATGTTTTATAATAATAATCTAGTAATGCAGACGTTTTTTAAATTCACAATTCACGATTCATTATTTGTAAAAAATGTTTGTTTTTGTATACAAAATTGTTTTTACACTTCCCATAGTATTTCAGAAATTACGAGTTATTTTATAGACGCTACTAGCATAATAGAGATTGTATTCATGGCAGCTTTTCAAAATATTTAAATTAGTTTAACTTTACACTCCTCCACATAACTTTTATCAAGATGACAAGTTTTTTATGGATAAGACACATAAAGCGAGCGTACGGGTCACCCGATGGTAAGTGATCACCGCCGCCCACGGCCCCGTGTAGTACCAGAAGAACTACAGGTGCGTTGCCGGTCTATAAAGTGTATGAGTACCGGGGCCCGGCATTACCCAATGCAAAACGCAGTGGCCGAAGCCACTACTTAATGCCGGGGGTGGTAATCATTCGGTCGTGTCTTCCCACTCGTGTTGCCATTACTGACAACGTGACTCTCCCACACGTACTTTAGTCGCCTCTTACGACACCATCTGTACCAAGGTGATCCTATTCTAAGTCGGAATCACACGGCCAAACACTTCCCAGCACTTTTTCCTAATACCTTAATATAATTTTCTTGCCCTGCGCTATGTCAGACCGCTGGATCTCGGTAAACGTAGCAAAAACAAATAGAAAGATATATTATCTGATTTTAGCGTACCTGTCATGGCACAAGAGTAGAAGCGAGTGTCAACGCGACATCTTGTGGGTTCGATCCCCACTTGAGGAAATCAAGTATTTAATATTTTATTTTTCTTCGCTCTGGTAACATGGCAAAGCCTCAATTTCGGAGAAAATTGGAGAACAGAACTGTATCTTAACCATTGGTTTATAAATTTCGTCTTTACTCTGCCATGATTGGTCTGTCTCACCGTACAGCGTTATCTTACCGTATTGCGAAACATAAAGTTTGTGGATTCCGTTTATACTGAGAGCTACATAATTATATTTAAAATATGCTATTATTGGCAGTCTGATTAAACAATATATGATTTTGTCTAATGACTATAACTAGGTTTTCTCTTTATTGAGTAGGATGATATTAAAAATTATTTATTTCTTTTATACACATTTTTGATTTAACGCTGTATCCCCAGTTAGCACATAACAGGGTAGGCAGAGTTAATCTGGAAACCTAATGTTCAGATAAGATGTTCTGTTCCCATTGCGACACTTCCAACGAATTCCGGAGGCATTGCGTGTTGCGGATTTCAAGACTGTGGTATTGTATTGATTTTAGTCTTATTTTTTAGGTTTACGCTGTTTCTTGTGTCCAGTGTTCATTTATCAATTTCCTCATTTATCAATGCTATTTCGTCCTCTAAAGCTATTTGCAAACAAATTCGGACAATTCACTTTGACTGTTGGACATTCAATATGAATATAGGAATTATCAACACTTTGTATCGTGGCCGACGCCGAGAGCTTATATTGCAACTGTTCGTCATGAAAAGGTCATACAATATTGTAAATCTCTTCATGTACGTTTCAAATTTAGATTATCTAATTTTTTAAAGTAAATATAAAAAAGTTTTATAAATGGCTTTTAAATTTTATAACTAGATATCACTACATATTGTCTATTATTAAAATTACATTACAAATTACAATCTCTTCTTTTTAGAATTATTACGTATAGATTAAAAATGTTATGAAATCAAAGGCATAGAATTAAATATTTTAATATTGAATAATCTTTACCACGTAGATAGTTTAAAGGTTTTTACAACCATTCGAAAGGAAAATACATACTGTTGGTATGTATGTTGGTATGTATTAGCTTAGAGTACACTCTAAAGCGACGGAGCTTAGAGTGTACTCCTGATAATAACAAATTCTCAGGAGAGACAGTAAACTATTATAAAAAAACTTTAAATTGGAACTTGATTTGTGTTCTAGAATACAAGAAATAAAATAAGGTTTAATTTTACATTTGTTTGTTAAACATTCAAATGATTCAAAAATATACAAATACGTAAACACATACAAACGACGGACGTATGCAGCAAGTGTACACTTTAGTATAATAAATTAAATTAAAGTTACTTTGATCCAAGTGTTTAAGCATTTTGTGACTAACTTTCACATATAAATGTGTATAAATGTAGGTGTTAGTTAATCTATGGCTGTGTTTCACTTAAGGTAACGTCAACTCTTTGCACAAAATCTTATTTTTATCATTAATGTATATTATATCTGTTTGTTTTATTTTATTCAATAAATGAAATGAGATACGTCAATAAATTATGATATGAACTTACTGCATTTTATTTTAAGCCTTTTCAGTTTTATATTGAAATATACTTAACTGTTATTAAGTGAAATTATTTATTTTGCTTAAAATTTATTGAAATTTAAGTGGATTTTTCTCAAGAACAACATTACAATAGTTTTTAAATTTAATTAACTAATAAAAAAACTTATACTATTTATTGCACAGCAGCAGCATTGCAGTTTACAAATAAATGCTCCAGTGTTAATATAGAAAACAAGTTCAAAAATATTCTCCATGAAATTACGAGTAATTTGATCGTCGCTTTGGATCATATTATTAGTATTCCTGATACAAATGATCCGCAGTTCCGTCGGGACGTGCCAAAATGGCTAAATTAAGACAGAGTGCTTTTTGGGCATTGTATTTATTTCGTTTATAAAAAGCCGCATTACGACCCGACGTGCCTCCAGACAGCTACGTTGTATACGTAGCCGTCTGGAGGCATGCAGTATACACGTGTATATGGATATATTTTGAAATCTAAATAGAGATTAAATTTAAGATAGTAATATTTTAAACATTATTTAAGTATGCCAAATTGATTAGGACTGTTTGATTTCCAGCTCATGACATAGCGTAACTGTATTAACAGTAAAAGTCACTATAGCAATTCGATAAAGAATGGTAATGGCGGGAAGGGTGGTTGCAAACCACAGTAGC
This sequence comes from Eueides isabella, assembly GCA_019049475.1. Lineage (NCBI taxonomy): Eukaryota > Metazoa > Arthropoda > Insecta > Lepidoptera > Nymphalidae > Eueides > Eueides isabella. Next base: position 11,166,375 of record CM032405.1, on the reverse strand, counting down.
TTACAGCGCACCTCGAGGCATTATGGTGTAGCAGGATTGTTCCACATGGTTATGTTACATTAACCCAAAAATAAATCTAATCATAGGATTTGCAGACGCTCAAGTTTGTTTAGTACTTGCTAAGGCAGGATCAGGACACTAGATTAGCATAATGCCTAGATAATCCTTACTTTTAACTAAAATTAATATAATTATAATACCAAAACTTCTTTGGCCCATGTGTCCTAAAAGGTAGAAGGAAAGTAAGGCCAAAGAAATTTTAGTCTTAAAGAATAGAAAGTTCTTCCATCTTCTCAATCTACCTTTGGTACAGACAATCTTATGTCTAAGTTCTGATACGCAAGGAAACCAGCAAAGAGTACCATCTATCCTGATCTTATAAAATAAAATTAAGGGAAGAGAAGAACTTTCTTAAGATATTTGTTTAGAGCTATCTTAAGAAAGTTCTTCTCTTCATTAGCTATCAAATATACGCACATGAGAAAGACAGACAAATAGGAGAGGAAGTCAGTTGTAAAATACTCTCTCAGCTTCACGCTGTAACCCGCACGAGGCAGGGTAGGCAGAGGCAACCCGGGAACCTAGTGTTGAGTGGCGGAACTCAACGCCGCGCTTTGCCTTACTACCAGAGCGAAGAAATTAAACATTAAATATTTAAATTTAAAATATTAAATATTTCATTTCCTCTACTGGGCATCGAACCCAGAACCTGTCGGTTACAGACACACTAATATTACTAAGAAAAACGGCTCAACCAAGCTCGGATTATATTATAAATATGGCAAAAAAATATTAATGCAACTCAAGTGCTTTTGTACTCGTATGCCGTATGCCTATATTTTTACTAAATCGCTGAAAAGACAAAATATAATTGACTAAAGAAGAAAAAATTAGAATATTAAATATTTAATTTTAAAGTGAGATTTGAATCATTAACTATCACTATGATATATATGATTACACTCCGTATGCGATATGTGCATATTCTATAGGGGTTGATTTTGTTTCCATATAAATTATGAATAAAGGTATGCAAAATTAATAGTCCTAAATGTTGCTATTTAGTATCGGACGGGCCTTGTGCTCATTTAAGAAGAAAGTTTCACAATATCAGTCTGCGACACCAGAGGGCCTACATCGTCCCTACAGAGCTTTACATTTATTTTGAATTCATGCAATTCTAATTTTTATAATTGCTGTGGAAACGAGCGGCTGCCTATGACATACAATTTCAGTATAATTCAGTAATGTGACACAGGAACACAAACTGATCATCCGATGACCGAATGATAAACCGATGATCTTATGACTGGACACATAGTAATTTATATGAGGTCGGTCGAGACTGAGATAAGATTCTTCTGTTCCATAATGCTGTTATTTTGCGAACTTCAACGCTTTGGTTTGTCTTTTTAACAGAGTGAGGAAAATTAAAATATTAACTATTTAATATCCTCGAGTGAACGTAATATTCAAAGCCCATACACCAAGATCATACTAAATTAGACAAGTTATTCGAAGCAAATGTGACACAAATATATTTCAATATATTTAATTGTAGTGAACCTGCACGTACCAGCTCATGATAAGTTTCAGTTTCAGTGACGCTCGGCCCTCGGTCCTCGTACATTGTTGATTCTGTTTGATTGATATTGATTTTATCTAATTGATGTCAGCGTTATACAATTTATTACATAAATATATTAATTGAACATATATTTGATATATTCCAATAAAGGCTAAACGATATAGGAACGTAATCGTGATGTGACGTAAAGGTATAAGCATGCTGCCGTAACTGCGACAGTGCTCTGGAACGTGAACGAGTGTCATATCACTAAGTTTCGAAGTAGTCTCTGCGTATCCTACCATGTGCCGGAAACATAGTGAAACTAAAATAAAATATATTCCAAGTTAAAACAAGCTAATATGAAGCGTTCTAAGAATAATCTACCTAACTCTATAACAAAGTAAATAGGTGTGATACACCTTTTACTAAAACAATAATAAATAAATTAATAAAATAAAAAAAAAAAAAAGCCTTTTATTTACTGTAGCACGCTATTTACAGTGTTGTATACATATTAACGGCTTAAATGATGCTATACACTCAATATATTGATTCGTTGTTTGTTTCCATATAAACTACTATTATGATACTACTATTTTTTTATTATGCTATTATAATACTTTATCTTAAAATTAACTGTTACTTGACCAAAACCCTCCAAATTCAACTAAGACAATATAACTTCTTATTGTCAAATCAACTACATTAACGTCACCGTGGAAATGTTAAGCGCTACGTCTATACATTTATTGTGTAAAGCGGATTACGCGTTCAACAGCGGGGGCGGGAGCGGGGATGTCGCTCCATTGAAATGTAAATAGGTTGACTTTGTGCATATCTTAGGAGTCATTGGGTTAAGATGAAAACAATATTGCTACGTATTTTTTTGCTATAATAAGGTTTATATTAATAAAACCAGCATCGTTTTAGTTATATTATAATCAAATTATAGCCTATGTTTTTTTTTCGCGCTGTATCCCGCACAGTGTTTGCAGAGGGAACCTGGGAACCTAGTGTGAAGACACTCCGTTCCACTTTCTGTTCCCCACTTTCCGCCGAATTTGAGGCATTGCGTGTTGAGTGGCAGAACTCAACGCCGCGCTTTGCCTTATTACCAAAGCGAAGAAATGAAACATTCAATATTTAAATTGAAAATATTAAATATCTCATTTCCACGACTGGGGATCGAACCCAGAACCTATCGGTTACAGTCACACGCTTGTGCCGCTGCGCCACGTCAGACCTCTATGTGTAGCCTATGTGTTATACTAATTTATATAGTAATGTAGTTACTGAATAATGAAGGTTAAAAATTTCCTTGCAATATTTATTATTTATTTAGGTAATTAGAGATGTCTTACAATAATACCCCACTTCCCGCTAAAGAGGCATTGCGCGTTAAGTTCCGAAACTTAACGCCGCGCTTTGCCTTGTTTTCAAAACGAGGAAATGAAAATATAAAATATTTTATTTCCTTGTGTGAGTATCGAACTATCTGTTGCTTATACCTACAGTGTCCATCAGAGATTTACTTACTTTTATTATTAAATAGGTTACGTGTGTCATGCGCTGTGTTTTAGTCACAAATATAACTTTGACAAATTTATTAATATTTTGAAGTTTTGCAAACGGATAATTCCTAATTAAGAATGTTTTTAAATGTTTTTAGATACTTATAAGCTTTCATTACTTTTAATTACTTATTTTATGGTAAAAATATTTAAAAAAATTATAAAATTATTTTCATTATCAAATATAATATAAATATGTCAATATATAGTATCCAAATTAAAATTCAAAGGCCTTCACTTCATCGGGTCACTATGAACGCTCGTCTCATATCCAATTTAAATTGCGTGCAACATCTTGTAATCCATCAGCTCGTGGCGCTGTGGTTAAAGAGAGAGAGGGGAGGGCCTCAGTTGACTTGCGAAAACATAGTATCTATGATGAAACTGGAGGACGGTCACCGGAAAAGCATGAGGACCCTCCGGAGGGCATGTATGAAAATGGTTGATGACAGTGGACGAGACGAAAAAAACATGGCGTATAAAATAAGATCTTGGACCTTAGCCTTTAGCGCTCTCGTTCTCTCTGCCTACCTCACTAGGGATACAGCGTGAAACTAAGTAAGTTAGCTCGTGATGTTAAAGGCGGTACAATCCTATGGCGATTGATCTGCATTAAATATAATATTTTATTAATTAGGCAGAAAATCAAAAACTTACACAAAAATATCAAGCAGACCGTCTAAAGCACGGATCATGTACATGACACCATATGATGTGATCCACATGATCTGTTCCCTAACTTTTTAAATATTAGAAAAATTGTTCTATAAAAATATTAAAGAAGATAAATTCTTATAAAATCCATGTCGCTTGTTATATCTACATTCACTACCGGTTGTGCACAACGTGCTGTACATACATGTTTTACAGAATGGAAGGTGAGCTAGAATTGTACATTACATATTCACCTTAATTACATAGTTTTTCATAAGAAACGAGAAAAACAGAAAATAAAAACAGAGCAAAAAAGTGTAAATAAATAATAAATATTTAAAGACGTTTCTTACATGTTCACTTATATTCAATATATAATTAAAATTAACTACTCCTGTTGAGTAGAGTAGTTTTACTACGAGTATATTATATAGATTAAAGTACTGAACAAAATTATTGATATTTACTAAAGTTAAATTTAAAAAGCGTATAAAAATTTTGAACGAAGTAGGATTTGAACCCGCGCCTCTTGATTACCTGCTTCGTTCACCAATTTTTTATACGCTTTTTAAATTTAAGTTCAGTGTTTTCTGTCCTAAGTGTGGAATAACACTTTAAAAAATAGTAAAATATTGATATTTGTCGCTTTATTATAAACTTTTTATTTTAATCGTAATAATTATTATATTATTCAAGTTTTCAAACGTATCACATTCCTCCCGTTATTTGCTTTTACAATGTATATAAATATAAAAAAACTGAGAATTATACAACGCGGCCTTTTTATTTGTGAATGGAAAAAATATTCCAGTACAGCTTTTAGCTCTTTTTAAAAGCGTACTGGTGTTTATTTTTATTCAATGACATATAATGCTTTTGTTAATTGCCTTTTGAATAATGATTTACTCAAGCAAAATTTTTATTAAAGAAGAAAAAAGTTTTAGATATGTCTTGGACACGCAGTTAAGCATGTCTCGGATGGAACTGAGAGCTGTAGTGGTTATATACTTTTATCACCTTTTTGTGCTTATTTACTGGACTTCGTTATTGGCCCGCTAAATGAAGACACACATTCAAGTACTCTATAGAAGTATATCTATAAAATATATGTAATTTTGTATGTGCAAGTGATTTTTTCAATAAAAGATTAAATTATCATTACAATATAAAACGCATTTTGTTAAGTATGATGTCAATATAGAATATCCCTTTCACGTTTCATAAATAGAAATTATATAATAGTTTTAGCTGCATATGTACTAATCTGAATTTTTTTTTCTAGGTACAACCTTTTACCTTTTTCAAAACAAAATTAGTATCATTTCTCGTAGACGAATACTTTATTTAGTTATTTTTTTTGCTTTACGCCGTATCCCGCACAAGCCTGAGGAGGCAGAGGTATCACTGGAACATAGCGTTGATACACGCCGTTGCCCATATTTCGCCGAATTTGATGCATTGTGTGTTGATTGGCAGAACTCAATGCCGTGTTGTACCTTATAACCAGAGCTAAAATATTAAATATGTAATTCCCACAGATAGGGATCGAACCCGCAACCGGTTACGGTTAAAATAACGCGCTTGTACCCCTGCGCAACGACAAGCATCAGTGGAATGCTATAATTCTTTCCAAATTACAGCGAAATCCTTACTTAAACATTGCCTAATCCATAGTGTAATGAGTTTCCCAGTTGAATAATGCCCAAAGCGATTTTTCAGTCATCCCATACATATTCATTCGGTCACCTTCATTGACGCTCAGTAATAGATTGCCTCGAAAGAGACGCTTGCTATAAGCCGTAGAGGACTCAGATTTTTATTGTATTACCAATTTGTCTTTTTTTAGATATGTTTTGCCAAAAAATTGCATGTGTTTAATGTGTTTATTTTTTGGTAATAACTATGCATTATATATTGGGGCTTACCGTCGCAGAGGTACAATTATGTGACTTTAAACGCAATAGTGGATTCCATCCTCACCACATGAAATAAAATATTTTATTTTATTGTTACTAGAGCAACGACATAAAAACAAAGCGAACATGTTACGTGGTAATATATAGAGCGGCGTTGAGTTCCGCCTCATAACGCGCGATGTCTCCTACAAGGTTCCCTCCCCTTACATATAGATACAGTAATGGTACAAGATATATTCTTCTTATATAATAACGACTTAATACTCTACTATTTACTACTTTATACTTTATTTTATTTATTCTTGAAGTATGAAAAAAACAAAAATGATAAAGTCAAAAGTTCAATCATTTATGCACCGTTTTTACTGGATTTAGTACGAACTTCGCCGCGTGATCGGAATATATAAGGTACTTCCTGTAGACTCACAATTATCAAATTTATTTTATATATTATTAAAGGAAAAAGATTGAAGAATAGAAAGCCTTGTTGTTAAATAGACCTCATTATAATAACATTTACTACTTTAATTTATATTATATTATTAATTTGATCATAATTTACAATTTTGTATTCATGTAAAGTAAATAAACTATATATATTTATGTTGATACATTAACAACGTGTATTTTAACAAAAATAAAAATATTACGAAGAATTTAGAAGAAAATATGTGCTTTTAAAGTTTCTCTCAGTACTTGTGTGAAGGATCATGACATGTAACACGAGAGTTCTAAATTTACTGTACTTTTATATACGAGTACCTGCACTAAGCTATTATCGTGTCTACGTGAAACTATTAATGATCTTTATGAATGTAGCATACAACGTCTCATTATTAAACTTATTACCAAATTGAATCCAACCAGACTTACTATAAATATTGGTTCAATGAAGGTATAGTAATATATATTTTGTAATTTACAGCAAATTATATTAGAAAATCACGAAATAATTAATTTTAAATGTTATTGTTTACATTCATCGTTACATTTTTAGAAGTAAAAATATATCGAAGTTTATCCATTAAAGTATTACCGGAACTTTCTCACTTCGAATAATATATGTATGTACCGGAAAAATAAGGTAATCTTCTTATCATTGTAAATGAATAAGTAATTTATTTTTGTTTACGAGCGTGACACCTCGTCTTGACATTAAATAACATTTATATGAGAGAGAGAATTCAATAGCACGTGTTACATTTTGGTATGCACAGAAAATACTTTTTCAGTTATTTTACTTTGAATGGGAATGTTTTTGATATTCATGTGTTATTTTATTTACATGTTTATAATGATATACAAGTAATATTTGTAAAGAATTTAATAAAATATTATTTTCTTTAAGCAACTGAAAAAATGCAACTACAACATTAATCGACTAGATTAATCTGGTCTACAGCATAACACTAAAAAAGCAATATCAGCAATATCACCATAACATAAAGGTAAAGTTGCAATATACCTCCACGTTAATTTCCCATAAACAATATTGCACGTACCTCTTTCGGTCCATCAGTTTTCACATACTTAGGACTAAAGTTTCCACTTCGAAGGAGCAAGTTGGCTCCAGCGCGGCATTTCGTTGCTAATTAACGAGGGAATGAGTATTGTTGGGCGCGTCTCGGTCTGGTATAGGGCTGGTACTCTTTAGAAAAATAATGTATAAATAAAAGATTTTTTGCTGTGTTCAAGACTATATTTTAGTGATCGTTAACACACACTTGTGTTTCTGCGCCACGACGTCTGCTTTCTTTGTTATATTTGTGGTGTACATAATTAGGCAGAAAAAAATTAAGAATCTATCGTTAAGACAGTCCGTTCATTGGGATACTTTTATTACTCAATTTCCCACGAATTCTTGAGGAATTGCGTGTATGAGTAGCGGAATTTAATGCTGCGTCTTGCCTCGTTACCAGAGCGAAAAATAAAATATTTGAGATTTTATTTTCTCGACTCCAAAACCTGTGTCGTTAATGTTGCCCGATTGTACCTCTGCGCTATAATATGCAAGTTTTATGTTAAGGCCATAAGTTAATTTTGATTTTGTTGAAAAGAATTTTGTTTTATGTAGGTACCAAAAAATAAAATTTACTTTCTGTAACATGACCGACCCTATGTGACTGTGAAGTTAACTGTGAACTTACTTAAACTTAGTCGGAGTTACTCATTGACGCAATGTGCAATCTCATTTTACTTGTGTAATTGAATAAATCTTTCTCACTTTTTGAATTTCGTTTAAAATTCGTTCTTTATGTTTAACGTACATTACATACATATATTTTTTTTGTACACAAGACACGGCAAACGCGCGTACGGGTCACCCGATAGTAAGTGATCGCCGTCACCTACTGCCCCATGTAACTCCAGAGGAGCTACAGGAGCGTTGCCAACCTTTAAGGTGGATGGGCACCGGGGCCCGGCATTACCCAATACGAAAAACAGTGGCCGAAGCCACTACTTAACGCCGATTTTAAATGCCGGGGGTGGTAATAATCCGGTCGAGCCTGCTCATGCGTATTGTCATTGCTGACAGCGAGACTCTCCCACACGTACTTTAGTCGCCTCTTACGACACCATACACAAGCGACGCCTGTTACGACACCGTACTTTAGTAGCTCTTACGTACCAGGGTGATCCTATTCTAAGCCAAGGAATTACACGGCAAAACCATACATACATATACAGTCTATCAAAGATTAAAAAGCTTATTAATTTCACATAGTATTTTATTAAAAATTCCGCCCTCATTTCTCTCATATAATAAAATTATAAATGGCAATATTGTTACAATATACTGTTATGTATTTTTAATTAATTCCGTCATGCCTTTGCACTTACTCCATTTTCCAGAAATACAGAGGCAACAATTCTAATAAGTGGCATGCTTTTTCATAATTTTATAAACTTTGTTATTTATAAATATTATATTTTATATCATAATTTTTGATAAAAATCAAATATTCGTGAATTTCGCAAAGGTCTCTCTACAATTATAGTCGTCTTGAAATCTGCCTTTTTAACGTTTTGGTACACGTTTCAATATGGTCATTGGTTTTTGTGTTTATTACACATTTTAAATAAAATAATCACGTATATATTAATTGTCTGCCCGTGACCACGGAGTACCGCAAAGTGTTTGTAATGTTGGGTTTCCAAAAATAAAACAATTACTATACACGATTAATTCCCATTTATTTTAATATATATTATAATGTTAATGTAAGAATAATTAAAAATATATATATCAAATTAAAGAGGCTAAACCCTGTCTTAAAACAAACTTGAGATTATAGCAACATCAAAAATTAAAAGCAGTTTAAAACAAGATAAAAAGTACAGTTAGTTTAAATTAACTAAAATATTGACTTTTTTTTTGTTTTTTTTAGCTTCACGCCCCATTACATTTGTGTATCCCGCACGAGGCAGGGTAGGCAGAGGGAACCCGGGACCTAGTGTTCAAACACTCCGTTCCACTTCCGTTCCCCACTTTTCGCGACTGGGGATCGAACCCAGAACCTGTCAGTTACAGTCACACGCTTGCGCCACGACAGGCCTCAAATATTGAATTAAGTAATAATAAGAGTATTTTATCTATAAATATAAACAAAATTAAAGTCTGTGTCGGTTGTTTTAAGATAACTATGATTTCGAAAATTTTGACTGTCATCTCTCTGTAGGTTCGGGTTAATCCCCGAAAAAGTTCAGAAGATGTTTACACTACTACATCTGAAAGATCCTATATTACGACAGACTTAGTGCAGTATAAATATATAAACCAAAGAGAAGAAATATAAATCAAGCGAAAAATATGATAGAAAAGAAGCATGACAAAGCGGTCGATCTATAGACAAGTATTTCATAGTGAAATATGTGTTATTTTCAAAGGGTAATGGATTCGTCTTCCAGCGAAAGACATTTATTCTAAGACGCATCTCAATAATACCTAATAACATATCCTTTAAATTCAAACGTTTGTAGTTCCCATTTAAAGTTCCGTTTTTAATTACTATTAATAAATCGCAAGGACAAACTATGAAGGTACCGGGCATACATGTAAGCACGCCCAGTTTTTCCCACGGTCTGCTGTAGATAGCTTGCTCACGTGTTTTTAAATCGGAAAATCTACATATTTTTGATGAAAGAAATCAAATGAAATAATTTACAGTAGTATATTGTAGTGTTATAGAATTTGGTATGGATAATTTAAAGCCTGGGGAAGGACACCGGGCTACTCCATATAAACACACCATACAGGTGAAGATTATATAAAATGTAAAGTTGATTGTCTGAGCGGTCAAGGCACAGCCGAAACTACTAAATTTAGCATCTTGAAATTTGTTCATAGGTTCTATTATAGATTAAATGAGCACCAAAACAAAAAAATTTTGATAATTCTACCCTCAAGAGTATCCTTCTTGATATTATATGGGTTCAAAGATTGTATGGAATATAGCAGACCAGATTTCACGCGAGCGAAGCCGCGGGTAAAAGCTAGTAACATATCAATATATTAATGTATTTCATGAAATGCTGATGTTTTATATCACAAAATATTAATGTCGCTTGTAAATATAAATCCGATTGAATAGAAACGAACGTCATTTGAGGTTGTCGAATTCCAGAAGGATTGGGACAATATATCCTTACTAAACTCGTAAAAATTTACCGACAGCCGTGAATGGTAGTTTAATCTTTTATTGTTTTGTTCGAAACGTTTATTTGAAAAACCGTATATATTTTTTTCGCTTATTGAAATTATTTATGTTTTTGATTTTTAAATGACAATGTATACTTATAATACCTTTGTAACCGATCACTGTCTCTGCATGGATGATATATTAAAAAAATCATATAGGGGATGTTTCTTAATGTAATGAGACCTTTTTTTTTATTTTTGTTTATCTTTTGCGTTAATCTCGGAAACTGCTAACTGAATTTTCTCAACATTGAGTGTTTCTTTTATTTAAATCGGTTTAAAAGTAAAAAAAAGTAATGCCAATTTGAAATATTAAATGGAACTAAATTGCAAATACATTTTTTTTTTATTTAATTTTCAATATATAGATAGTGTCTTAAAATGATAATGTTATTTGAACAAAACAATAGTGGAGGAAGCCGCGTGTGGGTCGAAGCTTTTGTTTCCAAACTATATTTAACTTATCGCTATATTTCGCACATAACCTGAGAATAAAGTAAGACATTCCATTTCCATCAAATCATTTCCGTTCCTCACTTCCCGCCGGATTTGAGACACTATACAAATTTTAATATTCCGATTTGAATTTATTTATTACCATAAATCAAAATACCAAGAACATAACAACGATCTTGAATAAATCCTTAACTTATGAAACCAGAAAGAGGAAAATCTGTCGGAACAAGACGTGTAAGTAAATTAACCATCGAACTGTAAAAGACAGTTTCATACTTTATTGTTTTCTTGGATATGATTTATGACACGATTATATTTATTTCGTCACTTGACTTTATTTTTCGAGACTAATCAAATTGTACTAACATTTGTACTTTCTTTACTTACTTTACTCTACTTTTGTTATCGTAGTGGGATTTTTGTACGTTTTTCAATAATTATATTTCTTTCTTAAATGTGGATTCACTCAACAAAAAAAACAACATATACAACTTTTTTATCAATAGTTTACACTACTGTATAGACTGAATACACGTTGTCATGGCAACGCGTTATGTACGCGTCAATTGTTTCTCTAATATGTAACATCGGCTACATGTAATATATTACTTCAACTGGTCGTACGTCGTAAGTGACTGATATATTACAGTTACAGAGCAGGTGTTGTACGTGAACGGTGATAAACACGTACAACATACTGTGGTGAATCTTTAATAGAAACTCGGTAATACGGAATATACTGTATGATTATATTTTTGGGACATTGCGTGTTGAGAGGGGAAATTCATCTCCGTAGGTTGTACAGTTTTATAGACTCACAACTTGTTGCTTTTTCAGTCGCACGCTTGCTTCCTTGCGCCACAACCTGAGCTTTATATGAACATAATTTAAATATAACTGTTATATGACAGACAGACACGTGATGCTACAAGGACATTGAATGACATATTTAATGGTTTTCATTTTAACTCTGGTACGAAGCGTATTACGCGTTACTTAACACGTGTCTCTAGAATAACAATTACTCTGCGAAAAGTGGAGAAAGAAGAGTGCCTTAACATTAGGTTCCCAAATTTCCTCCTCCTACCCTATCATGTGTACAGTGTTCAGCTAATCAAGCAATGATCGAACCCGTAATCATCGCATTTGTGCGTATACGTTTTGAATCGCGGAAGTCATGACCGCGCTTTGACATGCTACAGAGCGGAGGAATGAAAATATTAAACATTTAATCGAATAACATTTTTAATCGATGACCTCGAGTAGGTTCGACCCTACAATTTGTTGCGTTTATCATCAAGCCATAAGCCAAGTATCAACCTGATAGTGTAAGTCCAGTTTGAGCTGGATGTACACTAAATAAAATAAAGCAAGTATAATAAAGCCGATACGTAACGGATTGTATTAATACGAGTATTTTACAGAGCCTGAAAAGTTGTATAAACATTTTCTATTGAAGACCTTTCTACTTCATTCTACGTTTTTAGAAAAAAATATGTGTCAAAGGAAAGGGTCCTTATTATGCTTCAAGAAGAATCAAAGTATATTTACAACGATTCTTCATCTTTATAATACTCAATGTTTTTATTTAAATGATATTGAGATTTAATATTGTAAATATGAAGGATTGTTTCAAATATATAAACTTAAAATGTTTAGAGAATATTGCCGAAATAAAATAGTGAAAACTGCATAAAAATCTGGTTAACGCTTCTGGGATTACTGACAAATAGGCAAACGTACTGACAAATGGAATAAGAAACAGAAAAAAGTTAAAAAGTCACTATTTTTGGCTATTACATTACCACCTATGACATTTTTTTTATATGTCAGAACTTGAAAAGGACTCGGACGGTCGTTTTCAGATGGTACTTGTGAGGTCATTATATTTAACTAACATAATCCTACAAACGCCAGATGCGCCGTTTCTTTCAAGCTAATTGTTACTCGTTCTTGTGGAGTGATATAATGATTTTGTTAGCTGCACTCTTTATCACGCACATAAGTAGGTAGACAGAGGTAACACGGGAACCTAGTGTTAAGACATTCTGTTCCCATTAAGACACTTTCGTTCCTCTAATTATGTCAAATTGGGGATATCAAGGCCGTATTCAACGCCCCACTTTTCCACATTACCAGAGCGAGAAAATATTCAATTTTCTCCCACTGGACTAACCCACTGTGTCACTGGGCCACGTTTGGAGTCGGCAAGATAATGTCGTATTCATTCAATGGATGGACAATTGGAAATTAACCACCTTTAACCCCCTGTTTTATTTATTTCAACTTACTATCGGATTAAAAGTTTTATCTGCAAAGTGCTCAGAAACAGACCGCAAATATTGTCGTTTGCTTAAGTTTGGTAGAATCTAATTAATCTCTTGTAAGTTCTTTTAATCTTGTCAGTAAAAACAACTTTTATACTTTCAAATTCTGGAGGCATAAAGGAGCAAAGAGTGTCTTGATATATGCAGTATAAAGCCTGGAATTAAGTAAATCGTATTAACATATATTATAATACATAAGAGAGAGAGAAAAAAGGGGTCAAGCGAGAATCGGACTCGTACAATGAGCATTCCGTTTTATGAAATAATAATATAATTTTTATTTTTCAGATTTTTCCATTATTCAATATAGTAAGGTCTCACTGTGTGCCAAATTTCATTACTGTACGTTTACGATAACTACGAGTACCTTATAGGTTCTGATTACGGTAATTTATTTTCTAAGAATAAATTTATTCATTTTATTATAAAAGAAATTTGATATGCTTCTTATTGTTTTATATTTCATTACATATTTTACTGTGAAAATTAATTAACTGCCTTTTATTAATTTCTGAAGTATAATAACTGCGAGAAATTTCTAATTAATTAGGTAATAAAATGTAAGAAAATAATATGTTCCAATAACAGAAGCCCCTTAACCGACGATATAAACATATGATTATTTCAATATTAATGTAACAAAATAAAAATAAATGTTATATTTTTACTACGTTTTAAAGTGTTATTCCACACTTAGGACAGAAAATACTAAACTTAAATTTAAAAAGCGTATAAAAATTTTGAACGAAGCAGGATTTGAACCTGCGCCTCTGGAAAACCGTTCCAGCGCTCTGACCAACTAAGCCATTCGTTCTCACCGAGCTCCGTCGAAATTCTTATACGCTTGTTACAACTTATTTATGTTGTTAGCGTCACAACATCATTGAAGAATAAGTCGAACAAATGGCTTAGTTGGTCAGAGCGCTAGAACGGTTTTCCAGAGGCGCGGGTTCAAATCCTGCTTCGTTCAAAATTTTTATACGCTTTTTAAATTTAAGTTTAGTAAATGTTATATTTCCAACACATGACCATAATTGACTTCTGCTTGTTAGTAAAGAATTATAAATAAATTATTGAATGTTTTATTGAAATGTTTTATAATGTACACATAAACTAAGTGACTGAAATTTAACAAGTAGGTTTAATAAAATTAGTGTTAAGTTTCTATAGTTGGATGTTGTCGAGAACAGTTCGCGCTGAGCTCTCTAAAGCGTTGCGGTGGAACGGTCTGTTACCGTAAGCGAGATGGATGTGGTGTTGATATCCACTCGAGGGAATGGGTGTCAAGTGTGATTGATTTTTACAATGAATGTTTTCATTTTCGACGTTCAGTTCCCTCTGCCTACCTTGTCATGTGCAGGAAACAGCGTAAAACTGATAATAAAGAAAGAGTGACATATTTATGTATAACTTGAAATTGCCATTTTAATGTGTAATCTCGGGAGCTCAATTTCATCCACTTCACATTATCCGATTTAGTTGAAATTAGGATAACGAATTTAGTTCTGAGTTTCAACAATGAAGTTACATATAATCATTATTGTTGTCAATTCAAAATGGCCAAAATGGCGGATTACTAAAATATTTAAAATTGTCTTTTTGATATTTTTTAAATACTATTCCACTTTTAGAAAATATTTTTATACATTTCCTACATCAGTAGATAATTTGCATAACTTACCTAATATGGGATTGAAATGTAAGAGTTTGATTTTTAAAATATAATACACCATGAAGATAAATCATCTAGAGATTAGAGATGAAGCTGGAAGGTGGCCGAGGAGACTTCTAAACTAACAACATCGTATTTGCACTTTGTATTTATCATGTCTTGGCGAGTACTCTCATTGTTTTAAAAGAAGTAATTTTACCAAACTTCACAACGTCACAACATCATTGAAGAATAAGTCGCTCCAGAAACTTAACTTTTTGGAATCAAGTAAAGATCCATTTATTATTCGCGGCTTAATTTTCTCTACCGGTAAAAACGGCAAAAAATAAATATATCGTTTCTTTTTCAAATTTCGTCGTACAAAATATGATGTCGAGAGAAGCTGTACAATTGCAAAAAATAACAGGTATTAAAAGTAATAAAAACTTGACCAAATCGTGGTACAGTAGGAAACAATTAATAGTAGAGTGTCTCCTACATTTAATCTACCAATGTAATTGAAAAAAATTGTAAGTCATTAGAATTTATAAAGTTATAAACAATGAGTTAATTTCAATCGCCACATAACACAATTTAATTTATTTTTGTTATGGGAAAGACGGCAAATGAGCGTACAGGTCACCTGATGATAAGTGATCACCGTCGCCCACGGCCAGAGGAGCTAACTCCAGAGGAGCTACAGGAGCGTTGCCGTCTTTTAAGGTGGAAGGGCACCGGGGCCCGCCATTACCCAATGCGAAACGCAGTAGCCAAAGCCACCACTTAACGCCGGTCTTAAATGCCGGGGTTGGTAACAATCCGGTCGAGCCTACCCATGCGTGTCGCCATTGCTGGCAACGTGACTCTACCACACGCAATTTAGTCGCCTCTTACGACACCATCAGTACCAGGGTGATCCTATTCTAAGCCGGGATCACAATATAAATCAAAGGGGCCACAAATAACATATTTAAATATATGTATGTATGGTCTATTGATATTCATTACTTACTTACATATTTACTTACTTAGCTTCACGCTATATCCCTAGCGGGGTAGGCAGAGTGAACGGAGCGCCAAACGCTACGAATTATATATATATATATATATATATATATATATATATATATATATATATATATATATATATATATATATATATATATATATATATATATATATATATATATATATATATATATATATATATATATATATATATATATATATATATACATATATATATATATATATATATATAAATATATATATATATATATATATATATATATATATATATATATATATATATATATATATATATATATATATATATATATATATATATATATATATTATATATATATATATATATATATATTAATTACTAAATGAATTATTCTATAATTTACTTCAATATGATTTTAACCCGCAAAATGAAGCTTGTCTAAAACGACCGCGGTTTATTCCAACGCATGCAATTTGACGTCGCGGTAGTGGTTTGTGCTGATGTAACATTATCATACAATGTTCATATAAATTGTCTCTACATTGCGAGTCGATCATCACCGTATATTAGTTTAGTGTGTTTGTTTTTAAATTATTTATTGGGTTGTTGGTTTTCATTATGGTTGCGGTGAACGTGATATATCAATTTTGAACGTTAATTAGCTGTATTATTTTTTTTATTTATTGTAAACAATACAAAATAAGCAATATTTGGCATGTCGTGGCGCAGGAGCACAAGCGTGCGACTGAAAACACCATGGGAGTTCGATATCCACCCGATGAAATAAAACATTTACTATTTTTATTTCCTCCCCCTGGTACAGAAGCAAAGCGTAACGTTGTTTTCTCTCGAAAGAAAGTGGGGAGCAGAATTGTATATAACTAGTGTGAACGGAGTGTCTAAACACTAGGTTAAAATACCTGTCTTACACGGAGACGTGAGCGGCGGTACACACTTACCAATAGGTGGCTCGTACGCTCGTTTGTCTTGTCTTTTTCATATATATTTTTTTACTCGCAAAGAATGATATAACTCTGTTCATAATTATAAGTTATTAATAAGTAATATTTTTTGTTAGCAAAAGCAATTTGTGGTCTTTTGTTTGAAAATTGACACTGTATGTAAAAATAGCTAAGGGATGTGCTTAATATATATTTATTTTTAATCAGTATTTTTTCCAGTGGCCGGTAGGCAGGGCCAAACGGTGTTTTGGCGTGAAATACTGTCTCGCTCTGCTGATGACCCCCATGCCTGCGCCACAACAGCCCTCTTATAATGTATATTTTTCCGGCAATCACTTACGGTCGTAAAGTCACATTTTTATGAAACAATCTAGTCCTACATTAAGAATCTTTATTTACATTGATTTACAAATGGAATACGTGGCATTATTCAGAGTTTTATTTATTACCTTTATATTTTAACAGCTATTGATTATAAAACTATCAATAACTTAATGAAAGTTAGAGAATAGTACTAGAACATTTCATTAAACTTAAATTTAAAATTGAAAAAGCGTATAAAATTTTTTTTGAACGAAGCAGGATTTGAACCCGCGCCTCTGGAATACCGTTCCAGCGCTCTGACCAACTAAGCCATTCGTTCAGATTCATTGGTCAGAGCGCTGGAACGGTATTCCAGAGGCGCGGGTTCAAATCCTGCTTCGTTCAAAAAAATTTTTATACGCTTTTTAAATTTTAAATTTAAGTTTAGTATTTTCTGTCCTAAGTGTGGAATAACACTTTAAAAACATAGTAAAAACATTTCATTACTTTGAACTTCAGCTGCCTAGACCAGTGTTCTGTAACACGTACGTAGGAGGTCACATGAACTGCCGCCGGCAAAACGGGTTGAGTTATATTACATATTTTTTCGCGCAGCCTTTATGGCTTCAAGTCGTCTTTGTAGAAAAAAATAGAACCTATTTAACTGTATAGGAAAACAATGATCAAAATAATTGGTGGTGATTTTCAAGTTTTACCGGTCAAGTTGTAAACAAAACCGGTTCACTTATAAAATAAGTCCATGATAAAGAAGAAGGACTCTAATATTTAATTAACATTTTTGAATTATTTACTATTATTATAGTTTGAACTTTAATAATTATATACTAAGCTTTCGATATTAAAATTCGAGATTTCCAATTTAAGGCAAGAAAGAAATTCTCTTAGCTCGCCTGTTTCTAGTTCTTAAAACCGTAAATTTATCTCGAACACACAGAATCAGAAAATTATTTTTCTTATCAGAATAATTTACGACTTAATTTAAGCATTAAACAACACAAAACGCATTAGATTCGGTGACTATTAAGCAAATTATAAATTACGAACTCAATTAACATACGCATACACAT
Source organism: Eueides isabella (assembly GCA_019049475.1). NCBI lineage: Eukaryota > Metazoa > Arthropoda > Insecta > Lepidoptera > Nymphalidae > Eueides > Eueides isabella. The sequence continues at coordinate 11,148,169 of CM032405.1, read as the reverse complement.
CTCACCTTTATATATGTCAAGTAAATCTAGGTAATAGTCATTAACATTTGATTTTATTGACAGATCCCGCGCACAAGGAAAACAGCGTTAATAATGAAAATATTCAGTTGCATTGTGTTGCTCGTCGCGATTGCTATGGCTAGCGTTCATAAGCCACACTACGATATCAAAAACGCTGCACAATTATTCGAGAAATTCATTAGAGACTACCATCGGCAGTACAAAAGTGAGGCTGATGAAATCGAGCATTATGTGGCTTTTGTAAATTCCTTGCATAAAATTAATAAATTAAATGCTGAAAGTCACGGTGCAACTTTCGATATAAATCAGTTTGCCGATTATACGCCTCAAGAATTGGAAAAAATTATGGGCCTTGCAAGTATGTTTTATCTATATTGTTATTATATATGTATATTGACGATCTCTATTTAAATTTTATCTGTTAATGTAGTGTGTGTGAAATATTATGAATCGTAAAGTGACAAATACATGCCGTTGTATGCATCAGTGGTTACAAATATTAGATGTTACAATTTGAACACGTTTTGTTTCACCACTTTTTATTTTAAAGGTACTACACATTTCCTCTTCCTTTGCTCGGCAGAAAGTAGGGAAAGGAATAGGTTTCAGTAAAGCGCAAAGTTGAATTCCACCACTCAATACACAATGCCTCTATACAGCAGAAAGGCATGAGTGGAAAGTCTTCATAGAGAAATGGAAATCAAGATTTCCATCTACCTACCCTGCTAAGTTCAGAATATCTGTTCAGGAAATCTGGAGAACTAGTGTTAGGAAATTCAGTTCTCTATGAAGACTTTCCACTCACACCTTTCTGCTGTACAGAGGCATTGCGTATTGAGTGGCGGAATTCAACTTTGCGCTTTACCCTGGTACCAGAGCTATTTAATTTTCTCAATTAGAATTTGAATTTACAACCTATCCCACTTATAGTTTTTTTTTTTTTTATTTATTTGTCTAATACATAACAGTTATTTTTACATATTTTTTTTTACATTTTAAGTACCACGAAAACCTCACATGATTTATCTGGGTACAGAGAGCCATTTACTTTTTAAGTTATTTTATGTAGAAAGTGCTTTTTGAGTTGTGATTTGATTTTCGCATTACTTACATACATTTCTTGCAATTTCTTAGGTAGTTCATTTATATAAACAGGTAACAGATAGTCATCAGTTCTCTTTCCATACAAATTATTAGTTTTAGGTAAGTTAAATATATGCTTAGTATCCAGTTGTCGCAGTTGTGTAGGTCTAAATTTTTCGTGTAACAGACTTGAATTATTAATCTCAGTAAGAGTCGAAAATTTAACTTTATCATACACATTCATTACATGACAATGCTGAAATAGCTGATCGTAGCTGTCCTTGTGATGAAAAAGTATATGTTTAGGTACAATTGTTTTTAACAATCTTAATTGAAGATTGTATATACTTTCTAAATTAGATTTACAGGATCTTCCATAGCTACTAATACCATAACCGATGACCGAGTCAGCTAAGGCCATGTAAATAAGCCGTAGTACATTGTAAGGTAATTTGGATTTGAGTATACTTAGTTTGCTTAATATCGATCTTAATTTTGAACAGACATGCAATGCATGTGGACCCCAGGTGAGTCGGTCATCAATTACTAAGCCTATATACATATGTGTTTTAACCTGTTTTATTTTTAAGCACGAACAATTTATAGCACACGGGGAGTGCAGACAAGAGTGGTTGTGTGCCACAATAGTAGGTCTGATATCTGTTTGGTTGTGCGACGAGTGAATGTGCATGAACTTGGTCTTTTGCGCGTTAATGATCAGACCTACATCGTGAGCCCATTTACATAGTTGATCAAAATTATATTGTAGTATGTCCTGGGCTTGTTTGACATTCTTTTTGGCTACTAACAAACATGTATCATCCGCGAACTGGTACACAATGCCCTCATCTATAATATTAACCATGTCGTTTACATACAATAAGTATTCAGTAGGACCGATAATTGAGCCTTGTGCCGTGCCACATGTAGTTGGTATAAAATTGCTATATTGTTTGACTAGGCTTACTGTGTTTTTTCTTTTTAGATGATAATTCTTTAATAATTCCAATAAAGGGCCTTGTATACCACCCCGCGAAAGTTTCTCAAATAGAATATTAAAATTTAATACATCGAAGGCTTTACTAAAGTCAATTAGTAAGACGAACACGTGTAGTTTTTTGTCCAAGTACGTGTTAACATCGTGAGTAAATTTCCTCAGTAATTTAGTGGTACTTTTATTTTTCTGGAACCCATATTGTTTATTATTAATAACTAAATTTTGAGCTAAATATTTATTTATTTTGTCCCCCAAGTACCTTTCAATAATTTTATCTATACATGATAGTATGGTGATTGGTCGATAATTATTATAATCATCACGCTTCCCCGTTTTATATATCGGCCGGATAACACCAATCTTCAGTATATCAGGATAGATAGATGTGGCTATACACTGGTTTATAAGGTGAGTAATAACGGGTGTTAAGTGTGAGGAGACATATTTAATGTCGTTTGCCCTAATTCCGTCGTAACCTGGACTTTTTTTGTCATTTATGTTTATAATTATACGTTGAACATCCTCTTCACGTACTCGCCCTAATCTAATTGAAGTGTCTGGTATATTTTCGTATAAAGTAGGCCTTAATATTTTTTTGTTACACTGAATACATAAGTTTTTTACATTATTGTCAAATTCTTTCGCAAAATTATTTGATAAATTAAGCGCATTCTGCTTGAAATGTTTTACAATAATATCATCAATACATTTACAATTTTTCCGGTAAGGCTATTAACAATCTTCCAAATTTCCCCTTGATTTTTAAAGTTTTTACAAATGTCATTTTTTATCTGTGTAATTTTCAGGAATTGAGTATATTATTTGTTTTGTTTCTATACGTATTATATAACAATCTCTTTTTATTATTTAATTCATCCGCACGCCATATATTATAGAGCTCATCTCGTTTTTTTACACATACATTTTAATTTATTATTTGACCATTTACAAATTTTTCTTTTACTATTATATTCCATACAGTATTTACTCATTTTATAGGCATTACTGAATTGCTTGTACATAAAATTATAAATGTCATTAGGATCACTAAGACTAAGCGCTTTGCTCCAGTCAACACTGCACAACTGGTTTCTAAGTTCAGTATTATTTATTCTCGTAAACAGCTGAGGCAAGCGTGACTCGTTACATTTACGCCGCGCTCCTAATATCGCACAAACAGTTATACAATGATCAGCTAGAACAATATTAACGACGCCGGTATAAATATCACAGTTTTGTACATTTCTAATAAAAATATGATCAACACAGGACTTGCTTATTGTATTCATGCGTTTTTCGATTCGCGTATATTGATTAATACCCGAATAAAAGCCTAGTTCGGATAGGGAGTTTTGATACCGGTTTATAATAGGGTTATTTTTTTTTAAATCTAAGTTTGTATCGCCTATAATTACAAAATCATTTTTACAGCTATATTTTGCCACAATGGATACAATTTCATTTATAAAACCTCTTTATTATAATCCGGCGGTCTGTAGACCGCACAGATCCCTAATTTATAATGACCATCTACAATTAATTCACCTGTTATACATTCAAAATATATACAAGATACGGCATGTCTATTGAAAGTCAAAGAATTATAAATAAATAGTACGATACCACCACCTTTTCTATTAGTTCTTAGTTCACAAAACATTGAGTAGTCTTGGAGCTCGTACATATCAACACAGTCTTCTTTTATGTTAACCTCTGTTAAGATTAATAAATGGATTGTTTTATTTGAATTTGTTAACATGTATTCTAGCTCATCAAAGTTTTTGCGAATAGATCGTATGTTAACGTGGAATAACAACAAGGTTTGATCGTCATAATTTGGTATTTGATTTGAAAAATCGTGTAAGTCAACACAGGTCCATTCATTTATGCTACAGTTTGTATCATCCATTTTTCACACATAAAATACATATGTATGTATATATTAGATAAGATATTTACACTTTTAATTTGATTTTTCTGATTTTTCAGTAAGTGCATTCAATTGTTGTAGGGAGTTAAGAGACATTATTTTCTCATTTTCGGATTTTCTCGCGAGGACAGTACCATTTTTACACCATATATATTGGAAGCCATGACGTACCTTTAGTTCCTCTTTGGCCTTCCACAGGAGGTAGGCAGTGGCCGGTGTTAGGGACTCCCGTAGATACACAGTCTGCTCACCTTCCATCCCCATGTCGCGAGCCGAGAACTTTACCTTTTTTCCCGCTTCCAGCCAAGTATTACGCACACCATTCTTCAAGATGACGACAATAGGATTAGATAACGATGCAACTCTCTTCGATCCGCCACGCTGTCGGACTGGTGCTCTTTTTCTGTGCACTTTCACGACGTCAGAGATGTCGGTGCCAATTCTGGAAGCCACGTTCTTTATTATTTCCGGTGTGTCTTCTCTCTCCGATTCCCCGACTCCACAAACCTCGAGCTGCTGCGATAAATTAGATTGCTCAATTTGATTACACTTTATTTCTAAGATATCATATTTTAGAGACATATTTTTGAGGGTATTTCTGATATCACCGCACTGATTTTCAACGGTTTTAATTCTAGTCTCATAGAATTTCATGCGCTCCTCGTAGTCGTCTATTTTGTCTGAGTAGTATTTTAGTGAACGTTGCAATTCAGACTGCACAATTCCTGTAATTTCTTTTCTTATTTCCCGTAGAATTTTCTGGTATTATCTGGGATAGTGAACTCATGGTCAGTGTCGCCTTCATCCTCGATGTCAGGCATGATGCATGACAAGCGCCTGGATTTGACTCCTTCCGTGCATGCCCTACACTTCCAGTCTATGGATTCAGTGGAGCTTAGAGTCAATAGTTGTTCAGGTGACAGACCGGCACATGACGCATGTAACCACTTGTTACATTTTCCGCATTGCAATCCAGGTAGTTTTTTCGTAATTAGTTTTGTGCATTTTATACACTTAACCATAATGATCAGGACGAGGCGACGTGTCTTCGTGCGACAAAGATGTTTTATTTTAAAACGCAGCCCGTTTCTTTTACTCGCGGCGAGGAGGGGCCTACCTTAGCAAGCTCACGCGTCGCGATGCAAATCACGCGGGGTTTTTTGCAGTAGTTGAATTTGCTGCACGTTACGCAATTATTGCACTTATGACTTAATGCACAAGGTTAATATTGCGTGACAATTGTTGTGAACTTTGAAAAAGTACGAAATAGTAAGTGACACACGTCCGCTCTCGGCTAGATCAGAAAATGACTGAATGACTTAATATAATAAATACTTACAGAACGCTTAAATTAATATGCTGATGTATTTTGTACATAATATTTTGTACGTAGTAGTGTAGGCAAAGGAAATCCAGTGTTCAGACACTCAGTTTCCTTTACGACATCCTCACTTTTCGTTGAATTCTTGAAGCATTATGTATTGAGTGGGCGGAGTTCAACGTAACTATTTTTTGCCTTTGTTTTCTCTTTGTTTCTTGGCGATGAAATGAAAATATAAAATATTTCATACAGGAAGGTAATCCATAAGCTGTCACGTTTACAGTTCGACGTCTGTGCCCCAGCGCCGTGACAGGCCTCATGTGTTGTCTTCTTGTATCGTGTCTTTGTTATAATTATCTTATAATAAAGCTAAGAATTATTAGTACAAGATTTTAATGATTCAGTCATTATTATTATTATTTATGCATTTTGTGCCGATGACCTCTAAATAAATTTTAATTCTACAAAACTTTATGTTTTCAAAATTGAAATCAATTTAGTTATCATTTATATGCTTAAATAATAATTAAAAGCTTAAAGCTTAAATAATAAATAAAACAGCAAATAATCATTAATAAAACGACTTAATCATACATGAAAATAATATGAAACTAATATTTATTCACGTCAAAATAAAAAAGACGAAGATCACGAAAGCTCACAGAATCACTATAGTATATCACACGATAAGGAATTATATATTTATATGAGACCTGTTGTGCCACTGTGAGCGCAACAGATTATTGGTTCGAGTCCTACACGTAGAAAGGAAATATTCAATAAATTGATTGTACTCGCTTTGATAACAAGGCAATACGCGTTAAGTTTTTACACTCAGTACGCAATGTCTCAATTTTGGCGTAGAGTGGAGAACGAGAGTGTCACAATGGGAACAAAATGTCTTAACTCGAGATTTTCAATTTCCCTCCGCCTCCCCACCTACTACGTACTTGACACAATATTACACTAAATAAATTACCACAACATTTTACACAAAATAGTAATTCTCTAACAAGCAACGTCCATTAGATGTAAAGGCCTACAGGAGAGGTAGGGGTAGGTTAAATTTTGATATTAAAAAAATTGAGAGATATTAGAGGTAAAGTGCGGAAATCAACACCGTAAAGATTACTAAATAAAATTTTAACAAATCACTCCCTAAATAGTATTTGAAGTTACATAAATCAAGTTAATTAATTCGATCACTTCTAAATTACTCAACAATAACGTTACGACGTCGAATGGCATATGCGCTATAGATCAATTCGAGCTTTGAATATGGCGCGTCGGAGAGCGCAGTTTTAAATGCTTGCGGTCGTTATACGGCTCCTGCTATTACACCAACGATTTGAGCCTGAAATTCGTCAAAGCGCTCTTCAACGCTGTCCATTCATTAGGCCTTTTCACTGAATGGGTGCTTTTAACTATAGCTAATTTATGTAACACGCTCACAGAGACAGATTATAGAGTGGTTTGCTGATTTCGACACAGATTGGTCACAAATCATTGAATTCAAAATCATTTCAAGCGTATATTTTTTTAAAAACTTAAATGGGCATTTGTAGAATATATAAGTCATTTAAAGTGTAAATTACAAAATAACTTGGTTAACTTTTTGCTGAAATATTAAATTGATATACTCATTTCTAATATTAGGGACGGAATTTCACAAAATCCAGTCATTAATTATAGTGACAAAATTTCGTACACACTTTTACCTCCAAAACAAATCCCTCGAATATGTCGTATATTCAAGCAGGTTTTCTATTATATTTTATTCCGTTAAGACACTTTCATTTCCCATTTCCCACCGAATGAGACGCTGCCTTGTGTCCCGTTACCAGAGCGATAGGCTTAGATTACTCGCAAAATTTGATACGAAATGCAGCAAAATCGATTTATAAGTGCTTGTATATTTTAATTGAGTTAAATAAAAATCATGATTTTATTTTATGGGACCGGAAACCAGTTTATTTCAGTTTATCAGACACATTCACGTAATTGTGGTAGAAATTGTATTTGCAGACGGATAACTAAGTGATCTTATAAAAACCTGGATGTTTCTTTTGACGTATGGAGCCCTAAAAAGAAAAACAATAATTTATTATCTTTAGTTAAAATGTACCCTTTTGTGGAAGAAGCAAACCAAGAGAAGTAGCAAATTTAATTCAAGTAAATTACTTGACTTTTAACTTTTAACGCTAACTTTGCTTTTGCGGAGAAAGCGCCGATAAGGAATTCAGTTGTGGCTAACTTTAAATTAACGGGAAAGGAAAAATACTAGTCTGAATTTGCGCTGTTTAGTGGATTTAAAAGTACCTATACCTTTTATCAGTTTGCTTTTTCTGAGCCTTCTCCTTAATATATAGCCAACTGAACCAAAATGTTTCCTACAGAGTTACTTTATAAGTAATTCATATATAGAACTGTTACTTGTGTGTAGCTTTAGGAATGTTGCTGTATGACAGAATTCACTCTTTCATTCTCTTTAAGCAAAAGGATTTGATATTTTTATTTTCTTATTCTGATAACTAGAGAAAGTGGGGAACGTGAGTGTCGTAATGAGAACGGAGCATCTTAACACTAGCTTCACTCTGCCTACCCTGTTATGTGAAGGGTACAACGTAAAACTAAGAAACGTCCTCATGAGTCTTAACAGATGGGATGAACAAGATAAATTTTCAATAATAGTGTAGGTACAGGTAAGAATAGAGAAGAATATATGTATATAAGCATTGAGGTGGACCTGTCGAAGCAAATCGCATTCCTTTAACCAGTATGTATTATGAATTGGATGGTACCTACAAAGCGAAGTGAGTCTCTTAACACAAGATTTCATCTGACTAATGTGCTGTATAAGTAAATCCAAACCAGCTTTTGACCGTGGTCACCTATTTTAAATAAAGCATAACAATTTAAATATATTATTAAAATAATAATATATCACTCATATTATTTGATAGCTGGTGTCTTCAATCTCGATAGTAAACACACCAGAATCATTTTGAAACAGAACATACATGATGACCGTGCGGCTCGGTGAGGGTAAGACTCGATCTAAGATAAACACATGTCACATTATGTCGGGTTATACTCGATACGATCTCTTCACTAATACTACATCTCGTTCTATTCGTGTGTTCGCTTACAAATGTCATTTTTACTTTACATAACGTAAGTCGGTCCGTTGAAGGAGACCAATACTCGGGTAATTCTAGCAACTGTGTAATTAATATAAAATATTGTTGTATCTAATATATTTTTTATAGCGCGGTGCAGAGGCATTGCGTTCAGCTTAAGACTTTCGTTCCCAATGTTCTTTGAATGCTCAAGGCATTGTGTGCTACGAGTATCTGCTCTGTTATTTCCTTGTTAAAATTCATATTTTGATACTTACTTCAACAGTACATATTTTTTATTCTCTGTTACGTGGTCTATGGTTGCAACATTGTTGTTTACAATTATATGCTCGAAATGAGCTCTGATATTTTTTAAAATATCAAAATAATAAATGTCTTTTATCACTGATTTACTCGTATTTATGGACATGTATGTATAAATATTATATACATAAATATACAGAACGAATATTTCGAATTAAATTTATATGAAACAAATAAAGTGAGCACAATATATTAAATGAAGTATATAGAATAAGATTTGCTTCCTCCGTCAATGTGTATCAAGTCCGACCAAATCTGAGTAAAGTTGTAGTTCATTTGTAGTTCATTTGGGTTTTCTTTGTGAAGTTAATATTATTTTAATACACAGTACATAAAATATGTGATTTTCATGTACTTTTAACTATAAATATACAAATTTTGTTCAAATTCATGTCACAAGATTTTCAGCTTAAGGTCATAAATTAATTATGGCCTTATGGTAAAATATTTGGCCTGTGATGGCGCAAAGGCACGAGCTTGTACAGTAACACGACGGGTTGTGGCGTAGATTAAAATAAATTGTTATTGTTATATAACATAACACATGAAAATTGAAAACAAGCCTTTGAACTCTCTCTCTCATACAAATTTTCTCTAATTTCAAGACGAGGTATGAATGTTTTCGCGAGTGTCGTTTTATCGCCAAATACATCATTTTTTGACATTTATTATATAATTTATAAATATACCGATTACAGATTCTATTCAACGCAAGTCTATTATGCGTTAGGGTTTATCAGAATTCAACTAAAATTTATTGACTAAAACATTTAGCGAAATTAAAATACATTGTTACTATTTAATTAATTTTCTCATATTCAGATTAAGAAAAATCTGAAAATAAGGAAAAAAAAACCTTTTCTTTTAAAAGTCGTTTTTGGCTCATTTCATTTACTTGAAGCGGAAATGGAACCCACAACTGTTACACTTACAGCCGCATGTTTGTGCTCCTGCACCGCGAGGGCTACTTCAGAACACACCGTAATTATTTTATTCGTTATGATATGTTTTCGTCTCAGCGTTAAACGCTGGGACGAAAACATATCTATAAGTTTTTTCTTCTGTGTTATAAATTGTAAAACATTATTATATTCAAAATGCAATAAACAAAAAGCATTAAAATGTCATTGAATAAAAAAAAAACCAGTGCGTTTTTAAAAGAGCTAAATGCTGTACAAACTTGTAACCTCTCGTGAAATATTTTTCCCATTCATAAATAAAAAGGCCGCGTTGTATAATTCTCAGTTTTATTTATATTCATTATAAAATAAAATAACCGTAATGAAATAAAGGAAGTCGTCGTTATGAAAGCACATAACGGGAAGAGAAATATAAATATGATGCGTTTAAAAACTCGCTTAACATAATTATTAATAAATAATATTTAGCGACATACTCATATGTCTGTATATGTCATGAACATTTACGTTATGTCTATATATGTCATGAACAGTTACATATAGTAATTGTGAGGGAGTAAATTCTGTACTTTAGAAATATGTCATCGATGCATTAAGGGTATTTATATGAACAACTGAAGCCGGAATATTTTTTATATATTGTTTTTTTTATGTTTTTTTTTTGTGAACTACATTTATGTTGAATGTTTTAGAAAGTTTAGTAGTAAATAGAGCATAATCCTAGACCCGCTTCTAATCTGTAAGGAATATCACCATAGCAACTTAAGTACAACCAGTACTGAATGTACAGAACTAGCAACCCGCCCGCGGTTTCGCCCGCTTTTATTACACTATTTTATAGAATACTCACTCAGCTTCACGCTGTGGGATACAGCACACGGCAGGGTAGGCAGGTTCAATATTTTATTTCCTCGAGTGGGGGTCGAACCCACAATTTGTCGGTAACAGTCATATACTTGTGCCGCTGCGCCACGACTGGCCTCTATTTTATATAATAAATTCATATAATTTCTAATTTTTGTGTCATAATATCTGTTCATTGAAAACTAAAATTTCAGCTAATTTAATAATAAAAATGTAGCTACTTTGTTAAACATATTACTTTAAATTGGCGTTACTTTTTTAAGGAGAAATGATATAAATAAAACAAACTAAAAATGCCAATCTGAAGGTTGCCAGAATATGTCATTGTGAAGGTTGCCAATATCACTCGTATAACAGTAAAAACTGAAATTTTAAAATATTATACTAAGACATATTGTTTTTGGCTTTCACTTAACAGTCCTGTTGTGTACTCCTTCGTATACTAATGTAGCACTGGCTCGACAACTAACGATGTGCGCAGGCGACACGTCCGCTCTCGCCGGTGGCTAGCGTAGTAATGACGTCGCACGCCCCGCCACACCATAAGCACGAGACAGTGTATAGCTATTACTATAGTTATAGCTTAAACAAACACTACATCCCTTTCTTATCAAACTTTTAATATAAATTAGAATGTGTACATATTTCAATCATATTCAAATTTAACAAACATGAACTGAATTATGGTTTAATTCAGTTTTATTGGTTTCCATTATTTTCATGATGTCCAGTTTCATCTTCTTGATCTTTGTCTACCGCTGTCCATTGCCCTTCTATTCTTTTTAAATGTAAGATATTTCTTCGTAGGCTTTGTCCAGTTTCTTCGTTTCTGATTGTTATGTCTCCCTTATTTGTCTTTTCTACGATGTGGGGTGTTGGGTTATAATTTAAAGAAAGCTTATTTGTCTTGTTAATTTCCTTCACATACACTTTGTCTCCTTCATTTAAATTTGAATCTCGCGCACATCGCCTCTTATCTCCGTAATCCTTTCCTTTTTGCTTTTGTTCTCTGTCCTTGTCTCTTATTTCAGTATCATCCACCTTGTTACTTATGTCTTGAATTGTTGGAATTTTATCTCTGTTTAATCTTCTAAAGAATAATTCTGTTGGTGTTTTTCCCGTCACAGAATGTGGTGACGAGTTATACATCATCAGGTATTCATTTAAACACTCGTGTAAGTCTTTTTTCTCGAGTTTACCAATCTTTAAACGTTTCAATATGTCTCGATTTTGTCTCTCTACTTCGCCATTTTGCTGAGGCCAGTAGGGAATAGTATCAAACAGAAGTATGTTACAATCCTCGCAGAATGTTTTAAACTCTTCACTAACGAACTGTCGCCCGTTATCGGCTGTAATTGATGAGGGATAGCCCAAACGGCTAAATACTTCTTTCAAAAATCTGATTATAACAGCGCTTGTAATTATTTTCGTAATTTTAACCTCTTTGTAACGGCTGTAATAATCTACTATCACTAATATGTAATCACCACTTGGCAATGGACCAAGTAAATCTATGGCAATATCCACCCAAGGTGCTTCCGGCAGCTCACGACGTTTCATGGGTACAGGCGGATTTGGCAATCCAACCAATGTACATCCTTTACAACTCTTTACTAAGGTCTCGGCATCTTTATCTATTCTTGGCCACCATACTTTGCTTCTCAAACGACCTTTCATCGCGACAATCCCTGGGTGCCCCTCATGAGCTGCATCTAAAACATTCTTTCGGAGCCTAGATGGTATGACCAACTTGTTACCTCTTAAAAGTACGTCGTCAAAAAAACAAAGTTCATTTTCAAATATTTTAAATCCTTTTATGCTATCGTCCCATTCATTACTGTAAATGCCCTTTTTTACTTTCAGTATTTCCGGATCTTCTTCAGAGTGCAACTTAATCTCGGCCATAGAAACCGCTCGAGGTCTTGCATTCTCCATAATTTGCTGGACATGTTCGTCACTTTTGACCGTTGGATAATTTGCATATTTACACAACCGCGACAACGGATCCGCTATATTAGACTTACCAGGCTTATATATGATATTATAACGATAAGCCTGAAGTCTTAATACCCATCGCTCAATTCTAGCGCATGGTTTTGATTTCGCTCCGAACAAAACTTCCAAAGGTTTATGGTCTGTGATAAGGTCAAACACTTTACCAAATAGAAACACACTAAAGTGTTCTATAGCCCAAACTAAGGCAAGAGCCTCTTTCTCAGTTTGACTATACTTTCGTTCACAGTCTGATAACGTACGATTTCCGTATGCAATAATTCTAGGGCCCTTATCGTCAATTTGTACCAATACCGCACCTAGCCCTACTGGGCTAGCATCAGCTATAACTTGAGTTTTATCATTTACATCATAATAACCCAGTGTTTGAATTTTCGTCAACCTGTCTTTTAATGAAGAAAAAGCATGATCTTGTTCAGCTGTCCAGATTTCTTCTATATTTGCATTTTTACCGAACTTCCGTCTCAATATCTGCTTCAAGGGCTCTGTCATCGTAGCCATATTCGGTATCCACTTGTTGATATAATTGACGAGGCCTAAAAAGCTCTGTAGCTCCTCTATAGTTTTTGGAACCCTAAATTTGGATACACTATCTATATATTTATTTAATGGCCTGACACCCTGGGGGGTCAGCTCGTGTCCCAGAAAATTAACTTTTTTGACTTTATATAGGCACTTGTCGCTATTAAGGAGAACATTATTTTCCTTGAGTACTTGCAATACTTTTTTAAGACGAGAATCATGTTCTTGCTCAGTTTGGCCGTAGATGAGGATATCATCGATAAAATTTATAGCTCCATCACATTTCAGGAGCATTTTCTCTAGTATTTTTTGAAATAACTCAGGTGCACAAGTGATACCGAACATAAGGCGCTTATATCTGTAAAGACCTTTGGAACTAATAAAAGTTGTGATGTGCCTTGAGTCTACATGCAGTTCCACTTGATGGAATGCGTTCTTAATATCCAATTTGGTAAAATATTTGGCTTTTCTTATCCTTGGCAAAAGATGTTCCATGGAAGGTAATGGATGGTTCTCACGCAAAATGGCCATATTGGCTCGTCTCATATCTATACATAGGCGTAATTCTCCATTATCTTTTAATATGGGTACTATTGGAGATATCCATTTCGATGGTTCATGAACTTCTTCTATTATGTCACTTTCTAATAGTTCTTTGATCTTCATTTCAATCTTTTCTTCAATTGGTATAGGTATACGCCGATATGGCTGAGAAACAGGCTTCTGCGAATCGTCTATAGGAATATGCACCAAAACATTTTTAAATTTTGGGAACGGTTCATTATTAATATGGTTGATGTCAACACCTAGTCTTAGGACACCTAGATTTATGGCGCTATCTTTCCCTAATAAGTTTCTAGACCCATTCGCGATGACATATAGTATTGCGCGCACTATTCGGTTATTCACTTTGATTGTTGTCTCAAATGACCCTAAAATTTTTAGAGGTGTTTTACTGCCGTATGCCAAAAGCATTTTTCCAGGTTTTTTATTGAGGCTTATATATGTTACTCCTTGCGCTTTTAACATTGTCCATGTTTCATCTGTTATTAGATTATACTTTGATCCAGAGTCAATCAACATATTTGTTTTTATACCGCCGACATCACAATCTATATTCGCATCATTGTTAATATTAAAAACGTAATCAACTTCTTCATCTGTAACATTATTAACTTCTCTTCGTTTCTTCCAATATTTCGATAGTCTTTCCTCTTTTTGCATATTATTTTCCTCTATTTTTCTCTTTCTTTGTTGTTGTGATTTGCAATATTGTCGAAAGTGACCCAATTTCCCGCAAAAATGACAAGTTTTTCCGATTGCCGGGCAATTCTTATCATTCGAGGCGTGCTTAGAATTACCACACCTACCGCACCCTTTATCCGAATTAGTTTTGTAATTTTTGGTTTCAAATTTTGAAATATTTTTATTCCTAGTGGTAGAAAGAATAGCATTAAGGTCATGGTTCTTATTCTGTTGCCCATACTCTTCTAATTGTCTACTAACCACTTCTAACGTGTTAGCTTCCGTAATTATCTTATCTAACGTTATACTATCCCCAATTGTCAAAATCTTTTTCCTTAAATCCGTCGATAAACATTTCTCTGTAACTTGGTCTATCAAATGTTCTTCAGGTTTATCAAATTGGCATTTCTCCGCTTGATTCCTTAACCTAACAACGAACTTTTCAAACTTTTCCCCATCTTCCTGTCTGATTAGGCGGAAAACGTGCCTTTCATAAACCTTGCTCTGTTTAGGTGTAAAATAATCATTTAGTTTCTGTATCGCTATTTCAAAAACATTGTTATCATTTGTCGGTTCTACATTAGCCCCAGGTAAGTTATAAAATATATCTTGCAGGTTCGATCCACCAAGCAATAGTAGTGTCGCCCTTTTCTTTACTGGTGTCGTAATGTCCGTTGCTTCTAAGTAAATGTTTAGGGAACGTTTCCATTTTGCCCATCGCTGTCCTAAAGAAGCATTGTCGCCTTCTAAATCAAGTCTTTCTAATGATGGTAAGTTGCTAGACATCGTGGTGGGTGTGTTGGGACGACCTGAAATTAAAAGTAATTTTCCCCAATTAGCGGGGACACCTTCGGTTGTAGGCTCTGTAAGTACTTACTTTGTACAATTTGTTTCCAATCCAATGGAGGTACATTTGTACCAAGCGTTTCCAATTTAATGGGGGTACATTTGTACCAAGCGTTTCCAATTTAATGGGGGTACATTTATACCAAATGTTACCAATTTAATGGGGGTACATTTGTACCAAGTGTTTCCAATTTAATGGGGGTACGTTTGTACCATATGTTTCCAATCTAATGGGGGTACATTTGTACCAAGTATTTCCAATTTATTGGGGCATTTAATGCCAATACCAAATTAAATAGGATCAATCAGAGTAACTTTCAGTACCCACTTACACATAAAATAGTAATAGACCTTTTACTAAATAATTAGCAAATATTATATTTTACTTATTACCTATGTATGATTCGCTAGCTTGTTGATAGTCAGAAGTAATCTATGCAAAGTAGCTATAAACTAAACATAGCTACTAGCCATATATATGTACACATACACACACACATACACACATATATTTATACATATACAAGTATATATAATAATTTAAAATAATATTAATTTGATGTCATCCAAACGTAAATAAATAGTTTTAATCTGCTTTAATTCTATTCATGAAATTGTTGTAAACTTATGAATTTTTTAAAAATCCTACCGACATAAATAATACTTCGTTCTCTTTAATTTATTACTATTATTCCTTTATGTGTAAGTAGATATCTGACTGACTGTCCTATTCTGAACGAACGCATTTAAAAATATAATAATTCATTCAGCTAAAATTGCTATCGATATCACCTATAGTGACCTCAATTACTATCTTTTTTTTTTTTTTTTTTTAATAAAATCTGACTGACCTTTATCCTCGTCGCCACTTGTTGTGTACTCCTTCGTATACTAATGTAGCACTGGCTCGACAACTAACGATGTGCGCAGGCGACACGTCCGCTCTCGCCGGTGGCTAGCGTAGTAATGACGTCGCACGCCCCGCCACACCATAAGCACGAAACAGTGTATAGCTATTACTATAGTTATAGCTTAAACAAACACTACAGTTCCCATTAAGGGTTTTTTTTATATATCTTTCATTTAAAGATTTTTATAAAATATGTTTTTAATATCTTGAAATATTGAAAGATTAGAAAAGGAACAGATCAATTAAGCCACAACATATGGTGTGCTTGTGACGATCTGCCCGGTTCTTGTGCCCAAGCTTGTTGACAATCTGAATAAATAATTAAATATTAAATTTAATGCGGACCAATCACCAAAGGAATTTGCGCGGTCCTTTGGCGGCTCGAGCAGATGTTATAAAAGTAGATGCAAGCAATTTACATAAAAAATGAGACGAACGTCCATGTTGACCCGCTGAAATGAAAGCTTTTGATACTTTAATAATGACTTTACATCATATTTAATATTTAGAACAATTTTATAATTTAAATGAAACACTGATTAATCGCGTATATTAAATGGTAAACATTTTTTTGAAACCCGATGTTTCGAACACTTTACAGTCTACCCGTGACCACGGACTACTGTAAAGTGTTTGAAACGTCGGGTTTCCCAAAAATGTTTACCATTCAATATACGCGATTAATCCGTTTAAAAGTGTTTCATTTAAAATGTATAACAATCGCGAAAATCAAAGACATTATTAATTTTATAATTTCTTAATATATATTTACTTTGAAAATTTTAAGTTTACGCATCATTTAAGACAAACAAATTAGTAGCCTCACGTTATATTACGAATATAGCAGGGAGAGCGTAGGGAACTTGGGACACTCGTGATAAGACATAACGTATTGAATGGCAGAACTCAACACGCTTTGCCCCGTACGGAAGCGAAGAGATGCATTTTTTTTGGATTACTGCTGTTTCCTTTTGTTTTTGTGTTAAAATAGTATAAGACAGGAATATTTGTAAATCATGTTATATTGATGTTGACTTGAATGTTTATTTACACAGTGTTCCGCATACGGCAGGAGAGACAGAGGCACTATTGAAACTTAGTGTTACAACACTCTATTCTTCCTAATGAACCTTTGTTCCATTATTTTAAATACATTACATTTTATATACAATGTATCAAATTCTGCGGACCTCTGCCTCAAATTGAAGACTTAAATAGAATTTGAGACATTGTATAGGTATTGATTGTCGGTAGTTAACGCCGCAATTTACCTGCAGATCAAACTAAATTATTAAATGTATCATTTCCTCGAGTAGAGTCGACCTCACTACCTGTCGGGCTTACAGGCGCACTGACGTCTTATAACATATATCCTATGACAATATAAAAATTTACTTTATGTAGTAAATAGTGACCGCTGACCTGAATTGAATAAAACCAATATGACTTAAACTAGAACAAACAATGTTCAATACAGAATTACACAGCAACGCCGTTAATTACGAGGACCGAGGACCGAGCGTCATTGAAACTGAAACAGAAACTTATTATAAACAGTTAGGTGCAGGTTCACTACTATTATACATATATTATAATACAACTTTCTGTCAAATTTTCTTCAATGACTTGTTTAATTCAGCCTCTCCGTGGTGTATATGTTGTGAATTCTATTCTTTGTCGAGGATATAAAATAATTAGCATTTATGTTTTCATAAACTCTAATAAAGGAGGAACTTCGACGCTTTGAGGTCCATAACTATTGCATTTACAATCACATGAGCTTTAATTTAGTACATTTTAATTGTTAGTGGAAAAGAACACACAATGCTGATTATTTAGGAGAGCGGGTTCAAGTAGCTACAATCATTTTCTGTTGTTTTTTTTAAAAAAACCTAACTATTTTCCCTTTCATTTACTAAAACTGAAAGCCTTTATACACTACGAGTATCACAAATTGACAAGCGTAATTCATTCCAAACCGTGCGTACAATGAACACGGCGCCCTGCAATCTGTACCAAAGAGCGTGTACTGAATAAATTATCTACAGCTAAAATTAACGTTTAAGTGAAGGGCTTTAATGAATAGGAGAATTTTTTGAATATTTGGATTTGAGGGTATTTTTGACCTATTTTTTATATGCTTCACATATAGAACTTCAAACTTTATATGTTTCTTACTAAATTTTAGGCCTGTCGTGGCACAGGAGTACAGTGTGCGGGTGTAAACTATTGAAAAAACTGTTAAAAAAAAACTCAAAAGATAAAAATCAAGTACACTCGTATAAATAAAAATCTATTTTAAAGACCAACCCAGCGTTTAAATATGTTTATGGATAAATATAGATGTATCCCAGATGGCATGCTAGGCAAAGGGAACCTGGTGACCTAGTGATAAAACACTCCGTCCCGTTCACCACTTTCCGCCTAATTTGAGGCGTGCAGGCTTGTGAGTAGAGTGGCGAAACTTAAAAGTGGGTTTTGCCTTGTTACCAGATCGATTAAATGAATCACTAAATGTTTAATTTGTAAATAATAAATACATATTTCATTTCCTCGAGTGGGGATCGAGCCCCCATCCTTTACCGTACAGTCGCACGCTTATACTCCTGCGCTACGATAGGCCTCGAAATTTAATACTTCTATTACTTATCTTTGAAGACAAGATCTTTTTGTTGTAGACAAGAGCTTTGCCAATTACATGTTATTGAATTGCTATTAAATGTATTTAAATTCGTTCTTGTTCGAATTCTTTTTATGTTTTATGGATGGTGTGGTTCATTGGCATGTAAACATAATTGTCGGTTGACGATTGTCACAGATATGCTTTATATTATATTTATAGAAGTATAAGGTACAGCGTATCTGCGGGTTTTCAATACAGAAACATATTTTTAGGGTTACTTACCCCAAATGAAAATCGGGTTAATCAAAAGCTGATATAATCACGGGTTGGCATGTACATATGTCTGTCTGTCATCAACTGCAGTACGCGTGGAGGTAATTTTAGTAGCTAGTTTTAGTATCAAATATTAATTTATTATTCTTCCACCGGTTCACCTACAGAATATTTAAAATTTTATACTATATTTGTTTCAATGTCGTCTTTTAAATAAATAAATACATTGTGAGTAATTTGAACTCATTAGTTCTTGATGCACAAAAAACAAATTAGAGATATAAGTGATTTAATAGCTATAGCAATTAAAATTTAACTTTATCGGGAACGCCCAAAATAAGGCAAGGTTTTCGAAATTTCGTTCTAAATACGCTTCACTTATTTCTGTATAACTTCACGCAGTGCCACACATATATGAATATAAAGTAAGAAGAGGGAACACTCTGTTTCCATTGAAACATTTCCCTTCATGACTTTCCGCTAAATTCTTCTAATATTTCCTTATGAGTAACGGAACTCTCTCAAACTTTGCTTTTTACGGGAACGTGGAATTCAAAATATTAAATATTTCACTCACCCGACCCGTTTGCATTCGCACGCCGTTGTCTCTGCTGCACGATATGCCCCAACAACAGTTTTGTCATAACTAACCGAACATATTAATTAAATGAAGTGAAAACTTACCAGTACATCTCAGAAATATCTTAATCATATTTTTTTTATTATTTATTATAGTAACACTTGGTATCGAAGTTCCCTCAACTTGGAAACCAAGTGTTTTCAAAGACGCTCCATTCCGTTCTCTGCTTTACACTGAATTTGAGGCATGGCGAGTTTTTTTCTTATCCTGTCGCTTTAACAATATCACAGGCCTCTAATTTCTCTTTAGTTATATAATAATAAGTATAAAATTAAAATTCCCGTAGTACTAGAAACATCGACAGATTTCGTTAAATTATATACTGATAAGTTATTTTAATATGACGCAATATCATAATACTATACCCGGTATCACGTTCCATGCTTTCTTTAAGAAATACCGTACATGTAATATACTTATTCTCAGATTTTCAAGGGAAACGTGCAAAACAATATAGAGCGACATGTTTCCTCCTGTTTATTGGTATTATTGTTTTTTTATCATACCTTATCTGATTCTGTCGTAGCGCAGGCACAAACATGTAACTTTAAATGAGATAGGTAGTGGGTTTGATCCCCACCCGATAAAATAAAATATTTATTTTTTTCAATTGAAATGTTTAAAATTGTCTAGGTTCCCAAGTTCCCTCTGTCTACCCTGCAACGAGCGGGATACCGCGTTAAGCTGAGTGACTAGGATGTTGATTCTTATATAAATTTACATTTTACACATTATTTATTATTTAATCTTTTGACTATTTTTAATTGTATATTCCATACTTAGAAAACAAAGATACATTGTTAGCATAAATATGTAAGTTGCAAAAAGCGTAAAAAATTTCGACGAGCCGAAAAAATAAATATATTTATTTGACATGTCTATCATATATGTATATATGTGGCACCGTAGCTCCTGAATGAATAAAACGATTCGTATGGAGCTAGCAAGAGGAGCTTAGAAGCCACAAGTACTTTGCTATAATGAGGTAGTCACCTTTGGGTCGGAGGGTTTTTTTTATTTCAATATTTTATCGCAATAAAATTCCTACTCGGTAGAGGGAACCTACATAGCTAGTCTTTAAACACTCTCCTCCCATTAGGACACTTCCGTGTACCACATTCCAGCAAATTCTCGAAACATTTCGTGTGGAGGGGCGGAGCTCTACGTTCTAGCGCGGTAATAAATAGATTAAACACTTCATTCCTCCGAGTTTAAATTGAACCTACAACCATCGCATTTACAACCATACCTCTTTTTCACTAATCTACGACGTCCTGAACATAGATGCACAATTTTCTATAAAAATTACAAAAAAACATAAGTTAACTTTATTTGTGGTGATAATTTATAAGTTGATTTTGTGTTCCATTTTTATTATTACTGTAGTACAATAGATGTTTAAATCCACGCTAGTTCAGTCTAGTGTTAAGACTCGCCGGTTCTATTAAGATGCTTCCGTTCCATAGTTTCTGTTCTGAAGACATTGAGTGTTAAATTATTAACTATTTTATTCTTCCAATTTACAATTTTCCCAAGTGGAAATCGAACTAACGACTCTCATCTACAGTCACACGCTTGTGCTCGCTCTTGCGCCACAATTTCAAAATATATAAAAACTATAACAACGATATTGAATAAATCTGTAACTCATGAAAGCTGGAAGAGGAAAACCTGTCGCTATAAGACGTAATTGAATTAGGTATCGAACTGTAAATGGCAGTTTCATAGTTTATTGTTTTCTTGGATATGATTTATGACACGAATATTTTTATTTCAATATTTTTGTGCTCCACGAACTTACGAGTACTCCACATCTTTCTTGTTCGAATGTTGCTTAAAAGTCTAGTAGTAGAAAATATATAGATATTTTAGCCACATATTCAATATGTGCTCTCAACGTTTATCTGCTAATTGATATTTGATGACAATTTGTATCATAATATCATATTAATATTATAAATAATATAGACAAGGCCTGTCGTGGCGCAGCGGCACGAGCATGGTACTGTGAATGTGACAGTGTGTGGGTTCGATCTTCTATCGTTCTCCTTTCCTGCTTCGGTAACAAAGTAAAGCGTGGTGATGAGATTTGCCACTCAGCACGTTATACATCAAATTCGGCGGCAAGCGGGGAACAGAAGTGTGTAAATGTTCCCGTTGCCTCTGCTATGTGCGTGAAGCAATACGTAAGAAATATGTTAAGACATATTTCTTACGTATTGCTGAAGTTGAAATATATTTACTTTACGTCGAGTCAAAAACTATAAATAAATACCATAAAGGAGAGAAAAAAGAAAATATAACGGTTTTTCAGATAAACGCTTTTGAACAAAGCAATAAAGGATTAAACTACCATTTACGGCTGCCGGTGAATTCTTTTGAGCTTTGTAAGGATATATTGTCCCAATTCTTCCAAAATTCGACGATTTCAAAGATCTCTCGTATTTCCATTGGGATTATTTTTAAAAGCTATAAATATTACGTATGTATGATTGTATATATGGATAAATGTATGTATGAATTTATTCGTACTATATGTACTTATTTGTATGTATGTTTTATTATATGTATGTACTTGATAGTGCTTTTTTTTCCTTTTTTATAATATTTGCACCGTGGTTTTTATTCCATTGGTTAGCTGGAAGAGATTTCTTTAAAAAATCAATACACTAAGGCTCGTATCTCCTGATTATGTTGATTTAGAAGCTTTGTTATGGGACCGTTGACGTAAATCATCGGTGGAAGTTTTATCAAACAACAAACAAAAGGCAGACGGACAAAAAAAATATCGGAGAAGAGATCCCTTTTTTTTTCTTTTGAAGAACGGAATTCAAAAAGTAAATATGAAAAAATTCTTAATATGCAATAGAATTTATTTTCCTCGTGAAGTAAGATAGTAATTAATAAATATGATGTAGTTCTGCAATGATAAATTTAACAATTTAGCATTATAAAGCGTAAGAGCTAGTTTGGTAGAAAAGAGGCCGATGACAGCGGAGGAAGCGAGAGCGAGAAGTATGCCGAGACTGTAGCGTTTTGCACTCCGTTGCCTCTCTTGGCTGAATCTACCCCGCTAGGAACAGAGTGTGAAGCTAAACTATTTTGATTGATTGTGAGAGTGTCGTAATTATTAGATTTTCTACGTAACTTGATGAGAACGTATAGCTGACTCGGTCAGAGGTCACTTGGACGGTTTCTAAGAGGCGTGGGAGATAACTTCGTTCAAATTTTTATACAATTTCAAATCAATTAAATATTTATCGTTGCTAAGTGTGGAATATCCATCAAATATATTAACAAAAGTGTCATCGCCACTCAATATACCTGCGACCAGAGTTACGGTGCTCTTAAGATGTGCCATACACAGCTCATAATTATTTTCATTGTACCGTGCAAGAGGAACCGCATGTAAAAGCTAGCTAAACATTAATGTGTGATATTTCTATATAAGACAATGTTTCAACAATGCTAAAATGCTTAAAAAATATCAATTATGTAAAGTATTTAGGAAACATTGGAAGACTATTTACTGACTTATTTTGGGAAACAACCTCGTTGAGAGGTTTACATCAAACAGCTTCTGTCGTCGCCGTGTTCAATAGAGACCCGACATAGAATATAATAAGGTTGTTATATGGATGTTATATGTATACGGATCATATACTATTATCTGTGTTGTTTTCAAATTGTTTTACCTTTACAAAACCAGTCGCGACATAAAAGCAAACACATGAGACTGTAACATGACAGGTACATGATAGCTACAGTGACTATAATATGATAGCTACAGTGTAGGTGCGATCCCGAGTCGCAGAAATGAAACGTTTAATATATTCGTTTGTTTGCTCTGGCAACGAGACAAAGAGCGGCGTTGAGTTCCGCTACTAAACACATAGAGCCTCCATAATTGGGTAGAGATAACAAACGTAATTATCTTAATGGCAGTGAATTGTTTTAACTCTAAATTCCCAAGTTTTATCTGCCTACCCTGCTATATACTGTATATACCGTGAAACATATAAATAACAGAAACGGCCATCACTTCTTATTAATTTACATTAGTACCAAAAAAGACATATTATTATAATCATTGCGTCGTAGTGTTGGGAAAGTCAAGATATATATAATAATAATAATTGTTCTATAACTGCTATGTTATACGTCAAACTTTAAAAAAGTTCGTTTGTTACGTTTTAACACCAAGATTATTCCACCATCATCATGAACCTATGTACATATAATTATTGTTAAAGGTATAGAAAGGACATAGAATCTTTTAAATGAAAAAATACTTTGACAGACACGATTATTAGTTAAAGAAAGTTAAAGTCTAGCAACTTTTAAACCTAAAAGCCTTTAAGATATTAATTTGAAATGAATATGCCGGGTCGTCTAGTAAAAATAATAAGTAAAAAAAAATCGTGCGTCAGATCGTGTATCGTGTTCAATCTTTAAATTCACTGTCAATTGGTATCTTCTGTAAGAAATGCTCTTTTTTAACATAAAAGTTCTAATAAAGGAAAGGAATTGTTAGTTGAGAACGCTTGAGCAGACTCACAAAGAACTAAATCTTTGAAAACATCGGTGATTCATCGCTGAGCGCGCGACAGAATCGATTACGCTGTCGCAATCTCGTGGCTTTTCCTTCCAGAAATGGCGATTATTTGTAATTTCAGTGTTTGAGAGGTGCATTTTTAGCATATTTTTTAATATCAAAGAAAATGAACTACCTTGTATGATTAATGTGAAAAATTACATATTTTAGTACTATTACGTGAGGATCACTTGATGGAATATTTTTTTCATAATTACATTTCCTCGCTCTGGAAACGAGGCAAAAGCAAGTGAGTTTTGGCGTAACTCAGTCGAGTTTGCCTGAAACGAGCAAAGCAATTCGTCCCGAGATATTTTTCCAGTGGAAAACGGATTCGTCTCAACGGCAACGGAGTAAATGAACGGTAGGTTCCCTCTGCCCGCCTTGCATTATGTACAATAAATAGTGAAGCAAAAAACGGTATTTCATTATCCGTACCTGCGTATAGTATGAGCACTATGTAAGTGGATTAAAAACATTGAAATTTTAGTTTTTAACCTTTTTTTTGTTTTTTTTAATTAGACCACCACAGAAGATTCTGATTAGTAAATAAATAATTGTGTAGTTCAAGTTGGCGAAGCCGCGAGCGGGTTGCTAGTCATTAATGTATTTCATTATTTAATTATCATTTAAATATATCAGAAGACAGCAATATAGATAGATCTGCCAGTCTTGTGTTTATAATTATTCTTAAATATAAATTTTCCTGATTTTAACTGATAAAACAGAATCAAACTGTAAATTATAATAATTTGTAGTACATTTGATACTAATTTGAGCTACTCCGCTCGGGTAACAAGGCAAAACGATGCTTTGCATACGGCCAGTTAATACACAATGCCTCAAATAAGAGGGAAGTGAGGAATGGTACAGGATATCTTAATATTAGGTTCCCAAGTTCCCTCTGCCTACTCTACCATTACATGGGATACAGGTTCGAAAAAAAATTAAACGATCGAACGAGTCACCAAGTAGTAAGTGGTCATCGGTGCCTATGAACCCGTGTTGATGTCATTTAATAATTATGAAATGACACAGTAGTGTAGTTCATTGTACATGAGCCGGTGTACTGTAAGATTCGAAAGGTTGGAAGTAGGTACCGGGTCAAATCATAGTCTATATTTTCTGTCATAAGACAGAAGCTGATTTTGTGCGTGTGGTAGAGTCACGTTGCCAGTAATGGCAACACGCATGGGCAGACTCGACCGGATTATTACCACCCCGGCATTTAAGACCGGCGTTAAGTAGTGGCTTTGGCCACTGCGTTTCGCATTAAGTAATGCCGGGCCCCGGTGCCCATCCACCTTAAAGGACGGCAACGCTCCTGTAGCTCTTCTGGTGCTACACGGGGCCCTGGGCAACGGTGATCACATGCCATCAGGTGACGCGTACGCTCGTTTGCCGTCTTTTCCATTAAAAAAAAAAGATAAAATTAATATATTCCTGTATATGAGGCCTGTCGTGGCGCAGCGGCACAAGAGTGTGACTGTAACCGACAGGTTCTGGGTTCGATTCCCAGTCGAGGAAATGAAATATTTAATATTTTCAATTTGAATATTTAATGTTTCATTTCTTCGCTCTGGTAATAAGGCAAAGCGCGGCGCTGAGTTCCGCCACTCAACACGCAATGCCGCAAATTCGGCGGAAAGTGGGGAACGGAAGTGAAACGGAGTGTCATAACACTAGGTTTCACTTCCTTTCCCTCTGCCTACCCTGCCTAGTGCGGGATACAGCGTGAAGCTGAAAAAAAAAAAAATCCGCTATCTATATTTGACGGTCGTGGCACAAGGGCACAAGCGTATAAACGCACAATTTTTTTCACTCCTGTAATTAGAGAAGACGTGGCGTTACGTTCTGTCGCTGCGAAACAAAAGTGTGTCAATATTTGGTTACCAATTTCCTTCCGCCTACAGAGACAGAGTCATCTGCAGGATAAAGCGTGAACCTAAAGACAAATTGGACAATAGTAATATTATCAGAATCTTAAATTTATTAATATTCGTACAGTGGACGTTAAAAAAGTTCTCAATCTTTTTAATTTTTTTAAATATTATTCTATACTTGAAAAATATTTTTACACGTTTCCTTCATAAGTAGATAATTAGCATAACTTACCTAATATGGAATTGAAATGTAAGAGTTTGATTTTTAAAATATAATACACCATGAAGACAAATCATCTAGAGATTAGAGATGAAGCTGGAAGGTGGCCGAGGAGACTTCTAAACTAACAACATCGTATTTGCACTGTGTATTTATCATGTCTTGGCGAGTACTCTCATCTAAAAAAAAAAACTTTACCAAATTCGTCAAAGCCTCATTGAAGAACAAGTCGCTCCACAAAGTTAGCTTTTTGGAATCAAGTAAGGATTCATTAACTATTCGCAGTTTAATTTTCTCTGAGATGAAGTTTGAATTAAATTTTTAGGGTTCTATACATTGCATAAAATCGGTATAAAATAAATATATCGTTCTTTTTCCAAATTTCCTTGTACAAAATATGATGCCGAGAGAAGCTGTACAATTGTAAAAAATAACAGGCTTTTAAAAGTAGTCAAAACTTGACCATTTCGTGGTACAGTAGGAAACAATTAATAGTAGAGTATTTTCTCAATGTTTTCTCATTGATTCAATCTACCCATGTGGTTGAAAAAAATGTTAGTTGTTAGAACTTATAAAGTTATAAACAATGGGTGAATGTCAATCTCTCCACATAACACAATATAAATCAAGAAGGAGCATAAATAAGATATTTAAATAAAACAATATTTATCATTGTATTCCACATGTTTGTATGTATGGTCTATTGATATTCGTTACTCTATGGATTATTATGGATCCTATAATTTACTTAATAACGATTTTAACCCGCAAAATGAAGCTTGTCTAAAACGACCGCGGTTTATTCCAACGCATGCAATTTGACGTCGCGGTAGTGGTTTGTGCTGATGTAACATTATCATACAATGTTCATATTATAATGTAGATAAATTGTCTCTACATTGCGAGTCGATCATTTTAAAATTATCGCCGTATATTAGTTTAGTGTGTTTGTTTTTAAATTATTTATTAGGTTGTTGGTTTTCATTATGGTTGCGGTGAACGTGATATTATTAAAACCTCAGTTTTGAACGTTAATTAGCTGTAATATTTTTTTATTTATTGCTTGTTAAATATATAAAAGTAATTCGTGGTCTTTTGTCGGAACCTTGACACTACATGTAAAAAGAGCTAAGTGAGCTCAATAGTCATCACATATTATTTTTTTAATAACGACCTGCTTGTGGCTTCACCCGCTTGAATTAAACTGTTTTATATACTTCTTTCAACTACTTTGTTGTTCTAATAACATTAACACTTTTAAACATATACCTAAATATAAACTGGAAACTGATATCTAAATTTCAAATTGACTTAAGTTTATCATTTATGAACTGATTTAAATAAAACAAACACTAAATTTTGACAGAAGGTTGACAAAGTACAATAGTTAAAACTGCATTTAAATCTAATTAGCCCTTTGAGGTAACTGTGTATAAACGTACAGACAAACAGAAAAAAAAAGTCACTATTTTGGGCCTTATACAGAAATAAACATAAGATATTTTTATAACCTTCATCTTCCAAAAACAGACAGTGATCTATTATAGATGTATTGTAGGTATACATTAATAGCACTTGTTAGCGTTTATATTTATTAAATCATGAAACTTATCATCGCGTCAAACATATACGTAGTTAACGGCGCTATTTCAACAATTATCGCTTTCCTAGCATTTAAGAGGTTTTCATTGTCATACGGTTAAAAGCTTATTCCGATATCTAGAATTAAAACGGTCGTCGTTCCGATATCAACATGCATGTGACTTTGCGGCTGCATACCGCCGTGTTGTGAATACAAGATTATTTTATAATACATTCATGTTTTACAGTTCATCAATTCCATGATACGAACTAATTATTGTTATAATTATTTTAGTTTCACGCAGTATCCCGCACAAGGCGGCTTAGACGAAGAGTACTTGGACATCGGACGGAGGAAGTGAAACAGAGCGTCTTGTGAGTAGACGAGACACTCCGTTCCATTTTGCACTTTCTGGGTAATTCGTTCATATTGAGCGGCGAAGTTCAACGAACATGAAATATATCATATTTTCATTAATTCGCTCGGGCTCTGGTGAGTCAGAGTGGGTATCAAACCCGGAACCTGTCGCATCAAGAATCTCACATTTTTTTTTTTTTTTTTATGGAAAAGACAAGGCAAACGAGCGTACGGGTCACCTGATGGTGAGTGATCACCGTCGCCCACGGCCCCGTATAACACCAGGGGAGCTACAAGGGCGTTGCCGGCCTTTAAGGTGGAGGTAGACGCGCTTTTTGAAGGTACCCATGTCGTATCGACCTGGAAATACTGCCGCGGGTAGGTCGTTCCACAGATGTGTGGCGCGTGGAAGAAAATTCCTACGAAACCGCACAGTAGTCGAATGCCACGTGTCCAGATGATGTGGATGGTACTTTAGTTTGTGACGTACTGTGCGGTTGAAAAATTCGGCGGCAGGTATCAAGTCAAACAGTTCTCCAGAACACTCCCCGTGATAAATGCGGTAGAGAACGCACAGGGAGGATACGTCTCTACGCAAAGCCAAAGTATCAAGCCCCACACAGATCACTGGGTTCCCAACGATTCGAACGGCTCTACGTTGTATGCGATCAAATGGTTCAAGCTGATACTGGGGTGCACCAGCCCAAAGGTGAGAACAGTATTCCATATGAGGCCGCACCTGGGCCCTATACAGGGCTAAACGGTGTTTTGGCGTGAAATACTGTCTCGCTCTGCTGATGACCCCCAGTTTCTTCGAGGCCAATTTTGCCTTGCTTTTCAGATGATCGCGATACTGGCAGTCGTTCGAAAAGCTGAGACCCAATATACTGATACAGGGCGCGGCTTTAAGGGGAGAGTTCTCGAAAACTGGTGATACGACAAATGGGGTTTTTTTAGCGGTTAACGCGCAGACTTGTGTCTTCTGGGGTTGAAGTGAACAAGGTTCTTTTCACCCCATGCGGAGACATTCTCGAGGGATGCCTCAACGCAGGACACAAGTTGATTTCGGCACTGGTCGACGTTTTCCCGAGAAAGACTTGCATGGCCGGAGTATACAGCGTCCACAGTGCTATCATCTGCATAACAATGTATGTTAGAGTCCTCCAACATATCATTGATATGCAGAAGAAATAGCGTAGGGGACAGCACGCAGCCTTGGGGGACGCCGGCGTTCACGGGCATGTATTTGGAGCAAAAACCGTCGACAGCGACCTTGATGCTGCGCCCAGTGAGAAAGCTAGCAATCCACTTGCATAAATTCTCGGGAAGCCCGTAAGATGGAAGTTTCGCAAGGAGCGCTCCGTGCCACACACGATCGAAGGCCTTTGCCATGTCCAAACTAACTGCCAGGCCCTCTCCCTTGCTATCAATAGCCGCAGCCCAGCGGTGGGTTAGGTAAACCAGAAGATCACCGGTTGAGCGACCCCGACGAAAGCCATATTGGCGGTCGTTAATCAATCGGTGATCCTCCAGGTAAACCAAGAGCTGGCTATTAATTATGCTCTCCATAATTTTTGAGAGCAGGGAGGTAATAGCAATAGGCCTGTAGTTAGTTGGATCGGCACCATCGCCTTTTTTCGGAATCGGGTGGATAATAGCGCTCTTCCACGAACCTGGGACTACGCCAACTGAGTAAGAGTGCCGAAATAGACGCGTTAGCACCGGTGTCAGCTCAGGAGCACACGAACGGAGCACAAGAGGAGAAATGCCATCTGGCCCACTCGACTTGTGGATGTCTAAGGAAGACAGAGCTCGCCTAATAGCTTTCTGACTAAATTTAATGTCAGGCATTGAGCTCTGACACCGCGGGATGGTCGGCGGCGTTGTTCCTCGGTCATCCATAGTCGAGTTTGATGCAAAGAGAGCGCCCAGGCGATCGGCTTTCTCTTTCGCCGTATGGACCAGGATGTCATTTTCTGTGCGTAGCGGTGGAAGCGATGGCCGGCTAAAGTTGCCAAGCGCAGCCTTTGAGAGGGCCCAAAACTGTCGAGTTCCGGACGGATAGCTCTCAAGCTTCTCGCCGATTTTAGCGATGTGCTCGGACCTTGCTCTGGCAATTTGCCACTTAAAGTACCTAGAGGCACGGTTGTACTTTCTTTTTAAGGTTTTCACCTTCGGATCCTTAGTGGCAAGTGCCTTGGCCCTTGGCTCTCACATTACTATCCTTGAGCCACGACAAAGTTCAATATTGTTTATCTACATAGATAAGCATAGGTATGTCGCTGTACTTTATAAGTCCAGGTAGTTCCGAAAAAAGTAAGTTAAAAATTGTCCTACAAACTTTACCAAAATTAAATCTGAGAATCATTATGTATTAACATATTTAGTTTAGAATTTTAAAATAAAGTACTAACTATGTTGTTGTTAGTAACAATAATCTATATGGTAATTGTTTTTTTTCAGTTTCACACTATATCTTGCGTATAAAGGAGTAAGGAAAGAGATCTTTGGAAGCTAGTGTAGGTTCCCAAGTTATCCCAGCCGTAGACTCTCGTAGACACTCCGTTCTCATTTTGGCACTTTATCTTGCTACCAGAACGAAGAAATAAAAATCGACCAGGTATTGAACCCACATCCTGTCGCGCTTATACATGTCATTGAAATATTTTTATAATATAATCGTCGAGCTGACACATTTAGGGTTTCTTTACCCCATTCGTGAAGGTAATTTCATCAATCAATATAAATATACATTAAACCATTTTTTGACATTGATTGATAGTAAAATAAACATACAAAAGAATATTATAATAATATTTTCGATCACTTTCTCAATAACCGTATCGGTATGTATGTATGTTTCAGCACTTATAATGTATGGCGTAGAATCGGTAAAACATATTTAATTCCTGCGTGTAATATATTTGTATTGTACTTATTTAGAAAACTTATAAAAATTTGAAAGTTGGAGAATTGAACCCGCGCTTCTTGGAGTCCATTCAAGCCCTCTGTCCACTAGGCCATACGTTCTACGCCATAATAATATTTTAAATAATTTCTATATAAGTATTTTGCTTGCCTTAGTTTGGATAACAATTAAAAAATAATAAAAAGAAAGTATTTTTTTTTGCCTAGCCCTGCCTAGCCTGCTGTACCTATCCGGGAACCAGTCCCTCCGCCTTCAAGTCATTCATCACATCATTTAACAATATTGTTTATATGTAATTATATTTCCATAAGTATTAAGTCGTAATCGTAGATTTAGTTTAATCATACTCTGGTTAGTGAGTAAAACTTAGCATATATTTACACGGCGAATTTGGGCGTTGAGTTTCCCCACTCAACTCGCAATGCCCCCAGAGTTCGTCGAAAGGTGAAGAACAGGAGTGGAGGAGGGACAAAGTGTCTTGATATTAGGTTCCCAGGTTCCTTCTGCCTACCCTTAAAATTGAAAAATAAACTAAGCGCACAAAATATTTCAACTATTTATAAGTTTTAAGAAAACGATACCTACTGCCAACATGATACAAATATGGCATAATCATGTTTTCGTTACGTCAAAAATATAAGTTAATATTTAAAACGTATTTTTTTATTAATATTCAGGTCTCTCATAATATCATTTATTATTAAAATAAGGTCTATTAAAATTAATACGGTCATAATACCCGCTCATTTGAATTTTAGTGTTACAGAAATGACAATATCGAAGCAAACTGGCAACAGTGAATACTTTAAAATTTGTGTATACATTTTATTGTCATTAAATTTTTATCTATTTTTTAAGTTTTTTCTAGTAATATTTCACCTTTGGTGAAAATAACGACGTTTTTAGAAAACTTTTAAAATTCGATGGTGGTATTTGTCAGACGTTACATGTGGTAACGATGTAAGAAACTCAATATGATGTAAGATACTAAATATTGTTACAATATTTTTGCTAATCGTAATGTCATAGAATTAATTAAGAATGACCCGAAATGTTTGCTCACACACTGAATATAAAGAAATGATACAAAAGAATAATTTTGGAATCTTTTGCGAATATGTTTTTTTACTAATAAAAACCATTATTTAATTAAATGCTTTCAACATTTTAAAGTTTGTTTTCAACAATTTAAAGTTCTATGTTTTGTTTTTCAAAAATTGCTATCATTAAAGCTATTCTGTAAATTGCTTTCAAGATAGCAATTTTACAAGGGTTTCTGTATTAAGTCGTTTCCATTAAGATCGGTGGCAGTTGTTTGATATTTTTATTATTTCAACTGACAGACGAATGCCACCTCAGTTTACGCATTATTACGGGCCCCCGCAAAGTGTCAACAACTAAAGAGAACAGCGATAATGTCGGGTTTCCAAAAATGTTTACTAGTCACTATATACGACTAATCCGTTTAAATTATACATTTAAAATTTTAAAACTTGTGTCTGTTTTTTTTGTTTGTCAGAGCTATTATCATTGACACGATTTTTAATAATATGGAAAGATATTAGGTATTGTGGAACCATATAAAGGTTATATTTTATCTTTGCCTGTTATTTTTTTATATTATAGTCAAATTTAACAAAATATATTAGCTATATTCCTGTAAAAAATCCAACCAAAACCAGATAAGATGTTTTCATATGAAAGCGAAACAAACATTTTTCCTTACAAACTTTGTAATTTAAAAAAAATGGCAATAATTAAAATCCGAATATCATTTTATGTTTTATTCATTTTCACAGAACTTTAAATAGCATCCTTTTAAGATCGAAAACCAAGTATTCTCAAACGTCAAACGACATGTGTAAATTTAAACTCGGGGTTCGGATGTATAACGGCTAGTTTGATTACCGAATGAACAGTTTCTATTCATACTTACCACTGAAAATGATTGATTTTACATCTATATACCCTGCTACTTGAGGTAATCATGAAAGAAACCAAACGGTTTCTTAAACATGTGAGACAGCTAAACCTATTTTTGAAATAATTAATGATACTTAAAGGAAGTCATATAACATAATGTATTCTGTTCAACATTACGATTGTGCTAATAACAACAAACTATTTCAAATTCTGAGTTAACCATATACCTCAATTTCTAGCTACAGTATAAACTTCTCTTAATAATCCACAATATTCTACAATTGAAATATTTACATATTCATGAAGAACTGATAGATGCAAAATTTAACATTCTACTATAATAATTATGCTTATGAACATCGTTTGATTTTTTTCAAAGGCAGAGGCAGAGATACGACATAAAAAAACTATTTATATTTATAATTCGTACAAGTGTATGTACGTGGCCTAAAATTTAAATTCGTCAATTAATAAAAGTTGTACATTAGGTTACTTGCAGCTACGACATTGGTGTCTGTTGCTTTGCTTGTTTTAAATCAAATGCTTTTCACGATACACGGTAGAGATTTTTACGTGAGTTTTTACATAATTATTAGAAAACCTAAAACGTTTTCTCCTGAATATATGAAATGTAGACTTAATTATCTTGTTGAATATATTTTAACTTGTACATAAATTTTGGACTTTTGTTTTTAGGCTACTACAATAAAAAAAGTCATTGTTAGATATCTGTTATAATCGTTATATATATACCGTCTTTTTAAACTTACTTACTTAGCTTCACGCTATATCCCTAGCGGGGTAGGCAGAGAGAACGGAGCGCCAAACGCTACGGTCTCGGCATACCTCTTTCGCCTCGTCCACTGTCATCAACCTCTTCATACATGCCCTCCGGGGGGTCCTCATGCTTTTTACGTGACCTTCCTCCAGTATCGTCGATACTGTGTTTTCGAAGGTCAACCGAGGTCTCCCCCTCCCTCTCTTACCACTCACTTTTCCTTCATAAATCTTTTTTACCATTCTTTCTTCACTCATTCGCTCGACGTGCCCAAACCACCTGAGCACGTTCTTCTTCATTCTCACTGTGAAATCCACGCTAGTACCTGCCATTCTGTGTATTTCTTCATTGGACATGCGATCAGATAAACTGACTCCGCATATCCGACGAAGAGATCGCATCTCTACAGCAATCATCTTTCTTACATTCTTCTTCTGTAACACCCACGTTTCGCTGCCGTATAACAGTGTCGATACCAACACTGCATTGTGTACGGCCAAACGCGCAGCTATGCTGACGTTTCGCCGTCTCAACAATGCAGCTAAGGCACCGTTAACTCTGTTACCGGCAGCAATACGCCTTTCCACATCCATTTCGTATCTACCGTCTCTGCTAAACATACTTCCCAGATATACTACCTCATTCACTTGTTCTAATATCTTATCATTTACACTGACCTTGCAAACTGTTCTTTCTTCATTTCTTTCAAATACCAGAACCTTCGTCTTATTCGCATTCAGGCTTAGACCATTATTCGCGCATCCTTCTTTCAGAGTGGCAACCAATGCCTGCAGCTCGCTTTCTGATGATGCAATAAGCACTGCATCATCTGCGTACAGCAGGCAATTTATATTCGAGGTACCTACTTTCACTCCCATGTCACTTTGTCTCACTCCATGAAGACAGCTGTCCAAATACAAATTGAACAACCAAGCTGACATGGCGCAACCTTGTTTAACACCCGATTGGATGTTA
The DNA here is from genome assembly GCA_019049475.1 of Eueides isabella. Classification (NCBI taxonomy): domain Eukaryota; kingdom Metazoa; phylum Arthropoda; class Insecta; order Lepidoptera; family Nymphalidae; genus Eueides; species Eueides isabella. The sequence goes on along the minus strand of CM032405.1, from coordinate 11,113,277 downwards.
AACCAAGGCGACATGCCAGCTCCTACTTGCACGCGGGCTAAGTGATCTCTGTAAAGAGACTTTACAGCCTGTAGCAAGGGTCCGCTCACATTGTACCGGGCAGTATCTCCCATAATCTCTTTCTTACAACCCTGTCAAACGCCTTTTCCTAGTCCACAAAAGCACAGAAAACTTTTGGTTTACTGCCAAAAATTTTTCCGTAATCATGCGGAGGGAAAAGATCTGATCAATACAACCTCTTCCAGGTCTAAAGCCTCCCTGGGCCTCCCACAACAGCCTTTCAGATCTATCTTGCATTCTTCTCGCTAATATTTTAGCATACACTTTACTACCTAAGCTAATCAAACTGATAGCCCTATAGCTTGCGCAATCTATCTGTGAACCTTTGCCTTTATACAAAGGCACGATGACTGCACCTCGCCAATCGTCTGGGACCTCCCCGGATTTCCAGCATAAATTGCACAGAAACCAGAACAGGTCCAAGACGCGTGGCCCACCATATTTGATCATCTCGGCAGTAACTCCATCTGCTCCCGCTGCCTTACCACATTTCAAACTTCATATGGCACTATCAACTTCTTTTATACTGATTTCGCCATCAGCTACATCAAGACTCAGCATTTCGCTGTTACTTGAGGCAAAGGCGTCATCACATTCATACATCTCCTTGTAAAATTCCGCCCATCGCTGCAAAACCTGTGGTTGTTCAGTTAAAAGTTCACCGTCTTTCGAAAGCACCCCTTTCATTCTACAGGTTAGCGAGCAACTCCGGGAACCACTCACTTCTCGCCAGAAAAGCTTTGTGTTTTCCCGAAAGTTGTTCGTTAACCTTTCATCTCTTTCTTTCTCAGAGTTTTCACGCTTCATCTTTATCAGTACTTTCGTTTGGTGTTTTTGCAGCTTATACTCTTTCTTTCTTATCTCTCTCATGCTTTTATCCTTACCCGAGGCTTTATAATCCTGCCATGCTTTCCTCTTTTTTCCTACTGCATCTTTCACTTCATCATCCCACCATTCATCTCGCTTTTTGTTAAAGCCTCTTTTCCCTTTACCACATACCTCTGCCGCTATTTCCGTCATACAATTCCTTAGGTTCTGCCAGCATACTTCGATATTTTCACCTCCAGATTCGTAGCTGTCTAACTTTTTGGAAACTCTTTCTTGATATTCCTCTCTGACCGGTGGATCTTGAAGCTTCCAGCTTCTTATGCGATGATTCGTAGCCAAGCTTGGACAACCGGTGCGGCTGCGCCAACCGGCGAACAGACCCCTTATCCTAGCTACGACTAGATAATGGTCTGTTCCCAATTCAGCACCCCTAAACACTCGCGTGTCCATAACTTGGCTGCGAATACGCTGATCCACTAGGAATAGATCAATCATACTTTTCTCTTCCGTTCGCTCCCACGTATACATGTGAATTTGTTTGTGGTCAAACATCGTGTTTGCCACAAACAAATTCTTTTCCTTGCAAATTTCCAATATAAGCTTTCCAGCCTCGTTCATTCTCTTATCACCGTACTTCCCTAGCACTCCTTCGTAACCGCTACGCGCAGTTCCGACCCATCCGTTCAAATCACCGCATATTATTACTTTTTCATTCTCTCTAACACTACCTAGAACGTCCCTCACACTCTCCCAAAACTCTTCGAGTTCGCATAATGGAGCTGAGGATACCGGCGCATACGCCGCTAACAAGAAAACTCTTGTTATCCCCAGCTTGAAGCGCACCCAAAGCAGCATCGAGTTGATCGCCTTGTATTCTATCATTGCACTAACCAACCGAAAAGACACTAACACGCCTACACCTCGACTCCCTCGCTCGCTCTCTGGTACGCCGGCCCAGAGAGCGATCCGGTTGCCAGGTAAATCGGCCGTGTCACTGCCTTTTCGCTTGGTCTCAGTCACACAAATAACATCCAGATCTCTGTCTTCCATCACATCTAATAATTCATTCATCTTTTCTTCCATCCCTCCTCTTACATTCCACGTAGCTATTTGTAGCTCCGTCCTCCACTTCCCGCCGCTCCGGACATGGCGTGCTGGGTGGCGGTCCCCAACGCCGCATTCGTCTCCACTTGTCGCTCCAGCGGGGACGCACTGGTGCGCGTCGCCTTGGGGGGACGCCCTATCAGTGCGCGCTCGTGTGGTGCACAGTGTGGTTGATGGAACGTTGCAGCCCTCTAGAGGGCTGGCAGGGGTCGCTACGGGCAAGCCTTCCATCGTGAACCCCCCGTCTTTTTAAAGAATATTATAATTTCAATATTATACAAGATATACTCAACATGACCCCAGCATACGTGACTCAATAAGTAAAAATAAAGCACATGCCATTGTAGATTATTACTCAGCTTCACGCTGTATCTCGCACTTGGCAAGGTAGGCAGAGGGAACTTGGGCAGCTAGTGTACTCTCCGTTCCACTTCCGTTCCCCACTTCCCGCCGAATTTCGAGACATGGCGTGTTGGACCGAACTCAACAGCAAGTTTTGCGTAGTACCAGAGCAAAGAAATGAAAACAAATAAATATTTAAATTGAAAACATTAAATATTTAAATTCCTCGAGTGGGAATCGAACCCACAACCCATCGTTACAGCTACACGTTTGTGCCGCTGTGCCACGACAGACCTCAGTATGTAGATTATTCATCAGAGATTATTCAGTAGAGGTCTGTCTAGTGTACATTCTCTTATAGTACGTAAGAAGGTAAAAGGCTAACAAAAGTTAATTATTGCATGGGCATTAAGGAGTCTTAGATGCGACGTTCCAAGTGTTTAAGGTCGATAGGCGAGATATGGTCACGGACAAAGAAGTGGTAAGACAAAAGTGTTACTAGGAACAACAAGTTATATATGTTACAAGTTGTATTGTTATAATGGGCATATTAGTTTTAACTATGTTAGAGGGTCTACTTAAAACTGGAGATGTTATCTGTATAAATCAGAATTAGATAAGTCCTAGAGTGACTGAGGTTCTGGCAGGGTATAGAACAGTTTGAGGCCACCCACCGTGCACTTACTGGTTAATATTTAGTGTAAAGGTCATACAAACGTACCATGTATGTGCTAGCAGTTGTCCAAATATTGATATACTTACGACCAAGTCATCATTTTATCATTTTTCGAATATTCGTCCTATACTACTCTTAGAATAGGGTATTTGACAATAAGTAAGGCATTGTTTATTTACCAATGTTTTTGAATAGGGAACTGATTCCTCAGGATGCGTTTAGTGAAGTATTATTAGACTGGATGTATATTTGTTAGCCTCGCGAAAATAGATGCTGTAAGTTTGACTTGTCTCTCTGTCTGTCTGTAGGAGCGTAACTCTTGCATCAATGAACTGATCTAAGTATTGTTTTATTAATCGGCCTTGCCCATCGGGGTGGTTTTTGCTGTGTTTTATGATAATTTTGTTAGCAGTTTGAAAGTTACAAGCACTTTGCCAATATGAGACAGTGATTTTTTGGGGCAGGAGAGTTATTTATTTAAAGTTATTTTTGCTTAGTTTTTAGATTATAATATAATATAACATCGAACTACATTTATTAAAGGCTTTATTTATTATATGCATTTATCAATACCAATGTCGCCTCGTTACTTAAATGTCTATCAACGTCTGCCTCGCCAAATAGTAATTAAAGTAACCTTCTGCGAGGGTCTGCATCTGAATATCTCATGCAAGTCCCTGTACCACTTGATGGAGTGCAGTCTCTGATTGTCCATTTGGAAGTGACAGCTGAGGTCAGCGGCCCGCCGCGGCTGAGTTATCTCATGAGCTGATGTTAATACTGAAACAAATTATTAAGACATTATTGTTTGTAAGGGCATTACTGTTTGTAAGGTGGGACTGTTAGCCCGACAGGTGATGAGTTTGTGTTTATTGATAAACTAAAGAATATGGACTACGTCAGTAATAGAAGTATCTTAATGGGAACTATTTTTTTTTTTTTTTTTTTTTTTTCAGCTTCACGCTGTATCCCGCACTAGGCAGGGTAGGCAGAGGGAAAGGAAGTGAAACCTAGTGTTATGACACTCCGTTCCACTTCCGTTCCCCACTTTCCGCCGAATTTGAGGCATTGCGTGTTGAGTGGCGGAACTCAACGCCGCGCTTTGCCTTATTACCAGAGCGAAGAAATGAAACGTTAAATATTCAAATTGAAAATATTAAATATTTCATTTAATGCGGCACACGAGTGACGATAATGGGAACTAAATATCTTAATAATAGGTTCCCGGGTCTCCTCAGCCTCAGTAGGCAAACTGAGGGGACCCGGGCTTGTGAGGGGTACAGCGTAAAGCTGAAAGATATTACTTATTCATTTAAAGTTTCTTTCATACTTATTTATATATCTGTTAAAAAATAAATATCTAAATATAGTTAGTATTTATAGTGTTGAATAGATATAAATTTATATACGATATATATTTTAATATACGCCTGAACTAATCGAATTCATTTAAAAAAGTTTATGAATAGCAAAATATCACAAAAACATAAATATATATTTTTTTGAAAGCTAACTATAATATTTTTTTAACCAAAACAAGAAATACGCTACTGTACGTAGTGAATGTAATTTTGTGTCTGTAGTTTTTTTTATATTTTATGTAATATAAGTAAGTATTTTTTTACTAAATATACATCTTTAATTATGTCAAACTAATTAAAAATTCATCTTTAATCATATAAGATAAATAATAACTTCTTTAGTAGCAAATAAACACTGCAAAGTATTTTTTCTTAGGTTGATATAAAGTTAAAATATATCATCAAACTGGAACATTGTTTTTTATGATTCACAATTTCATTTGCCGTTTTTAATTAAAACATAAAAATGATATATATTATATTGTTATTTAAAATTGTCCGACGTAATTATTTATTCAAGGATTTTCGTTTAAGAGGTCTCTTTCTTCAATGTAATTTCATTTATTATTTGTATCATCATTTTTGTTATGTCACATCGCTCTCATTCAGAATTTGAGGTTTTTTATTTAATTTTGTTTCACGCTGTATGTATTGAGGGAACCTGGGAACCTGGTACTAAGGCACTTGGTTCCCATTAATAAAATTTCGACCTCTACTTTCCGCCCAATTTATGAGACGTTGCCACGAAAATGGAATATTTAATTTCCTTTATTAATTGAAAATTAAATATTATATTTCCTTTATTAATTTAAAATTAAATATTTAATTTCCTCGAATGGGAACTGAATCTGTTACAATTTAAATCATTTTCATAAGAAAATGTTACGTTGTGTTGTACATTTTTCAGTAGTAACGATACTTATAATGTTATGATATTTTAATACAGTAGACAGAGGGCACCTGAGATTATAGTGTCGAGACACTCCGTTCCAATAAAGACCCTCCCGTTCATGATTTTCTCTGTTTGATTTTCATTTTTCTTTTGCATCTTTAATTTTCTCTTCATTTCATCTTTGAGGCATTACAAGTTCACAAATGAAATTCATTGCAGCACCGTACGTGCTACAATGAATTTCATTCTTTTATTATCTAACGGAATGTATGTTGTGGACATACATATTTTTTAATTTCATGATATATCCCACTCATTTCCCAGTAAGAAGGTAGGAAGGTAGGTACCCTGCTACGTAGGCACGGAGAATCGGAAAACTTTAGAAACCAAATGTTAAGAAACTATGTTCCAACGTGTATTTAAGGCACTTTCCACTGAATTCTAGAGGTATTACGGGTAACGTGGCAGAACTCAACGCTGCGTTTTGAAATGTATGTATCTTTTTTATAAATACGTTAATACGAAATACGAATATAGATTCATAATAAAACATATCAGATAATTATGTAAAGCTAACATTAGCGTACTGAACGGTAAACGCTCAAAGTGGTATTCCAACGCGACGTACGAGCTGCGTTGTTCTTAGAGAAACATCACATATGTGAAGTCCCTTCAACGTTTGTACAGACGGCGCGGCGTCTGTACGTATTTCAGAAATTTAAGCTTAATGGTCTGTCATACTGAAATTTCCACCTTGAATTTTTACTTGTATAGTATATTTTTATAAAAGTATTTATAGAAGAAGATAAAAATGAATATTGTTTGTATGTACTGTATTGTACACTAACACACATTCATCTCATTTTGGTTTTGGTTCTATTAATAAAGATTGTTTAACAATGACATCAGTGTAAGCAGAAATAATTTGTCGAGATGCTCCGTATTGAGTGGCGGGTCTTAACGCCACACTGTGTATACCAGAGTAAAAAATTGAAATAATTATAATACAGTAACGTTAGTGATACAGAGTAAAAAATCGCACTTTATAGGCAATGTTTTCAAAATTGGATAAAAAGTGGAAGTGGCTAAATGGAAACGAAGTATGTAGTTGTAAATATAATTTGATACATTCTGAGGCATAATAAGCGACCTTTTCTCTGATACATATTTTTCCGTGCAATCCATTACGTATCGACTTTATATTTGCTAGTTAGTGTATTTCCACTTTGCACTGCTTGTTACACTATTAGGGTGCCTGGTGATAAAAGTAGCCAAGTTAAGTTGAGAGCTTCTGTTTCATCCCGAGTGAATAATTATCATTACCTTATTAGTATATTTTTGTAAGTATAGTGGAGGGACAGAAGGATCAGTTTAAATGTAGACTATGGATGTATGTCAAGGAATTACCTTTGTACTTTTATGTTTTACCATTTTCAGATCTACCATTTATGTTTTAAAATCATAAATCATATAATATCTTTGAGGCCTGTCGTGGTGCAGCGGCATAAGAGTGTGACTATTAAGTGTGACTATTAAGTGGCATAAGAGTGTAAAAGTGTAACCAACAGGTTTTGGGTTCGATCCCCAGTCGAGGTAATGAAATATTCAATATTTTCAATTTAAATATTTAATGTTTCATTTCTTCGCCCTGGTAAGGCAAAGAGCGGCGTTGAGTTCCGCCACTCAACACGCAATGCCTCAAATTCGGCGGAAAGTGGGGGACGGAAGTGGAACGGAGTGTCTTACCACTACGTTCCCGGGTTCCCTCTGCCTACCCTGCCTAGTGCGGGATACAGCGTGAAGCTGAAAAAAAAGTCTTTATTTTTGATTGTTAAATTGTAAAATGAAAAATACTGATAGTTGCTAACTGCGAATAGAAGTTTATTGTATTACCGTGAACACTGAAATATCTCTTGCGTTGAATATCGACTCACATATCACAGTTTCAGCGAGAAATAGTATTATAGCTCCATTTTGGCATTTATAAACTAAAATTTGCAAGCACGATAGGACGCCAATATTGCTAAGCCGATAAAAGAATGGCTATAATTTAAAAAGCTATATTTAAAAAAGCTATAATTTAAAAAGAATAAAAACAACTTTTTGTTTAGCAAATAAAGTCGATCGCAGTAACAAAATTAATAAACAAGCTTAATTGTATTTAGCCCGTATTGTACTTACATATGTGCAATTGTACTGGTACAAGCGATGAGCTATAAACATTTCATTCATATAAAATCAAGATACTCAGAGGGAACTTGGGACCTTAATATTAAGACAGTCCGTTCCCATTAAGACACTTCCGTTCCCCGGAGGCATTGCGTTGCCGCCTCGTTACCAGACTGAGGAAATAAAAATATTAAATACTAGCACCTTGTGCACGACTTTGCCAGCTTGAATTTCACACTGTTTTACTTACTTATCTTGATTGCTCTTTTGTTCTAATAACATTATCAATTGAAAACTTTAATTTCAGCATAAGAATATGGTAGCAATTTTGTGGAATTATTTTTTTTAAATTGACGGAACTTTTTTGATTTATTATTAAGCCAACCCGGAAGCATTTAAAGTAAACGATCTACAATTTAACGCGTCTATTGAAAGTTTACAAATAACTAAACTACACAACTTGCGCACCGCAAACACAACATGCGGTAACTGCCAAAGTAAAGTTCACGAACAGATGTGAGTAGTTCTCGCATAGATTATATTCTCTTAACGTATTTCTAAGGAGAATAGAGAACTACAACTAGAACTTTCAGTTTTGAATGTTTAATAAACTTTACATAAGTTTGGACCTGTCGTTACGCAAGGGTATAAGCATGTCACTGAAAACATGATTGGTTGTCAGTTCGATACCCACTCGAAGCAAGGAAATATTTAATATTTAAATTTATTATAGTATCAAATCAATCTAAGTCGATCAGTGCCGAAATCAACATGTGTCTTCCATTGAGGAATCCCTTAATAATATCTCGGTACAAGGTGAAAAGAACCCTCGAAAGAGACAAGTTAGATGTTAAGCACTAAAAGAGCCCCCGTTGTAGTCTTACCAATTATCAAGAACACTCCTCCTACAGCTGCACCCAGCATCAGTATAATGGGCCTAAGCTTTTCAATCAACAGTATCGATTATCTAAAAACCAAGGTCAAGTTGGCGTCGAAAAAAGTGGGAGTCGTCAGCGGAGCGAGACAGTCCTTCACGACAAAATACTATTTAACCCTATATAGGGTCCAGGTTCGGCCTCTTATGGCGTATTGTTCCCACTTCTGGGCTGATGCAACTCACCATCAGCACAGTTGTTCTGTTCGAAACGTTGTGGATCCAATGATTTGTGAGGGGTTTAATACTTTGGCTTTGCATAGAGACGTATCCTCGCTATGTGTTCTCGTGTCAAAGTGCGTCTATGTCCATCTTAAAGGCCTGCAATATACCTGTAGCTCTTCTGGTGTCACAAAGGGCCCTGGGCGGCGATGATCACTTGCCATCAGGTGACCCGTACGTTCGTTTCCCTTGTCTTTTCCATAAAAGCGAGTGTTCCACCACCAAATATCTCAAATTCGGCGGGAAATGGAAAATGGAACGGAATGGCTTAACACAAGGTTCTCAAGTTCCCTCTGCCTTGCTTGCCTTATTGAGAGTTAAATTTATTTGCTATATTAACTACTATTTATAAAATACGCGAGTGGAAATATAAAAATGTTCACCGTGAGCCCTTTATCTAACATAAATAAAAATGTGTTTCAGTAACTATGGACAAATACGAAATTTGGCTAATTTAATTAATATAATATAATACATTATATTATATATTGACTAAGATTCATTGAAATGATATATATTATATATCATTTCAATGAATCTTAGTCAATAATACCGGCACTCTCGCGAAACTATTGCTAAAGTTTAAAAAACTGAATTCATAATAAATATTTTCAAAAAGCAGTTAACATTCGTTTTAAAGATATAATATTTGTTATATTTTTATAAATAAAGCCTTGGCGCAGAGACACCAGACCAACCAGAGAAAAATGAAAATATTAAATATTTTATTTCCTCGAGTGAACACATAACTTGTAACGTTTACAGTACAGACCGCCTAAAGTGTATATTGCTGACGACATATCAAATCAAAAGATGACGTAAGTTGTTATGGATCAGTTAACTTATCTTTTAAAATTAACAACACCCTCACACTGAATTCTGCATTATAATAGCAGTAAATAGATTATTTTGATCAATCTCTCTAATATTCTATAACATATTCTAAGTCTTTAATATCCTACCTTCGTGTAATGTTCAATATGCATAATTCTACACTCGCTGTAGATGCTTCGTATGTATAATCGAACAATAATTCATTCATTTGGCTCCGAGCGGGGCTGCTGGCTGTGCTGGCTGAGCTATGAAACAAGGCACTAAGGTACTTACAATATTCATCCGCGCTTTATTATACGTTAAGTAAGATTGACTATGAAAAAGATTAGATCCAATTATAGTTAATTTAATCTGTTGCTATTGTGTCATTGATCATTTAGGACATTGTGTTTTCCTACAGTATGAGATGTAGGTTCACATAAATTAGAGCATGAATTCGTCGTGTACTTTCTTCTATACATATTTCCAGGTGGTTAAAGAGTGGAAAATATTACTACATAATAATTACTATAAATAATTTACCAGCAGATATCAGACAGTAAAAATGAAGTAATATATGTAAACATTGAAGATATTGAGTTCCGCCACTCAACATGAGCTACTACAATATCTTAATAAGACCGAAAAAGAAGAAATGAGTATCTTAACACTACTCGTATGTACACAAATACCCTCTCTCTACTCTTTTATGTGTGGAATAGATTAAACAGATTAAAGAACTTCTTAACATAAATATGTATTTACTGTATGTTGAATTTTATATCAATATAATAAGGAGAGGTTTTCCGTGTTTGAACTCAACGCCGCGCTTTGCCATGTTACCAGAGTGAAGAAATGAAAATATTAAATATTTCATTGGTCGTTTGAGAATTATACAACCGATCGCGTCAACAGTAGCACGTTTGTGGCTCTTCATCACAACAGGGCTCGTATAATTTATAGGTTTTATTTAAAAAAAACAGTACATCTTACGTAAATAAAAACAAAATAATGATTGGATTTAATTGAGACGATGCCGTCTCAATAAAAACAGATTTGAAATAATTCGTAATTTACTTCCAAAAAATCTATAAATTAAGTATTTATTCAATCATACAATCAAATGTTCTGAACCAGCTCCATGAGCGTTAGTTACAAACCGCGGTTTGCTCGCGCGATCAATCGTTGTGAGCTCATTTGTTCGTGCGTATTTCACGTTCCTAACAAACGACATTTCCAATAAATTCGGGACATTACAATGGGGATTACACATCAAAGCCACTCCCGATAGTAATCACGTTACGTACGCGCAAGCGACTGCGCTAACATTCCTCACCAACTCTCTAAAAATAGACTGCTTAATGAAATTTCACTAATATTTGCCATACAAACAACATACACGTTGAATTCCGCCACTCAACACGCAATGCCTCAAATTCGAGTTGTCTTAACACTAGGTTCCCGTGTTCTCTCTGCCTACCCTGCCTTGTGCGGGACACAGCGTGAAGCTAAAAAAAAAATTGCCATACAAAGGAATGTAGGGAAGAATATTAAAGAATTAATAACTTAGATATAATTTACAATTATTATTGATTTCGATAAAGAATAGGCTTGTATTTACATGAGCAATTACAATTTTCAAAAAAGAAGCAAAGAAATAAAAATTTACTACAAATAAAAAAAAATATTATTACATTTTTTACACTTTGTTAAGAAAGAAAATTTTAAATCATTATTGTCTCTCGATCAATCAAAACAATTCTAAAGTGACTACAGAATATTATTAAATTTGTGTTAATAAAGGTATGTGAAATGAATGCAAAAGCCGTGTTAGCAAAATAGTGTAAAATAGAGTAATTGTGTGTGGAAAAGTTCAAAAAAGCTATAAGAATTGTGTAAAACTTGTACGAACGGTCCCTATTGATAGGAGACTCCTATGCTTATATACTTGCATTTTTTCTTATATATAATATCTCTTCGATTAATTTAGAAAAGTGCAGACCATATGTATGCTTATCTTCAAAAATGATTATGTGGTGAACATAACCACTTCTGATTCCAATAATGCAATAAATGCAATGAAAATAATTTATCAGCATGTTAAATGTTATACATAGCCGCAAGTTAACTACGAATACATGTCAACTCGGTAGAAACAACGTTTGAACGTTTAACGTATATTATATTAAATCTGATAATGTCAGTCTCGGCCGTACAAGAGAATTTAAAACTTTGCAAAGTGAGAAACTAAAAGCTAATTTCAGTGAAATTTTAAGCACGAATAGTTATTCTGTGTTAACTCGATTTTATTACTGTAATTTAGTTTAAGCGTCGTCGGTTTCAATGAAATTGTTGATAAAATTTATTGGAAAATTTGATAAAATTTACTACCGATAGTGGAATCTTTCATTTAACAGTTTAAAACAAAGTAAAAAGGCTTTCCATTCGTATTTTAGATATCTAGTCCCTATGTTGTTTTAATTTTTCATTAGTTAACTACATATATCATATAACATAATAAAATTAAAAAAGATATTTTTATGTAAATAATCATACCTTTTATATCATGTCATATTCATTATTTTGAGTAGATTACTTAATTATTTTACTTCATAATTTAATATTTTTTAAGCACCTCGATGCTATGATAACTTCATCTTCGTGATAAAGACAGCTATAATATATTTGATTTAAACGAAATCGTTTGAAAAAAACGTTATATTTTTTTTGCTTTTATAAAAATATATTTGGCACTTCTATATTTTAAGTCTGAACATGATTTATACGAACCAATAATTGAAGTAAATATGTTTTTAGATACTTATTTATAGTTAGTTACTTATATTATATTTATAGTAATACACCGATCAACTTGCGTGTTTCCGACTCAAACACTTCTTTTTAGGAATGCGCATCACGAAACTTATGGAAATGTCATAAGATCACCTTGTCGTCTATATGTCCATCTGTCCCAGAAGGGACTCCAGATCGCATCGAAGTAACAGGTGCAAATCAGTATTAAGTATTGAGGTATATAGTCAGATATTCCTTTAGAGCACAAAAAAGATTAAGCTTCCAAATCAACGCAATAGAAAGATAAAAGAGTTTATGCGTCGTTTCATGTGCAATAACATTTAATAAAATTACATATTACTTCTAATCTGTAAATAACATCCGTTCACATAAATTATTTTTAATCACAAATTCATTCTAAGCTCATACAAACGTCCGTATATGATCATATAATGGATAACGTTTTATATCGCAATCATCGCATTCCTTGGAACCGTTACAGGAATGATATCCATCTGCGACATAAATGTAACTTGAAAATCTTCTAAATATTAATTGATGTTTTTGAAGTAAATCGGCAGAAAGTGAGCAACGGAAGCGTGTTAATCAGATTGAAGTGCCTTGACACTAAGTTCTCCCTAGGATCCCTCTGCCTAACGTGCTAAATAAGAAATATAGCGTTTTAACGTTAAAAAAATAACACACTGACTTCTAAAACTTTTATGTTTTAGAAATGACCCATTTGCAATAACAGCAGAATAAATAAACTACCACTACACAATAATAAAATATACTATCACTGATATCTCCGATTTGACGTAATTGGCTGAAATACTTGCAAATATCTTCTCTCAAACTAAACCTTTCATCAGAGTATCAAATTCATACTAACTCGTCCGATTATTCAAATATTAATATTTAGCTCCTGAAACTTGGATCCTCTAAAATATGGAAATGAAAATTTGACTTCATGAATAAATTTAGACATATTTGGAATTAATAAACACTTGCAGCCTGCAACAATCGAATGAGGCTATGTGAAAAATTCAACGCCGCACTTTGCCTTGTTACCAAAGCGAAGGAATGTAAATATAAAATATCTTATTTCCATTTTATATGTTGAAATGAAATATTTTACATTTTATATTCTGTGGTAATAGGGCACAGCGTGTCGTTGAGTTTCGCCACTCAACATGTAGTATCTTAAACTATACCTAAAAGCTCTATTTATTTACGATTTAAATAAATCTATCGGAATTTAAGCATTATTTTTCCCAAAGTAGCGTAATATTAATCTCATCTTCTATTCTGGGTACACGAGGGACCCGGGATTTATTGTGATCAAAAACAAGGTAACAAACATTTGCAAGAAATCCCTGTCTCTTGAGATTTTGTAATTAGTATCAGAGTAATAATCTATATCTTAGAAAATTAGCTACATACATTTTCTTTTTTTCTTATTTTATTTATACTGCAGTAAAATTATCCTTTTACTATTTTAGTCAAACAAAAGAATCATCTTTGTTTATATATTTTTGTCGATATTTGCAAAAAAACATTAAGCTCCTGCCTTTGCAGCCGTATTATTTTTAAAGTAACTGATATCAATTTTGACATTTTAATTGCCACTTCAGGTAATATTGCATTCATTATCGTTTGCATAATATACAAGTTGATATGGGCAAGTACAAAGAAAAAAATTATAACCATCAGTTTACCCGAATAACACGATGGTAAACAGTTATATAGTCTTCTCGGTATATTATCTTAAAGGTCTCAATCGTTAAGGAGTTATGTCTATCATCTAGGAGAACTTAGATGACGTAACTATATGAATCACGTAGTACGCGTCTATAGGATACGAGGACTTCCATCAAATAAATTTCATGGGATTTTATTATTAGATCCTGAATTGTGAAAGTGGCGATGAGACCGGAGGAATAAAAAAAGTATAATTTTAACAAAAAAAAAATTTAAAAGTAAATTTGTAAAATCACTCAAGAAACGACAAAGATAATTTTTATTTGTGAATATAGACACTATTACTTATCGAAAATAGAAATATGTTAATAATACAAGCGAATGTAGCTGAAATTCGTTTAGATAACAATTTTGCATTTAAAAGATGTAGGTCAGCAATAGTGCTAAATGGACGTAATTAAATCACAGCTTTGTAACATCGATCATGTAGGCAATACAATGGAGTTTTACTTATTTTGAAAATATTTTCTTATAATATCTGTTGTTCCATCAACGGTGTTAAGACCCCTCATTCAGACGTAGATAGAGTCTGGAATATTTGGCAGAAAGTGGGGAACGGAGGTGTTTTAATGAAAATGAAGCGCCTTTAACCTAGATCTCCATTTTCCATCTGCCTTCCCCACTTCGCTCAGGATACAGCGTTTATATAAAAGTAAAAACTACAAAAAATTAGTAGAAGCTTTTAATTTGTGTTAGTGATCCTTAAAAGAAGGGCCAAAAAATAACTTAAAAAAAATACTAATATTTTTTACATTAATAAGCGACCCCTATAAGATTTTTTTAATATATCTTCCATGTAGAGACAGTGATCGGTTACAAATTTATTATAAGTATATATTGTCATTTTAAATCAAAAAGACAAATAAATTAAATAAGCAAAAAAAATATATTCATATGGTTTTGTTCAAAAAACGTTTTTGAACAAAACAATAAAGGATTATAAAGTAGCATTTATGGCTGTCTGTAAATTCTTGCAAGTTTTTTAAAGATACATTGTCCTTCCGGAATTCGACAACCTCAAACGACATTCGTTTTAATTCAATAGGATTTATATTTATAAGCACATAAATATTTTGTGGTATAAAACTTCAGCATTTATGAAATATATTAAAATATTGATATGTTATTAGCTTTTACCGATTATCAAAATTCCTTACTTGGTGCTCATTTAAGCTATAATGCTAAATTTAGTAGTTTCGGCTGTGCGTCGACCCGTTCAGGGGATCAGGTTTACATTTTATATAATCTTCGCCTGTATGGTGTGTATATAAAGAGAGCCCGGTGTCCTTCCCCAGGCTGTAAATTATCCATATTAAATATCATAACACTACAATATACTACTGTAAACTATGCTATTTGATTTCTTTCGTTCATCGAAAATATGTAGATTTTACACGTAAGCAAGCTAACTACAGCTGACCGTGGGAAAAATTGGGCGTGCTTAAATATATTCCCGGTACCTTCATAGTTCGTCCTTGCGATTTATTGATGGTAATTGAAAACGGAACTTTAAATGGTAACTATAAACGTTTAAAGTTAAAAGATATTTTATTAGGTATTATTGGGATGCGTCTTGGAATAAAGGTCTTTCGCTAAGACGAATCCATTACTCTGAAAATAAGACATATTTCACTATGAAATACTTGTCTTTTTCGGGGATTAACACGAACATACAGAGAGTTAGACAGTCAAAAATTTTCGAAAACGTAGTTATCTTAAAATAACCGACAAAGACCTCAATTTTATTTATATGTATAGATAAATTACTCTATTATTACTTAATTCAATAATTTAGTTAATTTAAATTACTTTACTTTTTATCTTGTTTTATACTGCTTTCAGACTTTGATGTTGCTATAATCTCAAGTTTGTTTTAAGACAAGGTTTAGCCTCTTAAATGTAATATTTTTTTTCCTTTAAATTATTCTTGCGATAACATTATAATATATATTAAAACAAATTTAACTGAATTAATTGTGTATAGTAACTGTTATTGTTTTATTTTTTTTGAAAATCCGACATTTCAAACACTTTGCGGCACTCCGTGGTCACGGGCCGATAAGAATCAATATACGCGATGTTTTCATTTAAAGTATGTAATAATCACAAAAACCAATGACCACATTGAAACGTGTACTAAAACGTTAAAACGGCGGATTACAAGATGCCTAAAAAGTTTATATAATTATATAAAAAAATATCACTTATTAGAATTGTTGCCTCTGAATTTCTGAAAAATACTTCTACAAATTTTATTATACAGTTATTTAAAATTATTATTTAGTGTAAATTAAAAATATTTCCAATCATGATATGATCGTATTTATAAGATCATAAGATCATCGTATTTATAAGCCTTACTCATAATAGCTTTTCTAAAAAGGTTAATCTAAGATACAGACGCCATACAAATAATTTGTAAAGGCTATAAAGTTATGTTTAATAGAAAAGTTTAGACCACAGTCTGAATATCAAGTTAATTAAATGTCGATACGATCAGTATTGAAGGAAATATATTTTAAACTTATTTAGAAACTCCAAAATTAGATTCATGTGCTTTATCTTAATTACCAAATCTTGTTTAGAAGTCTCAACATCCCGAAGTATAAAGTCAACATTAATAAAATAATTGAGAAAAAAATAAACTTTTAATTCAACGCAATGAAACGATACTATTGTCATTTTGATGTGGTTTTTCTTGGCACAGAGGTGAAAGCATGTGACTGTAAGCTCGACCAGTTGTGGGTTCAATCCCCGCTCCAAGAAATGAAATGTTTAATATTTCCATTTCTTCGCACTGTTAATAAGTAAAAGCGCAGTGTTGATTACATGACGAGAGTGTCACCACTTTACACGTAATGCCTCAAATTAGGCGGAAAGTGAGAATTGAAATAGAGTTAACACTAGCCTCCTAAGTTTCCTGAGCCTATTCGGTCTCTATCGAACACGGCGACGACAGATGCTGTTTGATGCAAACCAGCTCTCAACGAGGTTATTTCTTAAAATCAGTTAGTAAATAGACTTCATACTTTTCGTAATTGAAATCTTTAAACGTTTAAGCATTGGTGAAATATTTTCTTATATGATACGTTAATGTTTAACTAGCTTTTATTTGCGGCTCCATTGGTACTATACAATAGAAATAATTATGAGCTGAATATGACACATTCTAAGAGCACAGTAACTCTGACCATAGGTTCATTGGGAGACGTTGACACTTTTGTTGACATATTTGAAGTGATATTTCACACTTAGGGAAGATAAATATTTTTTTAGAAATCGTATAGAAAATTGAACAACGCCAGATTTGTCCCGTGCCTCTTGGAAACCGTCCAAGCGATCTGACTGACTAAGCTATACATTCTCATCAAGTTACGTAGAAGTTCTAATAAATGCCAGACTATCGCGGTCAACCAAACTAACTTAGCTTCACCCTGTATCCCTAGCGGGGTAGAGACGACCGACAGAGACAACAGAGCACCAAACGCCTGTAGCGTCTCGTCATACCTCTTTCGCCTCGTCCAATGTCAAAGAAGATTATTTGCTACCAAAATAAAGTATTGGGCTTTATAATGTAAATTATTAGATTTATTATCGAAGAATTAATATTTATTAATAGATAGTAATTAACTTACTTAATTAAGAGATATTTTTGTTCTATATATTAACCAGTTCTTCATATTTACTTTATTGTAAAATAATCTCTTTCAGCCAACTAAACTGGAAGTGAATGAAAACCACCACGGTGCAAATATTATAAACAAATAAAAAAAGTAAAATAGAAGAAAAAAAAACACTATTAAGTACATACATATCATAAAATGTATACATACAAATAAATCTATATGTATTTATATAAATAAATTCATACATACATTTATCCACATATACAATCATACATACTTAAATATCTGTATGATATTTTTATAGCTTTTAAAAATAAACCCAATGGAAATAAGAGAGATGCTTGATATTGAAATTCGGAAGGATTGGGACAATATATCCTACAGAGCTCAAAAGAATTCACCGGCAGCCGTAAATGGTAGTTTAATCCTTTATTGCTTTGTTCAAAAGCGTTTATCTGAAAAACTGTTATATTTATTTTTTTCTTTCTTTAATTGTTTTCATTTATCTTTTTGGGACTTGACATAAAGTAAATATATTTCCATTACTTACGTGTACATTATTTTAACGTATTACTTACATTGCCTCATGCACAAAGCTGAGGCAGCGGGAACTTGAAGTGTTAACACATTCTGTAGCCACCCAAACACACACACACACACACATTTCTGCTCCCCGTTTGCCGCCGAATTTGAAGTATAACGTGCTGAGTGGCGAATCTCAACACCGCGCTTTACCTTGTTACCAGAACGGGAAATGATCAAATGAATTAAATAATATAATTTAAAGCAGTAAATACGATTATAATGAGCTCTATTTAGTAACAAGGTTCTCTTCTTATTTTTTTCTTTAAGTAACAAATTAAATAAATTTCGTATTTGTTGATCTAAAGAAAGTACATTTTTACGTCATGATCACGCTACGAAGTTCATACTAAATGCAATGCACGATGTATAGATGATTGATCATTAGAATATTGTTATTTTCATACTTCAAGGATAAATAAAATAAAGTATAAAATAGTAAATAGTAGTGTACAAAAAAGGATAGGTTTTGTGTACCAACACTGTATCTACATATAAGGAATGGGAACCTGGGAACCTATTGTGAGACATTGCGTGTTATGAGGCGGAACTCAACGCCGCTCTATATATCTCTACGTAACATGTTAGTTTTGTTTTTGTCGTTGCTCTAGTAACATGACAGCCATGTTAAATCAGGGATTTTTAAGATATAAAAGTATTTTATTTCTTTAAGTGGAGATGGAATCCACTATCACGTTTAAAGTCACACGATTGCGCCCCTGCGGCGGTAAGCCCCATTATAAATGCATAGTTATTGCCAAAAAATAAACTTATGTAATTTTGTGTTAAAAATATAGTCCTATACGGTTTATAACAAAGCGCTTATAGCAAGCGTCTCCTTCGAGGCAATCTATTACTGAGCGTCATTGAAGGTGACCGAATGAATATGTATGGGACGACTGAAAAATTGCTTTAGACATTATTCAACTGGAAGACTCATTAGACTATGGATGAGGCAAGTAAGGATTTTGCTGTAATTTGGATAGAATTATAACATACTACTGATGCTTGTCTTTGCGCAGAATTCAAACAAAATTACGTTTATTTAATAATGATGAATGAATGATATGTTGCCTGAGTATATCATTATTATGTTCAAAAGACAATAAACTAAAGCATTTAAATATCATTGAAAGTTGTTGGTGTAAGGGTTTTGGGTACTACTTTCACTCGAGGATATAAAATAGTTAATATTTTAATTTTCCTCACTGTGTTAAATTGACAAATCAAGGCGTTGAAGTTCGTAAAACAACAACATTGCTTCGTATTTGAGGGAAAGTGGGGAACGAATGTATCTTATCTCAGTCTCGACCGACCACATGTATATAACTATTTGTTCCGTCATAAGATCATCGGTTTATCATTCGATCATCGGATCATCGGATCATCAGTTTGTGTTGTTGTGTCAGATAACTGAATTATAATGTAATTGTACATCATAGTCAGTCGCTCGGTTCCAAAGCAGTTTTAAAAATTAGAATAACATGAATTCAAATTAAATGTATGCTCTTTAGGGACAGTGTAGGCCCTCTGGTGTCGCAGACTGATATTAAACTTTCTTCCACGTATTTTATCTAATAAATGAGCACAAGGCCCGTTCAATACTAAATAGCAACATTTAGGACTATTATTTTTTTATACTTTTATACATAATTTATATGGAAAGAAAATCGACACCATTTTAACCTATAAAATATGTCCAATCGCACACGGTGTGTAATCATATATATCATAGCGACGGTTAAAGATTCAAATCTCAATCCAAAATATTTTTTGAAAGCTGTTGTAGCGCTGAGGCACGAGCGTCTGATTATAAAGGAAAAGTTGTAGATTCAATTCCCAAAAAAATATGTTTAATTTTCTAATTTCAAAAATTAAAAAAAAATATATTTAATTTTCAAATTAAATATTTAATATTCTCATTTCTTGTTCTTTAGTCAATTATATTTTGTCTTTTTAGCGATTTAGTAAAAATATACAAGCGCTTGAGCTGCTTTAATAAATTTTGGTCGTATTTATAATATAATCTGAGCTTGGTTGAGCCTGTTCTTCTGTATAATATTTCACAAACCTCCTCTTTGCCTTTCATTGTCATCTGCAAAAACCTTGAACTTTGGTTTTGCTCAGATAACTATACTCGCTGTGCGTTCTCTACCACATTTATTATAGAGTGTTTTATGGAAGTGCTTGAATATCGTAATTATTTGTAAATCAAAATCAATTTTACTTGTAAATTTGTACTCTCAATCCTAACAAGTCTTAGCTGCGCATATTCGATAGCTCTACATAGACAAATATGTTTATAGAGTTTTTCTCTTCCCTTAATTTTATTTTATAAAGTTTGTTTGGAGGTTAATTTGAATTAGAATTGAGAAAATGGGAGAACTCGTAAAGACTAAAATTTCTTAAGTCTTGCTTTCCTTCTACCTTTTAGGACACGTAAAAGAAGAATAAGGTCCAAATAAATTTTAATGTAATAATTATATAAATTTTAGTTAAAAGTCAGGATTATCTAGGGATTATTTCAATCTAGTGTCCTGATCCTGTCCCAGCAAGTACTAAACAATCTTGAGCGTCTGCAAATCCTATAAATAGATTTTTTTTTTGGGTTAATGTAACATAACCATGTGGAGCAATCCTGTTACACCATAATGCTTTAAGGTGCGCTGTAAGCTACTGTGGTTTGCAACCACCCTTCCCGCCATTACCATTCTTTATCGAATTGCTATAGTGACTTTGACTGTTAATACAGTTACGCTATGGCATGAGCTGGAAATCTAACAGTCTTAATCAATTGGCATATTTAAATAATATTTCAAACAGTACTATCTTAAAGTTAATCTATATTTATATTTCAAAATATATACATATACACGTGTATACTGCATGCCTCCAGACGGCAACGTATACAACGTAGCTGTCTGGAGGCACGTCAGGCGCTCAGTAATGCGGCTTTTTATAAACGAAATAAATACAATGCCCAAAAAGCACTCTGTCTTAATTTAGCTATTTTGGCACGTCCCGACGGAACTGCGATCATTTGTATCAGGAATACTAATAATATGATCCAAAGCGACGATCAAATTACTCGTAATTCCATGGCGAATATATTTGAGCTTGTTTTCTATATTAACACTGGAAGATTTATTTGTAAACTGTACAATAAATATAATATTTTTTGTTTTTATTAGTTAATTAAATTTAAATACTATTATAATGTTGTTCTTGAGAAAAAATCATTTAAATTTCAATAAATTTTAGGCAAAATAAATAATTTAACTCAATAACAGTTAAATATATTTCAATATAAAACTGAAAAGACTTAAAATAAAATGCAGTAAATTCATATCATAATTTATTGACGTATCTCATTTCATTTAATGAATAAAATAAAACAGATATATTATACATTCAAAATAAAAAAATGTTTTTGTGCAAAGAATTGACGTTACCTTAAGTGAAACACAGCCATAGATTAACTAACACCTACATTTATACACATTTATATGTGAAAGTTGGTCAGAAAATGTTTAAGCACTTGGCTCAAAGTACCTTTAATTTAATTTATTATATTAAAGTGTACACTTGCTGCATACGTTGTTTGTCTTTACGTATTTGTATATTTTTGAATCATTCTAATGTTTAACAAACAAATGTAAAATTGAGCCTTATTTTATTTCTTGTATTCGAGAATACAAATAAAATTCCGATTCAAAGTTTTTTATATTAGTTTACTGTCTCTCCTGAGAATTTGTTATTATCAGGTGCACAATCTAAGCTCCGTCGCCTTAGAGAGTGTATCAATTGTTTTTTAGAGAAATGCGGCGTTGAGTGCCGCCACTCAACTCGCAATGCCTCAAATTCGGCGAAAAGTGGGGGAATGGAAGTGAACGGAGTGTCTTAACAGTAGGTTCCCAAGTTCCCTCTGCCTACCCTGCCATGTGCGGGATACAGCGTGAAGCTGAGTAGAGTATTAAAATGTAATATACACTCATTACAAGGTATCTGGCGTAACGGATTACTAAATACAATACATACCAACATACGAGTACATACCAACAGTATGTATTTTCCTTTCGAATGGTTGTAAAAACCTTTAAACTATCTACTTGGTAAAGATTATTCAATATTAAAATATTTAATTCTATGCCTTCGATTTCATAACATTTTTAATCTATACGTAATAATTCTAAAAAGAAGAGATTGTAATTTGTAATGTAATCCTAATAATAGACAATATGTAGGGATCTCTAGTTATACAATTTAAAAGCCATTTATAAAACTTTTTTATATTTACTTTAAAAAATTATACAGTCTAAATTTGAAACGTTCATAAAGAGCTTTAAAATAATGTGTGACCTTTTCATAACGAACAGTTGCAATATAAGCTCTCGGCGTCGGCCACAATACAAAATGACTCTCCTAGAGAAATATAAAACCTTTAAAAAGAGGGAATAAGTTCATAATACACACCAATAACTAAAGGTTCTTGTTGCCAAGTTTGCCAAAAGTTCTTTTGCCTTTTATAAATGGATCTCAAAGTAAAATTACAAGGAAACCCTATTTAAGCTAGAATTGAAATTAAAAATCGTTCATTTGTAATAAAACTAAAGACTGGGTTAAAAGGGGAAATTGAATTTCAGACCAAAGTATGAAAGAAGTTTAAATTAAAATCATGGTTTGTTCGGAACAAAAGAAAGTGAATATTTAGTCAACAAACGCTTTGAGAGCTACTTTTTACTTACATTCGTTGACCGGATCTGTCTCTGATTGACTCAATCTTTCTTAAAGACATTGAATCGGTTTCTTCAAGTGAAAGTTAGTTAATGAAGGAAACAATTAGTATCCCGTGTTTAAGAAGAAGGTTTGCCAGTGCGTACTTGAGGAAAAGAAACTTTTAATACTTTTATCTTCTTCGTCCTGGTACCAACATAAATTGCATTGAGCATCATTGAGTTCCGGCACTCAACTCCCAGTAACTTAATTTAACAGAAATTGGGGATTAGGAATACCTTAGTGAAAGCGAAGTGTTTTAATTATTTTACCACTAGGTTCCCAGGGACCCGATGCCTTCTCTGCTATGTGCGGAATACTGCGTGCCAGAAGTTTGTAACAGCAGGTGAAAGACGAATTTCATATATCTTATTATTTGTAGTTCCAGCGACGAGGTCAGATGTAGCGACTCAACTTCCTTTCCAAGTGTATTTCAAAGTTAACCATTAGGTAAACTTTTACCTTCTTCTTGTTAAGTCTCACACTTTAATGTAAAACTCGAGCTTTATATTGTAGCTGTTTTTTTTATTTTAACGTTAAGATTTTCCCCATACATGGCAGTACGGTGTGTCACAATATTACACGTATACATATATTATATATCTTACTTCCACAGCTAATGCGCAAGTTGTGTTAGACTGAGTTATCTCAATGTTCTATTTAACATTTTTATTGTTCCGAGTCGGAACAGGACGAGCTTTTGAAACAGATCACTCTGGAGACATCCGGCGTTCAAAGGACTTTATTTAAGCTATATTTCGTCTTGAGGTGGTTTAATGATGATATGTCAGCCGAATAAAAGCATGTAAAATCATATGAGATAAATTAAAGTTGAGCTTATCGTGCTTAAAGTAAAAAATGAAATGTATTGTATGATTATTGTATGATTATTATGTATTGTATGAATCATCATCAAAGAATGAAAATAAAGGAGCAAAGAGTGTCTTGACATATGCAGTATTAAGCGTGGAACTAAGTAAATCGTATTAGGTTTTTTGGTATGTTATATAACATATATAAAAGTGGTCAAGTGAGAGTCGGACGGTCTGCGTTTTATGAAATACCCATAGATAGTTATTATTTTGTTTTTTCTACTAATTTATATCGTAAGGTCTCACTACGTGCCAAGCTTAAGTACTGTACGTTCACGGGAACTACTTTATAGATTTGGATTACGCTAATTTATTTTTTAAGAATATATTTACTCAATATATTATAAAATGAATTTAATGAATTTAATTTGCTTCTTATTATTTTGTTTTTGATTATATATTTTAGGATGGAAATAAATTAATTATCTTTTATTAATTTCGGAAGCTAAATAGCTGCGAGAAGATCTCTAATTAATGGAGTAATAAATTGAAAGAAAATAATACGTTTTAATAGAAGAGCCTTAGCCTTTCAACCGTCAACCGTCGATATAAATATATTAATATTTCGATATTAACATACATAGAGTTACATGAATTAAGTAACTGGATTATATCAAGCAGATTTAAAAAAAAACAGTGTTAATTAATTATCTATAATTAGATGTCGCCGAGTACAGATTACGAGTTTTAACCTGAGCTCTCTAAAGCGACGCGGTGGAGAACAGACCGTAAGCGAGATAGATGTGATGTTGATATCCACTCGAGGAAGTGGGTGTGGTCTGGTGGGTGGTCTAGTGGTCAAGGGACATAAGCGTGTGATTGTAAATTTGACGGGTTGTGGGTTCGATCGCCACTCGAGGAAATGAAATATTTCATATTTTCAACGAAATTAAAACATTAAATTTCTTATTTAACTTAAAAATATTAAATATTTTTGTCTTTTCTTAAGTAAAGATCGAACTCACAACACGTGATGTTTACAGTCTCGCTTGTGTCTCTGCGCTGCGACAGATCGACAGTATGTATTTTTAAGTTTAATGTTAGAGAACACTTCAGAAACGACTATCGCGACGATGAAACGTTTTATATCATAGAAAGATAAGATACCAAACTCTTACCAAATACAGTATTTTATTCACCATTAAAGTTGATTTGACTTAAAAGTTTTATAACTTAACTATAACCTTTTATCTTGTTTTTATTCTGCTTTGAAACTTTGATGTTGTTATAACCTCGAGTTTGTTTTAAGATAGAATTGAACGTTTTTCTTGATATAAAAGACTTTTTTCCTTGAAATATATTTTTAAAAATATAAAAGAAATGAAAAACTTATTACTTACTCGATCATAACGGCTCTCGTAATGATAATTACAACAAGATTTTACAATTGGTAAGAAACACTTGGTGGGCGAGACTGACTTAAACTAGAAAGATGTATGTATATATTACTGTATGTATATATTACTGTAAAATGTTACTCATGTATTTGTATACCAAAAACAATACTACTAATAGTACAATATACCAAAAACTTGATTATAATAAAAATTGTAATATTAAAACAATTTATAAAAATTGTTTCCTCCTAATTTATGTGTCCATATATGCTTACGAAAAAATCAAGATACTTCCGAAATTAACCAAAGATTTTCATTAATACCTACATATACAGTATATGTAGAAGTAAAATTTGCTGCTAAAATCAATAGTTAGTTTCATAAATTATATAATATATGTTATTTATTTGCAATTGAAAATCAAAAGAGCGTTGTATTCTTAAAAGTAATTTAAAATATTTTTTCGAAAAAGGTAAATATAAGACATAGATGTTATACAAATTAAATAAAAAGACTATAAAGTTATGTTTAATTGAAAAGTTTAGACCACGATCTGAATATCAAGTTAATTAAATATCGATATGATCAGTATTGAAGAAAATATACTTCAATTTATTTACAAACTCAAAAATGAGATTCACGAGTTTCATTTTTATTACGAGAAATAAATCTTGTTTAGGAGACTTAATGTCTTCTCTAATTTTATTGTTAATTACATCATTTGACTCCTTTTTCGTACTTACAAAGAAAAAACGTAATATTACATATGTAACTAAGCCTATCATCATTCATTTTGTTGTCCGTCTATCCACTTGTTAAGATTATTTACCACGATCGTGATAGAGGTATAAACTTACAATTAATTATAAATTCGACAAAAAATCAAGCTGAAAAGCACAAGAACGAAGTGTTTAACAAACAAAGTTGCTACGTAGTTATAACCAGAACCATGCTGAGACATGTCAAGAACAATCTATAACTAATCACTATCTGTACGTGGAACATATAATGAATAAAAATCTTAAGTGAGATTATTAAAATCTTTGTGTGTTGATATGGTCTTTGTGTGTATATATGGTACGCGCTCACCTCATAAATTACATTAAATACAGTTAACACTATTATATTTTGGTACCTTACACTTAACATTTAGCGTTTGTTTTATGAAAATCGGATAAAAAAAAAAAAACTTTAATTTTGCTATTTTTTTTTGTTTTTAATGTATAGATATACCCTTAAATGTCATTAGAACAAGAAACTAGTTGAAATCAGTAAGTAAGACAGCGTAATTTACGCGGGCGAAGCCGCGGGTACAGAATATATTTATAAAAAAAAAGTAAAGTAGGTACATCTCCCTATATATACACTAAATGAAAACTTGGAGAAAGCTTTGAAAAGCTCGTTAATAGTATTAAACTTTGTTTTCGTTTTATTTTAAATATATTTTTGTTCTCTAAAGCCTTGAAGAGATACTTCAACTACAAATTTTATTTTTTTTTTTTATTTTTATTTTTATTATAATTATAATTATTTTTAATATATTTTGTTTTACCAGATTTAAGGTGTATCCTGCACATGTCAGAGAGGCAGAATGAACTTAAGAACCTAGTGTCAAGACAACGTCCATTCCCCATGTTTATTATTTGCAGCAAAGTTATAAAACATTATCTTTACTAACTCACGTGTAGTGGAGTACGATAAGAAAACACAGTGTACAGATTCGGTTCTTCGTACTTTATGATACCTCAAATGGGTCTCCCATTTGAGGTAAAAATAAGGAAGTGTACGATGTTGGTGTAAACTTTAAAGAAGTGAATAAATTGGTTGAGTGATCGATTTATTATTCGATGCTCTGGTATACAAATAACGTGATTACTACCGCCTACAATGATAGTTAATTGCCGCGTATAAATTTTGATGTTTAATCTAGAACATTATTTCAATATTTAACTTAATTTCTTTACTTCGCCTGCTTGAATTACATCAGTTATTAATTTGTTAATTTACATTACTTTTGTTTTCTAATAACAATAATATTGTAAAAACAATATAACTTTATTGAAAAGTAATATTTATGCAATACAATAAAACAGTTACTTATAGATAGAGTCACGTTCCCAGTAATGGCAACACGCATGGGCAGGCTCGACCGGATTGTAAATAAATGTGCGTATACAAACCGACAAACAAGCAGACTTACTTATTTACTTCACGTACAGCCTCACGTTGTGTCCCTAGCGGGGTAGCCAGAAAGGACTTTGCGCCAAACACTGCAGTCTCAGCATACCTCATTCACCTCGTCCACTATCATCAACCTCTTCATATTCGGATATGTACTGTTTGGTCCTGTTGCTTTTTATGTGACCTTTCTTCAGTATCGTAGTTACTGTTTTCGAAGGTCAACTGAAATCTCCTCCTCCCTCTCTTACTATCGATTTTCAATTCATAAATCTAAACAGACAGACAAAAAATACAAAATTCGTAGATATATATTTTTATTTCTTCCCCTCCTCAACATTTTTCTATTATTCAAGTTCTATAGATAGATAAAGGCCGAATATCTTTAATATCGCCAACTAGATGGTTGTGTAAATATTCTTAGTAAATCTGCGGGCTATTATCAGACGACTGAGCATGAATAATGAAAAGAATACCGATTCTCGAGTGTAGTATGCGATTGAATAATAATATCGCCTTATATTTTTATAGCTCCAGTCTAAATTATTTTTTGATCGTATTTTAGAATTATTGAATAATCTGATTGAGGCCAGATGTAACTCAAAAGTGCAACTTTAAGCACGATAGGTTGTGAGTTCCATTCCTTATCGAGGAAATAATATATTTTAATTTCCTAACTCTGGTAGCAAGGTAAAGCGCGGCTTGGGGTTTTAAAACTCAACCAGCAATACTTATAGAATTCGGAAGAGTAGGGAACAAATATAGTCTTAATGGATACAGAGAGTCTAAAATATGCATACTACTAACTATCTGCATACTCTGTCATATATGTATATGGGATACAGCGTAGAGCTAAGTTAATTATACATAAATGTTCTAATATATATTAAGTAACACGAAACGCCCGAAGTTGAGTATAGGTGTTCCTGAACTAAGGCATTAAGAGAGACGTATGCGGGTTTCATTACTCTGAAGTGTTTGTGCCCCAGTCAATAGATTCTGTGACCGGTCTTTGAGTGGATGCCTTAATGACAATATAATATGCTTCGATAAATCAGCTTATGAATTTATTTAATTAAAGGTGCGAGTATTTATGCATCGTTTTTGTTCTACTTATTATATGAAATTTGCCGCATAATCAAAACCTTTAAGGTACTTCCCTTCTACCTACGATTATTAAATATGGTATTAAGAGAGAACTTACAATATACAAATTTGAAATGTGAAATTTTGTTTAGTATTTAAAGTAAAAAAATACTATGAACTCATTTTATACTAAATGAATACGGCCGCTAATTCAATTTTTTAAATTTTTATAAGTCAGTAAGTACATCCCATTCAGATACAATCCTAAAATTTGTACGGAACCCTTCGTGGGTGAGTCTAGAATGCACTTAATTGGTTTTTAATTTTCATGTCAAGTCCAAGACACTTCGCTCTCAATTTTCCGTTAGATTTTGTATGCTTTCGGTATTGTTGATTGGAGGAATAAAAGATGCTCTTTGTTTATAATGACTAATGAATTATTTAATAATGACAATATATATAAATAAACAAAATAATGGTGAACGTAACAGAGTGATTTAACACTACGTTCTCAAGTTACCTCTATCTGCCCTGCCACGTATTGCAGCGTGAGTATGTACTCTTTTTTCTAAGTTGTCTAGTTTTCTTTCTCTAAGATTGAAACTTTTATATCATTGCAGAAACTTTAGTACATCCGGCGTACCTACTGTTGGGAAATATTAAAGTTATCTTTCTTATCGATATGTTGTAATAAAAAGTTAGTTCTCGTACAAGATTTCCTTTCTTTAAATGTATTCTATTCACTTACACTGTATACCACTCATAGCAGGGCAGTCTAAGAAAATGTGGAAGCTAGAGTTGTTAAGCCTTTCCTCAGTAAATAAAATTTAATGATATTAAATAAAATTTGCATATTACAAGCAGGTAATCGTGATCGTGAAAATGGCTAGTTTACAACAACATATTATATATTATATATAAAAGATCATACGAATGATGACAGATATCCAATATCTCCCCCCAGCGCATCGCAAGTGCAGCGGATCACGTATAGAACAGAAATCAAGCGAGAAAAATGAAAGAATAGAAGCAAGACAAAGCAGCTCGATCGACAAGAATGTCGTTATGAAATATTATACGTAACCGTCTGGCGAAATTATTTCTGTAACTGAAAGTGAAGATTGCAAAAAATATAACTATTGCAATCGCTCTGAGGTTTCTTTTTTGCTTCCTTATAAATACTCAATGTTGAAAAAATTACAGCCTCGTCTTGATAAAATTTTGTTGCAGCTCTATACTGCCATTCCGGCTTTGAATTGCATTAACAAGGCCTTCTATAAAAAAATGCACTCAAGTAATTCGGTAGCTGCGGTGTAACAGACAGATCACACTTACAATAACCCCAACCATATAAAAATTAATTATAACTAAGCGTACAAAATAAATATGCATAGAGTAGAGGTTCTTAGTTACTCGAAAATCATCATACTCTTTTCGAGATAAACAAAGTCAGAATATACAAACTAGAGTTTAATAAAACAACACAATTTTCATATCACCTATAATGTATTCTGTTTCCTTGAAAATTTGTTATGGAACAGCTCAGAGCTTATATTTTACTGAGAGACTACGAATTTAAGATAATATCACGATCATGATAGACATAGGAAGTGTATATACTCAAGGTACTTAGAAGATTGGTGTTATGATACCTCTTTACTATTAAGCCATTCATTTTTTACCTAATTCTGGAAGTGTGGCGTGGTGAGTGTGTGTGGGAGATGTGGTTAGTTCCGCAACTCTACACCGGGCTTAGCCTCATACCGAGGAAAACAAAGATTAACAGTCACATTACGTCTTATTTAAGTTTGGGCACAAACTGTTCCATGACTGGTCTCCATTTAAATTATAATTTCATTAAACATTTAAACGCAAACTAACGCAAAGAAAGTTTTTGAATAGTTATCGATGCGAGAAATCGTTTTTCGCTTTGACCTCACGAATTCATTCTCGATAACACTCAATGTGACCAAATAGCGCTGAATCTCTGGGTCGTAAGGTCTCCAAGGATCTATTTAATAATTCACTATTTGGAAAGATTCATGAAGAATAAAGATATCGTGATCGTTTGATATATTAACAGAGAGAGTTAAAAGTAAAAAAAAATATTCATTAATAATTTTACTAAAATAAATGTAGTTGGGTGTTTTATTCAATAAATACTTAACATAATAAATACTTACAGAACGTTTAAATTAATATGCTGTTGTATTTTGTACATAGTATTTTGTACCTAGGATAGGCAGAGGAAAACCAGTGTTAAGACACTCAGTTTCCTTTACGACCTCCCCACTTTTCGCTGAATTCTTGAGGCATTATGTATTGAGTGGGCGGAGTTCAACGTAACTATATATTTACCTTTGTTTCTTGCGATGAAATGAAAATATAAAATATTTCATACAGGAAGGTAATCCATAAGCTGTCACGTTTACAGTTCGACGTCTGTGCCCCTGCGCCGTGACAGGCCTCATGTGTTGTCTTCTTGTATCGTGTCTTTGTTATAATTATCTTATAATAAAGCTAAGAATTATAAATACAATATTTTAATGAATTAATCATTATTATTACAATTTATACCTTTTGTGCCGATGACCTCTAAATAAATTTTAATTCTACAAAACTGTTATCTTTTCAAAATTGAAATCAATTTAGTTATCATTCATATGTTTAAATATTAATTAATAAAACAGCAAATAATAATCAAAAGAGCGACTTAAATATATATGAAAATAATATGAAACTAACATTTACTCACGTCAAAAGAACAAAGGCGAAAATCACGAATGCTCACAGAATCATTAGCGTATATCACACGATAAGGAATTTCATACAAAGTGATCCTTTTTAGTTGCAATTTTAAACAAATGATTTCACATGTCGGCACTCTACGACAATTTTTACCGCGTAATCCCATTTAAGAGAATTCCATTTAATTGAACGGCAAGTTACGACACGGAAATTTTAAATTTAATAATGTCTTTGATTTTCGCGTTTGTCACACATTTTAAATTAAACACTTTTAATCGGATTAATTGCGTATATTGATTGTACGCGATTAATCCGATTAAAAGTGTTTCATTTAAAATGTGTAACAATCGCGAAAATCAAAGACATTATTGTGTGAACCAGTACGGACTGGAAAACGCGATAATATTCAATATACGCGATTAATCCGTTTAAAAGTGTTTCATTTAAAATTTTAAATTTATTTTCCTTTCATAACAAAGTAATACTCCTAGCAGTTTCGGGACTCACAACGCAATGTCTCAATTTTGGCGCAGAGTTGAGAACATAAGTGTCACAATGGGCACACAATGTCTTAACACGAGCCTTCCCTCTGCCTGGAGTGCAACGTGCTTGATACAGTATTACACTAAATAAACTACCATAATATTTCACACGAAATAATTATACTACAATACACAATAATCACTAACTGTGAAGGACTACGGGCTAAGATTTTTTTAATTTACTCAAATATAGACAAATAAAATGTTTTAAGTAATAAAAATATTCTTTTATAGTTTTTCATAAATGCAATCTCGTGTAATTGGCGGAACACAACGAAATTACTACAACACGTATAAAAAAAATAACAAATCATTCCCCGAATAGTAATTACAGTCACATCCATCAAGTTAATTCAGTCACGTCTAAATTACTCAACAATAACGTTACGACGGCGAATGGCATATTCCTTGTAGATCAATTCGAGTTTTGAATATGGCGCGTCGGGAAGCGCAGTTTTAAATACTTGCGGTCGTTATACGGCTTCTATTATTACACGAACGATTTGAGACTGAAATTCTTCAAAGCGCTCTTTAACGCTGCCCAATTGTTTGGCCTTTTCACTTTTTGTTTGCTCATTTGAGCACAGATTGATCACAAATCACAAACGTCAAAGGTAATTGTTTATGCAAAACTTCAATTAAAACACACAAACAGTATCTATCAATATCAGGTATTTTTTAATGATTGTATTGGTGCACGCGTAACACATGCAATGGATATTTTCAAATATTTGATCATAATGTTATTTTCACATAGATACATTATATGAGGCCTGTCGTGGCGCAGCGGCACAAGCGTGTGACTGTAACCGACAGGTTCTGGGTCGGATCCCCAGTCGAAGAAATGAAATATTTTATATTTTTAATTTAAATATTTAATGTTTTATTTCTTCGCTCTGGTAATAAGGCAAAGTGTGGCGTTGAGTTCCGCCACTCAACACGCAATGCCTCGAATTCGGCGGAAGTGAAGTGGAGAACGGAAGTGGAACGGAGTGTCTTTACACTAGGTTACCAAGTTCCCTCTGCCTACCCGGCCTCGTGCGGGATACAGCGTGAAGCTAAAAAAATATATTTATATTTCCTACATATATTGATTATATTTTCTTCAGCTAAAATATAAGTTTTAATAATAGCGCAGCGTATGGCACATGAGGATGTATAGATGTATAGAGAGTTTATATACGTATGTACCTACTAATATTTTACCACCAATTATCTTCAATTTTGTGAAATATCTAAAAGATAACGAGGTCATTTAATTTTTTTTAATGCTTATAATTTTGTAACAAAATAAGAAGCCGAATTAATGATGGGAGATTAAGTAATGCAATATATCATTGGGCTTAAATTGAACAGACACAATCAATTTTCTAGTTAAGACTGATTGCTGAAGACTGCTGCGTTTCAAATTACTTAAAAGAAATATTATTTATCTCTTTAATATTTAAGCAGAGCATGACACGCAATGACTCTAATTCGGGGCAAAATGGGCAACGGAAGTGACATGACGGGAACGGAGTGTCTGAACACTAGGTCCTGCTGTGTACGGGATACATCGTGAAACTAAAAAGTAAATGGATATTTTTTTATACTTAAGAAAAACAATATAATAGTAACTACAGTATTATACTACATCCTATCAATAATAAAGAGAAAAAATTAGAGATTCCGTACGAAAGTACCATTTTTAATTTCTGTCGTGATGAAATCAGTCAAATCAGTTCTCGCCGCAGTAATCAATTTATTACGGACTTTATAAAGCTATATCACTTTGATTCTGGTTGATTACAATTGCTTCGGTCTCCATCAATCGTATTTTGCTGCGTGTAGTACTTTACTAATAAATTAACGTATATATAACCAATAAATTGTGAACACAATTTTGAAAAGAGGAACAGTGTTTTTTACCTTCCTTCCCAGCCGAAGTCTTCCGAGTCAGTGGTACTTTTATGTTTATTCGATGATCCATCCAAAAGTGCTTGCAAAAATCTATTTGAACAAAAAATATATTAAATTTGAAATAGGAGGCCTGTCGTGGCGCAGCGGCACAAGAGTGTGACTGTAACCGACAGGTTCTGGGTTCGATCCCCAGTCGAGGAAATGAAATATTTAATATTTTCAATTTGAATATTTAATGTTTCATTTCTTCGCTCTGGTAATAAGGCAAAGCGCGGCGTTGAGTTCCGCCACTCAACACGCAATGCCTCAAATTCGGCAGAAAGTGGGGAACAGAAGTGGAACGGAGTGTCATAACACTAGGTTTCACTTCCGTTCCCTCTACCTACCCTGCATAGTGCGGGATACAGCGTGAAGCTGAACAAAAAATAAATTAAATTTGAAATAATTAATGTTTTTATAAAAATCTCTTAGCAAATAAATAAAATTAAAAATTAACACAAAACGGGTTTTAAAACTAATTAAATTTAATAAAAATTTTTGAAAGAGCACTTTATATTCTGCCGCGATATAAAGCTTAATATCGAAAATAAGTCAAACAGAATTTTTTTCGCTAAATTTTTAAAAAACTTTATTTTATCAATTCGAATGTGTATCGTTTAAAGAGTAATATACTCGTATTTATAAATCTTTACACAAATAGGTTCTTCGTTTTCTACTCTATTTGTTCCGCTAAGACATTTTCATTTCCCATTTCCCACCGAATTAGAAGGAGACGCTGCCTCGTGTCCCGTTATCAGAGCGATAGGTTTAGATTACTCGCTAAATGTCATACGAAATGCAGCAAAAGCGATTAATAAGTGCTTGTATATTTTTAGTGAACTAAAAGTCTTGATTTTATTTTATGGGACCGTAAACCAATTTATTTCAGTTTATCAGATACATTCACGTGATTGTGGTAGAAATTGTATTTACCGACGGATAACTAAGTGATCCTAGAAAAGACCTGGATGTTTCTTTTGACGTTCGGAGCTTTAAAAAGAAAAATAATAATTTATTATCTCTCGTTAAAATGTACCTTTTTGTGGAAGAAGTGAACCGAGAGATGTAGCGAATTTAATTCAAGTAAATTACTTGACTTTTAACTTCGCTAACTTTGCTTCTGTGAAGAAAGCGCCGATAGGATATTCAGTTGTGGCTAACTTTAAATTAATTGGAAAGGAAAAATACTACTCTGACTTTGCGCTGTTAAGTGGATTCAAAAGTAGATACCTATCCCTTTTATCAGTTTGCTTTTTCTAAGCTTTATACATATATTGCGAACTGAAACAAAATGTTTCCTACAGACTAACTTTATAAGTAATTCATATATAGAACTATAATATATAACTAACTGTATAACTATATAACTAAATAACTTTAGGAATGTTGCTGTATGACGGAATTCAATGCCTCGTTCTCTTTAAGCAAGATCATTTAAAATTTTTATCTTCTTGTTCTGGTAACTAGACAAAGCGTAGCCTTGAGTTCCACAACTCAACAGGAAATCCTTCTAGAATTCTGCAGAAAGTGGGGAACATTAGTGTCGTAATGAGAACGGAGCGTCTTAACACTAGGTTCACTCTACCTGGAGCGTCTTAACACAGCATGAAACTAAGAAACGTCCTAATTAGTCTTAACAGATGGGATGAACAAAATAAACTTTCAATAAAAATACAGGCACAGGTAAATGTAGAGAACAATACATGTACTTTACATAACGTAAGTCGGTCCGTTGCAAGAGGCCAATACTCGGGTACTGTGTAATTAATATACAAGATTTGATAATAACTTTCATTTTAAATTGTATCTATTGTATTTTTTATAGCGAATGTAGAGACACTGCGCTCACATTACCATATTCGGTCCCAATTTTCTTTCTCAAGGCATTGTGTGCTACGAGTATCTGCTCTGCTATCTTTTGTTGAAATTCATATATTGATACTTATTTCAACAGTAAATATTTACTCTCTGTAGTCTATGGTTGCAACATTGCTTTTACAATTAAATTTAAATTAAATTAATTTTTTAACTATTTACAATTATGTGCTCGAAATGGGCCCTGATATTTTTTGGCGAAAAGATATTTTTTAAAACAATAAAATAGTATTTTTTGTCACTGACATACTCGTGTATATATATATATATATATATATATATATATATATATATATATATATATATATATATCTATATATATATATATATATATATATATATATATATATATATATATATATATATATATATATATATATATATATATATATATATATATATATATATATATATATATATATATATATATATATATATATATATATATATATATATATATATATATATATATATATATATATATATATATATATATATATATATATATATATATATATATATATATATATATATATATATATATATATATATATATATATATATATATATATATATATATATATATATATATATATATATATATATATATATATATATATATATATATATATATATATATATATATATATATATATATATATATATATATATATATATATATATATATATATATATAGTTATTATTTAATACACAGTACATAAAATATGTGATTTCGTGTACTTTTAACTATAAATATACAACATTTTCTCCAAATTTATTTGAACAGATTTTCATCATAAGGCAAATTTATTTATCAAGTTTTTCATTTTTTGTCATCTTATGTGATTTATAAATGTACCGATTACAGATTCTCTTCAACGCAGGTCTATAACCGTTTAGGGCTTATCAAAGTTGAAGTAACAATTAGATTTATTTTCTCATATTCAATTTAATAAAAACCTTTAAAAAAAGAAAAAAATATTTCCTTTTTAAAGTTTTTTTTCCCTTTTTCATTACTTGAAGCGGAAGTCGAACTCACAACTGCTACACATACAGCAGCACCTCGTTCCTGTGCTCCTGCACCGCGAGGGCTACTTCAGAAAACACCGTTATTATTTTAGCGTTATTCAGCAAAAGACTTTTTTAACGGAAATATAAAAATGAGAGACAAATTTAGATTTACTACAAAATATCGAGAACTAAATCATGATTTTCTCGATGTTTTTTATCACTCTTTCAC
Source organism: Eueides isabella (assembly GCA_019049475.1). Taxonomy (NCBI): domain Eukaryota; kingdom Metazoa; phylum Arthropoda; class Insecta; order Lepidoptera; family Nymphalidae; genus Eueides; species Eueides isabella. The sequence goes on along the minus strand of CM032405.1, from coordinate 11,076,524 downwards.
TAGACCAAAAACTTAATCATTATGACAACGTGCTTGCAACTTTTGAACTCCTAATCCAATTTCGAATAAATAAAAAACTACGGACGAATATGAACCACCGGTAAGAGTGAGGCTTTCGATTATAGAAAACCGCACAGAAATCAATTCATTAATTCGAGAGCTCCATTGTGGACAGACAATCACATGTACAGGTGTTTTTTTTTGTTTGTTCTAAGATTTTATAACATCCTTCTTTTTATACATTTTTTATATAAAACTGTTATATACAAGATCTCAAGAGAAGAAATCCTGACCGAAAGAGAAGAATGGAATGTAGTGTCTTAACGCAAGGTTCCCAAGTTCCCTCTGCCTACCTTCCCAAATGCGAGGAATAATGTCAAGGTTAAAAAATATATATTATTTATTTTAAATACATACAGTTTTTCTGGAATAGTCAAAACTGTACACGTGTTTCACTTAACGAGTCAATATATAACAGATTTAGAAAACAAACAGGATCCCTTTATACAATAACTACAAAATGAAGAGAAAAGTATATATTCAGCACTCTTCCCAGTCCCAGCTTTGAACGCTGGAACAACCGTATCTTTTCTTATCTTGCTTAAGTAAATCGTAATAATATTCAAAAGGCAATAAACAAAACCATTACGTCTTTGAATAAAAGTAAAAACCAGTGCGTTTCAAAAAGAGCTAAAGGCTTTACCAACTTGTAACCTCTCGTGGAATATTTTTTCCATTTATAAATAAAAAGGCCGCGTTGTATAATTCTTAGTTTCATTTTATTCATTTTTAAATAAAATAAACGTAATGAAAACAAGAAAGTCATAATGAAAGCAAATAACGGGAAGAGAAATACGAATGTGTTGCGTTTAAAAACTCGCTTAACATAATTATTAAGATTAAAATAATAAATAATATTTAGCGACATTAATAGTGAAAACTGTTTATAAAAGCATAAAGATTAAATTTCTTTTTTTAATGAATGGCTGAATTTTGAAATATTCAAACATTAGAGATGGAACAGATCAAGTAGCAAGTAGACACACCACATGGCTGTATGGTGTACTTTAGATGATCTGCTTGGTTTTTGTGCCCATAACTTGTTGACATTCTGAATAAATAAAATATTAAATTTAATGCGGACCAATCACCAAAGCAATGTGGCGCGGTCCTATGGCGGCACGAGCTGATATTATAAAAGTTGTTGCACGCTATTTATGTATAAAATGAGTCGAGCGTCCATGTTGACGCTTGAATGACAGCTTTTGATACTTTAATAATGACTTTATATCATATTCAATATTTAGAACAAGTTTATAATATTTTAATTTATTTTTACAATGAAAGTTTTATATTAGGTTTACTAATCGCTTATGACAAACAATTAGTAGCCTTACCTCACACTGTATATATGGCGGAACTCAACGCCGCTCTTTGCCTCGTAACCAGAGCGAAAAGATGAAATTATTAAATATTTAATACGTAAATATCGATGAGGTGACATTTTTTTCGTACCGTTTTCACATATACCAAGATAGGTATATTCTCTTCATTCTCTCTAATACACATTTGTGTCTTTATTCTAAATACCTTACGTTTTATATACAATGCCTTAATACTGCGGACCTCTGCCTCAACAATATGCTGATTGACGGTAGTCAACGTTGTACTTTACCAGCAAAGTAAAGTAAAGCAAAGGCAGACAGCAAAAAAACTAAAATATTAAATATTTTATTTTCTCGAGCAGAGTCGACCTCACAACCTGTCACGCTTACAGGCACACTGACCTCCAATAACATTAACCCTATTACAATATATCAAATTTACTTTATATACTAAATAGTTAAATATTATATTTATGTACTAATTTTTTAAACGCTGACCTGAATTGGATAAAACCAATACCACCTAAACTAGAACCGACAATGTTCAATACAGAACTATACTGCGACGCCGTTAATTACGAGCACAGCGACGAGGAGCGAGGACCGAGCGTCACTGAAACTGAAACTTATTATGAGCTGTTACGTGCATGTTACGTCACTATGATTATATATTGTGATACATGTTTGTGTCACATTTGCTACAAATAATTTGTCGAACTTAGTATCATTTCTTCGACGTGTGTGTGCTGTGGATTCTATTCGCTCTCGAGGATATGAAATGTATATTAATGTTTTCATTTTCATAAACTGTAATAAAGAGGAGCGTCGGAGCTTGAGGTCCGTAAATCAACACTCAATGCTTCTAATACCTTACACTTAGAAGGGCAAAACATGCAAATATTTAATATTTAATTTCTTCGATAGAGGATCGAACTCAGAACACGTTAGGCTGTATATAAATTAACTAATTTTCTCTTTTCTTTTAAAGCAATCAAGCTAAGCATCACAAGATCATCGATCGTAATTCCCTATTAAATATCTGAATTGTAATGAAACTTTATATACACTGAGTCGCTACGCTCCTTTTGGAATTTATAAAATTAGAATATCTTAAAGAAATATAGAGTCAAATTAAGTGTAGAGCTCTGTAGGGACGGTGTACGGCCCTCCGATGTCGCAGACTGATATTGTGAAACTTTCTTTCACGCAATTTACATAATAAATGAGCACAAGGTTCGTTCGATTTTAAATAGCAAGCTTTTGGAGTAATAATCTTGCTTAATATTTTTTTTAACTTCTGCATATAATATCATAAATAAAAAAAAATTGTAACAAAAGAATTAAGTTTGATATACACAAGTTCGATAATGACTACTTTAGTTGCAAACTGTATTGTAATCATTAACGCCCTTCTCCGGCAATTTTACAAAAGAATTAAAAAAAAAACAAAGAAACAATAGTAACACTAAACTTAATAAACACTAAAAATACATTTTAATTTAAAACTTGGTGCGTTGTTTTTGACATCACGTAAAGCGTGACATTGTACAATGAAGCGATTTAGTGAACCTGGGAACGTAATGTTAAGACACTCCGTCCCTTTCATGACACTTTGGATTCACATTTTGCACTTAATCACGGCGGAGTTGTGTGTGAAAACGGAAATCAACGTCACGTTTTGTCACGGTACCATTATTATCTTATCTATTTTTATTCATTAAAACATACATTTTATAAGATATAATGAATAAATACAAGTATTAATTATACAAAAGCAATGTTTATTATGAGATAAATGTACATTTTAATTACACTACGATTCAAGGAATACAAAAGGTAGCGATGTAGTATAAAATGTATATTTTTTTGGAAATACGATGTCTAATAAGGTAATAAAATCTTAACAAGACAATCTTTATAAAATTATGAACGTCCACAATTTTATACAATTACCTTTTATTTTCAGCCATTTTGCAAAAACTTGGCCAACCGTTACATGTTGAGATGCTTCAACGAATTTCCGTGGTATTTATAATGTCTGTGCTTGGTTAAGCCTGTTCGTATATTAATATTTTACAATTCACTCTGTGCCCTCTCTATCTTCTCGTTGACTTTGCGTGCAGACGTCTTTCGCTGTGCGTTCTTTACCGCATTCATCAATATCTTGAATAGAGGAACGAACTATCATATCGCCCTATATGTAACATACAGTGTACTCGTATAATTACAAATATTTATGTAATGGTAAATACTACACTACACTGCATTGGTCTCGTCATGGTACATACAAATGTAGATTCTCGTTTCTCTACTTCTCCTCATAGAATCTATGCTCACGGACATATGATCACGACAGGCTACACAAATCCGTGTCCATACATAAAACGTTCAAAACTTTAAACGTAGCGGGATTTGAATATGCGCCTCTTAGAAATCATCCAAACACTGATCACTAATCCGTACGTTATTATCGAGCTACAATAAAAATATGTTATGCTTGTTACAACGTTTTTACATTATTTGCAATTATGTAGAGGTTTTTATAAATGTACGTTATCCAAAGACAGTTATTTTATGCCACACTTAAGAAAAAAAATGAGATAGAATGAAAATATTTATCAAGAAAACGTAAAAACATGTTAACTGCTACGTTTTTTAACATAGAATATTTAAAATATATTTTGAAAGTTAATTAATTGCTCTCTGTTTCAGTGTTTCAATTGATTGGAAAGTAAGATTGAACCATATATATACATTACTTTAGCAAAAACAAATTAAATAAATTGCTCTTGCATATATTTGAGGCTGTTGTGGCGCAGAAAAACTGAAAACGCGATGAAATAAGTTCAAATGTTTTAAACGTACGAAAATAAACAAAAATCAACTGTTTTTTTTTTGCTTCAGGTTTTTTAATTTACACCGACTATAAAGTTTTACGAGTTCAGTGGTGGATTTCAACGCCGCGCTCTTTGTCCTGTTACCAAAGCAAAGTATGTTTGATTTTCTCGAGTGGTGATAGAATCTGCATGCGTTGTTAATTAAGCTTTTTCAATAAACAAAAGTCATTTTTTTATGCAAGCAGAGTCATAAGTTTACATAAATAAACAGAGTCTATTAGAAAATCAATCTATTAGAATAACAGATTGCGTTAAATGCAGATAGAGTTCTATTTAATTAGGTCGTCCATTATGCAGTGCAGTACTTAATGTATGCAAGTACATTAAAAACTTCAGAGTGAATTTACAATATTAATATTCTTTATAATATTGCAGTACTAGCAAAGGTGTAGTAGAATGTGCTAACATTTATGAAGGTTAGAAAGTGTTTGCTTAAATCCTTTCCCATTTTTAAATTCAACGGTAACGATAATCGTTTATAACAAAATATACATGAGGCGTGTCGTGGCGCAGCGGCAATAAAATATTTAATATTTTCAATTTCAATATGTATGGTTTCGAATTCTTCGCTGTAGTAAAAATATAGTGCGCGGTGCCGCAATGCCTCATATTCATCAGGAAGCGGGGAATAGAATGGAGCGTCTTACCACTAGACTCTCAAGTTCTCTCTGCCTATCTGTGTCACGTGCGGGATGCAGCGTGAAGCTAACAGAGAGAAATATATATTGTTGGTAGATTTAATACTTTTATTTCATTTTTATTACCATCAATATATCGCATAAAGATATACTGACATATCTTTAAGAAGAAGACATTAATTACGTTGTTCGCAGCCGAAGGACTCAAAGAAAACCGAATTTACTTAAAACTGAATCTATTAATATTAATTAAAACTAAAGGTGACTTCATGTGTTGAAGTGGTAACACAGAGTGAGTAATGAAGTCCAAGTATCGATTAATATAGTGAGGGAACTTAAACACTAAGACATAGAGTTATTGGAAATAGATGGTTCGGTGTGGTCTTATGTTGCGCAAAAGCTGTCGGTACAGGGCCACTGTAAGTGGTCTTCGGCGAAAGCAGTGCCTTAGAATTGTCGCAAATAACTGGTGTGTTTCGATGTTACGCAAGAATTGCCGGTACATGGCCGAAGGGGGTGGTCTTCGGCAAACGCGGTGCCTTATGGTTGTCGCATACATAACTCATTTGTAAATAACTCTCTACAGAGATGCTAACAACAAACAACAGATGGATATTTATTAAATATTTGCCACCACCATAACTTGTTACTTTCGTTTAGCGAAAGATAATGCTACTTATTTGATATTTTTAATACGTTTAAAGTGTAATTCCATTTTTAGAAAAGGAAATTACAAATTTTATATTTTATATTTTTGTTGTTTATATACGATATGTTCAAACAAGCGTATAAGAACTTCGAGATAGCTTGATGTGAATGTATAGCTTAGTTGGTTAGAGCGTTTGGACGGTACCGAAGTACGGGTTCAAATTCTGCCACGTTAAAATTTTTGTACGTTTTTCGTATTCTTTTTACTATAAAAACATTGTAACAAGTGCATAAAAATTCACGTAGCTTAATGAGAACGTAATGCTTATTTTTAGAATTTTTTAAATATTAATCCAAATTATGGAACCAATGTATTTATTTTGAATCATTAATTCTATCTTGATGATCACTGAGTGAGTGAGTGAGTGAATGTGTGTTGAAAAAGTGGACTATGCTTTTGCATAAATTCAGAAATATATGACCTACAAATTAGACATTTTTAGGTTTTGGTGAATGCTTATATTTAAAAGCTCTTAATCTATTCAGAGACTCAAATATAGTGGACAAAAATATGCCGAAATGTCTCTAATAAAGGATAGTACGGTAGTGCTATGTTTTGCGCCCCACTTTGCGGTGTCACAGCCGAGCCCCTAAATTTTATACTCATAGCCGATCGACTGACAAGGAATGGTCATAAAATATACTTTAAAATAATGTGATAACTAACGTCTATCTTAAATTTCAAAGTGAACTGATTTCCAACTAAGTAAAAAAATTAAGAGTAAGCTGTCAATGAAATTTTTTTCACAGCAATAACACGGAAAATGAGAAAATAATGTGAAAAAATAAATAAACAGTAGCTTAATAATGTAAGCTTAATAATAATTTAATATTCTGTAAATTTATTTCAATTTAAACACGATAATATTTATTACTATAATTGTAACTTAACACTTTCTATTCAATATGTCAAAGACAACGATCGCATAAGATTTCTGTATTCTCCATGAATCTTTCCATATAGTAGCATGTTTCCATTAAGCATGTCATTAGCGATCTTCTGATCCAGATTCAGTGCTATTTGGTCACATTAAGGGCCATAGAGTATGAATTCGTGGGGTCAGTGAGAAAAGCGATTTCTCGATTCGAGTCAACTTTTGAAGTACTTTCTATATTTATATTGCTATAAAAGATTTAATGTAATTTTAATTTAGATTGAGGTCAATCATGTCGCAATTTGTGCCCAAGCGTGTGATGCGTTAATCAGACGAATTGCATAATCGATTCTTTTCCGAAGAAAATATTTATTTTATATCTTTGTTTTCCTCGATATGGTACCCAGGTAAGCCCGGTGTTGAGTTGCAGAACTCATCACATTTCAAATACCATACTTCAGATAATGCTACAAATAAATATATTAATAGTAAAAGAGTATCTTAACTCAACTAGGTTTTCAAATTTCATCTTTCTGTCGCATTATTATCGATTTATTTATACTTTTATTACCTCGCTATGGCAAGGTAAGCCGCGGTGTGGATTTCCGCTACTCACCACGCTATACCTCCAGTACAAGGTAGGAAATGGTAAACAGAAGTGCCTGCCCCCCGTAAAGGAGTATCTTAATAGTAGGTTTCCAAGTTCCCTCGGTCCATATCTAAGAAAAGTAAAATATGTACACTACTTATATACCCTATATCCATCATGACCGTGATGTTATATTAATTCGTAGTTTCACAGTAAAATAACAGCTCCAAACTGTTACATAATATTTTTTCAAGGAAACGGACTACTTTACAGGGGAAATGAAAGTTCTGTTATTTTATCCAAAACTAGTTTGTATATTCTGCATTAGATTATCTTTAAAAGAGGAAGAATATTTTGAGGTTAGAAAAATTATCTGTTCGATACGTAAATATTTTATAATAATGAAGGGTATTATAAGTTTGATCTGTCCTTCTATCAGTGGCACCTTAACTCCCGAGTTAATAGAGTGTAATTTGAGTATGGATTTATTGATGGCTTTCACCTATGTTTGATAAAAGTCAGATTAGCAGTATAAGAGCTGCAACAAAACTTTAACAAGGTGAGGTAGTCATTTTTTAGTCAGTTTTTGATATTTTTATTTTAAAAATCACAAACATGAATATTAAAATAAAATAAAGTTAAAATTGAACTATTCTAGTAGCATTTTTTGCATTTTCCACTTAAGTTATATAACGTTATATAATCGTCAGAAGCGCAATAGAAACATTGAAATCGCAACATTACACCGGATGCTGTAAAAATATAAAACTTCCTATCGAAACTACAATTTAATGCGCACAATTTTTATAAAGTAAATTTTGAGATAGAAAACTCGTAACACTGCATAAAGTTTAGAGAAGAGAGTATCTACATAGAAGAAAATATTGCGTTAGTTGCAAATAGTTTTAAATAGTTGTTGCAAATAGTTTTTTTTATCCTACCATGTAGCTATATAAGTGTTTAAAAGTAAATATATTTTTTCTGTTTACTAGACAAGTTTTAGATCAAAAATAGTTACGTTACATCCGATCCTAACAATTTTAAACCTATATCAGTACTACCATCATTTAGTAAAATTTTTGAAAAAAATATTCTGAATCAAATATTAATACATTTTAATTATCATAAACTCTTGCACAATAAACAGTATGGTTTTACTAAGGGTCGCTCTACTACCGATGCTGGTATAGCTCTCTTAAAGAGTATTTATGAGGCATGGGAAGGATCGCAGGATGCTCTTGGCATGTTTTGTGACTTGTCGAAGGCATTTGATTGCGTGCAGCACTCGACATTGGTCATGAAGCTTCACCATTACGGCATAAGAGGACGTGCACTCGATCTTCTGACTTCTTATTTAACTAATAGGATTCAGAAGGTTGATGTGAATGGTAAAAAATCTCCTGGTTCTTAAATCGGTATGGGGGTCCCACAGGGGTCTATTCTTGGTCCTTTTCTCTTTTTAATATATATAAATGACCTACCATATTTAGTTGAAAGGAGCCATGAGATAGTATTGTTTGCAGATGATACATCGCTAATTTTTAAAATGAAAAGAAGACAAAAAATATATGACGATGTAAACAATGCTCTCTCAAAATTAGTACATTGGTTTAGTGCAAATAATTTACTTTTGAATAGTAAAAAAACCAAATGTGTTATATTCCGAACACCCAACACGAAAATTGTGAAAGCCGATGTACTTTTGAATGGTGAAGCCGTGGATCCTGTTGATTCAACGGTATTTCTCGGGATCACCATTGACTCTAAATTACAGTGGGGACCCCATATCTATGGATTGGCGAATAGACTTAGCTCAGCAGCCTTTGCGGTTAAAAAAATCAGAACATTAACAGACGTGGAAACGGCTCGCCTCGTTTATTTTAGCTACTTTCACAGTATTATGTCCTACGGCATCTTACTTTGGGGTAATGCAGCCGGTATTCAATCAATTTTCGTCTTGCAGAAGCAGCTATTCGTGCAATCTATAAATTAGGCCCTAAAGATTCTTTAAGGGAAAAATTTAAAGAAATCAATATAATGACCGTTGCATCGCAATACATTTTTGAAAATATTATGTATGTTAAGAAAAATATTAATGAATTTACCAAGATAATGGATATACATAATATTAATACTAGAAATAAGTTTAATCTTAGTGCACCTGTAACTCGATTGAATCGAGTCCGTAATTCTTTTATGGGTCAGGGTGTACGCTTTTACAATAGGATCCCAGAAAACGTCCGAGAATTTTCTATTTCACAATTTAAAAAAGTTGTGAAAAGACGTTTGTGTGTTAAAGGTTATTACCAAATTAACGATTTCATAAATGATAACACGCCTTGGGAATAAAATGCTCGCTCCAGGCTATTACAAATGTATCATTGTCACAATTGATTATATGATGTAAAATTTGATTAAAAAAAAGACATGTCCCGCTGAGTTTCTTTCGCCAGTTCTTCTCAGGTCTGAGGCAGTAACTTTAGTGAACTGGTGGTAAATTGTTTGACGTTCAAAAAACGAAGCTTGTAACTTCTTATTTTGAATAAAAATATTTGAATTTGAATTTGAAAAAAACGTTTTAAAACGTTTTAATATAAAACGTTTTATTAACGTTTTAATTATTATTTTTTTTATTTCTTTAAAGATCGACACATTGCATGTTGAGTAAGGGAAATCAACGCCGTGTTGTATCTTGTTACCAGAGCATATATTAAAATGATTATATAATTCGTTTCTCTGAGTGGGAATAAAAATAATAATTTCGTCTTACAGTGTCAGCATCTGTTTCATGATTGTAATGCAAAGAAGAAAGTTTACAATTGGCGATGCGCCAATGGCATTTCAGTGGATGTAACTTGCCGACGATGGAAAAATCGAAATCGATACCGAATGAGTATTTTATTTTATTATTTTTTTTTCTTTTAGCTTCACGCTGTATCCCGCACGAGGCAGGGTAGGCAGAGGGAACCCGGGAACCTAGTGTAAAGACACTCCGTTCCACTTCCGTTTCCCACTTTCCGCCGAATTTGAGGCATTGCGTGTTGAGTGGCGGAACTCAATGCCGCGCTTTGCCTTATTACAGAGCGAAGAAATGAAACATTAAATATTTAAATTGAAAATATTAAATATTTCATTTCCTCGACTGGGGATCGAACCCAGAACCTGTCGGTTACAATCACACCCTTGTGCCGCTGCGCCACGACAGGCCTCAAGTATTTTATTACTCTTGCAATTTATTTTCCAAAACGGCGTTAAGTTCTGTGACTCAACTAATGACTCCAGAATTCGGCGGAGAGTGGGAAACAGAAGTGTCTTATTGAGAACGGTGTCTTTACCCTTGTTTCCCAGATTTCTTCTGCCTATGCATGATTTTAATATGGGGGGGGGGGGAGGTATAGCTCACTGTGCGATGCCCTACACTATTTCTCCCTGCCTCACTTTTATACATTTTAAACCTTCAAATGACGAAATTATCATAATACAGAAATAATGTGACTAAAACGTTATTTAATTGAACCAGTCTAATTGAGTGAGACTCGCTCATCTAGAGTCCGTACCAATTTCAGAATTGTTGGTCAAGGGAATTTAAGTTTCTCAATTCTTATAAAAGAGCTTCTTCTATAACAATTGACAAACATAAATATGGCAACTTTGTATGAGATGAACTACTAATATAAGTTTGTAATGAGGTTTTCCTGTAATAAAATTTTCGGTTTTCAGATTCAGTCCGCCTCGGATAAAGTTCTCATTTCTTGCCAACTTGTTATTTTATGTTTGTGTGTCAATAGAAAATACTCTAAATGTTTTGATTCTGCGGCAAATAAAGCAGACAAAGTTATGTTTGCAGGCGTATACACTCATTGTGTTTCACATTAAACACAAATAAAATTATTATATTTACTTTTTTCTGGTTTTTTCTTTATTTATATATTTAGTTCTCACCTCAATCAATTACAATTTATTATTAATTAATTATTTTAAATAATAAAATTTATAAAATTTCATAAAAAATAATAAAATTTATAATTAATTTATATTTTCCCACCAGTATATCCCACATATGGCAGGATAGGCACACGGAACCAAGGAACCTAGTGTTAACTCTATTTAATTTCCCACTTTCCATTTGAGGCATTACGTGTATAGTGGTGACACTTTCACTAAGGGCGACCCATCTTTTTACTGCGTTGAAATAGAAGTTTATTTTTTTCTGATTTTTTTAATTAATTTTTATTTTATACCTCTAAGCAAGCATCTATTTGATACTTCTAAGCAAGATTTACTTTTCATTATAGAGATAAAACACATGAATCTAATTTTGGAATTTGTAAATAAATTGAAGTTATATATATATTTTCTTCAATACTGATCGTATCGACATTTAATTAACTTGATATTCAGACCGTAGTCTAAACTTTTCCATTAAACATAACTTTGTAGCCTTTTAAAATAATTTGTATAGCGTCGATATCTTTGATTAACCTTTTGAGAAAAGCTATTATGAATGAGATTTATAAAAGATTAGTCTTATGATCTTATAAATACGATTTATATCATGAATTGCATACATATTACATTTATATTAAGTAATTATATAAAATAACTCCAAAATAATATAGTTGGTAGTTACCTCCGGTAACAATTCTGATAAGTGGTATGTCCATTTTTTCTTAGTATAAAAACTTTGTTCTTTATAATTATAATATGTTTTATAATTATAAAATCCAGTCAAATGAGAGTCAATCTCGGGAGGGATTTTTGTGATTATTACAAATATTATTTGAAACAATGGCGTATATTGATCCTTGTATGCTAGTGACCACGGAGTACTGCCAAGTGTTCATGACGTCGGGTTTAAAAAAATAATAACAGTTGCTATACGCGATTAATCAAATAAAATTTATTTCAGGTTAAATAGATGTATAATAATTTAAGGGTAAATAACATTTAAGAGGCTTAACTCTATCTTAAAACAAGCTTGAGATTATAGCAACATCAAAGTTTCAAAGTAGAATAAAACAAGTAAAGTTATAGAACTTTTAGTTTAAATTGACTAAAATACTTAATTAAGCAATAATATACTATTTCTATATCTATACATATTATTAAAATTTAAGTCTTTGCCGGTTATTTCAAGATAACTACGTTTTCTCGAGCGTATATTGCTTTTTACGCATTATAAACCAAAAAGAAGATATATAAATCAAGCCAAAAATATGATAGAAAAGAAGCATGACAAAGCAGCCGATCTATAGATAAGTATTTCATAGTGTTATTTTCAAAGAGTAATGGTTTCGTTTTTCAGCGAAAAACATGTACTCCATGGACAGCTTGCCTTAAACATGTACTCCAGGGACAGCTTGGTTAAGGTAAGCTTAACGTGACTGGCAACGGGGCACTGTCCCCCTCAGTAGAGTGGGGAACTTACCGGGTAACTTACCGCCGCGCTTTTACTTGTAACCATAGCGAAGAAATGAAAACATTGAATATTTAAATTGACAATACTACATATTGTATTTCCTCGAGTAGGGATCGAATTCACTACCAGTCTTTTACAGTAACACGCTTGTGCCCCTGCCCCTCGTCAGACCTCTATTTAAATTCGTTTTGATATATGATGTTCAGTATCAATGTCTGTTTTTGATGTGAAACATCTATTGGCTCACTTGTAAACTGAATTGTTGGCGTGGCGACGCTTGCCATTGCTATCTATACTAATATTATAAAGAGGAAACCTTTGTATTTTTGTATGTTTGTACTGGACCAATTTCAAAATTTCTTTTACGATTACTTAGAGGGACTCTTCCGAATCCGTATAGGCTATATTTTATCCCGGAAAATAGATAGGATTTTTCGTGGTAGTGAAAATTATGGAGTAAGTCAACGAAAAAACTGCCGTATGTTAACGATTCTCGCGAACGCTGCCTAAATGGTTAGAGATGTATGGTTGATTTGTATAGAAAAGTTGTAGAATTCAATAATGCCTACAAAAAAGTCCGCGATAGTATAAACCAAACATTTATATTTTAGCCATTATAACCAATTTTCCATAGAATAAAAGTAATTAAAATTATTAGCCTAAGTTTATTGATCATATTATCGTCGAATATTAATCCTGATCCAAATAAATTATTTATTGAGCAAGATTGTTTCAATAGCTATAAGTTACTTTTTATTTTATTCTAATCGGACAATCCATTCAAAAGATATTACGAATTTAAAATTGTAATTGGTATTAAAATGAATGATGGCCGCCGGCCGATATATGTCGCACGGCGAAACAGCAAGGGGAGGTGGGTGCACATCTATGAAGCAGGTTGCCTCGTATTTTCTCATTAGGCTATGTTTAATTCCTGTAATAATATTATCTTTTATGCATATTACTTGTACATACACGATGTTTCACATCTGCCAGGCGTCCCATGACGGCTATTTTTTTTTTGAGTATAAAAACAAATATATTAAAAAATATATTTATTTATACGCTTGTTACAACTTACTTATGTTCTTAACTATTAATAATGGTGTTAGATATTTAATAAATACCATTCACTTCTGCCAAACCTTAATTGTAGTAAATTATCTTCGAATAGTGGAAATTTGTATAAATCTCCCTACAGAGATGCTAACAACATAGATAAGGTGTAACAAGCGTATAATAATTTCGACGTGGCTTAATGAGGACGTATGGCTTAGTGGTTAAACCGCTTAGAAAGATTCAAGTAGCCGTGGGTTTAAAAAACGCTCAAATTCTGCTATCTACAAACTTTTATAAGTTTTCTAAATAAATATTTTTCTTTCCTAAGTGTGGATTGATACTTTAAAATTAGTAATCATATAAATTATATTTATTACCGTATGTGTATATACTTAATGAATACTGGTACTGAATTATATATCGAAACGTTTGTCAATAGATAAAAATCACTGAAAGCTGTAATTCGCAGACAATTCAAGAGATGAGGTTTGAAGAGAATCCCTATTATTTGAAATGGGTCTGACAAGGAAACTTTTAGTTGGGAAGTTTTCTCAGACGGACGTCGGCCATTGATAGCGATTTAGCGAACAAATTGGTCGTGACTGACCATAACTTCTATTGTTCTTTGAATTAAGCTTAGTTTCTATAATAATTATTAAATTATAATGTTTATCTGATTCCTACCTGAGATACCTATACAAAAGCCATGTTTTATTACGGACGGCCCGCGTTAACACGATTTGTGCGATGTTCGCCACTCGCGAGTACTTACTACCTACTGCATTTGCACCGAGATGGCGAGAGGTCTCAATTTTTAGAATATAAAAAATATTTATTTCCGAATGGTATAGACATTATTCGGTATTTCATTATTTATTTCACGTTCTTTGAGAAATTATCTTAATATGTTTTTATAAATCAATATTATTTACTATTTATTGAATTAGACTGCCACAATCAAGCTGCAGGACCGACGCTTCTGTAGCACGCTTATCTCTTAGGAAGGCACCTCTCCTAAGAAAAGCCGACAAGTAACTCAACAGTTGCTGTTTTCAAAAAGTAAATTGAAAATGTTCAAAAATATAAATGCAAATCTAAAACTGTAACTATGATGTAACCCTAAGAATGCCTGTTTTATAAAACAATTTCTCAAAGATTCTCGAGCTTATTCGTCGTCTATAGATTTAATATCTGCAGCATTGTCAGAACGTAATATTCCAAAGGACATCTGCTATGAAAATAGCTAAAGTGAACTAATCGTAAAGTATGAACATCCTCATTTTTCAAACAATATATGCATTGGAACTTAGTCTACTCGCAAGAGAATAAAAATGGGGGCCCCTCGATGTTTCTAAACTAGGATTAGCCCCAAGTATATACTGCAAACAGCAGTGTAGACAGAGAAAACATAGGAACTTATTATTGTTACTTATAGCCAAATAAGAAAATACTCATCTTCACGCTATATCCCGCGCAAAGTAGGCAGAATGATCTTGGAGTGCTAATGTTAAGACATTCCGTTCCCCACTTTAGCCAAATTTGAGGCATTGCATGTTGAGTGGCGGAAATCATCACCACGTTTTGCCTTGTACCAGAACGAAGACAAAGAAATGAAAACATTATATATTTAAATTAAAAATATTAAATACTACCTTGACTTTGATACAAAAATTAAACCCACAGAAGTTACAAACAAAATTACATAGCAATCTATCAGCGAACATTTTGTAGACAATTAATCAATTGTTCCACGATTTGTAAGGAATACTAATGCGTTGCTCTTAGAGTATCAATAATATAGTATCTAACCCTGATGTGATTATATATAGCGGGGGGCAGGTGGACCTTAGGAACCTCGTTATACACATTCACTTCACTTTCAAAATTTATAAAATTAAATATAAAACACACTTTTTACCTAAACCTCTAAATATTTGAACGTAGAAACTTTTTGTCAAAAATATACACTATTGTATAGACATAATAATACACGTTGCCATGACAACGCGCAATTGTTTCTCTAATATAATATCGGCTACATGTAATATATACTTCTTCAACTGGTCTTCCGTCGTAAGTGACTGATATATAACAGTTACAGAGCAGGTGTTGTACGTGAACGGTGATAAACACGTACAACATACTGTGGTGAATCTTTAATAGAAACTCGGTAATACGGAATATACTGTTATGCTTATATTTTTGGGACATTGCGTGTTGAGAGGGGAAATTTATCTCCGTAGGTTGTACAGTTTTATTGACTCACAACTTGTTGCTTTTTCAGTCGCACGCTTGCTTCCTTGCGCCACAACCTGAGCTTTATATGAACATAATTTAAATATAACTGTTATATGACAGACAGACACGTGATGCTACAAGGACATTGAATGACATATTTAATGGTTTTCATTTTAACTCTGGTACGAAGCGTATTACGCGTTACTTAACACGTGTCTCTAGAATAACAATTACTCTGCGAAAAGTGGAGAAAGAAGAGTGCCTTAACATTAGGTTCCCAAATTTCCTCCTCCTACCCTATCATGTGTACAGTGTTCAGCTAATCAAGCAATGATCGAACCCGTAATCATCGCATTTGTGCGTATACGTTTTGAATCGCGGAAGTCATGACCGCGCTTTGACATGCTACAGAGCGGAGGAATGAAAATATTAAACATTTAATCGAATAACATTTTTAATCGATGACCTCGAGTAGGTTCGACCCTACAATTTGTTGCGTTTATCATCAAGCCATAAGCCAAGTATCAACCTGTACACTAACTTGCAAGTATAATAAAGCCGATACGTAACGGATTGTATTAATACGAGTATTTTACAGAGCCTGAAAAGTTGTATAAACATTTTCTATTGAAGACCTTTCTACTTCATTCTACGCTTTTAGAAAAAAATATGTGTCAAAGGAAAGGGTGCTTATTATGCTTCAAGAAGAATCAAAGTATATTTACAACGATTCTTCATCTTTATAATATTCAATGTTTTTATTTAAATGATGTTAAGATTTAATATTGTAAATATGAAGGATTGTTTCAAATATATAAACTTAAAATGTTTAGAGAATATTGCCGAAATAAAATAGTGAAAACTGCATAAAAATCTGGTTAACGCTTCTGGGATTACTGACAAATAGGCAAACGTACTGACAAATGGAATAAGAAACAGAAAAAAGTTAAAAAGTCACTATTTTTGGCTATTACATTACCACCTATGACATTTTTTTTATATGTCAGAACTTGAAAAGGACTCGGACGGTCGTTTTCAGATGGTACTTGTGAGGTCATTATATTTAACTAACATAATCCTACAAACGCCAGATGCGCCGTTTCTTTCAAGCTAATTGTTACTCGTTCTTGTGGAGTGATATAATGATTTTATTAGCTGCACTGTTTATCACGCACATAAGTAGGTAGACAGAGGTAACACGGGAACCTAGTGTTAAGACATTCTGTTCCCATTAAGACACTTTCGTTCCTCTAATTATGTCAAATTGGGGATATCAAGGCCGTATTCAACGCCCCACTTTTCCACATTACCAGAGCGAGAAAATATTCAATTTTCTCCCACTGGACTAACCCACTGTGTCACTGGGCCACGTTTGGCGTCGGCAAAATAATGTCGTATTCATTAAATAGATGGATTATTGGAAATTAACCACCTTTAACCCCCTGTCTTATTTATTTCAACTTATTATCGGATTAAAAGTTTTATCTGCAAAGTGCTCAGAAACAGACCGCAAATATTTTCGTTTGTTTTAGTTTGGTAGAATCTAATTAATCTCTTGTAAGTTCTTTTAATCTTGTCAGTAAAAACAACTTTTATACTTCTAAATTCTGGAGGCATAAAGGAGCAAAGAGTGTCTTGACATATACAGTATAAAGCCTGGAATTGAGTAAATCGTATTAACATATATTATATTACATAAGATATAAAAAAGGGGTCAAGCGAGAATCGGACTCGTACACTGAGCATTCCGTTTTATGCAATAATAATATAATTTTTATTTTTCAGATTTTTCCATTATTCAATATAGTAAGGTCTCATTGTGTGCCAAATTTCATTACTGTACGTTTACGATAACTACGAGTACCTTATAGATTTTGATTATGGTAATTTATTTTCTAGGAATAAATTTATTCATTTTATTATAAAAGAAATTTGATATGCTTCTTATTGTTTTATATTTCATTACATATTTTACTATGAAAATTAATTAACTGCCTTTTATTAATTTCTGAAGTACAATAACTGCGAGAAATTTCTAATTAATTAGGTAATAAAATGTAAGAAAATAATATGTTCCAATAACAGAAGCCCCTTAACCGATGATATAAACATATGATTATTTCAATATTAATGTAACAAAATAAAAATAAATGTTATATTTCCAACACATGACCATAATTGACTTCTGCTTGTTAGTAAAGAATTATAAATAAATTATTGAATGTTTTATTGAAATGTTTTATAATGTACACATAAACTAAGTGACTGAAATTTAACAAGTAGGTTTAATAAAATTAGTGTTAAGTTTCTATAGTTGGATGTTGTCGAGAACAGTTCGCGCTGAGCTCTCTAAAGCGTTGCGGTGGAACGGTCTGTTACCGTAAGCGAGATGGATGTGGTGTTGATATCCACTCGAGGGAATGGGTGTCAAGTGTGATTGATTTTTACAATGAATGTTTTCATTTTCGACGTTCAGTTCCCTCTGCCGACCTTGTCATGTGCGGGATACGACGTAAAACTGATGATAAAGAAAGAGATATATATGTATAACTTGCCATTTTAGTGTGTAATCTTGGGAGCTCAATTTCATCCACTTCACATTATCCGATTTAGTTGAAATTAGGATAACGAATTTAGTTCTGAGTTTCAACAATGAAGTTACATATAATTATTATTATTGCCAATTCAAAATGGCCAAAATTACTAAAATATTTAAAATATCTATTTGATATTTTTTAAATACTATTCCACTTTTAGAAAATATGTTTATACATTTCCTACATAAGTAGATAATTTGCATAACTTACCTAATATGGGATTGAAATGTAAGAGTTTGATTTTTAAAATATAATACACCATGAAGATAAATCATCTAGAGATTAGAGATGAAGCTGGAAGGTGGCCGAGGAGACTTCTAAACTAACAACATCGTATTTGCACTTTGTATTTGTCATGTCTTGGCGAGTACTCTCATTGTTTTAAAAGAAACAATTTTACCAAACTTGTCACAACCTCATCGAAGAACGAGTCGCTCCAGAAACTTAGCTTTTCGGAATCAAGTAAAGATCCATTTATTATTCGCGGCTTGATTTTCTCTGCCGGTAAAAATGGTAGACAATAAATGTATCGTCGTGAGAAACTGTACAGTTGTAAAAAAATACAGGCTTTTAAAACTAGTAAAAACTTGGCCACTTCGTGGTAAAGTAGGAAACAATTAATAGTAGAGTGTCTCCTAAATGTGTTCTCATTGATTCAATCTACCAATGTGATTTACTCATGTAGGTCATTAGAACTTAAAAAGTTATAAACAATGAGTAAATTTCAATAGCTGCAAAACAAGTTATAAATCAAAGGGAAGCATAAATAACTTATTTAAATAAAACAATATTTATTATTGTATTTCACATATATGTATGTACGGTCTATTGATACTCATTACTCTATGGATTGTTCTATAATTTACTTCATAATGATTTTAACCTGCAAAATGAAGCTTGTCTAAAACGACCGCGGTTTATTCCAACGCATGCAATGTGACGTCGCGGTAGTGGTTTGTGCTGATGTAACATTATCATACAATGTTCATATTATAATGTAGATAAATTGCTTCTATATTGCAAGTCGATCATTTTGAAATTATCGCCGTATATTAGTTTAGTGTGTTTGTTTTTAAATTATTTATTAGGTTATTGGTTTCATTATGGTTGCGATAAGCGTGATATATCAATTTTGAACGTTAATGAGCTGTATTATTTTTTTATTTACTGTATTGTACAAAATAAGCAATATTTGGCATGTCGTGGCGCAGAGCACAAGCGGGCGACTGAATACACCATGGGGGTTCGAACTCCACCCGATGAAATAAAACATTTAATATTTTTATTTCCTCCCCCTGGTACAGAAGCAAAGCGTTACGTTGTTTTCAGCCACTCGAAAGAAAGTGTAAACACAAAAGAAAGTCTAAACACTAGGTTACAACGCCTGTCTTACACGCAGTCGTGAGTGGAGGTATACACTTACCATTAGGTAGCTTGTACGCTCGTTCGCCTTGTCTTTTCCATATTAAATTATTTTCTAAAATAGTATGATATAATTTTGTCAATAATTACCATTTGTTAGCAAAAGTTGTCTTGTGTTCGAACCTTGACACTGTATGTTTAAAAAGCTTAGGGAAGTGCTAAATATATATACCTACCCGCGATTTTGCCCGCTGGTTTACTTTTAAGATAATGTTGAAGAACATTAAATAATAAAACTTCACCTAAATTAACACAAATGTAGCTATTTCATCGAATTTAATATTTTTAATTGACTTTACTTTATTATTTAAGAAATGATTTAAATAAAACAAGCAACCAATGTTGACAGAAAGTCAAAGTAAATAACGTTAAAGTGTAAAGTATTTTAGTTCAAAATACAACTAAACGGTTAAAAGCTTATTCCGATATCTATAATAAAAGCGGTTGTGGTTTCGATATCAACATGCATATGACTTTGTGGCTGCATACCGCCGTGTTGTGAATACAAGATTGTTTTATAATACATTCATGTTTTACTGTTCATTAATCCCATGATACCAGTTATTATTATTTTGGCACGCCGTATACTGCACAAGGCGTGTTAGGCAAAGTGTACTTGGTGAATCTAGTGATAAGACACTTCGTTCCGTTGAATATACTCTACGATTGAATATACGCTAGTTAATATCACAAAATAATGCAAACTAATAAAAAATACAAAGCAACAGACAATAATGGTCTAATATTTTTACATATTGTAATGTTGTAAAATTAAACACTATTAATTAAGTGAATTATATTCTTGATAAGATAAACCTATTGTTTTTTTATATTAAAAAACAAACACAATTTAAATATTCTTCAGCTTAAGTAGTATAATTTCTAGGTACTAATGATTTATTGAAATCAATATAATAGTATATATAATATAATATAATATATAATAATTTATGACAAATTCCTGTTCCTTGATAAGTTTTGACTACGAAGTGACTATTAGTCCGATAACTGTAGGAATAATTTCTAATTAGTCGTCCGGGTATTATTTTTTTGGTTAGGTTAGCACACAGCTTTAATGGCTGTGGTGGGTAGCGACCTCTCATTATCCAGTGTGATAGGGGCTATGCTGGACTGTGAGAGGAACTGGTCTGCAATGATCTCCTTCTGCGAATCAGTCATCACATTGAAGGAGACAGCGGAGCGGGCGCGAGAGTTTAACGCTAACGCAGACCCAGTCCGCCGTCGTAGGCCAGGGGTAAGGAGAAGGCACTTTGCGTACTTCCAACTCCCCCTATCCTAGAGGTGCTACTGTAGATCATTTTAACCCTCCTGTAACTTACCAAGACTGCAAGTCCTAGGGAACACCTCAGGCATCCTAAATGCGACAGTGGCCCGTTATTGCCGGGTCTTCCACCGAGGCGTCGTAGTTGTATGCGCGAGCGATCCTGCGGCCCCTCTTCTAGGTGAAGAGGGTTTCCGCTGGGTTTTAGTGGGTATTATCGGGTTCTCTGATGAGTCCCACAGTACCGCTCGAAGGGAACGAGCGGTCTGCATAAAATGCATTTCCCAGCGTAAAAAAAAAAAAAGGTTAGGAACAGTTTTATATTATTGGGAGAGCTTTATTTCTTATTTTTTATTGCCCCCATGATGATACTTTACCACCATTACCTCATAAGACGTTATAATTTAAAAAAAAAGTTCTAATTGTTGAAGATAATGTATCTTAAATGTATCTGGACTAATAATCCAGTTACTGTACAAATAACTATCAATTATTCGTACAGTAACCGGACTAATAATTAAAAATTATTCGTACGGTTATCGTATGAATAGATTCAGCCTTTTGACTATTATATCAGTAATAACTATATGTCTAAAATTTGATAAATATATATCCATTTTCTATTTTCTAATTTTATTTATAGCACAGATAAATTTATCCTTTTACTATTTGATTGGCTCTAAATTTTTATCTTTTTTGATTAATTTTGGTGACAAGGCAAAAGCTCAGCGTTGAGTTCCTCTCAAATTAACATTTTTAACATTAGGTTCCTAAGTTCCTTTTGCATACCCTGCCACGTGTGTATTCAAAATAAACAAGTTAATATAGACAAGTTTACAGATACTGCCGCTGAAATTGAATTGAGATTGATTAATATCTACAATCAGATAATCCGAACCCTTGGTAGTATACAACTAGCCTTATGTAAGACCCTATTATATTTAAAGGATTATGTCCTTATTCCTCATCATCGTTGTATCTCCTATCATCAGCTTAGTAATGTCATCAGATGACGAAATTATATAAATCGCTTGGTACAGTACAGAGGTCTGTCGTCGCGCAGTGGCTGAAACGTGTGACTTTAAATTGCAGGTTCTGGGTTCGATCCCCACTCGAGGAAATGAAATATTTAATATTTTCAAATTAAATATTTAATGTTTCCATTTCTTCGCTCTGGAGTTCCGCCACTCAAAACGCAATGTCTCAAATTCAGTGGAAAGTGGGGAATGGAAGTGGAACAGAGTGTTTTAACACTAGGTTCCCAGGTTCCCTACCCTGCCGCATGCGGGATACAGCGTAAAGCTGAACTTGGTACGTGTCTGTGGAATATGAAGGTGTACTATGAATTTCTTTAGGTCCTGACTTAATGGTAATTGAACCAATGGGAAAACACTTACACTCCTTAAAATAAAATATTGTTTTTTTTTTATTTGGTTCACAAATTACACGAAAATAACGAATTAACGAATATACAACAAACACCTTTAATTTTACTGTACAAATAACTATCAATTATTCGTACAGTAACCGGACTAATAATTAAAAATTATTCGTACGGTTATCGTATGAATAGATTCAGCCTTTTGACTATTATATCAGTAATAACTATATGTCTAAAATTTGATAAATATATATCCATTTTCTATTTTCTAATTTTATTTATAGCACAGATAAATTTATCCTTTTACTATTTGATTGGCTCTAAATTTTTATCTTTTTTGATTAATTTTGGTGACAAGGCAAAAGCTCAGCGTTGAGTTCCTCTCAAATTAACATTTTTAACATTAGGTTCCTAAGTTCCTTTTGCATACCCTGCCACGTGTGTATTCAAAATAAACAAGTTAATATAGACAAGTTTACAGATACAGCCGCTGAAATTGAATTGAGATTGATTAATATCTACAATCAGATAATCCGAACCCTTGGTAGTATACAACTAGCCTTATGTAAGACCCTATTATATTTAAAGGATTATGTCCTTATTCCTCATCATCGTTGTATCTCCTATCATCAGCTTAGTAATGTCATCAGATGACGAAATTATATAAATCGCTTTTGCATATAATTCGCATTTTTGTTGATGAATTGCAGGTGCATGTTTTATATGGATCCAACATCCTTTAAAAAATCGTATAAAATACTGAATAAAAAAGAGTTACCACCTCTCAACAGTCACAACTCTTGGGTTGCCAGGTTTGAACACGCTTATGTATGCTTAATGTTAATTATTGGCATTCATACAGTACAGTCTACACCATAACACGTGGTTGCCTATAAAAAAACTGCTGCTGCTACTGCTGGTCCCTGTGATATTATTTAATTTCGTCCTTTCTGTTTGACTGTGAGAATAGAAGACGAATGCGAATGCTGCCTTATATTTTAAAAAAGTATATCTTGTAATATAGTTAGAGTCAATCTTAATTCTTTTTGTCTATCTGTGAAGTTATGATATTAATATACTTAATATCATACAAAAAATGTTATAAAAAAATTAAATTGTGCTTGTTTAGTATCCTATCCACAACTTGTCGCGATAACAGTCATACACTCGAACCGATCGTTTCCGGCACTTTTTACTAACGGTCGTATAGTCACATTTTTATCAAACAATCTATGTAAATAAAGATTACTATATACATATCTATATATAGGAATCTTTATTTACATTGATTTACAAATGTGTAACGTATATTCAGAGTTTTATTTATTACCTTTATAATTTAACAGTCATTGATTATAAAGAATAACTAAATATAATAAATAATAACTTGCATGGCCTTGCCTTTAAGTATTCATCAAAGCATATAACTATCAATAACTTAATGAAAATTAGAGAATAGTTTTAGAAAATTTAACTACTTTGAATTTCAGCTGCCTAGACCAGTGTTCTGTAACACGTACGTAGGTCACATGAACTGCCGCCGGCAAAACCGGTTAAGTTATAGTTTAGTTACTTGAGTTACATATTTTTTCGAGCATCCTTTATGGCTTCAAGTCGTCTTCGTAGAAAAAAATAGAACCTGTTTAACTGTATGAGAAAACAATGATCAAAATCATTGGTGGCGATTTTCAAGTTTTACCGGTCAAGTTGTAAACAAAACCGGTTTACTCACAAAATAAGTCCATGATAAAGAAGAAGGTTTCTAATATTTAATTAACATTTTTTAATTATTTCCTATTACTATAGTTTGAACTATAATATTTAATTCGAGAATATGTGAAGAAATTTTTATTCGATATTAAGATTCGAGATTTCCAATTTAAGGCAAATTGAAAATAAGAAATTATCTTAGCTAGCCTGTTTCTAGTTCTTAAAACCGTAAATTTATCTCGAATACACATAATCAGAAAATTAATTTTCTTATCAGAATAATTTACGACTTTATTTAAGCACTAAACAATACAAAACGCATTAGATTCGGTGACTATTAAGCAAATTATAAATTACGAACTCAATTAACACGCTCACACACCTCACCTTTATATATGTCGAGTACATTTAGGTAATAGTCATTTACATTTGATTACATTGACTAGTCCTGCGCACCAGGAAAACAGGGTTAATAATGAAAATATTCAGTTGCATTGTGTTGCTCGTCGCGATTGCTATGGCTAGCGGTCATAAGCCACACTACGATATCAAAGACGCTCCACAATTATTCGAGAAATTCATTAGAGACTACCATCGGCAGTACAAAAGTGAGGCTGATGAAATCGAGCATTATGTGGCTTTTGTGAATTCCTTGCATAAAATTAATAAATTAAATGCTGAAAGTCACGGTGCAACTTTCGATATAAATCAGTTTGCCGATTATACGCCTCAAGAATTGGAAAAAATTATGGGCCTTGCAAGTATGTTTTATCTGTATTGTTATTATATATGTATATTGACGATCTCTTTTTAAATTTTATCTGTTAATGTAGTGTGTGTGAAATATTATGAATCGTAAAGTGACAAATACATGCCGTTGTATGCATCAGTGGTTACAAATATTTGATGTTATAATTTGAACACGTTTTGTTTCACCACTTTTTATTTCTAAGGTACTACACATTTCCTCTTCCTTTGCTCGGCAGAAAGTAGGGAAAGGAATAGGTTTCCAGTAAAGCGCAAAGTTGAATTCCGCCACTCAATACACAATGCCTCTATACAGCAGAAAGGCATGAGTGGAAAGTCTTCATAGGGAAATGGAAATCAAGATTTCCATTTACCTACCCTGCTAAGTTCAGAATATCTGGTCAGGAAATCTAGAGAACTAGTGTTAGGAAACTCAGTTCTCTGTGAAGACTTTCCTCCCACACCTTTCTGCTGTACAGAGGCATTGTGTATTGAGTGGCGGAATTCAACTTTACGCTTTACCCTGGTACCAGAGCTATTTAATTTTCTCAATTAGAATTTGAATTTACAACCTATCCCACTTATAGTTTTTTTTTTTTTTTTTTTATTTATTTGTCTAATACATAACAGTTATTTCTACATATTTTTTTTTACATTTTAAGTACCACGAAAACCTCACATGATTTATCTGGGTACAGAGAGCCATTTACTTTTTAAGTTATTTTATGTAGAAAGTGCTTTTTGAATTGTGATTTGATTTTCGCATTACTTACATACATTTCTTGCAATTTCTTAGGTAGTTCATTTATATAAACAGGTAACAGATAGTCATCAGTTCTCTTTCCATACAAATTATTAGTTTTAGGTAAGTTAAATATATGCTTAGTATCCAGTTGTCGCAGTTGTGTAGGTCTAAATTATTCGTGTAACAGACTTGAATTATTAATCTCAGTAAGAATCGAAAATTTAACTTTATCATACACATTCATTACATGACAATGCTGAAATAGCTGATCGTAGCTGTCCTTGTGTTGAAAAAGTATATGTTTAGGTACAATTGTTTTTAACAATCTTAATTGAAGATTGTACATACTTTCTAAATTAGATTTACAGGATCTTCCATAGCTACTAATACCATAACCGATGACCGAGTCAGCTAAGGCCATGTAAATAAGCCGTAGTACATTGTAAGGTAATTTGGATTTGAGTATACTTAGTTTGCTTAATATCGATCTTAATTTTGAACAGACATGCAATGCATGTGGACCCCAGGTGAGTCGGTCATCAATTACTAAGCCTATATACATATGTGTTTTAACCTGTTTTATTTTTAAGCACGAACAATTTAGAGCACACGGGGAGTGCAGACAAGAGTGGTTGTGTACCACAATAGTAGGTCTGATATCTGTTTGGTTGTGCGACGAGTGAATGTGCATGAACTTGGTCTTTTGCGCGTTAATGATCAGACCTACATCGTGAGCCCATTTACATAGTTGATCAAAATTATATTGTAGTATGTCCTGGGCTTGTTTGACATTCTTTTTGGCTACTAACAAACATGTATCATCCGCGAACTGGTACACAATGCCCTCATCTATAATATTAACCATGTCGTTTACATACAATAAGTATTCAGTAGGACCGATAATTGAGCCTTGTGCCGTGCCACATGTAGTTGGTATAAAATTGCTATATTGTTTGGCTAGGCTTACTGTGTTTTTTCTTTTTAGATGATAATTCTTTAATAATTCCAATAAAGGGCCCTGTATACCACCCCGCGAAAGTTTCTCAAATAGAATATTAAAATTTAATACATCGAAGGCTTTACTAAAGCCAATTAGTAAGACGAGCACGTGTAGTTTTTTGTCCAAGTACGTGTTAACATCGTGAGTAAATTTCCTCAGTAATTTAGTGGTACTTTTATTTTTCTGGAACCCATATTGTTTATTATTAATAACTAAATTTTGAGCTAAATATTTATTTATTTTGTCCCCCAAGTACCTTTCAATAATTTTATCTATACATGATAGTATGGTGATTGGTCGATAATTATTATAATCATCACGCTTCCCCGTTTTATATATCGGCCGGATAACACCAATCTTCAGTATATCAGGATAGATAGATGTGGCTATACACTGGTTTATAAGGTGAGTAATAACGGGTGTTAAGTGTGAGGAGACATATTTAATGTCGTTTGCCCTAATTCCGTCGTAACCTGGACTTTTTTTGTCATTTATGTTTATAATTATACGTTGAACATCCTCTTCACGTACTCGCCCTAATCTAATTGAAGTGTCTGGTATATTTTCGTATAAAGTAGGCCTTAATATTTTTTTATTACACTGAATACATAAGTTTTTTACATTATTGTCAAATTCTTTCGCAAAATTATTTGATAAATTAAGCGCATTCTGCTTGAAATGTTTTACAATAATATCATCAATACATTTTACAATTTTTCCGGTAAGGCTATTAACAATCTTCCAAATTTCCCCTTGATTTTTAAAGTTTTTACAAATGTCATTTTTTATCTGTGTAATTTTCAGGAATTGAGTATATTTATTTGTTTTGTTTCTATACGTATTATATAACAATCTCTTTTATTATTTAATTCATCCGCACGCCATATATTATAGAGCTCATCTCGTTTTTTACACATACATTTTAATTTATTATTTGACCATTTACAAATTTTTCTTTTACTATTATATTCCATACAATATTTACTCATTTTATAGGCATTACTGAATTGCTTGTACATAAAATTATAAATGTCATTAGGATCACTAAGGCTAAGCGCTTTGCTCCAGTCAACACTGCACAACTGGTTTCTAAGTTCAGTATTATTTATTCTCGTAAACAGCTGAGGCAAGCGTGACTCGTTACATTTACGCCGCGCTCCTAATATCGCACAAACAGTTATACAATGATCAGCTAGAACAATATTAACGACGCCGGTATAAATATCACAGTTTTGTACATTTCTAATAAAAATATGATCAACACAGGACTTGCTTATTGTATTCATGCGTTTTTCGATTCGCGTATATTGATTAATACCTGAATAAAAGCCTAGTTCGGATAGGGAGTTTTGATACCGGTTTATAATAGGGTTATTTTTTTTTAAATCTAAGTTTATATCGCCTATAATTACAAAATCATTTTTACAGCTATATTTTGCCACAATGGATACAATTTCATTTATAAAACCTTCTTTATTATAATCCGGCGGTCTGTAGACCGCACAGATCCCTAATTTATAATGACCATCTACAATTAATTCACCTGTTATACATTCAAAATATATACAAGATACGGCATGTCTATTGAAAGTCAAAGAATTATAAATAAATAGTACGATACCACCACCTTTTCTATTAGTTCTTAGTTCACAAAACATTGAGTAGTCTGGGAGCTCGTACATATCAACACAGTCTTCTTTTATGTTAACCTCTGTTAAAATTAATAAATGGATTGTTTTATTTGAATTTGTTAACATGTATTCTAGCTCATCAAAGTTTTTGCGAATAGATCGTATGTTAACGTGGAATAACAACAAGGTTTGATCGTCATAATTTGGGATTTGATTTGAAAAATCGTGTAAGGCAACACAGGGCCATTCATGTATGCTAGAGTATGTGTGATCCGTTTGTCACATATAAAATACATATGTATGTATATATTAGATAAGATATTTACACTTTTAATTTGATTTTTCTGATTTTTCAGTAAGTGCATTCAATTGTTGTAGGGAGTTAAGAGACATTATTTTCTCATTTTCGGATTTTCTCGCGAGGACAGTACCATTTTTACACCATATATATTGGAAGCCATGACGTACCTTTAGTTCCTCTTTGGCCTTTCACAGGAGGTAGGCAGTGGCCGGTGTTAGGGACTCCCGTAGATACACAGTCTGCTCACCTTCCATCCCCATGTCGCGAGCCGAGAACTTTACCTTTTTTCCCGCTTCCAGCCAAGTATTACGCACACCATTCTTCAAGATGACGACAATAGGATTAGATAACGATGCAACTCTCTTCGATCCGCCACGCTGTCGGACTGGTGCTCTTTTTCTGTGCACTTTCACGACGTCAGAGATGTCGGTGCCAATTCTGGAAGCCACGTTCTTTATTATTTCCGGTGTGTCTTCTCTCTCCGATTCCCCGACTCCACAAACCTCGAGCTGCTGCGATAAATTAGATTGCTCAATTTGATTACACTTTATTTCTAAGATATCATATTTTAGAGACATATTTTTGAGGGTATTTCTGATATCACCGCACTGATTTTCAACGGTTTTAATTCTAGTCTCATAGAATTTCATGCGCTCCTCGTAGTCGTCTATTTTGTCTGAGTAGTATTTTAGTGAACGTTGCAATTCAGACTGCACAATTCCTGTAATTTCTTTTCTTATTTCCCGTAGAATTTTCTGCGTCATGGTATTATCTGGGATAGTGAACTCATGGTCAGTGTCGCCTTCATCCTCGATGTCAGGCATGATGCATGACAAGCGCCTGGATTTGACTCCTTCCGTGCATGCCCTACACTTCCAGTCTATGGATTCAGTGGAGCTTAGAGTCAATAGTTGTTCAGGTGACAGACCGGCACATGACGCATGTAACCACTTGTTACATTTTCCGCATTGCAATCCAGGTAGTTTTTTCGTAATTAGTTTTGTGCATTTTATACACTTAACCATAATGATCAGGACGAGGCGACGTGTCTTCGTGCGACAAAGATGTTTTATTTTAAAACGCAGCCCGTTTCTTTTACTCGCGGCGAGGAGGGGCCTACCTTAGCAAGCTCACGCGTCGCGATGCAAATCACGCGGGGTTTTTTGCAGTAGTTGAATTTGCTGCACGTTACGCAATTATTGCACTTATGACTTAATGCACAAGGTTAATATTGCGTGACAATTGTTGTGAACTTTGAAAAAGTACGAAATAGTAAGTGACACACGTCCGCTCTCGGCTAGATCAGAAAATGACTGAATGACTTAACATAATAAATACTTACAGAACGCTTAAATTAATATGCTGTTGTATTTTGTACATAATATTTTGTACGTAGTAGTGTAGGCAGAGGAAACCCAGTGTTAAAACACTCAGTTTCCTTTACGACATCCTTACTTTTCGTTGAATTCTTGAAGCATTATGTATTGAGTGGGCGGACTTCAACGTAACTATTTTTTGCCTTTGTTTTCTCTTTGTTTCTTGGCGATGAAATGAAAATATAAAATATATCATACAGGAAGGTAATCCATAAGCTGTCACGTTTACAGTTCGACGTCTGTGCCCCAGCGCCGTGACAGGCCTCATGTGTTGTCTTCTTGTATCGTGTCTTTGTTATAATTATCTTATAATAAAGCTAAGAATTATTAGTACAAGATTTTAATGATTCAGTCATTATTATTATAATTATGCATTTTGTGCCGATGACCTCTAAATAAATTTTAATTCTACAAAACTTTATGTTTTCAAAATTGAAATCAATTTAGTTATCATTCATATGCTTAAATAATAATTAAAAGCTTAAAGCTTAAATAATAATTAAAACAGCAAATTATCATTAATAAAACGACTTAATCATACATGAAAATAATATGAAACTAATATTTATTCACGTCAAAATAAAAAAGACGAAGATCACGAAAGCTCACAGAATCACTATAGTATATCACACGATAAGGAATTATATATTTATATGAGACCTGTTGTGCGACTGTGAGCGCAGCAGATTATTGGTTCGAGTCCTACACGTAGAAAGGAAATATTCAATAAATTGATTGTACTCGCTTTGATAACAAGGCAATACGCGTTAAGTTTTTACACTCAGTACGCAATGTCTCAATTTTGGCGTAGAGTGGAGAACGAGAGTGTCACAATGGGAACAAAATGTCTTAACACGAAGTTTTCAAGTTTCCTCCGCCTCCCCACCTGCTACGTACTTGATACTATGTTACACTAAATAAATTACCGTAACATTTTACACAAAACCGTAATTCTCTAACAAGCAACGTCCATTAGATGTAAAGGCCTACAGGAGAGGTAGGTTAAATTTTGATATAAAAAAATTGAGAGATATTAGAGGTAAAATGCGGAAATCAACACCGTAAAGATTACTAAATAAAATTTTAACAAATCATTCCCTAAATAGTATTTAAAGTTACATAAATCAAGTTAATTAATTCGATCACTTCTAAATTACTCAACAATAACGTTACAAAGTCGAATGGCATATGCGCTATAGATCAATTCGAGCTTTTATTATGGCGCGTCGGAGAGCGCAGTTTTAAATGCTTGTGGTCGTTATACGGCTCCTGCTATTACACCAACGATTTAAGCCTGAAATTCGTCAAAGCGCTCTTCAACGCTGTCCATTCATTAGGCCTTTTCACTGAATGGGTGCTTTTAACTATAGCTAATTTATGTAACACGCTCACAGAGACAGATTATAGAGTGGTTTGCTGATTTCGACACAGATTAGTCACAAATCATTGAGTTCAAAGTCATTTGAAGCGTATTTTTTATTAAAAACTTAAATGGGCATTTGTAGAATATATAAGTCATTTAAAGTGTAAATTACAAAATAACTTGGATAACTTTTTGCTGAAATATTAAATTGATATACTCATTTCTAATATTAGGGACGGAATTTCACAAAATCCAGTCATTAATTATAGTGACAAATTTCGTACAAACTTTTACCTCCAAAACAAATCCCTCGAATATGTCGTATATTCAAGCAGGTTTTCTATTATATTTTATTCCGTTAAGACACTTTCATTTCCCATTTCCCACCGAATGAGACGCTGCCTTGTGTCCCGTTACCAGAGAGATAGGCTTAGATTACTCACAAAATTTCATACGAAATGCAGCAAAATCGATTTATAAATGCTTGTATATTTTAATTTAGTGAACTAAAAGTCTTGATTTTATTTTATGGGACCGTAAACCAATTTATTTCAGTTTATCAGACACATTCACGTGATTGTGGTATAAATTGTATTTACAGATGGATAACTAAGTGATCCTATAAAAACCTGGATGTTTCTTTTGACGTATGGAGCCCTAAAAAGAAAAACAATAATTTATTATATTTCGTAAAAATGTACCCTTTTGTGGAAGAAGTAAACCAAGAGAAGTAGCGAATTTAATTCAAGTAAATTACTTTACTTTTAACTTTTAACGCTAACTTTGCTTTTGCGGAGAAAGCGCCGATAAGGAATTCAGTTGCGGCTAACTTTAAATTAACGGGAAAGGAAAAATGCTAGTCTGACTTTGCGCTATTTATTGGATTTAAAAGTACCTATGCCTTTTATCAGTTTGCTTTTTCTGAGCCTTCTTCTTAATATATAGCGAACTGAACCAAAATGTTTCCTACAGAGTTACTTTATAAGTAATTCATATATAGAACTGACTCTTGCGTATAGCCTTAGGAATGTTGCTGTATGACAGAATTCACTGACTCGTTCTCTTTAAGCAAAAGCATTTAATATTTTATTTTCTTGTTTTGGTAACTAGACAAAGAGTAGCCTTGAGTTCCACAACTCAACAGGAAATCCTTCTAGAATTCTGCAGAAAGTGGAGAACATGCGTGTCGTAATGAGAACGGAGCGTCTTAACACTAGGTTCACTCTACCTGGAGCGTCTTAACACAGCATGAAACTAAGAAACGTCCAAAATAGTCTTAACAGATGGGATAAACAAAATAAATTTTCAAAAATAGTACAGGCTCAGGTAAATGTAGAGAACAATACATGTATATAAACTTGCCGGCTCTTCTCAGCAGAACTGCATTCCAAGCCGGTGGTAATTTTATGTTGTGACGATTCAAATGTGCTTGCTAAAGCCTATTTGAATAAAAAATATTTTGAATTTGATTTTTTTAAGATTTTGGCGTCAAAGCAAACCGCAGCATTATATTCCATTAATAAATATGTATTAAGAATTGGATGGTACCTTCAAAGCGGAGTGTCTACACAAGATTTCATCTGCCTGATGAGCTGTATAGGAAAGACAGCGTAAATTCAAACAGCCTTTGTGGTTTGTTTTACCTTGTTGGTCACCAATTTTAAGGTAACACAATATAATAACTTAAATATATTACCAAAATAAAAAAATGACACTCACATTATTAGATAGCTGATAGAGTCTTGAATCTCGATAGTAAACACACCAGAATCATTTTGAAACAGAACATACATACATGATGACCGTGCGGCTCGGTGAGGGTAAGATTCGATCTAAGATAAACACATTTATGTCGGGTTATACCCGATACGATCTCCTCACTAATACTACATTTGGTTCTATTCGTGTGTTCGCTTACAAATGTCATTTTTACTTTACATAACGTAAGTCGGTCCGTTGAAGGAGACCAATGCTCGGGTTTTTCTAGCTACTGTGTAATTAATATAAAATATTGTTGTAAACAATATATTTTTTATAGCGCGGGCTAGGCATTGCGTTCAGCTTAAGACTTTCGTTCCCAATGTTTTTTGAATGCTCAAGGCATTGTGTGCTACGAGTATCTGCTCTGTTATCTTCTTGTTAAAATATGTCATATTTTGATACTTATTTCAACAGTACATATTTTTTATTCTCTGCTACGTGGTCTATGGTTGCAACATTGTTGTTTACAATTATATGCTCGAAATGAGCTCTGATATTTTTTAAAATATCAAAATAATAAATGTATTTTATCACTGATTTACTCGTATATATGGACATGTATGTATAAATATTATATACATAAATATACAGAACGAATATTTCGAATTAAATTTATATGAAACAAATAAAGTGAGCACAATATATTAAATTAAGTATATAGAATAAGATTTGCTTTCTCCGTCAATGTGTATCAAGTCCGACCAAATCTGAGTAAAGTTGTAGTTCATTTGTAGCCATATATGGTTTTCTTTGTGAAGTTAATATTATTTTAATACAAAATACATAAAATATGTGATTTTCATGTACTTTTAACTATAAAAATACAAATTTTGTTTAAATTCATGTCACAAGATTTTCATTCAAGACGAGGTATGAATGTTTTCGCGAGTGTCGTTTTATCGCCAAATACATCATTTTTTGACATTTATTATATAATTTATAAATATACCGATTACAGATTCTATTCAACGCAAGTCTATTGTCCGTTAGGGTTTATCAGAATTCATCTAAAATTTATTGACTAAAACATTTAGCGAAATTAAATTACATTGTTACTATTTAATTTATTTTCTCATATTCAAAGAAAATCTGAAAATAAAGGAAAAAAAACCTTTCCTTTTAAAAGTCTTTCTTGGCTCATTTCATTTACTTGAAGCGGAAATAGAACCCACAACTGTTACACTTACAGCCGCACGTTTGTGCTCCTGCACCGCGAGGGCTACTTCAGAATACACCGTAATTATTTTATTCGTTATGATATGTTTTCGTCTCAGCGTTAAACGCTGGGACGAAAACATATCTATAAGTTTTTTCTTCTGTGTTATAAATTGTAAGACATTATTATATTCAAAAGGCAATAAACAAAAAGCATTTAATATTATTGAATAAAAATAAAAACCAGTGCGTTTTTAAAAGAGCTAAATGCTGTACCAACTTGTAACCTCTCGTGAAATATTTTTTCCATTCATAAATAAAAAGGCCGCGTTGTATAATTCTCAGTTTTATTTATATTCATTTTAAAATAAAATAACCGTAATGAAATCAAGAAAGACGTCGTTATGAAAACAAATAACGGGAAGGGAAATATAAATATGATGCGTTTAAAAACTCGCTTAACATAATGATTAATAAATAATATTTAGCGACATACTCATATGTCTATATATGTCATGAACAGTTACGTTAGGTATATTTATTATATTAACATATATACATATAGTAATTGTGAGGGAGTCAATTCTGTACTTTAGAAATAAGTCATCGATGCATTAAGGGTATTTATATGAACAACTGAAGCCGGAATATTTTTTATATATTGTATTGTTTATCTGTTTTTTTTTGTAAACTACATTTATGTGGAATGTTTTAAAAAGTTTATCATATTTAGTAGTAAATAGAGCATAATTTATTTCAAATGTCGGTAATATAGAATAACCCATCCTAGACCCGCTTCTAGTCTGTAAGGAATATCACCATAGCAACTTAAGTACAACCAGTACTGAATGTACAGAACTAGCGACCCGCCCGCGGTTTCACCCGCTTTTATTACACTATTTTATATAATACTCACTCAGCTTCACGCTGTATCCCGCACACGGCAGGGTAGGCAGGTTCAATATTTTATTTCCTCGAGTGGGGGTCGAACCCACAATTTGTCGGTAACAGTCATATACTTGTTCCGCTGCTGTTTATAAAATATGTTTTTAATATCTTGAAATATTGAAATATTAGAAAGGGAACAGATCAAGTAAGCCACAACACAGAGTGTGCTTGTAACCAGCCCAGACTTGTTGACAATCTGAATATATAAAAGAATATATTAAATGTTATGCAGACCAATTACCAAAGGAATGTGCGGTCCTTTGTCATCACAATCTGATATTATAAAAGTTGTTGCACGCAATTTATATAAAACATGAGACAAGCGTTCATGTTGACCCGCTTGAATGAAAGCTTTTGAAGTTTAATCATGACTTTACATTATATTTAATATTTAAAATATTTTTTTAATTTCTTAATCTATTTTAACTATGAAAATTTTAAGTTTACGCATCACTTAAGACAAATAAATTAGTAGCCTCACGTTATATTACGAATATAGCAGGGAGAGCAGAGGAACTTGGGACACTCGTGTTAAGACAAAACGTGTTGAATGGCAGAACTCAACACGCTTTGCCTCGTACGGAAGCATTTTTAAAGGATGCATTTTTTTGGATTACTGCTGTTTCCTTTTGTTTTTATATTAAAAAAGTAAGTAAGACTGGAATATTTTTATGGAATATATTCCACATTTAGTAGGATAGACAGATACATTGAAACTTAGTGTTAAAACACTCCATTCCCACTAAGACACCTTTGTTACCTTATACTAAATATTTATTTTCTTGTACATTAATATAAAAATCTATACAAATAAGTTTTAGTAACAGTATTAGTTTGCATATATCGAGGACGCGCGATTTTCTGCAACAGAGAGTAGAAAGCACTACCAATAAAAGAGGACGATTGAATCGCCTTTGACAGAACCGTAAAGGTTATTCTGATTTCGATTTCGGCGTTATACGTTTAAGTTATTGCTTGAAAAATGTAGGTAATAATGTATATTGTAGCGGACGAGCATTGAGTGTCTGATTTACTAAACTGACTAAAATATACAAGAAATGTCAACGAATTGTTTTGAAAATATTTTCCAAGAAGGATCATTTCACACATTTGAGGCGTTGTGTGGCGCAGGAGTGCAAACGTGTGACTACAAGCGCAACAGGTTGCGGGTCTGATCCCTTATGACTTAGTAGACAGAACACTTAGACGGTGTTTAAGAAGTTTAGTGTAGTTTAGTGTTTAGTGTAGTTTAGTGTTTAGTTAAGTTTTTCTAAAACTGCAAGCCTTTACAGATCAAGCCTTTATAATCCACTACGATTAACACAAATTAACAAGCGTAATTCATTCCAGACCGTGAGTACAATGAACACGGCGCCCTGCAATCTGTACCAAAGAGCGTGTACTGAATAAATTAGCTGCTGGTAAAATTACTGTTTTAATGAATAGCTTTATTGAATAGGCTAATGTAGAGATTTTTTTTGTATTTTTGGGTTATTTTAATCTATTTTTTTTTCGGTTTACCAACGTAACGCATATAAGAAAGAATCTGGGCTTACTGCGCACAATAATTATTGTCTCCCTGATCTAACTCTATATGGATCGTGAGAACTGCGATGTTAATCGTGCGTATGACTTACATCGTAGCTTCATTGTTTGAATATGAAGGTATTTAATATGTAACGTTTAAAGACTTTGTTTGGTTTTGAATGGAATCGGATTTTATGTGGCTTTAAACTGTTTTACGTAATCCTTAAAAACTGCGATTAAATAAGAATAAAAATACTTCTTTAGTTTCAAATTGCTTATACCAGTGTACGTCATAGAAACCTCACTAGGTTCTTAATAATTTAACATACTCTGTTTAACTTGTGCTGCGTTTTTGCGTGAATTTGGTTGGTGTGAACAGAGTAATACCACAAAATATAAATATATTTGATGGAAATTACTCAAAATTATTATTACACTTCATCGCTTTCATAAATATCTAAGAGTGTAAACTAAAACAACCTCTCTTTTTAGCTTTCTTCTTCTGCGTCCTACATAAACCTGTGAAGATCTTAGTGTAGACACTCCATGCCTCTTGACACATCTTAGTTCTACATTTTCTGCCGAATTTTGGGAGTATTCCGTGTAACGTGTTGGTAATTAACGTTACGTCACCAAAGAGAAGAAGTAAAAATATTCAATGTTTCGTTCTCTCGAGTGAAAGTCAAAAGTCTCGCGCATGTTTCTATAACTACAATATTCTCAAAAGATAAAAGTCAAGTGTACCCGTATATATGAAAATACATTTTAAAGACCAACCCAACATTTAAGTATGTTTATGGATAAAGTTTGTTCCGTATTTACGAGAGAACTTTATATCTATATTGAACGCTGGTTAAACCGTCCACCGGGAAATCTTGGATTCTTGAATCTAATGTCATAAACATATAAATATGTGAGAAAATACTGTCACACATTCAATATTTTTTAATAGGATTTGTTTTATAAAACATTAACAATCATTACCGAAATGTTAACTTCATGGATTTGCTTAAATATGTTTATGATATATTGCAACGTTTAACTCCGTCACTCAGTGGGTAATGTCTCGATCTTAATTTTCTATAAATAAATTATATTTCATATTAGAACTTTCAACGTCAATTCTTCTCTCTTCTTCTTAATCTACACTGAAAATGGCTTTATTATTACTACTAGTACTTTCTTCGGCACTGGGACTAAAATGTATAACCATGTTGACTGCAACGTGACCTTCATATTCCGCAGAATTATCTAATATTTTTAAACACACTTGGACGAAAATACAACAAACACCTTCTTTGAAAAAACCTATCTAGCTAGCTCTATATCTATGCTGTCTAACACAACAAATTGCTTTATTAACTCATTCATTCTCAGCTTTACGCTATACTTAGCACATGACAGGGTAGGCAGGGAACCTTGGAACCCAGTGTTGAGTGGTAGAATTCAACGCCACGTTTTCCTTGTTACCAGAGCGAAATAA
Organism: Eueides isabella; assembly: GCA_019049475.1. Lineage (NCBI taxonomy): Eukaryota > Metazoa > Arthropoda > Insecta > Lepidoptera > Nymphalidae > Eueides > Eueides isabella. The sequence goes on along the minus strand of CM032405.1, from coordinate 11,038,287 downwards.
TCAAATATTAAATATTAAATAATATATAATTTCTCGAATTCCTGGGGAATATCACGTTTACAGTTGCATGCCTATATTAAATTTACAGGCCTCTAAATTTAACACTTTCCTCACTTATCTTTGAAGGAAGAGATAATATTTCGCTATTACTTTGAATAGATTTCATTTCTTGTAGACAAGAGCGCTGGAGCTTCGCCAATAACCCGTCTGCCGCCGGCACATAGTACGGTATGAGCAACGACTGACATAAATCGCCGTTATTGAATTGTGATCGACTGTATTTTACATTTTGAATTCGTGTTTGATTTCTTTTCATGGATTGCGTGGTTGGGATGTAGAAATAATTGCCGGTAGAGCATCTGTCACAGATATTATTTATACAGGGGTGGACCAACAGAGAGTTAATCTTTGAAATAGCTATAAAGATAAAACTAACTGTTTTTGTAAACAAAAAATTATTCTGTAAGTAAGAACTCATCTTAGGGTTTTATTTTTTAAATATGACATCTTGTAAATGTGAACCATTATTATTCTTACACTTCTGTAACTGGGACTGGAAATTTTCAATTACTGCCAGACAAGTGCTCGTGGAAATGTTCTGCATCTCCACCAGAACACCCCAGGTTGACACCAGCTTCTTTGATGGTAACCAGAGAAGTCCTTTTACGCTGGTTCAAAAAAGCTCTGTATCATTGCAACGTATCGCTCTGTGTTAACTGTGAGTGGACGACTTCTCTAATCTTCGTAAAAATAAGAACCAATAAATACTCTACCTGATAATGCTGCCGATACGGTGACTTTTTGCGAGTTTAATAATTTTTCGTGTTTTAATTTTGGGTTGGTGTCACTCCAATACCTACAATTTTGTCGATTAAAAAAGGATACCTTCAATTGTTTCAAGCTTTCGCTCTTTCACGTATTATTGAAAATGGAGTGTACTGACAGTAGCTTTTCTTTGTCTACTCTGCCATATGTTTACGTGGGATACAGTATGAAACAAATAAGAACACAATAATGTCTTTGATTTTCGCTATTGTTACACATTTTAAATAATCCACTTTTAAATGGATTAAGCGCGTATATTGATTGGTATGCATTTTTTGGAAACCTAACGTTTTGAACACTTTACAGTAGTCCATGGTCACGGGTAGACTGAGTTAGCATTTGTCTGTCATTTGATATAATTATATAATTATTAAATTATTATATCAAACTACCGCTAACGATTCCTTAATTACCTCGCGTACTGCCCTCGATTCTTGCAGAATGAGCTAATTGTATCCGGTCCTCTAGTGTAGTGTGCTCGAGACTTTATTTTTTTTTAAATTGGGTTCCAGGTGGTGGAAAGTTCCTCTTCAGGTGAAGACTGCCCTTCATCAAAACAGGCTGCCAGTTCACCGCCAGCGTTGTCAGAAGACCAACAAGCCACTCACATTTGAGGGGCAACCGGCACTTTTACCATATGTGAAGGGTCTTACAGACAGGATCGGCAACATCTGAAGAAGAGCTATATTCAAGCAAGTAATAATAATTCTATTAGAACTATATTCAAGCCTTTTTTTTATGGAAAAGACGACAAACGAGCGTACGGGTCACCTGGTGGTAAGTGATCACCGTCGCCCACGGCCCCGTGTAACTCCAGAGGAGCTACAGGAGCGTTGCCGTCCTTTAAGGTGGATGTGCACCGGGGCCCGGCATTACCTAACGCGAAACGCAGTGGCCAAAGCCACTACTTAACGCCGGTTTTAATTGCCGGGGGTGGTAGCAATCCGGGCGAGTCTGCCCATGCGTGTTGCCATTACTGGCAACGTGACTCACCACACGCAAAACAAGCCTAACAAGAAAGTGAGCCAATTCTTGAGACCAGTGAAGAGTAATATTCCTTTGCAGTGTGCAGGTGTATACCAACTTGATTGTGACTGTGGCTTATCATATATAGGTCATAAAAAGAGAAGCATCGGTGTTGGGGTGAAGGAATACATCTCCGATGCCAAGAATGGGCATGTATCGAAGTCAGCTGTATGTGAGCGTACCAAATCCAAATCCAACCACTACAAGTGATCTAACAAATCCAACTACTACATCAGGTTTGATAAACCCCACATACTCGCTAGGGAGAATAGATATATCCCTAAAATGATCCGCGAGACTATTGAAATACAAAAACATCCTAATTACAATAGAGAAGATGGTTGGAAACTTTCCACCACCTGGGACTCACTCTTAAAAATCTCAAGCACACCACACTAGAGGACCAGATACAGTTAGCTCATTCTGCAAGAATCCAGGGCAGTATGCAAGGTAATTAAGAAATCGTTGGCGGTAGTTTCATGTAATAATTATATCAAATGACAGACAAATGCCACTTCAGTCTACCCGTGACCACGACTGCTGTAAAGTGATCGAGACGTCAGGTTTCCAAAAAATGCATACCAATCAATATATGCAATTAATCCGTTAACTTTAGCTTCTAAATCTGGATCCTCTTAAATATGAAAATAAAGATTTGACTTCATGAATAAATTTAGACAGATTTGGAATGAATAAATAAAAAAATATACACACAAACACAAACGTAAGATAAAAATCTCTTTACAACAAACCATTGAACAAAAGGTAAGATTTCATGTTTATACACACTTCTCAGCAATACAAAATAACATTTTGCGATAATTAACTAATTACTTTTTTAATTTTAAATATTTTAAACTCCAATAAATGCAGATTCGTCCTCTCTTAGTATTTCCTGAAATGTAATTAATTCCATAATAATAATGTAAATATTAGTACGTAGTAAGTAAATATTAGTATGTCACTTACATATGTATGTAAATACGTAATGCTTGCTGATAGCTCGCTTGCACGGTAACGTGCTTCGGTGTTCAGTATTATGGAAATGTGAAATATTTAAATATGTGAATAAAACATCCTTAGAGACAAGGAGTCGTTAGCTTGATCGGTATTTCCATTACATATAGAAAAGATCTTAAGCTTTTTAAGGCCTGTGTTGGCTGTAGTAACGATGCAAAGAACGCCGTAAAGCTCCGCCACGCAACACGCCTGGCGGTAAAGTCTCAAAATATCGGCGGAAGAAAGGGTAACTAATTGTTACCACTTGTAAATTTTCATTAACTGTTAATGGTGACTTGTGAATAAATAATTATAATATGGCTTTAAATATATTTATTTTATAGTATTCTTAAAGGAAATATCAATAAATATTTGTCACGACAGAATTTATGTAAGTTAATTATGATTCGTGTTATCCTATACAAGAACAGATTGAACTAATTTACACAATGGAGTAATCGTAAAATATTATTGTAAAACTTTTGATAGTGCACGTTATCTAATTCGAATGTGAAGTCTTTTTTGTAATTCACAATATTTTTTTATTATAAATAATGTTAAATAACAATTATTCTATCTTTATTTTGCCTTCACACCATATTCTACACAAAGCAGGATAGGCAGATGGTACTTGGGAGCTTAGCTTAAGTTAGTGTTAATACACTCCGTTCTATTCCCTATTTTTGGCCGAATTTGAGGTTATTATGTGTTACGAAGGAAAGTAAGCAAAGAAATGAAAAAAATATTCAAATGTTAAATTACATAACGACCGTAAAATAATTTCGAGGCCTGTTGTGGCGCAGCGGCACTAGCGTGTGGCTACAACCGAAAGGTTCTGGTTTCGATCCCCAGTCGAGGAAATGAAATATTTAATATTTTCAATTTAAATATTTAATGTTTCATTTCTTCACTCCGACAATAAGGCAACGCGCAGCGTTGAGTTCCGCCACTCAACACGCAATACGGAGTGTCTTAACACTAGGTTCCCGGGTTTCCTCTGCCTACCCTGACCTGAGTGACCAAATATGTCTCATTTGACTACAATAAACTAACGAATTTCGCAGTAATGTAAGACAGTGAAACTTCTGAGAATGCAACCAAATTTTTATGATAAATATATCTTTAACACTATGGAACCATTACTTATTGCATAAAAATCAGGTCATGTTAATACATCTCTATTCAGTCGTGATAACACGTCATTTCTTTAAACCTCTATTACTTAAGCAAACCAAAACCTAATATAAACCAAAGATCACACCGGTTAGACAAATTAAATTTGTTTTTAATTGAAGATAACTCCTTTTCCTTCATACATAGTTTCAATCAGAACTGAAGTCGTATTATATTTTACAGCTCAATCAGATAGATTACATACGATACTCTCTTACTAACACTGCAAGTAAGTTATGAGCTTGTAATAAAGCGTATTTTACTACGCTTAATTAAAATTTCCTTCCCCCACTGATGCAATAGTATGTTTATATGTCATTTTTATTTTCACCATCTAAGCTTCATAACCCAATAGGTCTCTATGACGCTGGAGTAAATCCTGATTTAGCATCGTGGCCTCCCATAATATAAAAAAATCTATGTAGGTGGAAGAGAACGTATGGTTTAGTTGGTTAGAACGCTTGGATGGTTTCCAAGTGGCAAGTTCAAACCCTGCTACGTTCAAATATTTATGTGTACATTTTTAAAAAATAGTATACCTTTAACCTGTTTATGAATTCTACAAAATAAAAAATGTTCTAATTTGTATTTGTTTAAAAATGAAAAATATTTTAACCACAACAAAATAAGTATATTTATTTGACATTTCTGTCTGTATGTGGCACCAATAGTTTATTGTTTTCTTGGATATGATTTATGATATGAATATTTTTATTTCAATACTTATGTTATAGCTTACGAGTACTCCACGTATTTCTTGTTCGAATGTTTCTTAATACTCCAGTAGTAGAAAATATATAGATATTTCTGCTACATATTAAATATGTGCTCTCATCGTTTATCTGCTAATTGGTAATTGATGATAATTTGTATCACAATATCATATAAGAATTATAAATAACATAGACAAGGCCTGACGTGACGCAAAGAAGACGCTGGGGCACGTGCATGATACTGTGAATGTGTCAGTGTGGGTTCGATCTTCTCACGTTCTCCTTTACCGCTCTGGTAACAAGGTAAAGCGCGGTGTTGAGTTTCGCCACTCAGCACGTTATACATGAAATTCGGCGGCAAGCGGGGAACAGAAGTGTGTAAATGTTCCCACCGCCTCTGCTATATGCGTGAAGCAATACGTAAGAAATATGTTAAGACTATGTACTCGTAAGTAATGATTCCATATTTACTGTACATCAAGTTAACAAAGATAAATAAGTACTATAAAGGAGAGAAAAAAGAAAATATAACGGTTTTTTAGATAAACGCTTTTGAACAAAGCAATAAAGGATTAAACTACCATTTACGGCTGCCGGTGAATTCTTTTGAGCTTTGTAAGGATATATTGTCCCAATCCTTCCGAATTTCGATCTCAAACATGTCTCATATTTCCATTGGGTTTGTTTTTAAAAGCTATAAAAATATTATATAGATATTTAAGTATGTATCATTTTATATATAGATAAATGTATGTGTGAATTAATTCATACTATATGTACTTATTTGTATGTATACGTTTTATGATATGTGTATACTTGATAGTGGTTTTTTTTTCTTTTTTGCTTTTTTGTTTGTTTATAATATTTGCACCGTGGTTTTCATTGCATTGGGTGGCTGGAAGAGATTTCTTTAAAAAAAACAATACATTAAAGCCCGTATCTTCTGATTATGTTGATTTAGAAGCTTTATTTTCTCTGAGGACTATGGGACCGTTGACCTAAGTTATCGTTTTAAATTTTATCAAACAGGCAGACGGACAACAAAGTGATCGTAGAAGAGATGCGTTTTTTATTCTTTTGAAGAACGGAATTCAAAAAGTAAATATGAAGTTAGATAAATATTAATATAATGAGATAAATATTAATATAGTGTAAGCGCTACGCCAGGTCATCTAGTAGAAACATATTACTTACATTAAAAAAAAATCGTGAATCAGATCGTGTACTTCAATCTATAAAGTTCATTGTAATTTGGTCTCTTTTGTAAAAAATGCCCTTTTTTAATATAAAAGTTCTAATAAAGGAAAGGAATTGTTACTTGAGAACGCTTGAGCAGACTCACAAAGAACTAAATCTTTGAAAACATCGGTCATTTATCGCTGAGCGCGCGACAGAATCGATTACACTGTCGCAATCTCGTGACGCGGTTTTAAAGTTTCCTTCCAGAAATAGTGATTATAAGATTTTTTATTTAAGTGCTTGAGAGGTGCACTTTAACATATTTTTTTTAATATTTCAGAAAAAAAAAACTACTTTGTGTGAGTAATGTGTACGAAATTTTAATTTCATTAAATAATTTAGCACCATTAACGTGACAATTACTAGATTTTTTTATTTTCATTTCCTCGCTCTGAACACGACGCAAAAGTGAGTGAGTTCTTTCTTTCTTTCGAGTTTGCCTGAAAAGAGCAAAACAATGCCTCCCGTAATCATTTACCAGGGGGTAACGGATGTGTCTCAACGGCAACGGAATAAATTAACAGTAGGTTCCTCCGCCTGCCTTGAAATAATTGACTTAATTTACAGCGTGAAACAAAACAAAGATATTTCAATATCGGAGTGTTCGGAATATAACACATTTGGTTTTTTTACTATTCAAAAGTAAATTATTTGCACTAAACCAATGTACTAATTTTGAGAGAGCAATATATATATTTAAATTTATTAACTTAATTTAGGCCTGTCGTGATGCAGGGGTACAAACACGAGAGTGCGACTGTAAACCCGACCAGAAGCGGATTCGATCAACACTCGAGAAATTAAAATGTTAAATATTTTTATGATATGGCTCTGGTAACAAGGCAAATCTTAACAACAGTTAAATTGAAACAAAAATTAACAAAATAGGTACGTATTTTACAATAAATGGACTTACAAACTCGATACACCGACAGTCGACAAGTAACTGCAACCTAAAACTTGTGAAAGTCTAACCGAAGCGTGTCGGACTAATAATGAAGACGTCAATAGTGACACTCGACTAAAGTCGGTAAGTGGACTGTTGGCGACTGATTTGTCCTTTTGTAAATAAACTTCAATAAGAAATAATTAAATTTTAACATAAAACCAAAAGTTTATGCAAAAGGACGTGATCTGTATCTCTGATGATCTGGAATATAGTCTTGATAGAGTTTCTGATTAAATTTTATCGTCTTTAAGACTGAACAACATTTTTAATCATCTTAAATGTTTTTTAACTTGTTTAATCGCGTATATTTAGTTACTTTACAGTATTCCCTGGTCGTGATTAGACCGCATACGTAATAAGTGCGCAAACTTAAGTTTTTAATTTCGATAAGTTGTACGTTGACCTGTTGGTATAAAATTGTTTTAAAAAATATATAATTTATATATTTTTAGAATACTATAATTTATCCAACTGCTATAAAATTTTTGGCACTTGTTTCATACGTTTTAAGTATAAATTACAATAATATAGAGAGGCCATGATACAGTCACCTCATACAGAACTACACGATCTGCCTCGGACATGGCACGATAGACAGAGTGAACCTGGAAACGGCGTACGATAGAAAATAGGGAATGGACTTAGATGAAGACTGTTCACATTAAGATATTTCCCTTCTTTCCGTGGTATATGAAACATAGCATTTTGACTGGCGGAAGTGGGAATTGAACTTACAACCTATCGCGTTTATAACCACACGCTTGTGCTTTTGCGCCACGACAGGCTTAACAAACCTATCATTACCTATCATACTATCAGTTTCACAGAATTTTAAGAAGCATCATTTTAAGATCGAAAACCAAGTGTTCTCGTGAAACGACGTGTGTAAATTGAAACTCGGTGTTGGGATGTACAATGTACAATACAATGTACAACGGCTAGTTTGATAGTTGAATGAACAGTTTCCATTCATCCTTACCACTGAAAATGCTTTTGAAAACGGCTCAGACATTTTATCCTAAACATCTCTTCCAGCCACATGTATTAACTCTTTTTCGTTGAAATCGTATGCTGGTATAAATTTATCTAAGGTTATATAAATATATGAGCAAATAATATAATAATGTTACCCTACTAAGACAGTGTTTGACATAGAATTTATTTTTTTTTGTTATAGTCATTTGAATATAAAGACTTTTTAAATATTACTCTTAGTTTCAATCATAATAATTTATCTCTTTTATAAAAACATATTATTGAGTGTTGCATAAAGTATGTTTTTTATTTTACTTTAATAAACATGCAACATCAACATATCTTCACGCTATATCCCTAGCGGGGTAGGCAGAGAGAACGGAGCGCCAAACGTTACGGTCTCGGCATATCTCTTTCGCCTCGTTCACTGTCATCAGCCTCTTTATACATACCCTTGTCCTCATGCTTTTTACGCGATTTTCCTTCAGTATCATCGATACTGTGTTATCGAAGGTCAAACGAAGTCTCCCCCTCCCTTTCTTACCACTCACTCTTCCTTCATAAATCTTTCTTACCATTCTTTTTTCACTCACTCGCTCGACGTGCCCAAACTACCGGAGCACGTTCTTCTTCATTCTCACTGTGACATCCAGGCTAGTACCTACCATTCTGTGTATCTCTTCATTGGGTATGCGATCAGCTAAATTGACCCCGCATATCCGACGAAAAGATCCAATCTCTACAGTATTCATCTTTCTTACATTCTTCTTCTGTGATACCCACGTTTCGCTGCCGTATAACAGTGTCGATACCAATACTACATTTACTTTAATAAATTCTATTTTATAGTAGAAAATATATTTTTTTACAATTACTTAACAAAAATAGATAAATTTTGTTTTGGGCTATATATACAATACCATATTATGTCGGCAAAGTGCGTGTAATTCTTAAGCTCTCTCTGTCTGATTTTCATCAGAACGTAGCTAAGAACCATTGCAATGAAGAAGACTTTTGTATAAAAAATCGCTCTTAAATCAGCTTATTCATTCAGTAGCTACGACGCCACAGAGAAACACACAAACAGATTTACAGACATACATTTCAAGCTTATAAAACCCCTTCATCTGTGTCGGGAGTTGAATAACGGCGGCGACAAGTGTTTGTCATGAAATATATATAGATTTAGTTTTCATGTTATTGTACGCAATTTATGAGACGGAAAATTGTTTATTTATGGACCATCGTTATCTTGAATTCAAGCCAAAATTACTATTGTATAATAATTACTCGAATATTATATTAAAATACTTTATAATAAATATATATTTAAAAAAATAATAATAAATTTTACTTCTATTTTTTAACGTGATATTTTATTTGAATCGATAAGCTTCGGCTCCACGCATGAAAAAGCATGTGAACCATGTCACGTTCTACCTCTCGTAAGCGTGCAAGCAAGAGCGTAGAATAAGTGATAGAGAAGTCATTTTCTTAGCATTATAAGTATGCATAAGTAGTATCAAACTAATACTCACTCAGCTTCACGCTGTATCCCGCATATGGCAGGGTACGCAGAAGGAACTTGGGAAACTAGTGTTAAGACACTCCGTTCTACATCCGTTCGCCACTTTCTGCCAAATTTGAGGCATTGCCTGTTGAGTGGCGGAACTCAACGCCGCGTTTTGACTTGTACCAGAGCGAAGAAATGAAAACATTAAATATTTAAATTGAAAATATTAATTTCATTTCATTTCCTTGTGTGGGGATTGAACCCACAACCTGTCGGTTACAGTCACACGGTTGTGCCTCAATCAAACTAATAATTTATCAAAAATAAGTTATCGAAAAAAATATTACAGACTGAACTTGTCTCTTCTTTGTATCTCAATTATAAAACAATATTTATTAAACTTAGTGACAATGATTTAATAAAATTCATAAAATGTTGCAATCTCCATCGATGTTGTTTATGACGTAATCACGTTAAACTATTGTCTGTAGAAGGACTTTACAAATGAGCAGTCTTGCTATATTATTACAAGGTATCAGCTTTCAGGAGCGGCAATAAGTTTTGATATTTGTTAAAATTTCATATATTATATGATATAAAAAAAATATATAAAAGCGATCGCCTTATCTTGTTCGGTTACTTTATTTTTGTAAACTGTAGTATATTAAAAGGAAACTTAAATATATTTAAATGCATTGTATGCAGTTTTAAGTACTTTTATTTGTTACGCAATAGTGAAATATTTAACAAAATTTATATTCAAACAAAGGCTGCGTGATACAATCGTTTATGTTTTCTCTCTCAACTTTAATAGAATGTACTCGTATGTGAGGCTTTTCATCGTAATTTGTTGTTTAAGCAATACTTTTATTCTTCTATGAAGCTATTATTTAAGTACCTATATAGTATTTTTTTATATAAAAGGCGTCGCGTCACAGGGGCAGTATCGTGTGATTGTAAATATGAAAGGATGTGGGTTCGATTCTACCTTGGGAGAGTGAATTATTTATTTTTTTCATTTCTCCGTTCTGGTAACGAGGCTAAGCGTGGCGTTGAGTTACGCTACTTAATACGTAATGTCTCAAAAATTCAGCGGAATGTTTGAAGCGGAACTGTTTTAATGAGAACGAAGTATTTTAACACTTTGTTCGCTAGTAGCCTCTGCTATTTGCGGAATACAGCGTGAAGCTGCAAAAATTGAAGCTCTCTCCCAAATATTTCATACAGCAACATACATATAAAAACTTTAAATACAATTGCAAATATAACTGAACGAAAAAAACTGATAAAACTCGTCTCACGCAGTGAACCGTAGACGAGCGAACACGTTGCAGACTGTCGCACAGTTGTTGTGAACTGTTTCTAATCTGTATTGTGAGTATTGTGTCTAGCGTCGATAGCTATGTATGGAAATACTTTTGTAATCGATATCTTTCCTATAGAATGCGATCAGGGAAATTTCGCTTGTATTTTTTATTATATTTTTTGTTGAATTTAACAAATAATCTTATGATAAATATTGATAAATTTATGATAACATTTACGTTTAATTCCGAAGGGAAGTTAAAAAATATTTGTAAATACATATTTATATACAAAACAGAAGAATAATATTTCAATTCATTTTGTTATATTTGATTTTTTTAATTAAAAATACATATTTAAATGGTAATAAGGCAAAGCGCGGCGTTGAGTTTCGCCACTCAACACGCTATGCCTCAAATTCGGCGGAAAGTGGGGAATGGAAGTGGAACGGAGTGTCATAACACTAGGTTTCACTTCCGTTCCCTCTGCCTACCCTGCCTAGTGCGGGATACAGCGTGAAGCTGGAAAAAAAAAATATTTTTTTTTTAAATGAAACACTTTTAAACGGATTAATCGCGTATATTGAATGGTAAACATTTTTGGGAAACCCGACGTTTCGAACACTTTACAGTAGTCCGTGGTCACGGGTAAACTGAGGTGGCATTTGTCTGTCAGTTGATATAATTATTATATCAAACTACCGCCAACGATTCCTTAATTGCCTCGCGTACTGCCCTGGATTCTTGCAGAATGAGCTAACTGTATCTGGTCCTCTAGTGTGGTGTGCTGGGGATTTTAAATTTTTAATAGTGGGTCCCAGGTGGTGGAAAGTTTCCAACCATCTTCTCTATTGAAATTAGGATGTTTTTGTATTTCAATAGCCTCGCGGATCATTCTAGGAATATATCTATTCTCCCTAGCGAGTATGTGGGGCTTATCAAACCTGATGTAATGGTTGGATTTGTTCGATGTATGCTCACACACAGCTGACTTTGATACATGCCCATTCTTGACATCGGAGATGTGTTCCTTCACCCTAACACCGATGCTTCTCTTTGTCTGACCTATATATGATAAGCCACAGTCACAATCAAGTTTGTATACACCTGCACACTGCAAAGGAATATTACTCTTCACTGGTCTTAAGAATTGGCTCACTTTCTTATTAGGCTTGAAAATAGTTTTAATAGAAGCTCTTCTTAAGATGTTGCCGATCCTGTCTGTAACACCCTTTACATATGGTAAAAGTGCTGGTTGCCTCTCAACTGTGGGTGGCTTGTTGGTCTTCTGACAATGCTGGCGGGGAACTGGCAGCTTGTTCTGATGAAGAGCAGTCTTCACCTGTCGAAGCTCGTCCCCTAGGTGTTCAGCATCGCAGAGGTGGTGGGCTCTCTGAAACAAAGATTTGCCAACGGTAGATAACTGTGTAGGGTGGTGGTGAGATTCACCATTGAGGTATCTATTGGTGTGTGTGGGTTTCCTATATACTGTGTGGCCTATTGTGCCATTAGAATTCTTTATGACTAAAACATCAAGGAAAGCTAAAGAATTATTTGCCTGTAATTCCATTGTAAACTGAATATTATTATTAATAGAATTAAGGTGGCTTAAGAATATATAAACACTGTCCGTAGGTAAAACTGTGAATGTGTCATCTACGTACCGCTTATATATCTTAGGTAGACATGGTGCAGAGCTAAGAGCCATCTCCTCGAAGTCCTCCATGTATATATCTGCTATTACCGGGGACACAGGCGAACCCATAGCTATGCCATCTATTTGTAAATAGAATTCTTGATTGAACACCAGATATCCAGATGTAAGGCAGTGTTCTAAAAGTTCAAGATATTCTGTAGGCATGTTATTCTCCTCTAGCTTCCGCTTGACAATCCTGATGCAGTCTTTAATAGGTATACTGGTGAACAGCGACTGGACATCAAAACAGACCATGGTTTCATTGCTAGCTAACTTAAGGTCTTTCAGTCCGCTAACAAAATGGTAAGAATCCCTGACATAAGATGTTGTGTGGCCACGCAGTGGAGAGAGTACTTTCGCGATGTGTTGAGCCAGTTTATACGTCGGTGTATCGATTTGGCTCACTATTGGACGAAAAGGTACATCTTTTTTGTGTATTTTTGGTAACCCATACAACTTTGGAGGTTTTACACAGCTAGGCACGAGAGATTTAATGTCGAGATCTAACGATTTTGCGTGTTTTTTAATTAAATCGGATGTCTTTTTTAATATTTTTGTTGTAGGGTCTTTGTCAACAATTTTATAAGTGTTTTGATCCGATAGTAATAATGACATTTTTTGTATGTACTCATCAGTGTCTAATATTACCGTCGCGTTACCTTTATCAGCTTTGGGAACTGTTATTTCATTGTTTTTCCGTAAATTATTAAGTGCCCGAGATTCATCACGAGAAAGATTAGGCTTAGGTGGTTTGCTACGGCGCAGTAAGGCGGATATATCTTGACGAAAAGCTTCTGAATCTTCCTTCAAAATCTGGTTTTTATATAAACAGTCCTCGACGTTAATAATTATTTCTTCGAAAGGTATTTTTCTAGGCGCCGGCGAAAAGTTAAAACCTTTACTTAATATCTCAATAGTCGAATTATCCAAACTTTGTTTTGACAGATTGACAACTGACGTTTGTGTTGCCTGTATAGAAGTTACGGTGTTGCCATTATTATTTTTCCGTTGAGATTTTAATTCGAGATTTTCGTACTTACGAATTTGTCTAGTTTTATATTGATTGTATTTATGTTGCGCGCGTTTATTAGTAAAATCTACACATTGATGGAAATCTGTCTTTGAGAAACACGTCCCGATATCATTGCTTAAGGCTTTTATTTGTTCGTCAAAGCGATTTAAATCATAACGGTGTTTTTTGATTAGTTGACATAATAATTTTTTACTAGCCTGATTGAGTATCTTTTTGCTAAATTTGATGTCACTTTTAGGCGCGATTTGTACACACACTGGTATAAGATTATTATCGCGGCACCTTTTTAAGAAATTTATTGATGTTAAATATCTTGCACGTTTAGTTTTTAAGTACTCTAATCGACGTATTTTATTCGCGTTTTCCAGTTCGTACTGGTTCACACAATAATGTCTTTGATTTTCGCGATTGTTATACATTTTAAATGAAACACTTTTAAACGGATTAATCGCGTATATTGAATGGTAAACGTTTTTGGGAAACCCGACGTTTCGAACACTTTACAGTAGTCCGTGGTCACGGGTAGACTGAGGTGGCATTTGTCTCTCAGTTGATAAAATTATTATATCAAACTACCGTCAACGATTCCTTAATTGCCTCGCGTACTGCCCTGGATTCTTGCAGCATGAGCTAATTGTATCTGGTCCTCTAGTGTGGTGTGCTTGAGACTATAATTTTTTTAGAGTGGGTCCCAGGTGGTGGAAAGTTTCCAACCATCTTCTCTATTGAAATTAGGATGTTTTTGTATTTCAATAGCCTCGCGGATCATTCTAGGGATATATCTATTCTCCCTAGCGAGTATGTGGGGTTTATCAAACCTGATGTAGTGGTTGGATTTGTTCGATGTATGCTCACACACAGCTGACTTTGATACATGCCCATTCTTGACATCGGAGATGTGTTCCTTCACCCTAACACCGATGCTTCTCTTTGTTTGACCTATATATGATAAGCGACAGTCACAATCAAGTTTGTATACACCTGCACACTGCAAAGGAATATTACTCTTCACTGGTCTCAAGAATTGGCTCACTTTCTTGTTAGGCTTGTTGGCTTCTTGAGACCAGTGAAGAGTAATATTCCTTTGCAGTGTGCAGGTGTATACAAACTTGATTGTGACTGTGGCTTATCATATATAGGTCAAACAAAGAGAAGCATCGGTGTTAGGGTGAAGGAACACATCTCCGATGTCAAGAATGGGCATGTATCAAAGTCAGCTGTGTGTGAGCATACATCGAACAAATCCAACCATTACATCAGGTTTGATAAACCCCACATACTCGCTAGGGAGAATAGATATATCCCTAGAATGATCCGCGAGGCTATTGAAATACAAAAACATCCTAATTTCAATAGAGAAGACGGTTGGAAGCTTTCTACCACTTGGGACCCACTATTAAAAAATTTAAAATCCCCAGCACACCACACTAGAGGACCAGATACAGTTAGCTCATTCTGCAAGAATCCAGGGCAGTACGCGAGGCAATTAAGGAATCGTTGGCGGTAGTTTGATATAATAATTATATCAACTGACAGACAAATGCCACTTCAGTCTACCCGTGACCACGGACTACTGTAAAGTGTTCGAAACGTCGGGTTTCCCAAAAATGTTTACCATTCAATATACGCGATTAATCCGTTTAAAAGTGTTTCATTTAAAATGTATAACAATCGCGAAAATCAAAGACATTATTATGTGAACCAGTACGGACTGGAAAACGCGAATAAAATACGTCGATTAGAGTATCTAAAAACTAAACGTGCAAGATATTTAACATCTATAAATTTCTTAAAAAGGTGCCGCGATAATAATCTTATACCAGTGTGTGTACAAATCGCGCCTAAAAGTGACATCAAATTTAGCAAAAAGATACTCAATCAGGCTAGTAAAAAATTATTATGTCAACTAATCAAAGAACACCGTTATGATTTAAATCGCTTTGACGAACAAATAAAAGCCTTAAGCAATGATATCGGGACGTGTTTCTCAAAGAAAGATTTCCATCAATGTGTAGATTTTACTAATAAACGCGCGCAACATAAATACAATCAATATAAAACTAGACAAATTCGTAAGTACGAAAATCTCGAATTAAAATCTCAACGGAAAAATAATAATGGCAACACCGTAACTTCTACACAGGCAACACAAACGTCAGTTGTCAATCTGTCAAAACAAAGTTTGGATAATTCAACTATTGAGATATTAAGTAAAGGTTTTAACTTTTCGCCGGCGCCTAGAAAAATACCTTTCGAAGAAATAATTACTAACGTCGAGGACTGTTTATATAAAAACCAGATTTTGAAGGAAGATTCAGAAGCTATTCGTCAAGATATATCCGCCTTACTGCGCCGTAGCAAACCACCTAAGGCTAATCTTTCTCGTGATGAATCTCGGGCACTTAATAATTTACGGAAAAACAATGAAATAACAGTTCTCAAAGCTGATAAAGGTAACGCGACGGTAATACTAGACACTGATGAGTACATACAAAAAATGTCATTATTACTATCGGATCAAAACACTTATAAAATTGTTGACAAAGACCCTACAACAAAAATATTAAAAAAGACATCCGATTTAATTAAAAAACACGCAAAATCGTTAGATCTCGACATTAAATTTCTCGTGCCTAGATGTGTAAAACCTCCAAAGTTGTATGGGTTACCAAAAATACACAAAAAAGATGTACCTTTTCGTCCAATAGTGAGCCAAATCGATACACCGACGTATAAACTGGCTCAACACGTCGCGAAAATACTCTCTCCACTGCGTGGCCACACAACATCTTATGTCAGGGATTCTTACCATTTTGTTAGCGGACTGAAAGACCTTAAGTTAGCTAGCAATGAAACCATGGTCAGTTTTGATGTCCAGTCGCTGTTCACCAGTATACCTATTAAAGACTGCATCAGGATTGTCAAGCGGAAGCTAGAGGAGAATAACATGCCTACAGAATATCTTGAACTTTTAGAACACTGCCTTACATCTGGATATCTGGTGTTCAATCAAGAATTCTATTTACAAATAGATGGCATTGCTATGGGTTCGCCTGTGTCCCCGGTAATAGCAGATATATACATGGAGGACTTCGAGGAGATGGCTCTTAGCTCTGCACCATGTCTACCTAGGATATATAAGCGGTACGTAGATGACACATTCACAATTTTACCTACGGACAGTGTTTATATATTCTTAAACCACCTTAATTCTATTAATAATAATATTCAGTTTACAATGGAATTACAGGCAAATAATTCTTTAGCTTTCCTTGATGTTTTAGTCATAAAGAATTCTAATGGCACAATAGGCTACACAGTATATAGGAAACCCACACACACCAATAGATACCTCAATGGTGAATCTCACCACCACCCTACACAGTTATCTACCGTTGGCAAATCTTTGTTTCAGAGAGCCCACCACCTCTGCGATGCTGAACACCTAGGGGACGAGCTTCGACAGGTGAAGACTGCTCTTCATCAGAACAAGCTGCCAGTTCCCCGCCAGCATTGTCAGAAGACCAACAAGCCACCCACAGTTGAGAGGCAACCAGCACTTTTACCATATGTAAAGGGTGTTACAGACAGGATCGGCAACATCTTAAGAAGAGCTTCTATTAAAACTATTTTCAAGCCTAACAAGAAAGTGAGCCAATTCTTGAGACCAGTGAAGAGTAATATTCCTTTGCAGTGTGCAGGTGTATACAAACTTGATTGTGACTGTGGCTTATCATATATAGGTCAAACAAAGAGAAGCATCGGTGTTAGGGTGAAGGAACACATCTCCGATGTCAAGAATGGGCATGTATCAAAGTCAGCTGTGTGTGAGCATACATCGAACAAATCCAACCATTACATCAGGTTTGATAAACCCCACATACTCGCTAGGGAGAATAGATATATCCCTAAAATGATCCGCGAGGCTATTGAAATACAAAAACATCCTAATTTCAATAGAGAAGATGGTTGGAAACTTTCCACCACCTGGGACCCACTATTAAAAAATTTAAAATCCCCAGCACACCACACTAGAGGACCAGATACAGTTAGCTCATTCTGCAAGAATTCAGGGCAGTACGCGAGGCAATTAAGGAATCGTTGGCGGTAGTTTGATATAATAATTATATCAACTGACAGACAAATGCCACCTCAGTCTACCCGTGACCACGGACTACTGTAAAGTGTTCGAAACGTCGGGTTTCCCAAAAATGTTTACCATTCAATATACGCGATTAATCCGTTTAAAAGTGTTTCATTTAAAATGTATAACAATCGCGAAAATCAAAGACATTATTA
The DNA here is from genome assembly GCA_019049475.1 of Eueides isabella. NCBI lineage: Eukaryota > Metazoa > Arthropoda > Insecta > Lepidoptera > Nymphalidae > Eueides > Eueides isabella. Next base: position 11,020,543 of record CM032405.1, on the reverse strand, counting down.
AAACCATTAAATATTTAAATTGAAAATTCGTTGTTTATTAATTATTTTAGCTTCACTCTGTAACCTGCACAAATGCAGAGGAACCTTGAGAACCTAGTGTTAAAACATTCAGTTTATATTAAGACGCTTCCGTCTCCCATTTACCACCGAATGATGAACTGCATGCTGAGTGGCGGAACTCAACGCGGCGCGTCTCCTCATAACCAAGAAGAGGAAATGAATATATTATATATGTCATTCTGTCGAGTGGGGATTGAACCCACAGCCTGTCAGGTACAGTCGCACGCTTGTGTGACTGCTCCATGAGGCCATGAAGCCTTGAGCGTTATAAAATGTGGTTATCTATTATCAATAATGAGTTTGGAGTTGTGTTTCATTTCCGTAATTAATTTCGTCTACACGATAGCGGCAGATCGTGTACTACAAATACAGGACTTACAACCTGTCGCATTTACAATCGCGTATTTTCCTGCACCACGACGATAATATTTATTTTTATTCACTTGTACTACGTTTTCCGTGACCCGGCAGTCTGACTGGTCTGATAGCGCACGGGCAGATGAATTTCATTAATGTAGGAAAAATGCATGGAACGGTCATCGCGTTACAAGTTGTTTGAGCTAAAGTTAAACGTATTTTAAATCACTTGAAAAATTGCCTCGAATTGCTTTTTCATTAAGCTCGTAGAGTCTATAAAACAGACTGACTGTTTTTAAACTACTATGAGATGTGAAATAACAATTTTTCATACTAAAATATGAATTATGACTCTTTATTAATTTGTTTCTTATTTTAAGACTATAACTAAAAATATCGTTTCATTAAAATGTTATATACTTTTAGAAAAGAAAAATAGAATAAAACGTATAAAAAATTGAACAATTTATTTCAAACCTAAAAAGAACACAAGGAACTTAGCGAGCTTTTACTGTGAATCAAATATTTACATGTTCACATTATTTATAAGTTAGGATCATACATTTGCAATAGACTGGAGCTAGTATTCTATTCCAAAGACGTGTAAAGGGTGGACGATGTGGACTACATTGTCCCATAAAAGAAGTACGGTCTCTAAGTTTTTTTTGGTAAATTCTAATACTTTTCTTAACATTAAAAAAATGTAATGTAACGTTCTATATACAAATTACTTTAAATTTGAATCGTAAGATATAACATTGTAAAGGTACTTATAATAAACAAAGCGGTCCGTGTCTATTTTAGGTTTCAAAAAATGTAATAAATGAGGATAGTACAGATAGAGGTAGGAAGTCCTTGTGATATTATCGGATTTAAATATAGATATGACTGTACTAAATTTAAATCTAGTTAACCATTTCTGAGATTAACCCGTACAAATACACAGACAAATCGATAAACTGACAAACACACAAACAAAAATCATTATTTTAGGTCATATAAGGAATGTAGAGTGCCCTTATTGGAGGTTATGTATTAAATATTCCATTTCCTTGAGCGGGTATCGAACCCACAAACAGCCACACTCATATTTTTCAAGCGGTAACTTAAATGTATAACGCGGAAATTGGAATCAGGATAACCTTTGCTTGCCGCTCCGACTTGCCGTGTGATTCCGGCTTAGAATAGGATCAGCCTGGTACTGATGGTGTCGTAAGAGGCGACTAAAGTGCGTGTGGTAGAGTCACGTTGCCAGTAATGGCAATACGCATGGGCAGACTCGACCGGATTATTACCACCCCCGGCATTTAAGACCGGCGTTAAGTAGTGGCTTTGGCCACTGCGTTTCGTATTAGGTAATGCCGGGCCCCGGTGCCCTTCCATCTTAAATGACGGCAACGCACGGGGCCGTGGGCGACGGTGATCACTTACCACCAGGTGACCCGTACGCTCGTTTGCCGTCTTTTCCATAAAAAAAAAAATAATAAAAAAAAATCAATCGTCCTATTTTATTAGCAGTGCTTCTTTGTTGTGGAGAATCCCTCGTCGTCGATATATGCAAACTATTCCTCTTACAAAACTTATTTTCCACTTGTATAAATTTTAATGCGAATGTGCAAGAAAAGAAATGTTAAGACAGTGGTATACTAAAAACTTCTAAATACGAGTATGCAGGTTTATAATGTTTCCATCTGACGCATGTTTGGCAAATCATTTCAATTTTATACTCCGCTTTGGATATATATTTGTTGAACTTATACATATATTTTCAAGTAAACATCGAATCTACGACTATCATGGATTCAAACAGACGTCTACCACCATAACTTACCACCAACCACGGTACAGTATCTTCAATAGAAGTGCTGAAATATTGCGCCACCACAGGCCACGTGCATGAGGCCTGTCGTGGCGCAGCGGCACAAGAGTGTGACTGTAACCGACAGGTTCTGGGTTCGATCCCCAGTCGAGGAAATGAAATATTTAATATTTTCAATTTAAATATTTAATGATTCATTTCTTCGCTCTGGTAATAAAGCAAAGCGCGGCGTTGAGTTCCGCCACTCAACACGCAATGCCTCAAATTCGGCGGAAAGTGGGGAACGGAAGTGGAACGGAGTGTCATAACATTAGGTTTCACTTCCGTTCCCTCTGCCTACCCTGCCTAGTGCGGGATACAGCGTGAAGCTGAGGTAATGGTAATAGTTATAGAGCCTGTATCCATGTATTGGCACAGGGGCACAAGCGCGTGACACACTGGCGTAACCACCACTCAAATTCAAATTCAAATTCAAATATTTTTATTCAAAACAAGAAGTTACAACTTCGTTTTTTGAACGTCAAACAATTTACCACCAGTTCAGAAAAGTTACTGCCTCAGACCTGAGAAGAACCAGCGAAAGAAACTCAGCGGGACATGTCCATTCTTTTTTTTATCAAATCTTTACATTATATAATTAAGTGACAATGATACACTTGAAACAGCATTTTATTCCCAAGGCGTGTTATCATTTACAAAATCGTCAATATGGTAATAACCTTCGATCAATTATTCACATATGAATAGTTGATTGAAGGTTTAACACACAAACGTCTTTTCACAACTTTTTTAAATTGTGAAACAGTAAATTCTCTGAAGTTCTCTGGGATCCTATTGTAAAAGCGTTCACCCTGTACCATAAACAAATTACGGACTCGATGCAATCGAGTTACAGACGCACTAAGTTTAAGCCTATTTCTAGTATTAATATTATGTACATCACTGATTTTAGTAAATTTATTAATATTTTTCTTGACATACATAACATTGTCGAAAATGTATTGAGATGCAACGGTCAATATATTAATATTTTTAATCATTTCCCTTAAAGAATCCTTAGGGCTTAAGTTATAGATTGCGCGAATAGCTCGCTTCTGCAAGACAAAGATTGACCTAATACCGGCTGCATTACCCCAAAGTAAGATGCCGTAAGACATAATACTGTGGAAGTAGCTAAAGTAAACAAGGCGAGCCGTTTCCTCATCAGTCAATAGTCTAATTTTTTTTACAGCGAAAGCTGCAGATCTCAGTCTATTCGCCAATCTAACTCAACACGCAATGCCTCAAATTCAGCGGAATGTGTGGATGAAACGAAATTAGCATTAGGTTTACAAATTCCGCCTGTCTACCCTGCATAGTGAAGCTAAGTAAGTATGTAATATTATTGTGTTATTCCACACTTAGGACAGAATTGGAAATGTTTAAATTTAAATTTAGTACGTAATATTTAATTATTTACCTTCATCGACCTCGGTGGGCAGTAGGGAACGGAAGTGACTCATCACTATACTCCAAGAATTTATCTTCGTTACCTGCTGCGTGCTAGATGCAGAGTACTACAGAGAAAAAACAACAAAAAAATGTTAATACTAAAAGTAACACAGTAATAAATTGAAGGTTGTAGTTCTCTAATAAATGACATCCAGTGCTTCCTTCAGGACAATGGAGCTAATAATCTTATTGTGCGAGTGGAGACGCGACAGGTCATGAGATCGATCTCTACCTGAGGAAATTAGTTATGGAATATTTTAAATTCATCCCTATTAGACAGCTTAGTAAGTACAAGAATAGAAATTATTCCCTTTATATTGTAATTAAATCTTTTCTTATAAAGATATGTTAGTGTACCTCCTTTTTTTGTACTGAAATAAACAGATTTATTAAGTCAACAAATATTGTTGAGTTAAAATTGTATCGCCTTAATAACGTAAAGATTAAACTTGTGAGTAATATTTTACCAAAAACGAAAGAATGTTATATCATTAAAGTATAAAGATGTAATATTATAGAAATGAAAGATGTATGTAATGTAAATATATTTTGATACTTTTTAAGGCATAATAAGCAACCTTTTCTTTGATATATATTATTTCCAACAGCATAGAGTGTATTAAAAACGTCTGGGTCTTCAACAGCAAGTGTAGGTGTATATTTAACATTAAAGGCTCTTTGTAAGATATTCGTATTAATACACTCCATTACGTAGAAACTTTACTATATTTACAAGTTAGTGTACTTCCAGCCCGAACCGGACTTACACTATTAGAATGATGTATTTGGTTTGATGCCTGGTACTTAACATCCAACTTGTCCTTTTTGTATCAAAAATATTACTGCTAATAGTTGACGTCTTCATGTAGGAATAAAGTGATTTCAACAAATCTTTTTATATGCCAACGTTCCTTGATCTAGCTGTCTGTCTGTCGTATAATTATTTTCATATATTAGTCAGGTAGTGGCGCAAGGACACAAGCGTGCGACTGTTGAAGCATCCAGTCGTGGATCACCAAAACTGGATAAAGTGCGGTAGCCGATATTACATATTAGACAACCAGTTGACACGTACCTAACGCGTTGCCATGGTAACGTGTATTTCAGTCTGTATAATAGTGTACGTTGACTTAAGAGTACTGTGTGCTATACAATTTTATTACAATTTATTGTTTATGGAGGGGCCATTAGAGGTCGGTATTGACGCAGTGTAAAAATGATAGATTGTAGGTTGACACTCGATGTATGGAAATATTGTGTATTTTCTTTTCCTTGCTCGTGTAACGAGGCAAAACACAGCGTTGAGTTCCGCCACCAATACCTCACACAATACCAATACACGCAATACCTCGCGAATTCGGCAGAAACGTGAAATAGTGAAAAAGTGGCTTAATGAAAACGGAGTGCTTTATCACTAGGATACTAGTTTTACTCCGGTTACCCTGATATATGTGGGTTTTTATGTAAATATTTTGCACTTCTTCACGATTAGTATTCTGCGCTTTTTCGAGATGTAAACTGCATAACATGTTAATTAACTAAACTTAGCTTAACGCGGTAGGCAAAGAGAACGGAGCGCCAAACGCTACGGATAAATAATTAATGTTTGTAACTTGAGTGGAAATCGAGCCCACAACCTGTCGTTCAAAGAGTTTCAATAAATATACTGTACAACATAATAGTAATAAATCAAAGTTTGAGTTTATTCGTGCTTATTGCAAAAAAATTAAACTGCGCCATCGCCTCTTTATCTACAGCACTTATCATTCAGAGCCTTTGTAAAATTTATTGGTTCTCAAATGACCGCTCTCGCGGTTGAGATTGCGCGGTCTATTATTGGACTACGAAGGATGTGGACATTATTTTTGTATCACACCCATACATAAGCAATGAGATACAAAATATACTCACATATAAGTTCCAAAATACCATATTTTATGAGTAGATATTTTTGTTGGACATTTTTAATAAAGAAAATTTAAGATGTATGATTTTTTTTAACATGTGTAAAGGGATATTAAACAAAAAATAGCATTGCGGGATTTAAGCTCTGTATTTTTTTGAAAACCGTCTCATCGCTTTGAGTAACGAAGACATAATATTATTTTAAAGACGTGTTGCAACCTATTAATTTATATTTGGAAGTCACTTATAGTTTACCCAGTGACGCGATTCAATGAAGATTTAAGTAAAGTTTTGTCAATAGTTTTCGTCCACAAATTTAAAACTCTCTCTCCAGTAAATATATAAAAAAATCTAATATGAAAGTAAACTTAATTCAAAAAGAACAATAGACGTAATGGCCAGTCATGGACAGTTCGTTAAATCGCTATCAATGGCCGATGTCCGTCTGAGAAAACTTCCCAACTAAAAGTTTCCTTGTCAGACCTATTTCAAATAATAGGTATTCTCTTTAAACCTTTTCTTTTGAATTGTCTACGAATTACAGCTTTTAGTGATTTTTTATATTGACAAAAGGACGTTTTGATGTATTATGTTCAGTACCAGTGTTCTTTGAATATATACACATACGGTAATAAGTACGATTATTATGATAACTAATTTAAAAATGTCAATCCACACTAAGGAAAGAAAAAATTTTTTTAGAAAACTTATAAAGCTTTTAACGTTGTGGAATTTGAACAGTATTTAAACCTACATCTCTTGGAATCCTTCTAAGCGCTTTGATCACTAGCCCATACGTTCTAATGAAGCCCAGCAAAATTCTTATAAGCTTGTTACAACTTATTTATGTTGTTGTATTTCTGTTGGGATTGTTTTGATAAATATTCGATACGCAATTATAATTCCTTAGAATCATAGTTTGTCAAGAGAGATTGATTTTTATTAAATAACTATCAACATGTCAATAGTTGACATATAATTGTTTTAACAAGCGTATAAGCTACGTTTAAATTTTTATATAGGTACTCATAGAACTGAACTGTTTCTAAAAATAATATATTAAAACACTCCTTTATATACAGATAAAAACTATTCAGAGCTAAAATTTGCCGAAAATTCAATAGGTAAGCACCAAAAATAATCTACAGGAAATCTTTTAGTTGGAAAGTTTTCTCAGACAGACATCGGCTATTAATAGAGTTTTAAAGGCCATGATGTGCCTTAAATTGTTCTTTGAGTTATATTTAGATTTATACATATTATAAAAACGTTTTCTTATATATTTACATATAGAGAAAGTATTGAATATGTGTGCACTACACGACGTGCAATGGTTAGTAAAATTTAAGTTACTTCAAAATAATAAAGAAGGCTCAATCTGGCACGACGGTAGTGAGTACGATTCCTACGTAAGTATAACTCTCTCGAGTTTGACCTTAAAATAGATGCCTGTTTCTGACAGCTTTTGTTTATTGCAATATTAATCAGCCATAAAAACGTAATTACAAATTATTTGAGTGTATAATATTAGATAGTTATCTGTCGTATTTATTTTTAATATAATTTCAAGGTTTAATTTCCTGTCATTCTTGACACGCCGAAAGAATCCCACGATGACCACGTTCATAGAATAATTAGCTCACTCTACTCACTCTACTTAGCTTCACGCTATATCCCACACAAGGCAGAGTAGGCAGAGGGAACTTAAGTAAGTGTTAAGACACTCCGTTCCACTTCCGTTTCCCATTTTCCGCCGAATTTTAGGCATTGCGCTCGCGTTCAACGCCGCGCTTTGTCTTGTAACAAAAGCGAAAAAATTAAAATATTAAATATTTTAATTGAAAATATTAAATATTTTATTTTCTCGAGTGAGGATCGAACCCACAACCTGTCGTTTACAGTCACAAACTTGTGCCGCTGCGCCACGACAGGCCTCTTAAACAAATATATTACAAAAATATTAAATAAAGGAACATTATAAAACCTTTTTCTGCCTTTAATATATTTATCATACTTGTCAAATAAAAATGTAATATTCGAAACAAGGTTCATTCCTCACTCGATAAAATTAAATATTTGATATTTTCAAGTAAAAGTTTGTTTATATTTATATTTAATGTTTTCATTTTATCGCTCCAATTAAACGGCAAATCACGGCGTTGACTTCCGTGACTCAACACGCAATGCCTCAAATTTGGCGGAAACTGAGGAACAGACGTGGAACGGAGTGTCTTAACACTAGGTTCCCAAGTTCCCTCTGCCTAGTCTACCGTGTGCAGGATACAGCTCGAAGCTGAGTGAGAGTAAGCGTATTTATTTTTACTTGTTATTGTGGGTTCAATTTGGTTCGGTTCAGTTCGAGAAAATGAAATATTAAGTATTTTCATTTTCCTCGCTCTGGTAACGTTGTGTTTACATCAACACATTTCTCTGTCATAAGGATATCACCACACTTTGAACCAGTTTTTGTATAATTTTTAGTTTTTTATGTTTTTTATTAATACCATTTCGGTATTTATAAGATTTCCTTATAATATTCGATTAAAATTAAATAAAAAACTAATAATAAAAATTAAAAAAAACACCGCTACATATATTTAAAATATTTATTTCATTTAAGTATTTCAAAAACACTTACGAGTATGTCGCAGCCATGATGACAATATTTTTGTGTTCTTTATTTCATAAATACGAGTAGGTAGATAAGTAAAGATATTATATAAAAATTAAAATTGCAATTGACCATATTAGATACGTATTTAAATAATTATGAAAAAAGGTTAGTATTCTAAGGGACAAAACGATGGGACTGACAATGTTGTGGAGTTGATCCCCGCTCGAGGAAATAAATTATTGAATATTTAAATTTTCTTATTATTTTTATGGCAAAGTGGTAAAGCGTGATGATAATTGCTCATCAAAATACAAACCAGAATTCGGCGGAAAGTGAAAATCGGAAGTTTTAATGAGAACGGAATGTCTTTATACTGGCTTACATGTTCCGGGATACAGCGTGAGGAGACAATAATACTAAATTTAAAATGATTCCGGTTATTAAATTACTTAAGTCCATAAACAATCTATATATACGTATTTCTTTGCAAGATTCATGCAGCGCAAATCCGCCTGTAGGACAGAGATACTTACGAGTATACATAATTCACAGAGCATTACAATATTTATTGTCTTTTTCCTATCGTTGTACAACAAAATTGGTAATAATTCCAATTTATATTTCTCTAACATTTAAAAGTATTTTTAGCCTCCGATGCAAAAAGAGATTTGTTACATATAAGTTTGAACTATTTGTCTGTCTGTAGCCCCGTAGCTCCTGAACGAATGAACCGGTTTGTTGAAAGTTTTTTTAATCTTGTTTATCGCAATGGTTTTTAGGTGGCAGAGTTATTAGATTAAGATATAAGCAATATGCCATTATGACGTATTTGGGTAAAATTCTATTTTTTATTTGATTTCAAATATTTTTTCTTAAAAATAGAAATAGAACAGTGTTTCACTTCTTTACTGCTTTATTACAAAACACAATATTTTATATGCTATTCTATAATAAGTATAGTAACAGACTTAAAAAATAATAAAATTAGCACATCAGGACTTGATTTTTACAAACTGTCCAACTGCTCCAGCCATTCAAACTGATCTAGCCTATCGAGCTATTTCTAAATGAAAGAAGATGATTTTTACATGTTTCTTTTCCACATAAATTTTCTAGGAGTGGTCGTTTGACAAGAGAGAGAGAGAGAGTAATTCTAATACTATGTAAAGTGATATTTCGTATTACGAAAAGAAAGATATTAATAAAACATATACACAATCGAACGTAGCAGGTCTCGAACACTCACCTCATGTATAACTTCTAAGCACACACTCTGGTGTCATCGAAGCACAATATTCTATCTTATAACACATGACTTGAAAGGTCATTTACATACAATGGACAAATAACAATGATTTTGTCGTATTTTATAATTATGGAATAGCAAAATCATTATCAATACTTGCAGTGAAGCCAAGAAGAGGACATTACACCGGCGTTGGCCGATTCTATTAATAGAATCGGCCAACGCCGGTGCATCGTCGCCATCATCGCCGCTATATCGTCAGGTCAAGTTTAATTTCGTCCTTTAAAGGACGAAATTAAACTTGACCTGACGATATAGCCCGCTACTTCTTGGTTAGTTCAAAGTAAACGATAAGTTTTTATCGATAAATAAATGTTCAACAAATATGTTACACATTATGTTGTTGTGTTAGAGTTACTTCTTCCGGTTATATTCAACCCTGAAATTGGCTGAAGTTAATAAAAATATTTATCTTTATACATTTTCAGCTTTTATAAGAATTTATTTTCTTATTGTCATTTCATAGTCTCTTAAGATTCATAATATACGTATGGATAGTGAAATATATAATATTACTATTTTTTATTTTGGTAAGTATAGGGAACCTGCTAACCTAAGGTTAAGACTTTCCGTAGAAATTACGATGCTTTTGTTATTCCCTATATTAAGACAAATTTTAAACATTTTAAGTTTCAATCAAATTTAAACATTTTAAGGTTCTTTTTTAATGAAACTTATCCTAAAATATTACTTTTATACAAATATTGTTCTTAATTTTACGACTAACTATTAACTTTAGATTTCTTTATAAATATTCCACAATGAATAGACTTACAAGCACAGGGATATATTCGTCGTAGATTATTTGTTTAAAAGTCTTTCAACTGAGTTCAGCAAGACTGGCTAAGATTTTTACATATTTTAAATAAAATTCTTATACCAGGTTAATTGTGCACCGTAATTCGACATTCCGAATATATCATTTAACCATCGGTAGGTGACTTCGACACGTGGGTGTGAGTGGGGCTCTAGTATACAGCTTCTGTCCCTGCGCCACGATCCTCATTTAAAAACTGACTGTACCATTTTGATTTTTATTTACAGACGAAGTAAATACATGACACGAAGTACATAAAAAGAGCCTTTTATTTATTTAACATAGGACACCAACAGTTTTAGTCAAACGACTTGAGTAAATTGAAACTCGAGCTTGGGATGGACAACGGCTAGTTTGATAGCGGAACAACAGTTTCCATTAGTCCTTACCATCGTAAAATGCTTCTGACATCGGATTTTACATTTTATCCTGAAAATCTTTTCGAACTACATGCTCTTTTTATTAGATTCTTTTATCGGCGTAAGATTTTTCTAAGCATTTATAAATATATAACTGTATATCATTCCATATTAATATTGCTTTACTTGTCAAAAAACTTCAAAAGTATTTTACAAATAATCTTTTGACCAAATATTCGTTCTTTTGTTGCCATTATAAAATTAATATTTTTATACATAAATTTAACATTTATTTATTAATTTTAAAACAGTCTCAAATAATTAGAAATAATATTAAAACAATTTAGAATTACACTTACACTTACACTAAGAATATTCTAGCTTTACAGACATCTAATTTTATTATATTAACCTTCCAGTACCGGCGAGGAATAGTGTAACATATGTATATAAGTACCCGCGCACAGTGTACAGGACCGAGAGTGCTAAAGCCGTTTAGATAGATTTTTCAGTAAAATGTCACTACTAAATTTTAATTGGTTATTGATGAAAATGTGTAAAAACATATCAAACAAAACTTTGTTGTATGTAAAATACATCACAACCCTGGAAAGTAAGACAAAAAACTTAGCAGCTACGACAACTTCATTAAAATATACTTTTTTATCTAAAACTAAAAAAAATAAGTTTCTAGACAACAATTTTAGAAGTAAGAAAAAAAATAATTCAAACGCCTTTATATAAATTAACATGACATTCAGGACATATCATTGTAGCGTGCTCAATACACAAAAAATACAATTAAAACAATTGTGCCGTTAGTTTTATATTTCGTCTTGAATCATTGTATCATAATGCATACTGCATTCTAGTAGGACATTTGGTGAAGAACCAGTAGTCATGAATAAATCTTTGACATCCAAACAATTCACATCAGCAAAAACTATCATTGGTTGATGTGTAACCTCTATCAAATATGAGTTTAGTAAAGAAGACTAATTCAAAATAGCGCCTGGTTTCTTTATATAATTAGCTTCACCTTTTCACTGTCACTGTTTCCTTCTTGCCCTTAAATATGATCCTGGAAGTCGCGATCATGTTCGTGGTTCAAATAAGAATCATACTCTAGAATGTTTTTAATGCGTTCCTCTTCGAATTACGAGTGAAAGTTACAAAACCAACGCAAAATAAGCCCCAAGCGCCATTTACTCGAATTGTGGTTAATTATACTTATCAATGATCACTTTGGAGTTGTTTAACATTTTCATATTTTATGTTCATGCTATAGCTGCAGGGTTCATATATTAATACTATCGATACAGTTTATAAGATAACCATTGTACCACTTGCTCTTTTACGGATACTTGTAATTTATTAAGTTAATTTATTCTAAGAACATGATTATTCTCTTCACTTTTTTTGTTTTTTACTACCTTCACGCTGTATCCCGTACACAACAGGCTAAGTAGAGGCATACTGGGAGTTCAGTTTAAAGGCCCTTTTTTCCTCAGTTTCAGTCAAATAGAGACATATCGTGTTGGCACGCATTGCCTGGCCTCGCCTAATTTACAAGTGGAGATCGAACCAATAACCTGACGCCTGTAAACATACAGTCGCACGGTTGTGCCGTTACAATAGATTCTTTTCCTTTGCTTGTTGTGTAATTCTTTTGAAACCTTGACACTGGAGAAAAGTAGTTTAGTATTTATTATTTATTTTTAAAAATGTGGAAATCTTTAAATATTAATAGGTATATATTTAAATATAATGTTTTATTTACTATCCACCTGCGTGTGCGAGTGCTGTGTGTGTGCTCCGCCAGCTTGAATGTAATATAAAATAGTAATTTATTTAGTAAGCAAGTACGTTCTGTTTTCATGTTCACAGCTCGCATTTATATTGATAGAAATGTGAGCAGCAGGTTTACACTACTTGTCATTATTTGTAAAAGAATTTCAAATGTTTGAATTTACTTAAGTAATATTTAAATACTTTTTTTAGCTTCCAGATGTATCTAGCACATAGCAGGTATGCAGAGGAAACATGGGAACCTTGTGTTGCTAGTATTACCTTTACATAACATTACAATAAAAAAATAGTTTGTGAAACATTGTTTCAAAATTTACCATACATTAATATAAAGCTGCTAGTTATATGAGACAAGAATTGCAGGATTAATACGCTCGCTTGCACCGGGCCGCGCCGTGTTCGGATTGTCATAATTCAATTTAATAGCTCAAATTAGTAGCAACATTATTAGAAATTACTGTAATTTACAGTTTGATTCTGTACTGTATCAGTTAATGTTAGGATAAATGTTTAACAAATATTGTTAGAAATATTTACAGTAAAATATTTTTACAAGAATTTAGTGTTTAGAATTAGAAAGTCTATGCTGTTGTTTTCTGTATATAAACGATGAAATAACACGTTTTGGGCATAAAATGTTCGCTTCAGGCTGTTTCAAATGTATCACTATCATTTATAATAATATGATGTTAAAGTCTATTAAAAAAAGATATTTCTCGCTGAGATTCTTGCGCCGGTTCTTCTCACGTCTGACGCAGTAATTATAATGAACCAGTGGTAAATTGTTTGGAGTCTTAAAAACGACGCTTGTGACTTCTTATTTTGAATAAAAATATTTGAATTTGCGATACATTTTTCGATAAGTAGCTATCCGCTCGCGGTTTTGCCCGCTTGAACTACTCAATAACTAAATAGAGACAGTTATTATCAAGAATGAGAAACAACAGCTATACTATATTAAAAAATATTTTTTACCCAATATAGGTATACAATAGGTAAAATTTTCAGTTCAGTTTTTAATGTATCTGTTTCGGTTAGTTTGAAAAAAAAATGTCGGATGCAGTGCATTTACATATTCCAGATTATTTTAAAAGTGTTTTATATTGAAATATTTAGAGTTGTTGCTGGGATTAACACTTTAGCTTTATTTCGTAGTAGTTGACCTGCACAGGACATTGGTAGAACTATTAAGTTTTTACTTTTAATAAAATATTTATACATTGAAAACTAACATTTTAGTTAAATGAATAATAAAAATGTTTCAATTTTGTCAAATGTAGTATTCCAATTTGACGTATCTTTTTAATTATTAAACCGATTATTAAAAAGCCTAATAAAACAAACACTTGATGTTGAAGAAACGTTGACAAAACAATAGTAAAAACTGCACTGCAAGTGCTACATATATTCGTAAATCTGGTTAGCCGTTTCCGAGATTAACGTTTACAAACGCACAAAGGAACAAATAAAAATTTTAAAAAAATATATTTTGGGACCTATTACATTAATATTTACGAAAGAAAGTGCTAAAGTTAATTCAATTTAAAAATATTTTCTTAGATGTATTTTTCTTTTAATTACTTCTTTAACCAATACGTTATAATTAAATTAAATAAATAATCTTTTAAAACTTGTAATTTTATAGCAAATATAGGTACTTCTACTCTTACTCTTCGTAATAGATAATAAAAAAATCAAAAGATATAATTAAAAGATAATTTAAAAGCAGCAAACGTTTTCAAAGTTACTAAATAAGACAAAATAGTTTGGACTCTAAAGCATACAAAAAGAGCTTTAAAAGGATCACCCTTTCATAACGAACAGTTGCAAAGCGAGCTCCCGGCGTCAGTCACAATACAAAATGTTGCAATTCTTATACTCATATTGTAATTTCCAATGGTCTACTTGAATGGTTCAAAATGGCTTTTGGAAATAAAACAACAATGAACAAAAAACGGCTATTTGATATTGTGATATCTTGAAAATTTTGAAAAATGGAAATAGAACAAACAATAGACTAGTTATCGTGAATTCAAATAAAACTAAACGCCGCATTTTGTCTTATAATATGAGAATAAAAAATATATATAAAAAAAGACCGCTTGTAGTACAATCGCGCTGAGATCAATTAGATAATATTTATTTTCATTTGTTTGTGCTACGTTTGTTGTAATCTGGGACCTGACAGTGCGGGGACAGAAGAATTTCATTAATATGGAAAAAATACCGAGAACGGTCGCCACGCTAAAAGCTGTGTGAGCGGAAGCTAAACGAATTTTAAATCACTTAAAAAACTGCCCCGAATAGAATGTTCATTAAGCTAGTAGTGAGCTTGATTCCCACAATAACTGCTACGGGGTTTTACTGTCATTTACAGTCGAGTGTGTGCTCCTGTACCACGACGGCCTCAAATATTCCTTATAACAGCCGTGTGATTCCGGCTTAGAATAGGATCACCCTGGTACTGACGATGTCGTAAGGGGCTACTAAAGTACGTGTGGGAGTGTCACGTTGCAAGCAATGGTAACACCCCCGGCATTTAAAACCGGTGTTAAGTAGTGCTTTAGGTCACTGCGTTTCGTATTGGGTCGGGGCTTCGGAGCCTATCCACCTTAAAGGCCAGCAACGCTCCTATGGCTCCTTGAGTGTTATACGGGGCCGTGGGCGACGGTGATCACTTACCATCAGGTGATCCGTACACTCGTTTGCCGTGTCTTGTCCAACAAAAAATAACACTTCTTATTTCTACTTACGAGTAGTTACTAAAATCAATAATGAAACATATATTGAAGCCTGTCGTGGCGCAGCGGCACAAGCGTGTGACTGTAAACGACAGGTTGTGGGTTCGATCCCTACTCGATGCAATGAAATATTTAACGTTTTCATTTCTTCGCTCTGGTAACAAGGCAAAGCGCAGCATTGAGCTCCGCTTCAAGAAACAATGCCTTAAATTCGACGGAAAGTGGGAAACGGAAGTGTAACGGAGTGTCTTAAGACTAGGTTCCCAAGTTCACCTCTCTGCCTACCCTGCCATGTGCGGGATACAGCTGAATACTGAAAGAGCGTGAGAAACATATACTAACTTTTCATTCAACGTAACACGGAACGAATAAAACTATCCATCATCAAATCAAACACTTTACCAATATTTCATTTGTAAATATAACACTTCGTAACTCCATATTACTTACGCAGTTTTGTTACACGAACTAGAACATATTGAGATCGTGGTAGCGTCAGCAGTCACATGCATAATTGATGATATCCAATTGACTAAAGAAATGTTTTGCAAGATGCAAGGAACGTTTGGTACGTACACGAAAGACTCTCAAATATGGTCTATAAAGTTATACTGTTTGTTACTAAATTAGTCAATTTATTTTTCAACATTTGGAATAAAATAATTTATTTATTGATTTTGGTTGGTTGGTACCAAAGAAAACTAAACAATAAACTTGAGGCCTGTTGTAGCGTAGGGTCACAAGCTTGTGGCTATATAAGCGACAGGTTTGGGTTCGATCCCCACGTGGGGAAATGAATTATTGAATATATTCATTTCTTCGCTCTGTTTACGAACAAAGCACAACTAATTACGTTTGCGACAGACGAAGGACTTAAAAAAAACCGAAATGCTTTTAAAATTAAACTTTAATTATATTTAACTTAAAACAAATTAACCCTACGAACGATGATTCCACCTCGATGTGGGAATATGGAATGACCGTTCTTACAAAAAAATATCATTCTATAATTCTCGTGGGAATATAATAATTTGCTATATCGACAAATTCACTTTATAAAATAACAAGTAGCAGAAAGTAAACGTAGGCAGTTTCCATACTGTAGTTCTATGTAACTCCTCCCCCCTTAGAAAGGCGACTATTTTAGTACGTTTAGTGAAAATGTTGCCGGCATGCTCTCCGGGTTTCCAGCTGTTTGCAGGATCTCGAGCTGCTGCTCCTTTTCCACGTTGTTCTTACATTTCCATAGGTTACGTCGAATTGCTACGATGACACCGAGTGCGGCTGCACCTAATAGTATAGTGTAGACCGGTATTGTAGTGTGGTACAGGGCGTCTCTTTGCACTTCGTCGATATGTACAGGAGTCTGGATTATAAGTTGGTCCTGGATACCATGTAGTCCTTGAAGATCGATAGATTTTAAATGGATGTGAGTCGCTTTAGTGGACTGCTTTACGGCGTTATAGGGTATTTTCATTAATTTTAGGGGTTGCCCCTTGATTTCATTATAATCGTTTGCTATTGTAAACTGTTCTGATTTCAAACGACATCCAGCAGGAATCGTAGCTAGATAACTTCCTTGTAGAGATGTGTAGTCTTTTTGGTTACAAATAAGCTGTACTTTCGTTTGTTGAGGAAAGGACAGAACGTAGTGCTGGTCATCGAGTTTCTCCATTGCTTCTTTAGTTAAGGTAACTGTGGTAAATTCACAGGTTTCCTGTATGACTTGGTTGGTAATCAGATCCTTAATGCAATCTGGTTTGGTGCGAATCTGATGATGAATTTCTTTCTCACAGAGATACCAATCTTTTACCTTCGGGCATTCAGCCTCTATGTACACATACGATACCTCGTCTGTTGCTAGGAAAGGGAAAGGTGGGATAAGAGCCTGGTCGTGATTGTTTGGTACTACTGATAATTTATAAAAATCATAAGTTTCTTTAGAAAAAATTGGAAATTTAAATATAAAAACTATTTGTTTATTCACAAAATATGAACCTGGCTTAATAATATTATAATATTCCCTAAGTTCTAAATCTAATATTTGATCTTCTGAATAAATCGATTTTATCTTTAAAATCATAGATTCTAGTACTTCAGCGTCTATCATAGAATGATGTGCGCTAGAAGCATGAATAAATGCTAAACTATTTTCTATTCTAAGTAATTCTAAAGATAAATCCTCTGTATTTTCACTAACTAATTCTAAAAGTTGGGCAAAATTTGCGTATTTTGTTGAGCTGTCATCAGTTATATCCTTATTCTGTAATAAAAATTCCAAGGTATTATTTAACATATTCTGGTTTTCTACTATCTGCCTAATAACGTTGCCATGTTTTAACATCCACTCCTTGCTCAGACTAATGTGACTATTAAATTCAGATGATAATTTAATTTGATTATTTTCTAATACTCTAATTGCCTCATTATATTTCAACGCATCCTCGTGATCTAGATTACCGGTCAAACTTTTTATTATAGAACCTAAACCGTTTACAAGACCTCTTTTTACTCGACTGGGCTCTAAAGAGTGTAATTGTTTTAAAATATTGCCAAGCTTGTTAGTGAGGTAGTTAATTTGAATTTCGTACAAACTATAGGTAATATTACTCATGCGATTTTTACAGTCAAGCAGTTGATTTTCTAGCGAATGAATGTTAGTCTCGATATAGTCTAATTTTACATATTGTATGAATGTATGATAATGCGTAGTCAATTTCATGGATCCAAGTTTGAATGGTAGTAGTCCTGGTCCGTTATTAAGGCTCTCAAGTTTTATCTCTTGAAGTTGAGTCATTGGGAGGGTCGTTACTAGGAGAATCCTGTAACAAATTGGCTGTTTTAGGAACTCGTTTTAATCGTGATTTTGCTATGGGGCCACGTTTTTTAGAAGTGTATATATGAATTGGTAAGTCAGCTAACACAGTGTCATGAGTGTATCGTGGTGCAATCTTTTGTCGACTAGCAAGCGGGTTTTTTATAAAAACTGATTGTTGGGGTGCGTATTCCTTTTCAGGTTCGCGATTTTTATTTCTTTTTTCTATTAATGCAATGCGATTTTCAAGTGAGGATGAATTAATAACGTCGTATACGTATTTCATTTTATCCCTATGACTTTGAGTGTATTGTTGCAAGAGTTGCTGTGTTATATCTATATCCGTACAGTCCCTAGGGTCAAAATGTCCAGTCAATAAGTCAAAAGGGCGACATCTTGTGAAGCTATGTATTGAGCTGTTGTACGCTATTATGGCATAGGGCACAAGGTTGATTATCGGTTCCTCTTTATATTTTAATTTGAGAAGTCTTAGGTGTTCTAAAAGGGTTGAATGAAATCGTTCTATGTTACCATTGTCATTAGGTGAATGAGCTAATATTCGGTGGTGATTAATTTTGTGAAGTCGGGTAAATTCCATAAATAATTGGTTAGTAAATTCGGTCCCATTGTCAGTTATAAGAGTCATAGGTATGCCATGGTGGGTACTGTATTGTAATAAAGCTTGTAATATACTTAAAGCTGTGCCGTCGCGAAGATGGTAAGCTTGACCGTATTTCGTGAAAACGTCAATGAAAGTTATATATTTTTCCGTTTGGACTGTGAACAAATCCATATGAACTATTTCGAATGGTTTAGTGGCAGGCGGAACGATATTGAATTTTGGTCTAAGCGGGTTTCTGTCATATTTAGCTTGACCGCACGTAGTACATTCATTAATAAATTTTGTTATTTGTTCTCGCATTTTCGGCCAGTAATATTTGTATGACAAGGCTGAATAACAGTCGTTAATGCCACGATGATTTGTTTTACCGTCGTGATAGTGTCGGATTATATCTTGTTGACGCAAGTATTCTTTAACATTTTCTAGTTCTTTTTTTGCTAAAACTAGATTATAGGAGGAACACTTAAATTTATCTTGCAGGATCGGTATAATTGAATACATAGCTAGAGGAGGGTTTATTAAGATAGCTGTTTTAATTTTAGGACTAATATATTCCTTAACGGCATTTATCACATCATTTTCTAAATTTGACTCAGACAATTGGATGCTAATACGCGTGTGAGTATCAAACGGTTTGGTAACTACGGGTCGTTTTTTAACGTCAGTCACGACATTGAAAAAAATTTGTCTATTAAATTTATTAAGTGGCTCGTCAGTTATCGGTATTTCTAAGATTGGGTTTTCTGAACTCGTATGAACTGTCTCCGTAGAGGAGCTAGCTGGGGCAAGAATAGTTTCTGATGGATTACCGAGTAAAGAGTTAAGCTCATCTATTTCTTCTATCAAAGATAATGCTTCTTTCGTGTGAACTTCGATACGGGAAAGAGCATCTGCGTTTGAATTTAGTTTACCCTTTTTATATATAACGGTGAAGTCGTATTCACTTAGTTTAAGTTTCCAGCGCGTAAGGCGGGAATTTGGTTCTTTAATATTCATTAACCACTGTAAAGGTTTGTGGTCCGTATAGATTTTGAATTTTCGTCCGAATAAATAAGGTCTAAAATACTTTGTTGCCCACACTATGGCTAAAAGTTCTTTTTCCGTAGTACTATAATTTAACTCGCTGTCATTTAAAGTTCTAGAAGCATAACAGATAGGCTTATCGGAGCCTATGGGTCCTTGAGAAAGAACCGCCCCTATGGCTACATTTGAAGCGTCAGTTGTTAAGACAAAATCTTTAGTAAAGTCTGGGTACTGTAGTATAGGGTCGTTTGTCAGTAGGGATTTACATTTTTTAAAACAATTAATATATTCAGAATCTAATATAATTTTACTTGATTTCTTTAGGCACTTAGTCATAGGTTTCGTAAGGCGAGCAAAGTCAGGGATGAATTTTCTATAATATCCTAAAAGTCCTAAAAATTGTTTTATTTCTTTACTAGTTCTAGGTAATGGGTAATTTTCAATAGCCCTGATCTTATCGGGGTTCGGTTTAATACCGTCTTTACTTATTATATGACCAAGATACGCAGTTTCCAGTTTTAAAAATTCCGATTTATCCATCTGAATTTTGAAATTTGATTCTCGTAATCTATTAAAAACCTTTTCGAGATTAACTATATGTTCCTGAAGTGACGTGCTAAATACGATAATGTCGTCTAGGTAAACTAAGCATATTTCGTTTTGAAGGCCGCGGAGTACATTATCCATTACTCGTTGGAAGGTTGAAGGGGAATTCTTTAAACCCATGGGCATACGAAGAAATTCAAAATGACCATGTTCAATATTAAACGCTGTTTTCGATATATCTTGGGGGTCCATCTCGACTTGATAAAACCCACTGGCTAAATCAAGGGTAGTAAAATATTGACATTTCCCTAATTTGTCAAGGACATCATTAATATTAGGGATAGGGTATTTATCGTCTAAAGTCTTCTCATTAAGTTTTCGAAAATCTACTACTAAACGCCACTTTTGTTTTCCGGAGGCATCTAGCTTTTTTGGCACTACCCAAATGGGCGAGCTCCAAGCGGACTCGGAAGGTCTTATAATTCCCTGATCTAACATTTTTTCTATTTGGGATTTTACTTCCTGTCTATGTACAAAGGGGTATCGATAGTTTTTGGAATGTACAGGTATCTCGTCGGTGGTTCGTATTCTATGTTTAATTTTGTTTGTGAAAGTTAACCGTTCACCCTCGATATAAAATACATCGGAGTACCGAGAACAAAGAGCTACGAGATTAGCTTTTTCCTCTGGGTTTAAGTGGTCTGTACGTAAGCGTGAAATGACATCTTGTGTGCGAGTCTCTTGTTGTTGAGTACTCGTGCACTCAGTATTAAATAAATCCGCGTGAGCCGGTCGATCGAGCGAGAATATAATGTCATTCGGTGTTGGGTTTTCGATTTCTAAATAACAACGATTATTTCTTACAGAGCTAATACATTCGTGAATAACGCAATTACATAGTATTTGCTCTCTAATAAAGGCGTCGCCTTCTGAAATATCGACAGGAACACGAATAATTTTAGAGGTATTAGCGGGGATAACGTCTTCGTATAGGTTAACATTACACGAGTTATACATTCGAATCGGGTTCGAAGCGTTTTTTGTGAGCAGTTCTCGTTTTTTTAAATCTATACGAGCTTCCCAATAACTTAATAAATCTAAACCAATTAGTCCGTCAAAGTATTCATGAAATCGATAAACGAATAATTTAATATTACTGACGTCATTAAACTCTGCAAAGCATGGCAATGTAATAGAATAATTGTTTCTGCTTGTCGCGTGTATGTTGGTTACTTCAAAAGGATCGAAATTTAACGCAAAGTGAGCGAAGTATTTCTTGACGGCCTCGGGACTAATAAAAGATTGGTTAGCACCGGTATCTATTAAAAATTTTAAAGGTGGATTTTCTATTTGTATATACGGAAGCTGTCTTTGTGTCTGAAGATTTAATTCTATTTTGGTTTTTGTAATTTCGAAACCTCGTGAAAATCCTGCTGTTCTTGCTCGGTTGCGGCTATTTGTATTTGAGAATCGAAAGAATTATTTTCAGAAGTTATATTTAAATTATTTAAATCATGAGAAAATTCAGGTGCAAAGTCAGTGTCGTAGTAATCTGTATAGAAATTGTACTCTGGTTCATAACAATAGTTGTAATAAGAGTCGTCATATGTCGCACATTCATTAACATTCATTTCCCGTGGTGTAAAATAATTCAATGGCGTGGGATTATTGTTATTCAAAGGTAAATTTTTTGGGATAAAGCGTTGGACTCCACTCATAGGCTGAGGACCTTGAGGTGGGTTATTTCGGGGTGGTAATCTAAAAATGTTACTACGAGGGTTATAATTTGGTGGTGGTGCAGCGAACATCCTTTGTGTGTTAGTAGGCATGCGTGGTTGGTTATACCCAGTCACCGGGAATTTAAAAGGTTGTGGTGAAGGTCCCGCAGGGCGCTGACTTAACGGAGCCGGCCAGTTAGGTGCAGTGATGTTATGAGGTTTTGCAGGGTTAAATACTACTGGATGTAATAAAGGACCTGGTTTAGGGGTTGTGTTAGTTTTAGGAGAGTCCCGTTGTTGCAAATACATAACGTTAAGTTCCTCCTGAACTAACTAAAGAGCTTTCTCAATACTATCCGGGCGCATGCATCGTATACGCGACCCTAACGGTTCTTTTAATCCGCGTACATATGCCTGCATAGTGACTTTTTTATAAAGCTCTCGTTTCGCTTGGACTGTGGTGGGTAAACTCTCATGCAAGGTCACGTATGTCATAATTGTACTAAATAAAGTTTGGCAATGGTTATAAAATTCTTGTGGTGTTTTATTGCCTTGAGTCGCTATGGAGAGGTCATTATACAAAGCGGTCTCATCACGTTGATCTGAGAAATTATTAATGAGGGTTGTTCGTATACCTAGCCAACTGTCTGGTATACCGTTTACGTTTATAGTGCACGCAGCTGTACCTGTTATTTTATTTAAAATTCCGTTTATCAAACAAAGATTGGAAAATTCACTACCAGGGTTACTGTTAAGGTATTGCGTAACCAATGAGTCACAAATTCTTATAAAACGCGTAAGGACATTAGGGTTTCCATCAAATTCCGGGACTAAGCGGAGGGCTTTAAAAATTTCGTCCGGGTTATATTGAGTCATTATTAAATGTTTTAATTGAACAATATCTAATTCTAAATTATCTAATTCTATATTACCTAATCCTACGATATTTCTATTACAATCGGCTAAATGTCTGCGGGCCTGGCGCGATTCAGGCTCCCGCGAACTAGAGGCTCTGGGATGATAAATCTTGAAGTTTAAGATTTAAAGGAGCAACACGAGAATAATTCAAGTGTACTTACAAATACAGCATTTCTGGTTCTCTCTGTGAATCGATTTTCGGATTCCTCCTCTGGTCTGCTGCAGGTCCCTAGATTCAGGATATCCGGAACGGTGCTTGATAGCCAACCCGGGTGACTCGCGACGCGATTATCGATTTGAGATATGGTCTTGAAATCTCCCGCGAATATCCTACCGACTGCGCCAATTACGTTTGCGACAGACGAAGGACTTAAAAAAAACCGAAATGCTTTTAAAATTAAACTTTAATTATATTTAACTTAAAACAAATTAACCCTACGAACGATGATTCCACCTCGATGTGGGAATATGGAATGACCGTTCTTACAAAAAAATATCATTCTATAATTCTCGTGGGAATATAATAATTTGCTATATCGACAAATTCACTTTATAAAATAACAAGTAGCAGAAAGTAAACGTAGGCAGTTTCCATACTGTAGTTCTATGTAACTAACTGTTAATCAACTCGCAATGTAAATGAAAGAAATTTGTTTTTTGTTATTGTATTGTATGGTTTTTAGCACTACAAAACGTAACTCTAACGTCTGACTCTAGTTTCCCAAACTTCCTTTGCCTCCTCTCCCTGCTATATACGGGATACATACTAACAATATTTTTATTTAAAATACTGTCTCTTTAATCATTATTTTTAATTATTATTAAATATCATTCTTAGAGTGGCGCAGGGGACTTAGTGTTTACCCACTCTATTCCCCTGACGTACACAGTTGAAGTAATAACACCTAGTAATTAGATAAAAATTAAAGTTTTTAGAAAGGTCACGCCTTTACCATCATTATTTAGATATGATATCGTGATACTGGTGGACCTTGACCCACGACTTTCATTGTTTAGAGCAAGTTTGATTATTGATTATATATACTCATATATCAAGCCATACCTTCCTATAGTGTCCATTTACTTTTTGAATGGACTTATATAAATTAAATATTTAGTTGCTGCCCGTAATTATGTTAAATTAAGCTTTAAAGTACTTTTTAGTATAATAATTATTAATTTAGTTCTAGAGTTACTTTAGTAAACATTTTCCAATATGCCACGCATATTTTGTAAATATACTCAGTTTTAGAAATTTACAAATTAAAATATTTCTTTGTGTACTATGTGGGCATTATTCTCTTAGAGACCAATATATACAGACTTCAAACATTACTGTAAAAAAAACCAGTCCTTAAGTAGACACCAGTGACTTTAAGCGTTTGTCTTTGTGACTTATTGATTGTCATCACAAATCAAGTTCTCACAGGGAATTGAGTACCCTTAAATTGGAACGGAAAATTATAGGCTATAAGTGGCATGCGTGGTAAAACCTGCACCACACCTAGTGAGAATTTCCACTTCAATAACATTTCTTTGCTATACTTTGATTTTAAGTCGGGTTCTGTTGCATAATTTTGACAGAGTCGTAATGCTCATTAGCATTTCCAAAACATGAATCTTCAGTGTTACTTTGTAAGCAGGGAGACCGCTAGCTGTTAATGAATTGAGAAACTCAACTGGGAAATTCATATCGCCACTTTCATCTACTACCTTATCAAAGGATGTAAATAATACTTCATCTCCAAGAAAATTTACTAAAACTTTTTTAATTCTTACATCAGCTTGATCAGTTTTAGCGGTCAAAATAGCGTGTAAACATAACCATTTCCTGAGTTGGTATGTCTCCAATTACTGAACTTTTTTTTTTAGTTTCACGCTGTATCCCGCACAAGGCAGGGTAGGGAACCCGTTCTCCACTTTCCGTTTTGCGTATTTGAGTGGCGGAACTCAACGCCGCGCTTTGCCTTTTTAACAGAGCGAAGAAATGAAACATTAAATATTTAAATTGAAAATATTAAATATTTCATTTCCTCGACTAGGGATCGAACCCAGAACCTGTCGGTTACAGTCACACGCTTGTGCCGCTGCGACACGACAGGCTTCAATTAATAAATGCTGTTATAAATAAATGCTGTTATATGTGGTATTAGTAAGTTCCATCTTGGAGCTGACCAGGTTGCCAATTTTTTCAGGAATCTGACCTTTCTCTTCTAAAAGGAGTAAATGTTAATAACAACTACAAAGCTGGACTATCATATTGATTTATAGTGTTAGTTTTTTCATCATCTCCATAAATACGAATATTTAAAAGAGGCATTGATATTATCAGCCCTGGTAGCTCGAATTAAAACTGGCGTAGTTTGTCTGAAATCACCTGAGAATAAAACTGTAATATTGCCCATGTTTGGTCTGTCATCTTAACGAATGCCCCACAACGTTCTATCAACGGCCTCTATGGGCTCATCCCATATGATAAGGCAGTTAACTAATTTGGTATTTTATTATTTCTTCTGGTTTAGCTGGACCAATATGATTCATCATCATTTCAGATTCATCAGGTCATGAAATTTTCCAGATCTTCAATTTTAATATGTCAACGCAAAATGCTCACTATGCACAATATTTTTTGTTAAAACAACATTTCAATATTTATTATAGTTTAGCTGGACTGTTACGGTTGTTCATCGAATGTTCCAGATCTTCAATTTTAATATCCTATTGTAAAATGCTTGTACACTTTGGACGCATTTAATTATTTTTTATAGTTTATATAACCCCTGCTGTTTTGCATCAAAAGTGCCAAATACCTATTTAAGCTACAGATGAATTACCTATAGCTATGTCCTATACTGAAAGGATAAAAGTAATATCTTTTATTTAAAAAAAAAACAAACACTAGGTTTAAAGAGAAATTGAATTTCAGACCAAGGAATTAAAGGAGATTAAATTAAAATCGTGGTTTGTTAGGAACAAAAGGAAGTGAATATCTAATCAATAAACGCTTTGAGAGTTCTTTGCTTTGACAGGATCTGTCTCTAATTAAGTCATTCTGTCTTAAAGAAATTGAATTTTATAGTTTCTTAAAGTGAAATAAACGCTTAGGATCATGAGATCCTAATTTTTCTGCTGAAATATGGATTTCAGCAGAAAAATTAGAACTCGTATAGCATCAATTTCTTTTTGACAGCATGAACTAAATTATAGGTTTGATATCTACAGATTTGTTTCCACAACATAAATATATAACATATAGTATAGCAGTGAACTGAAGTAAAAGATGTTACATAAGATATAAAAAAGCTGTTAAGTGCGAATACAAAGAGGTCTCCGTTTTCTGAAATACCTAAAAGTGTTCACTGTTTGGTTTTTTCTAATTCATATTGTAAGATCTCATTACGTGTCATATTTCGAAACCGTACGTTAACGGGAAATGCCTTAGAAATTTTGATTACGCTGCTTTATTCTCTAGGAAAAAGTCTCATTATATTATAAAATAAATTTAATTTGATTGTCATTGTTTTGCTTTTGATTTCGTTTTTTACGATGAAAATTAATTAATTACCTTCGGTTAAATACTGAAGTACGATAACTGTGAGAATATATCGAATTAATAAAGTAATAAAGTGTAAGTAGATAAAGTGTTTTAATACAAGATCATCTTTACTTTAATTACATTTAGATGAAGTTTTAAGCATTTTGTAGCCTTATAATTCTAGCTTTGTCAGCTGTAGGCCGGAGATTCAGGCATTGCATGCTGAATGAAGGAACTCAACGCCGCAATACGCCTTATAATCTAGTGGGAATCGAGTCCACAACAAGTCACTCGTGCCCCAGCGCCACAACAGGCCTGTCAGTTGTAATAGCCAATCACAATTTTTATATTTTTTATAATTTTTATATTTTATAATTGTTTAATTGACTGAGTGGGAATGAAACTCACAACTACTGTGTTTACAGTTACTCGCATCTGTCACTGCACTATGACATGAAGACCTCCAATATTAACTTCATCCACTTCAAAAATTTAAAGTCAGCCACTTCAAAAATTTAAAGTGAATGTTAAAAATATATTGTTAGGCAAACAATATTATTCTATTCAAGAATACTACAATGATAAGAGTGCGTGGGATTAAATGCTGTTGGTACTCACTCAGGAAGCTATGTTATATATTTACTTTAATTGATATTTTGAAAAGAGCAACTGTTGAGTTTCTTGCCGGCTCTTCTCAGCAGACCCGCCTTCCGAGCCGGTGGTAGCTTGCTGTAAGGACTGACACCACAGACACTTATATGTAACCTGACGATTCAAAAGTGCTTAAATGGCCTAATTGAATAAAGAATATTTGATTTTGATTTTGATTAATATCGAAAATGAAACAAATTTAACTATACTCAAAATACATTAGAAAAATTGTATTTTGTCTTACTCTGAGGCAAATAATATAGCTTTTACAATTTTTTTTTGGAACAACGACAAATGGCACTATCACAAAATACTTTCAGATCTGATGCACGAACTGTGTTACACTGAGTTTCCCCTGAATTTCCTTAAGCATTTCCATCATTTTAAATTAGACTAACATACGGTGTACATTGTATATGTCTTTGAAACAAAGTGAGATATAATGATAATAATCAGAATTTATTTCTGGACACAATGTAAAGTATACAGGTCATTGGTTAATTTTCAGGTGTATAACATTTGGCTTACAATCATGTAAGACTGACGCTTATACTAAGCTCTGAGCTTGTGTTACTAATCGCCAGGTACTCACTCGCGGAAGGGATCATGTACAGATATATACTGATAAGTTTAACTGTTGATCAAATACAAGAAATTCTTACACATAATAAATCAGTAGAAAAGTCATTTTTGTACATTGAAGAAATTAAAGAAAATAAAATAGACCAACCTGTGAAAAGATAAGTAACAAAACCCATTTCCACCATTTTTGATTTTTTTTTCTTTTTATTTATGCGCACATTACGTAAATGTACGTATTTAATGCAGACAATGTTTATATACAAAAAAATTAAACGCAATTTTAGATATTACTTAGCTTTTGTTTCATCGAAATCGGTTCACTGTAACAAAAGATACGATTAATTTAGTGAGTTCAAGAAGGACTACTCTCTTATCTAGTAAGCGTACTACATAATAGAGTAGTCCTTCAGACTTAGATGGGACAAAATTATAAAATGTTGGTGTGATTAAGATGTTGGTGAGATTGCGTTTTTCATTTTATACTCTCGGCAGAACTCAGCTCTGGATATTGTCTTACTAAATCAAGAAAATCAAAACAGTTTGTTAAGTTCTTTATCAAAATTATTTGGACTAATTATAACACTAACAGATTCTTGTAGTCTTAGTCTTAGCTTCACGCTGTATCCCGCACATGGCAGGGTAGGTAGAGGGAACTTGGGAACCTAGTGTTAAGACACTCCGTTCCACTTCCGTTCCCCACTTTCCACCGAATTTGAGGCATTGTGTGTTAAGTGACAGAACTCAACGCCGCGTTTTGCCTTGTACCAGAGCGAAGAAAAGAAAATATTAAATATTTAAACTGAAAATATTAAATATTTCATTTCCTCGAGTGGGGATCGAACCCACAACCTGTCGGTTACATTCACACGCTTGTGCCGCTGCGCCACGAAAGGCCTCAGATTCTTGTAAGTATTCCGATTCACAATGACTTGCATATTAAGTAATAGGCGTGTTTTGTTTCATTATAAATGTAACTGTATATCAAATTGAATGTTAAATTGCTGTCCAATATAAGTATATAAGTGAGATAAATGGTGGAACTCAACACTGTGAGAAAATAATTTATAAATACAGTCATTCCAAAGCATTGAATTTACAATCAGACGCTTTGCCGCTAAAACACAATTGTTAATGCAGACACAAATAAAAGAATTAAATGTTACTCTAAATCATTACCTTTAAATTTTGTTTATTTAGTCGAAGTTTTGGTTTTATATATATATATATATATATATATATATATATATATATATATATATATATATATATATATATATATATATATATATATAGTATATATATATATATATATATATGTATATGTATATATATATATATATATATATATATATATATATATATATATATATATATATATATATATATATATGTATGTATATTATAGTTATTGTCGTAAAAGTGATAATGTTAGCAAGAAAGCAAATGAGATAGGAAAATAAAAAAGAGTAATTGAAGCGGACGAAGCTGCGGGCGGGTTGTTGGTATTAAATTGAAATATTTTGTTTGTTTTAACAATATTCTATGTTGTAGAAAACAAAATAAGGATGTTTATAAAAACATATTTATTAAACTTTAGTATCTTTTATATGAAAACTAATTTGATAAATAGAAAAATAAAACAAACAGGGTCATCGATGTGCTTCTGAACAATCGTGTAAACGTTTTTAAATGAAATATATAAAATATATTTCATTTAAAAACGTTTACAGGATTGTTAATGTATATTTTTCAAATAGTAAAATAAATTGGCCAATCACAGGGTACGAAAGTCTTTTGATGGGAACAGCAAGTTTAAACATTAGGTTATCAGGTTCCCTCTGCTCCTGCTATGTGTAGAGTAAAGCGGGACGCTAAATGCTTTAAGCTACGTGATATAGTTTATTATTACGTAAAAGAACATTTGATTTTAAAAAAAAGAGCTACACAAGTTATTATATTAAAAAATAATTTATCACAAGAAACAATATTATTGTCTACACTTTATAGAATACGGTAAATAATTTCTTACTTCTAGGATCGCGCCCGGGCGTTTATCTCTCTGTCAGACTTAAAAATAACCTAATAAAATATTAATCAAGCTTCCAATTTAGTTTGAAAGCTTGGGTAAATATTTTAATTTATTATTATTAAAGTTTACCGCTGTGAAATATAATTACGTACAAAATGTCCAACGTCCGGAATCTCGTATATTCTTGTATAAAGTAATAATGTTATATTTTATAAAAAGCTTTTTCTCTTCCTTTTTTTACACTTAAACTGTATCTTGAATTGGATAGGTAAAGGGAACCTGGGAATCTGGTCTAGAGATACACCGTTCTTCATAGAGACACTCTGTTCATTTTTTTCGGAATTCTTGAGACATTGCAAGCGATATTTGTTTCGCTATCAGAGTAAAAAACGGAAATAATTATTTCCTTTCCGTTTATAGGAATCGAAAAGTTGATCGCCAGTCATTCAGATCATCAGTCATTTTATTAATTGGGTGAGACAAAATTGCTTGAAAAAGTAATATTAATTTTCACTGGTTTCAAGAATTAGTTTACATTCTTGTGAGGTTTAAATACTGATTTAATTATGATTTAATAATGTCTTCTTAAGATAGTGCTAATCCCCTTTGTATATCGTAGAATAAAAAAAATAATAAAACAAAAATCAAAGACACATAAAAAGTTGTTCCGTATGATATATTTAACATTTTTAAAGTGTTATTCCACACTTATAAATGAAAAATACTTATTTAGAAATTATATAAAAAGGCGATGCAGAGTGGGTATGAGGGGTTTAGTACGGGTAAATATTTAAAATTTACTTTGAAACGTAATAAATTGCTCTATTTCAGTTCGCCGTTACATTTGAAGCTCATTTCATACAAATTTATTGTACATGCCCGCTAATTTAAGTAAACTATTTTTACTATGTTTTAAAGTGTTATTCCACACTTAGGACAGAAAATACTAAACTTAAATTTAAAAAGTGTATAAAAATTTTGAAAGAAGTAGGATTTGATCCCGCGCCTCTGGAATACCGTTCCAGCGCTGTGACCAACTAAGCCATTCGTTCTCACCGAGCTCCGTCGAAATTCTTATTTTATGTTGTTAGCATCTCTGTAGGGAGATTTTTACAAATGTCCGCTACCCAAAGACAACTCGTAAGAATTATCGTTTGGCAAGAGAGAATACTATTTATTTTAATATTTTTACTATGTTTTAAAGTGTTATTCCACAACTTATTTAATGCTAATAACATAAATTTGACAGGCAATTCTGAAATTGGTACAGAAAACTCGCTGGGTGAATCTGACTCACAGTTGTCTGGTTTTATTATTGTTAACGAAGAGATGAAGAAAAAAACGATATGTTCATTTTTTTTTCTAAGATTGTATAGGCTCAGTGACTTCACCTTACTTGATAGTTACTCTTAAAAAAACAAACATTTCTAACTGGTCCATGAAAACAGTATCGTTAATTACACCTAATCATCAGTACAATTCAACGTAGCTTATACCTAGCTATAAAGAAGATAAAAGGTAGTTTTAGTATACACATAACCAGAGAACTCTTTGTAAAATATATTAAGTATTTTTAAGGCGTTAGTGGATACTTAAAGTTGCTTGAGTAAATCTGAACTATGAACTCGGTAATAGCGAGCAAAAGTAACTGAAACTATAGTTTTTCGGGTGTAAGCTACTTGTATAAATAATTTGCCGAACGCTTAATATATATGAACAGGATTTTATTAAAATTTTAGACTAAAATGGGCAGAAACCTGAGAACCTAATGTTAAGACAATCCTTACCTCATTGACACATTTCCGTTTCCGACTTAACCCCGAAATATTGTTAGTTATTTGTATTGTTAGTGTTTGGTGGAGGAAATGAAAATGTTAAATATAACTTAGTTACATTTACAGACGCACTCTCGTGACCCTGCGCCACGCGCCATCTAACTCAAATACTAAACGAAAAGTTTATAGCATTTTAATATCTCTTTCTTCCCTTCATTTTATGTTCCAACTTTGTAAACTACGTCTATAAAAGTTTTTGTAGTTAAATTTTTCACATTTTCAACAAAAGCTTGATTACTTTTATATTACGATATCTCGAGTGAACTCAAAATGCGTATCTTACTGTAGTGTATGGCTTTATAGACACTACACACTCGTAAAGGATACTGGGATCACTATCACTGGCTCAACACTACACCAGGTAGCAGCGGCGCGGGAGCACGTCCGACCCGTACCGTGTCTGTCACAATACTCCCCCCCTCTACTGGTGTACATGAGACAATGTTACGTATCTATTAAATAGATACAAACACTACATCCCTTCCTTTTTAATATTTGTTATTTATGTTTTTTCTACCTCATTATTATTTTAATCATACACAATTTTATATGCCTTATAGTATAAATTAATTATCCAATTTATTGACACAGCAATAAAGGCCTGTTTATTATTCTTTTAAGTTATCCTCATCTGAATCATTCAATTCCTCTACTGACTTCTTTACTGATATTTATATTTCTCCATCATCGCATTTCCCCATTACATGAGGTGCGGGAATATTAGTCTTATCCATTTCTTTAATATATACTGTATCATCTTTTGTAAGTTCTATGTATTTTGCTTTTCTCTTCCTGTCTCCATACTCCTTTCCTTTTCCTTTTTCCGCTTTATCATCTCTTACATCGGTGTCATTTTCCAATTTATTCAATCTTTTAACATCGGGATTTTATCCCTCTTTATTGGTTTTTAAAAAATAATTCCGGAATTAATGAAGCCTATCCCGTTACGAAACGAGTAGTGCGAATGTACATAATTAGTTATTCATATACAGCTTCTTTAATATTTTTCTTGTCACTTTTACTTATATGTCTTTTTAATATTTCCTTCTCGTTGTACTTTATTCTTTTTTTTTTTGTGGCTAATATGGCACAGTATTAAAAAGTCTGACATTACTATATATACATAGATATAGTTTTTCCCAAAAAAACGGCCATTATAAGCGGCCACAGGTTTACTAAAGATTTCTTGCATTGTTTTTTATTAATGCACTTGCTACGATCGATTGATCTATTGTTATTTTAATATGTTTATAGCGAATATAATAATCAATAACAAGTAAACCACAATGATTACTTAGAATGGTTCCAATATATCCATTGCAATATCCACCCAGGATTCAGATGAAAGCTCCCGGTGTTGCATTGGTGCTTGAAGATTTGATCAACTGACTAACGCGCACCCCTTGCAACCATTCACCACAAGTTCAACGTCCTCGTTCAATCCGTCAGACGTCCCTATCAAGGCCACTATACTTTACAGCGAAAATGGCTTTTCATGCCAACAATCTCAGAATCACTTTCATGAGCCGCACATAATACATGGTACCTGAGACCTTTAAGAATTCCTAATCTGTACCCTTCCAAAAGCATACCATCATAAAAGAATAATTCATCTGATTACACCTTGTACGATTTAACGCATTCATCCCATTTACCGTTATAAATTACTTTTCTATTCCTCTCAATGTCCAGATTCGTTTCCGAAGCCTCAATTTTATACATTGAGTTTGCCAGTTCAACAATATAATGGACACGGCTTCACATCGATGGCTTAATAGATTGATAAGAGTATTCACAAAATCATGATAGCAGGTCTGCGAGATTAGTCTTTCCGCGTTTACATTTATTATAATAGCGATATGCCTGCAGAAGTAAAACCCATCATTTAACATGAGCACATGGTTTAGATTTTGGACTAAAATAAACTCTAATGGTTATTAAATTCTTTATCAGAGAGAAATACTTTCGACCTCCTTCTGTATTTGACTATATCTATGACTTTTATCTTATCTTTAACATCATATCCTTTGTTTCAATTTTTGTTAGTGCCTGCTTTAGTCTTTCAAACGATTTATTAATCACTATTCCAGTATCTTTTAAGGTTAATTATTATTCCTAATTTTTGTTTTAAGAGTCTTAAAGAATTTATGAAGTTCAGTCAACGTAGCCAAAATAGGGATACATTTATTTTTATAGTTTACCAACATTTACATTTATTTTTATAGTTTACTGGAAAACTTTGTAACTCTATTGTTCCCAATACTCCAACTTCAGATATACCTTTCATACATGCAAAACGGTTCCACTCCCTCTGCTTTGAATTAATGACCTTAAAAGCCCATTTTTTTTTGCGTTTTAAAGTACATTTTCATTTTAATAAAAACACCTTCCTTCAACACCCCCAACACCATGGCAAGTCGCAAGTCACGCTCCCTTCTTTTCCTTTTGTACTTCCCCAAATTAATATGTCACAAATAAAAAGTATAACTCCTTCACAGTCTGTAGCATTGCATAAGTTAAACTTATGTTAAGTTTATATCTATATAAATCACTGGACGTTATAAATGTGTTAAATATCTTGAATTAAGATGAAGCTGATGGCAAGCGTTAATTATGTCAAAGTTCGAGACACTGTGCCTTCTTTATTCTAGGAGACAAACTTTCACCCAAGATAGCAGCGCTTGCATTTCGTATTTAACGCATAACCGAACATCGCCATCATTTTTAAGAATTATAATTATTGGAGATACTCATGGTGAATGCTCATGTAACTCTTCTTTATCTCAGCGTCAAGTAATTTCTTGATTCTTGAATATATAGGTATATCAATCAAAATTTCTACATTGTCTCTGTCTATTCCTAACTTTAATACTACCATCTTTATTTCTGTTATTTATGCAGTACATTTCCAGACTCATCCTCAACAACATAAATAGTATTACGTTCCCTCTTTCCATCCACACTTATAGCAGCTTCAAATGACACCTTGATACTTTAATTTTTTTTTTTTTGTTTTTTTTTTTGTTTTTTTAGAATTGCTTTTTGATTACAGCAAACTATTTTGTTTTTATTTAGCTTTCTTTGTTAGATATTAAATTCATCTTGCATCCAGAATCGATAAGAATATTTGAATATACTCTTCTTATTTCACATGTTATTGTTGCATCATTATTCATATTGAATATATACTGAACATCTTCATTTTCAAGTAATTTTCTATTGGTAGCTCCTATATTTGTTATTTCTCTAATTTTACCTTTTTTATTTGTTTTAAATTTATGTTTCTGATTCGAATATAGCAACATATTTGATAATGACCTAGTCTTCCACACTCATTGCATTTATTACCCTTTGCTGGACAGGGTAGATCTCGTAAAAGATGTGCAGAGGTTCCACATCTAAAATATATTAGTTAAATGTTATCTTTATTATTTTGTCTATTCCACTTATTCAATCTTAAATCTTCTTTATTTTTGCTTCTTGTTAAGTTTACAATTGTAACAATTTCTAATGTATTTCGTCCAATGTGATTTCGTCGCCTACATCTTCAGACGTCTAGCTCTGTCTATCGACATTGTCCAATAATTTGTCCATTTCTTATAGGATTGGTTACCTCAGCGGCCTTAAAGTATATTTGCAGAGACCGCTTCCCTTATTGCCACTTTCATACAACTGGTATACCATTACCATCTAAGTCTAATTTCCGATAGAAGTAATTGACTCTCCATAGCTTAATGGGGCGATCTGAAATCTAACTGATAATAACTTTTGAGACCTTTATTTACTTTTATTAAAATTTAATGGAATACCAATAAGTAATTTCAATTTATTAAAATTGGGAGGACTAATTCCAATTTAATGGATTTCGTTGAGCAATTCTAATTTAATAGAACACCAATGAGTTGTTCCAATTTAATGGAATATCGAAGACTTATTCCAATTTAATGGAATACCGAAGACCTATTCCAATTTAATGGAATACCGACGAGTTATTCCAATTTAATGGAATACCGAAGACCTATTCCAATTTAATGGAATACCGAAGACTTATTCCAATTTAATGGAATACCGAAGACTTATTCCAATTTAATGGAATACCGAAGACCTATTCCAATTTAATGGAATACCGACGAGTTATTCCAATTTAATGGAATACCGAAGACTTATTCCAATTTAATGGAATACCGAAGACCTATTCCAATTTATTGGAATACCGAAGACCTATTCCAATTTAATGAAATACCGAAGACCTATTCCAATTTAATGGAATACCGACGAGTTATTCCAATTTAATGGAATACCGATGACTTATTCCAATTTAATGGAATACCGAAGACTTATTCCAATTTAATGGAATACCGACGAGTTATTTCAATGTAATGGAATACCGAAGACTTATTCCAATTTAATGGAATACCGAAGACCTATTCCAATTTAATGGAATACCGAAGACTTATTCCAATTTAATGGAATACCGATGACTAATTCCAATTTAATGGAATTCCGACGAGTTATTCCAATTTAATGGAATACCGAAGACTTATTCCAATTTAATGGAATACCGAAGACCTATTCCAATTTAATGGAATACCGATGAGTAATTCCAATTTAATGGAATACCGATGACTAATTCCAATTTAATGGAATTCTGATGATCAATTTTAAATTAATAAAATTCCGGTGAGCAGCTCTAATTTACAGAAATTCCTATGTAATATTATAATTTATTATATCAAACGAGAATTGAACCTAAATCTCAACTTACTCACCTGTTCCAGAGGAATATTACTTAATTTACAAAGATATACATTTTAACTTATTGCAATAAGCAGGAATCGAACCCTCAGCTCATTGTACTTATTCATATAAGGTAACTTAGATCAATCAGATAAATATCATATATATTTAAAAGTATTTCGAATTAATTATAATATTACATATAATCTTACTTGTAATTGAATATACATTTAATGTTTAGGTAATTATGAAAAATATAGCAATTTTATTTTAAATCATTAATTGAATGTAACCTTAAATTTTCCAAGTAAAACGTTTTAATTATAATCTTTCCACCGAATGGGAGTCGAACCCGCACCAACCATCCGCCTTCACAATCAGTCGGCGCTGTCCAACTGTGTGCCACTACGACTACTGTCTATTTAAATTATAATTTTCTGTCTATTTAAATTATAATTTTAATTTTAAATGGTTAAACAGAACGTATCTACGTATAGGCAATAATTTTATGATACTGGATACTGTTAAGTCATTTCGCAACATCTTAATAAAGTAATATTGTGAATATCCTTCCTCTTTTCATCCTTTTCTTTTTTTTTTTTTTGCGGAAGAAAATTTTGACGGGATATTCAAAAATCAAAATAAAATAAAATAAAGTGAAAAAAATTAAAACAACCTAATTACTTTAGTAAAATTGAATTCGTCGTAAACTAAATATATATGAAAACTAATATAAATTCAGCAAGATAAAATGCTGTGATACTTCATTAAACATAATATGTATACATACATATCTTTATATAAATTTATATAACATCCCATGCAATCGACGTATGACCTAAACATAATTACATTACAAATGTTATATATTTTATAAAAAAGGATCTGTTTAATCATTACAAAATTTAACCAAACCTCTATACATCGTTGTTGTCGTTGTCTTTGTAAAATTAATTAATCACCTTTAATATTTATCGATTACATTTTAATATTACATTAATAATATTTATCATTTTCCATTGTTTGTCAATTATATTTAGAACAATTAATAAGAAAGAACCAACCTGATATTTTTTTTTTTTTTTTTGCCTTTCTAATGTTATTTCAATAAATAATTTTACTGATTTCTACCCTCATTGCGCTTTTTCTTCCGTATTTTATAATAATTAAGCTTTCATACCTTTATCCTCGTCGCCACTTGTAGTGTATGGCTTTATAGACACTACACACTCGTAAAGGATACTGGGATCACTATCACTGGCTCAACACTACACCAGGTAGCAGCGGCGCGGGAGCACGTCCGACCCGTACCGTGTCTGTCACAATACCACCCCCCCCCCCCCCCCTCTACTGGTGTACATGAGACAATGTTACGTATCTATTAAATAGATACAAACACTACACTTACTGTTAGGTTTACTTTACGTTACTGGTAATTATACCAAAAATAAACTGAAAAATATTATACATGTGACAGTTCGTGACAATGCACGTCTGTTTGCTTTCACGTAAAAACTGCTAAACGAATTTGCTGAAAATTTAAATAAGTAACAGTCATTACTCTAATGACATAAATATATACAAGGTAAATTTTAAATAAATATTTCATTTAAAATTTCGTTTTCTGTTAATGTGTTTTGAGAGTTTTCAGAGTTTTTCATATGAAAGTTTCCTAATGAAGTCACACGGGTTGATAAAAAAGGTCACAAACAAGTTATGCTCGTAATCAAGCAAATCAAATAAAAATTTTAATGATGTGGGGAACGGAAGGGGAACAGAGTATCTTAACACAAGGTTCCCAAGTTCCCTCTGTCTATCCTGCCGTGTGTACTAAAATTTATATAAGCATAATATATTTTAAATATCTTATTATATTTAACTAATTTAGCCTATCGTGACGCAGTCAGAAGCCTGCTAATATACCTTGACAGGTTGTGGGTTTAACGCCCCATTGGAAAGAAATAATATTTTCATTTCTCCGCTTTCGTGACGCGGCGGAATGCGGTATTGAGTCTCCCACAACTATACACGAATACTGAAGGGAACGGAGTGTCTTAACAGTAGTTTCCCAAGTATCCTCTGCCTGCCTTGCAATGTAAAAAAGTGTATTTCAGTATTATTTTATTGCTTTTCAAAGTTATTTACAATATAATTTCTGTTTTTAGAAGACTAAATATTCATTAATAATATTATGGAAATCTAAAGATACATTCTTAGATTTCAATAGCATTGCTTCTATGTCCTAAATCAAACACACTTACCAAATTGACCAGAAAATTACAATGCAAATAGTTATATGCTACCTTCTCTTATTGTAAATAAGAGCTTACGAACAACAAAAGTTCCTAAAGTTCCAATAAAGTTCTGTTGTTCAAATTAACTGAAGTGCCGGAAACGTCTCGTTACCTAAACCTTGTCAGAAACTTGTGGATTAAGATAAACTTACACGACAAGAGGGCACAACTGGGTGAAGTGCGACTGAGCTCAGATTGTGGATTCCATCCCCACTCGAGGAAATTAAAACTATACTTATATAAAATCTGTGACTGGTTACTGTCTGTACAAGGAATATATATTAAAATAATCATATATATCTTACTCAGCTTCACGCTGTATCCCGCACGGGGCAGGGTAGGCAGAGGGAACTTGGGAACCTAGTGTTAAGACACTCCGTTCCACCTCCGTTCCCCACTCTCCGCCGAATTTGAGATATATATCTTATCAGTGTATATGAATATATAAGGGCACAAAATAATGTTTATTTTCTTGTCTGTCTGTACATACTCGTCTGAACACACTGATCTCAGAAACGGCTTACCAGATTTAAGTGCAGTTTTCATTATAATATTTTTGCAATATTTACTCAATAATTTTTATACGTACCGCATAAAATAAAACACTGTTTTATATTATGCGGTAAGTAAACAAAAACATTATTTAAATTATTTAATTCAACAAAATTGCTACTTCTTTTTTTAAATTTAGATACGATTTCAGTTCAGTTTCGATCGATAAATGTTGTTTTAAAAGTGATGTAAATAAAAATAAATTGAAAAAAAGGGTAATCTAGGGAATCCAGTAACATATACCACTTTGATGTGTAATAGTGGTAAAGTGAAAGTAATTAAAGTTCTAAGTCGAAACCGTTCTAGTTGAAGTCGAAAGCTTCGGATTGCTAATTAACGTTAAATAGAAGAAGCATTATGTCAAGCTAAATAAAGTTGGTGTTGAATTTGGTTATTGGTTTTCGCTGAATAACTAGCAGTCAATTTTAATTTCATGAATAAATTTTTAAAAGGGTTTTTTTGTTTGTTTGGCAAATTACGTCTGTATACTCTGCTATTTGAGGTAATCATGAAAGAAACTGTTTATGTAAGACAGCTAAACCTATTTTTGAAATAATTAATGATACTTAAAGGAAATCATATAACATAATGTATTCTGTTCAACATTAGGATTGTGCTAATAACAACAAACTATTTCAAATTCTGAGTTTACCATATTCCTCAATTTCTAGCTACTATATAATGTATAAACTTCTCTTAAATCCACAATATTCTACAATTGAAATATTTACATATTCATGAAGTAACTGATAGATGCAAAATTTAACATTCTACTATGATAATTTTGCTTATGAACATCGTTTGATTTTTTCAAAGGCAGAGGCAGAGATATGACATGAAAAAACTATTTATATTTATAATTCGTACAAGTGTAAGTACGTGCCCTAAAATTTAAATTCTCAACTAATAAAAGTTGTACATCATGTTACTTGCAGCTACGACATTTGTGTCTGTTGCTTTGCTTGTTTAATATGAAATGCTTTTCACGATACACGGTAGAGCTTTTTAAGTGAGTTTTTACATAATTTTTAGAAAACCTAAAACGTTTTCTCTTGAATATATGAAATGTAGACTTAATTATCTTGTTGAATA
This sequence comes from Eueides isabella, assembly GCA_019049475.1. Lineage (NCBI taxonomy): Eukaryota > Metazoa > Arthropoda > Insecta > Lepidoptera > Nymphalidae > Eueides > Eueides isabella. Next base: position 10,980,316 of record CM032405.1, on the reverse strand, counting down.
TATTTTAACATGTAGATAAATTTTAGACTTTTGTTTTTAGGCTACTACAACAAAAAAGTAATTGTTAGATATCTGTTATAATCGTTATATATATACCGTCTTTTTAAAGAATATTATAATTTCAATATTATACAAGATATACTCAACATGACCCCAGCATAAGTGACTCAATCAGTAAAAATAAAGCACATGCCATTGTAGATTATTACTCAGCTTCACGCTGTATCTCGCACTTGGCAAGGTAGGCAGAGGGAATTTGGGAAGCTAGTGTACACTCCGTTCCACTTCCGTTCCCCGCTTCCCGCCGAATTTCGAGGCACAGCGTGTTGAACCGAACTCAACGCCACGTTTTGCCTTGTACTAGAGCAAAGAAATGAAAACAAATAAATATTTAAATTGAAAATATTAAATATTTCAATTCCTCGAGTGGGGATCGATCCCGCAACCCATCGTTACAGCCACACGTTCGTGCCGCTGCGCCACGACAGGCCTCAGTATGTAGATTATTCATCTACGCCGTGTGATTCCGGCTTAGAATAGGATCACCCTGGTAATGATGGTGTCGTAAGAGGCGACTAAAGTGCGTGTGGAAGAGTCACGTTGCCAGTAATGGCGACACGCATTTGCAGATTCGACCGGATTACTACCACCCCCGGCATTTAAGACCGGCGTTAAGTAGTGGCTTTGGCCACTGCGTTTCCCATTAGGTAATGCCGGGCCCCGGTGACCTTCCACCTTAAAGGACGGCAACGCTCCTGTAGCTCCTCTGGAGTTACACGGGGCCGTGGGCGACGGTGATCACTTACCACCAGGTGACCCGTACGCTCGTTTGCCGTCTTTTCCATAAAAAAAAAAAAACTAATAGCAGTCGTGGGACTGCCGATAGAAGTGAAAACGGAACTATTAAGTTGAGAGTAATTAAAACTATATGCAAAAATTATATGATTTTTTTTATGTTTTATTTATTAGTTACATATGATGGGTTAAACAAATCATGAACAAAATATAAATACAAAGTGGTTGTGAAAATAATTTATATACAATTATTTTAATTATACATAGTATTTATATTTACATGAATTTCAATGAATTCAAGTTTGAACATTATTTTCATTATTTACATCATTGTCATCATTAATTTCGACAATACTTAGATTATCTGTTCGTTCAATCATTTCATTGTATTCTAAAAACGATGCAATAGGTACTGCTACTATAACGTATTGGTGACGTGACTCACAAAATTATACTTATCCAAAAAGCGTCTAACGCGCACATAATACAGTCAGAAATAGTCGATGTATTAGTGTATACGTGTACACAGGCTATATTAGTGTATACGTGTACTACTGCGCATGCGCTAGTCGCACGCCTGCTATTATCATTAGCATGTCGGTGACGCGAACCGAGGATTTTACCCTCTACCAGAACGCTCAACGCGCCTAAAGAAGTTTTCACTTCAAAAAAAAAAGAGATTATTCAGTAGAGGTCTGTCTAGTGTACATTTTCTTATAGTACGTAAAAAGGTAAAAGGCTAACAAAAGTTAATTATTGGATGGGCATCACGGAGTCTTAGACGAGACGTTCCAAGTGTTAAAGGTCGATAGGCGAGACATGGTCACGGACAAAGAAGTGGTAAGACAAAACTGTTACTAGGAACAAGAAGTTATATATGTTACAAGTTGTATTGTTATAATGGGCATATTAGTTGTAACTATGCTAGAGGGTCTACTAAAACTGGAGATGTTATCTGTATAAATCAGAATTAGATAAGTCCTAGAGTGAGTGAGGTTCAGGCAGGGTATAGAACAGTTTAGGGCCACTAACAGGGGATAAGCCCTCGTGCACTTACTGGTTAATATTTAGTGTAAAAGTCATACAAACGTACTATGTATGAGCCAGCAGTTGTCCAAATATTGATATACTTACGACCAAGTCATCATTTTATCATTTTTCGAATATTCGTCCTATACTACTCTTAGAATAGGGTATTTGACAATAAGGAAGGCATTGTTTATTTACCAATGTTTTTGAATAAGGAACTGATTCCTCAGGATGCATTTAATGAAGTATTATTAGACTGGATGTATATTTATTAGCCTCCTCGCGAAAACAGAGGTGCTATAAGTTTGACTTGTCTCTCTGTCTGTCTGTGGGAGCGTAACTCCTGAATCAATGAACTGATCTAAGTATTGTTTTATTAATCGGCCTTGCCTATCGGGGTGGTTTTTGCTGTGTTTTATGATAATTTTGTTAGCAGTTTGAAAGTTACAAGCACTTTGCCAATATGAGACAGTGATTTTATGGGGCAGGAGAGTTATTTATTTAAAATTATTTTTGATTAGTTTTTAGATTATAATATAATATAAGATCGAACTAAATTTATTATTGGCTTTATTTATTATATTAATTTATCAATACCAATGTCGCCTCAATACTTAAATGTCTATCGACGTCTGCCTCACTAAATAGTAATTTAAGTAACCTTCTGCGAGGGTATCTGAATATCTCATGCAAGTCCCTGTACCACTTGATGGAGTGCAGTCTCTGATCGTTCATTTGGAAGTGACAGCTGAGCTCAGCGGCGCGCCGCGGGTCCGCGTACTGCGGGACTTTCGGCTGAGTTATCTCATGAGCTGATGTTAAAATTGAAACAAATTGTTAAGACATTATTGTTTGTAAGGGCATTATTTTTTGTAAGGTGTCCCACCTTGTTAGCCCGACAGGTGATGAGTTTGTTTTTATTGATAAACTAAAGAATATGGAATACGTCAGTAATAGAAGTATCTTAATGAGAACTAAATATCTTAATAATAGGTTCCCGGGTCTCCTCAGCCTCAGTAGGCAAACTGAGGGGACCCGGGCTTGTGGGGGGTACAGCGTAAAGCTGAAAGATATTACTTATTCATTTAAAGTTTCTTTCATATTTATTTATATATCTGTTAAAAAATAAATTTCTAAGTGTAGTTAGTATTTATAGTGTTGAATAGATATATATTTATATACGATATAAATTTTAATATACGCCTGAACTAATCGAATTCATTTAAAAAAGTTTACGAATAACAAAATATAACAAAAACATAAATATATTTTTTTTGAAAGGTAACTATAATATTTTTTAACCAAAACAAGAATTACGCTACTGTACGTAGTGAATGTAATTTTTGTATTTGTATTTTTTTTATATTTTAAGTAATATAAGTAAATATTTAAGTACTAAATATTCATCTTTAATTATGTCAAATTAATTAAAAATTCATCTTTAATCATATAAAATAAATAATAACTTCTTCAGTAGCAAATAAACATTGCAAAGTATCTTTTCTTAGGTTTATATAAAGTTAAAATATATCATCAAACTGGAACATTTATGAACAGTTTTTTATGATTCACAATTTCATTTGCCGTTTTTAATTAAAACATAAAAATGATTTATATAATATTGTTATTTAAAATTGTCCGACGTAATTATTTATTCAAGGATTCTCGTTTAAGAGGTTTCTTTCTACAATGTAATTTCATTTATTATTTGTATCGTCAGTTTTGTTATGTCACTTCGCTCTCATTCAAAATTTGAGTTTTTTTATTTAATTTTGTTTCGCGCTGTATGTATTGAGGAAACCTGGTAACCTGGTACTAAGCCACTTGGTTCCCATTAATAAAATTCCGACCTTTACTTTCCGCCCAATTTATGAGACGTTGCAACGAAAATGGAATATTTAATTTCCTTTATTAATTGTTAATTAAATATTTCAGTAACAATTTGAATCATTTTCATAAGAAAATATTACGTTGTGTTGTACATTTTTCAGTAGTAATGATACTTATAATGTTATGACACTTTAATACAGTTGACAGACGTACTTTAGTACAGTAGACAGAGGGTACCTGAGATTATAATGTCGATACACTCCGTTCCAATAAAGACCCTACCGTTCATGATTTTCTCTGTTTGATTTTCATTTCTCTTTTGCATTCATTCATTTTCTCTTCATTTCATCTTTGAGGCATTACAAGTTCATTGCAGCACGTACGTTTTATTATCTAACGGAATGTATGTTGTGGACATACATTCCGTTAGATAATAAAACGTACGTGAAGATTCGAGAGAACCGTTTAGAATAGGATCACCCTGGTACTGATGGTGTCGTAAGAGGCGACTAAAGTGCGTGTGGTAGAGTCACGTTGCCAGCAATGGCAACACGCATGGGCAGACTCGACCGGATTGTTACCACCCCCGGCATTTAAGACCGGCGTTAAGTAGCGACGGTGATCACTTACCATCAGGTGACCAGTACGCTCGTTTGCCGTCTCTTCCATCAAAAAAAATACATATTTTTTAATTCCATAATATATCCCACACATTTTCCGGTAAGAAGGTAGGAAGGTAGCTACCCTGCTACGAAGGCACAGAGAATCGGAAAACTTAGAAACCTAATGATAAGAAACTATGTTCCAACGTGTATTTAAGGCACTTTCCGCTGAATTCTAGAGGTTTTACGTGTAACGTGGCAGAACTCAACGCCGCGTTCTGAAATGTATGTATCTTTTTTATAAATACGTTAATACGAACTACGAATATAGATTCATAATAAAACATATCAGATAATTATGTAAAGCTAACATTAGCGTACTGAACGGTAAACTCAAAGTGGTATTCCAACGTGACGTACGAGTAGCTGCGTTGTTCTTAGAGAAACATCACATATATAAGGTGCCTTCAACGTTTGTACAGACGGCGCGGCGTCTGTACGTATTTCAGAAATTTAAGCTTAATGGTCTGTCATATTTAAACTTCTCCTATAAATACTTTTATAAAAATATACTTGTATAGTATATTTTTATAAAAGTATTTATAGGAGAAGATAAAAATGAATATTGTTTGTATGTACTGTATTATATACTAACACACATTCATCTCATTTTGGTTTTGGTTCTATTAATAAAGATTGTTTAACAATGACAGCAGTGTAAGCAGAAATAATTTGTCAAGATGCTCCGTATTGAGTGGCGGCTCTTAACGCCACACTGTGCATACCAGATTAAAAAATGAAAATAATTATAATACAGTAACGCCAGTGATACAGAGTAAAAAATCACACTTTACAATATTGGATAAAAAGTGGAAGTGGCTTAATGGTAACGAAGTATGTCGTTGTAAATATACTTTGATACTTTCTGAGGCATAATAAGTGACCTTTTCTTTGATACATATTTTTCTTAAATGCGTAGAGTAAAGTAGTGTATTCAACTCTTCAGACATTTTGTAAAATATTCGTACAATCTTTTACGTATCGACTTTATATTTACTAGTTAGTGTATTTCCACTTTGTACTGCTTGTTACACTATTAGGGTGCCTGGTGATAAAAGTAGCCAAGTTAAGTTGAGAGCTTCTGTTTCATCCCGAGTGAATAAATATCATTACCTTATTAGTATATTTTTGTAAGTATAGTGGAGGGACAGAAGGATCAGTTTCAATGTAGACTATGTATGTATGTCAAGGAATTACCTTTGTACTTTTATATTTTACCATTTTCAGTTCAACCATTTATGTTCTAAAATCATATAATATCTTTATTTTCCATTGTTAAATTGTAAAATGGAAAATACTGATAGCTGCTAACTGCGAATAGAAGTTTATTGTATTACCGTGAACACTGAAATATCTCTTGCGTTGAATATCGACTCACATATCACAGTTTCAGCGAGAAATTGTATTATAGCCGCCATTTTAGCATTTATAAACTAAAATTTGACAGCACGATAGGAATCCAATATTACTAAACCGATAAATGAATGGATTTTTATTTTCAAAAAGCTACAATTTAAAAAGAATATAACCAACTTTTTGTTTTGGCAAATCAAGTCGATCGCAGTAACAAAAGTAATAAACAAGCTTAATGTATTTTAACCGTATTGTACTTATATATGTGCAATTGTACTGGTACAAGCGATGCGCTATAAACATTTCATTCATAAAAAATCAAGATACTCAGAGGGAACCTGCGACCTTTATATTAAGACAGGCCGTTCCCATTATGACACTTCCATCTCCCGGAGGCATTGCGTTGCTGCATCGTTACTAGATTGAGGGAATAAAAATATTATATACTAGCAACTCGTTTGCAGCTTTGCCATCTTAAACTTCACACTGTTTCATTTACGTATCTTAATTGCTCTTTTGTTGTAATAACATTATAAATTGAAAACTTTAATTTCAGCATAAAAATAGTAGCAATTTTGTGGAATTAAATATTTTAAATTGACGGAACTTTTTTAATTTATTATTAAGCGAACTCGAAATCATTTAACGTAAACGATGTACAATTTAACGCGTCTATTAAAAGTTTACAAATAACTAAACAACACAGATATGCGCCAATTTGCTCACCGCAAACACAACATGCGGTAACTGCCAAAGTAAAGTTCAAAAGTTCACGAACAGATGTGAGTAGTCTTTGAATAGATTATAATCTCTTAACGTATTTCTAAGGAGAATAGAGATCTACAATTTTCTGTTTTGTATGTTTATTAACTTTACATAAGTTTTGACCTGTCGTTGCGCAGGCGCTTGAGCATGGACTTTAAACGTGAATGGTTGTCAGTTCGATTCCCACTCGATGAAATGAAATATTTAATACTTAAATTTGCTCTAGTATCAAATCTAAGCCGACCAGTGTCAAAATCAACTTGTGTCTTCCATCGAGGAATCCTTTAAGGATATCTCGGTATAAGGTGAAAAGAACCTGAACCTGAGAAATTAATTTGTTCGATTCAACCCTCGGAAGACACAAGCCTACATGTTAACCACTAAAAGAGCCCCTGATGTAGTGTTACCAATTATCAAGAACACTCCTCTTACAGCTGCACCCAGCATCAGTATAATGGGCCTCAGCTTTTTAATCGATAGCTAGTATGGATGATCTGAAAAGCAAGGTCAACTTGGCATCGAAGAAAGTGGGAGTCGTCAGCAGAGCGCGACAATACTAAATACTATTAGGCCTAGTATAAAGTCCAAGTTCGGCCTCATATGGAGTATTGTTCCTACGTTTCATCAGGTAACCCGTACGTTTGTTTGCCTTGTCTTTTCTATAAAATCACTGGATTCCGCCACCTAATGCCTCCAAGTCGGCGGGAAATGGGTAATGGAACAGAATGGCTTAACACGGGGTTCCTAAGTTCCCTGTGCCTATCGTGCCTTGCTGCTGCAGGTTAAGGTGTAAAACTAAAAACAAACTAAAAATGGGTGAAATGTACTACTTGTACCTATTTATTTTATATTATTTGTACCTATTTATTTTATATTAAGTAATATTTATAAAATACGCGGTATTTGGGATACATACAATAAATGTGTTTTAGCAACAAATAGTGTATAACTGTACATAGAATAGTTTACATAAAAGTAGGACATAGATACGAAATGTGGCTAATCTAATAAATATAATATAATACAAATTTCTGTAAATCTTAGTCAATAATACCGGTACTCTCGCGAAACCATTGTTGGAGTTTAAAAAACTGAATTTATATTAAATATTTTCAAAACATGGTTATCATTTTTACTATGTTTTTAAAGTGTTATTCCACACTTAGGACAGAAAATACTAAACTTAAATTTAAAAAGCGTATAAAAATTTTGAACGAAGCAGGATTTGAACCCGCGCCTCTGGAATACCGTTCCAGCGGTCTGACCAACTGAGCCATTCGTTCTCACCGAGCTCCGTCGAAATTCTCATACGCTTGTTACAACTTATTTATGTTGTTAGCATCTCTGTAGGGAGATTTTTACAAATTTCCGCTACCCAAAGACAACTCGTAAGAATTATCGTTTTGGCAAGAGAGAATACTATTTATTTTAATATTTTTACTATGAGAAAATTTTTATTATATTTTTATATAATGCTTATTATATTTTATAAGTAAAACTACTGTTGGCCGCCTTGGCGCAGAGACACCAGACCGACCAGAGCGAAGAAGAAAATTAAACATTTTATTTCCTCAAATAGGAACCCACAACCTATCACGTTTACAGTACAGACCGCCTAAAGCGTATATTGCTGAAGACATATCAAACTCATCATCTTGTTAACGGACGTCATTAATGTTCAGTGAATTTACTTCACCTGTATTTTAAATTAGAATAGTAAATAAAAATATTTTGATCAATCTTTCTATTATTCTATAATATATTCTAAGACTAGAATATTCCATTTCCGTGTAATTTTTAATATGCATAATTCCACACTCGCTGTAGGTGCTTCGTATATTCACACAATAATTCATTCATTTGGCTCCGAACGGGGCTGCTGGCTGTGCTGGCTGAGCTATAAAACAAGGCATTGAGCTACTTACAATGTTCGTTTGTGCTTTATTATGCATTAAGTAGAATTAATTATGAAAAATATTAGATTATATTTAATTTTTTCATTAATTATAGTTAATTCATCAGTTATAGTATTTTATTCCGTTGTTTATATTTTTCTACTGTATGAGGTATAGGTTCAAGTAAATTAGAGCATGAAGTCGTCATGTACTTTCTTATATACATATTTCCACAAAGACCAAGAGTGGAAAATATTACTACATAATAATTACTATGAATAATTTACCAACAGACATAGTAAAAATGAAGTAATAAATGTATACTTTGAAAATATTGAACGAGGCGACGTATGGAGTTGAGTTCCGACTGAGTGAACTCAACACTCCATGTCCTCAGAATTCGGTGATAAGTTGTCAGTTGACAGCCTTTGCTTTGATAAACTACTAACTAAATCCTTTAGAAATAATGAAGCATATCTATCGTAACTGTAGTACAACTTTCAGTATATTTCAAGGAATATATTGTAATAATATGATCGAATCTCTTATTAATGACTCTACCCCTGACATATCTTAAATTGCTTCAATTTCTCTTAAGTATTTTATTAGTAATTTATTTTTACTTTTTCTAATAATTAAATAATTAATGCAGTGTCTTTGCAGTTAATCTTCATCTTCAGGTGCTTTACTTTACATACACATTGGTGTTAAAAGATTAACAACAACGCTATTGCCAAAACAAAATCAAAGGAGTCTGTCTTAAAACGGACCTCATACATACAAATCTACTTAAATGATATTTTTTAAAGGTTTACGTTCTACTTAACGTTATAGTTTTGAGATATTTATCTTTACAACTTAAATATATAAATATACAATATATAAGATATACAAATATATAAACATACTTAAATCTCATACTATACTGCAAGCCGTGTGATCCCGGCTTAGAATAGGATCACCCTGGTACTAATGGTGTCGTAAGAGGCGACTAAAGTCACGTTGCCAGCAATGGCGACACGCATGGGCTGACTCGACCGGATTATTACCACCCCCGGCATTTAAGACCGGTGTTAAGTAGTGGCTTTGGTCACTGCGTTTCGCATTAGGTAATGCCGGGCCCCGGTGCCCATCCACATTAAAAGACGGCAACGCTCCAGTAGCTCCTCTGGAGTTACACGGGGTCGTGGGCGACGGTAATCACTTGCCATCGGGTGACCCGTACGCTCGTTTTCCGTCTCTTCCATAAAAAAAAAAGAAAAAAAAAATACTGCAAGCAGGATAGGAATCTTTTTCCAATTTTCCACTGAATTAAAGACTTTCCGTATCGAAACTCAATGCCGAGTTATCAGAGTGAAGAAATGAGAATATTAAATATTTTATTGGTCGAATGGAGATTATACCCACAACCGGTCGCTTATAAATAGGCCTCGTATAATATAGTGGTTTTATTTGACAAAAAAAAAACATATATCTTATGTAAAAATAAACAAAATCGTTATTGAAATTAATAACTTACCTAGTACTATAATTAAAAAAAGGACCAAATTAAATCATCTTTTCTAAAACTGAAATCTATAAATGTAGTGTTTATTCAATCATAGAATCAGAGTCATCAAATGTTCTAAACTAGCTCCATGAGCGTTAGTTCCAAACCGCGGTTTGCTCGCGCGATCAATCGTTGTGTGCTCATTTGTTCGTGCGTATTTCGCGTTCCTAACAAACGACATTTCCAATAAATTCAGGGCATTACAATGGGAATTACACATCAAAGCCACTCCCGATAGTAATCAGGTTATGTACGCCCAAGTGATTGCACTAACATTCCTTAACAACACTCTGAAAATAGAAATTTCACTATCATTTGCTATATATACAAAAAAATATTTGAAATTATTTAGATATAATATACATACATCATTTCTGATTTCTGTAAAGAAATAAACAGTAATAATAAAAGTAATTATAATTTTTCATCAAATATAATTGTTACATACTTTACATTTTGTTAAGAAGGAAAATCTCAAATATCAATATAGTGCACACTTATGAGTTGAAATTCTAAAGTGATTACAAAATATTATTAATAAATAAGACGAATTGTATGCAAAATGAATGCAAAGGCCGTATTAGAAAAATAGTGTAATATAAATAGCACTCTCTCGTGCCAAACAATATTTCTTACAAATTGTCTTTGGGTAGCGGGAATTTGTAAAAATTCCCTACAGAGATGCTAACAAAATAAATAAGTTGTAACAAGCGTATAAAAACTTTGCCATAATTTTTATAAGAAAATGAGATGTAGTGCATGGGCGGTTTCCAAGAGGCGCGGGTTCTAATCCTGATATGTTTAAATTTTTATACTCTTTTAAATTTAAATTAAGTATTTTCTCTCCTAAGAGTGGAATAGTACTTTAAAAAAATCGCATAAATTAATTTATTACTATGATTTCTCATATTTATTCAAACAGCCGCAAGTTAACTACATGTCTACTCGGTAGAAGTAACTTTTAAAATATATTATATTTTAAATCTGATAATGTCAGTCTCGGCCGTACAAGAGAATTTAAAACTTTGCAAAGTGAGAAATTTAAAGCCAATTTCAGTAAAATTTTAAGCACGAATAGTTATTCTGTGTTAACTCGATTTGCAAATTCCAATTTAGTTTAAGTTTAAGTTTTAAGGAAATTGTGACAAGTTTGATAACATTTTTTACCGATAGTGGATTCTTTTAATTAACAGTTTCTTAGATTCACCCTCTATCACTCACATGGCAGGGTAGGCAGAGGGAATTTGGGAACCTAGTGTTAAGACACTCCGTTCCACTTACTTCCATTCCCAAATTTCCGCCAAATTTGAGGAATTGCGTGTTGAGTGGCGGAACTCAACGCCGCGTTTTGCCTTGTACCAGAGCGAAGAAATGAAAACATTAAATATTTAATTTTAAAATATTAAATATTTCACTTCCTCAAGTGGGAACTGAACCCAGAACCTGTCAGTTACAGTTCCACGTTTGTGCCGTTGCGCTACGACGGGCCTCTAAAAGTTTAAAACAAAGTAAAATGGCTTTCCCTTCATATTTCAGCTTTATAGTTCATACACTGTGAAAATATTTCATTAGATAACTACATATATCATATAAGATAAAATTAAAAAAGATTTTTTTTATATAAATAATCATACCTTTTATATCATTCATTATTTTGCGTGGATTACTTAATTATTTTACTTCATGTATGTACAAAATGTACTTATGTTTCGGACATTATTACAGACTTAAGGGTCATTATCCTTTGAAGAGCGATCTGTGTTTTAATTTGATTCAAATGTAACTCGTTTGATTTTCTTAAAATACAAATAGGCTTCATTAATTAAAACAAATATACCTAAGAGTGGTTCAAAACTTCTCCACATCACCGCGTGTGAAGAAAATAAACAAATTTATTTATACTGTAGGTAAAAGTCTTTTTTCTATTTTAATTAAACAAGGGAATCGTCATTTTGGTTTATATTTTTTTATCAACAGACGGGTTTTGACCTGTCTGTTGATCTTTTAGCACTCCGCTATATGCATCGGGAGTTAAACAAAAAGAAATATAAATTATCATAAGTTGTGTAAGTTAACCCTGACATTTAATTTTGTTGTCATGGAAAAATAAAGGTATAATTGTTTTTTATATTAGCTGACATGAAACTTGTTAGTGTAGGGGCACAAACGCGGAACTGTAAACGTGACAGTTCGTGGGCTCGTTCCCCATTCGAGTAAAATAAATATTTAATATTTTTATTACTTCGCTCTGCTAACAAGGCAAAACGCGGCGTTGAGTACCGCCATAGAACTAATTCAGCAGGAAGTGGGAAACGGAAGTGTCTTAGTACGAACGGCTAAATAACGGCTCCCTCTGCCTACACTCCCATGTAGAGGGAGCCGTTATGCATGATACTGCGTAAAGCTGAAAAAGAAATCAGTTAACATACTGTGTATAAATAAATCAACATTGTGTGACGTTGTCCACATACTGTATGTAAATAATGTCATAAATGTGATAAATATATGAGCCATATGTTCAGTAAAGGAACTTTCTACAAATATATACTTTCAAACAAATTGCATATATTTTTTTTTAAATTATGTTTTGATTAATTACTAAAAGTAAAATAAAAACTTAATTTATTTAGTTTACATTAATATATAAAAGTCGTAGAGAACAGCAAAAACAGTAACGAGTGATGGTTGCTTTTCGTTTATTCTTTCTTTTATTCTTTATCGGGATCTTCTGGAACTGGTTCTGAAATCATAATTAAATATTATTAATAAATATTAACTTCTCATTCCCACTTAATAAGGTCAATCGTAAGGCAGGGCCACAAGCGTGCAACTGTAAGTGTGATAGGTTGTAAATTCAAATTTTAATTGAGAAAATTCCATCGCTCTGGCACTGCCTCTATACAGCAGAAAAGTGTGAGTGGAAAGTCTTTATTGAAAACTGAGTTTCTAAACACTAGTTCTCCAGATTTCCTGGGATTTGACGCTCTTTCTGGACTTAACAAGGTAAGTAGATAGATGGAATCTGGAAACCACTCTAAGACACTCCTTTCCCTACTTTCTGCCAAGCAAAGGTAGAGGGAAGGTGTAGTACCATAAAAAATGTAAAAAGTGGTGAAACAAAACGCGTTCAAATTGTAACATCAAATATTTGTAACCACCGATGTATATAAGGGCATGTATTGTCACTTTATGATTCATAATATATCACACACGCTACATTAACAGATAAAATTTAAATAGAGATCGTAAATATACATATATAAGAACAATACAGATAAAACATACTTGCAAGGCCCATAATTTTTTCCAATTCTTGTGGTGTATAATCGGCAAACTCATTTATATCGAAAGTAGCAGCGGGACTTTCAGGATTAGATTTATTATTTTTATGCAAAGACTTTACAAAAGCCTTATAATGCTCCATTGTATCAGCCTCACTCTTGTAGTGACGATCGTAGTCTCTTATGAATTTCTCGAATAAATTTGGAGCGTCGTTGTAGTGTGGTTTATGACCGCTAGCCATAGCGAATATTTTCATTATTAACACTGATCTATTTCTTGTGCTCGGGATCAGTCAATATAATCAAATGTTAATGACTATTACCTACATTTACTGGACATATATAAAGGTGAGGTGTGTGAGCGTCATAATTGAGTTCGTAATTTATAATTTGCTTAATAATCACCGAATCTAATGCAGTTTGTATTGTTCAATGCTTAAATTAAGTCATAAATTATTCTGATAAGAAAATATTTTTTCTGATTCTTTGTATTCGAGATAAATTTGTGGTTTTAAGAAATAGAAACAGGCGAGCTATGAGAATTTCTTATTTTCAATTTGCCTTAAATTGGAAATCTCCAATCTTAATATCGAAAACTTAGTATATAATTATTAAAGTTCAAACTATAATAATAGTAAATAATTCAAAAATGTTAATTAAATATTAGAGTCCTTCTTCTTTATCATGGACTTATTTTGTGAATGAACCGGTTTTGTTTACAACTTGACCGGTAAAACTTGAAAATCGACACCAATGATTTTGATCATTGTTTTCTTATACAGTTAAACAGGTTCTATTTTTTTCTACAAAGACGACTTGAAGCCATAAAGGCTGCTCGAAAAAATATGTAATATAACTCAACCCGTTTTGCCGGCGGCAGTTCATGTGACCTCCTACGTACGTGTTACAGAACACTGTAAAGGTCTAGGCAGCTGAAGTTCAAAGTAATGAAATATTCTAGTACTATTCTCTAACTTTCATTAAGTTATTGATAGTTATATATTGATTTATAATCAATGGATGTTAAAATATAAAGGTAATAAATAAAACTCTGAATAATGCCACGTATTCCATTTGTAAATCAATGTAAATGATGATTCCTAATGTAGGACTAGATTGTTTTATCAAACTGTGACTTTACGAACGTAAGTGATTGCCGGAAAAATATACATTATAAGAGGGCTGTTGTGGCGCAGGCATGGGGTCAATAGCCGAGCGAGACAGTATTTCACGCCAAAACACCGTTTGGCCCTGCCTACCGGCCACTGCCGGCCTAGGTTCGGTCTCATATGGAATACTGTTCTCACTTATTGGCTGGTGCACCCCAGTATCAGCTTGAACCATTTGAACGTATTACATTTTGAACGTAGAGTCGTTCGAATCGTTGGGGACCCAATGATCTGTAAGGGGCTTGACACTTTGGCTTTACGTGGAGACGTAATTTCGCTGTGCTTTCTCCACCACATTTATCACGGGGAGTGTTTTGGAGAACTGTTTGACTTGGTACCTGCCGCCGAATTTTCTAACCGCACAGTACGCCACAGGTTAATGTACCATCCACATCATCTGGATACGTGGCACTCGAGTACTGTGCGGTTTCGTAGGAATTTTCTTCCACACGCCACACATGTCTGGTTATAAAAAAAACAAAAAGTTTATCTTATCAATAATACATTTCACTTAATTAAAAGGGTGTTTAACTCTACAACATTACGATATGCAAAAATATTGGAGCATTCGCTTAGGTTAGCTTTTCTTGGCACCGGTTCTAGGCCAGATATATATATTTTTTGTAATAATTATAATGACTTATATAACTGAATTTGAACCTGAGTCTCGTATAAAGGTTCTATCAAGTTTTTATTATTATTTAATAGCAAAAATAATTTATATACAAATTTTAACTATTTACGTAATAGAATATAAAAATGGCTGCTTTAAAGTGTCGCATACAGTATTACCAGTTCGTTTTTCTTATATTACATATTTTCATTAGTTGATCTTTATTTTCAAAATCACCAAGTTGGCAGTAAATATGTTTTTTTAGCTCTAGTAAATATTTTGTGTGATTAGTATATTCCAATTTTTAGGCTTAAACTACGTCCCGCAAATATCAGGGTAGGCAGAAGGAACCTGGGAACTGTCGAGACCCTTTGTCCCCTTAAGAAACTCCCGTTTCCCACCTTCTGATGAATTCTGGAGGCATTGCCAGTTGAGTGTCGAAACTCAACGCCAGACTGACTTAATTCACCGTGTAAGTTTTCGTATAGGATATTTTGCAAGCTCAGTTTTATACACTTACCAGTGTATGATTGAGCTAAATCTACGATTACGACCTCATTCTGATGAAAATATAATTACTTACAAACAATATTGTTAAATGATATCGATCACTTGAAGGTGGAGGGACCGGTTGCAGGACTTAGCAGACTAAGCACAATTAGCATTTGTTATTTATTAAATGTTAATCCACACTTAAGAAAAAAAATACTTATTTTGAAAACATTCAAAATATAATTATGACGTAAAACGTTTGGCCTAATGGACAGAGTGCTTAAACGGACTCCAAGAAGCGCGGGTTCAAATGCTCCATTTTTATCAGTTTTCTAATTTAGTACAATACAAATATAAAACACGCAGGAATTAAACTCGTTCCTAAATATGTTTTTTTCCGATTCTACGCCATACATTATAAGTGCTGAAACATACATACATAACATATAAACATACCGATACATTAATTGTGAAAACTATCGATAATTCTATTATATAATATTCTTTTGTATGTTTATTTTACTATCAATCAATGTCAAAAAAGGGTTTCATGTATATTTATACCGATTGATGAAATTACCTTCACGAATGGGGTAAAGAAACCCTAAATGTGTGTGTGAGCTGATACAAATATTTCAAGCAGATATAAAAGTGCGACAGGTTGTGGGTGTGTGGGTGTAATCCTCGGTCGATTTCGATTTCTTCATTCTAGTAACAATGTAACTGAGTGTCTACGAGAGTCTACGGCTGAGAGAACTTGGTAACCTAAGCTAGCTTCCAAACATCTCTTTGCTTACTCCTTTATACACAGGACAAATTTTAACTTACTTTTCTCGTAACTACTTGGACTTTTAAAGTATAGCGAGAAATATTGACATTTAACCACTATTATTATGATTTAAATAAAACAAGCACTAAATGTTGACAGAAAGTTAAAATAAATGACGTTAAAGTGTAAAAGTACAATTACAAGTTAAAACAACAACTAAAATGTGGTTAGTCGTTTTTGTAATAAGCGCGTATAAGCGCATAGACAAACAAACTAAAATTTCAAAAGTGTCTGCTTGTGGGCCCTATTACATAAATTAACGTTCACTTATAAGATTTTTTTTATACATCTTTCATAAACAAACAGTGATCAGTTATAGATTTATTAAAGGTGTACATATTAATGTGCAGTTGTTAGCGTTTATATTTATGATATTATGAAACTCGTCATCACATCAAACATATACGTAATTAACGCCGCTATGACAACAATTATTGCATTCCTAGCAGTTATGAATGTTTCATTGTCATACGGTTAAAAGCTTATTCCGATATCTAGAATTAAATCGGTTGTGGTTTCAATATCAACATGCATATGACTTTGTGGCTGCATACCGCCGTGTTGAGAATACAAGATTGTTTTATAATGCTTTCATATTTTACTGTTCATTAATTCCATGATATTATTATTATTATTGTTTTTCACACTGCACAGGCACGGCGGATTAGGCAAATAGTACTTGAAAATCTAGTGACAAGACACTCCGTCCCATTTTCCATTTTCTGCCTAATTCGACGCATTTCATATTGAGCGGCGAAGCTCAACGCTACGCCTTGAATAGATGAAATGTATGTATTCGCTCTGGCCTTGGTTTCCAGGCGAAGCGTCTCAGAGTGGGTATCGAACTCACAACCTGTCACATTTACAGTCTCACATTACTATCTTTGAGCCACAACTCAATATTATTTATCTACATAGATAATCATATGTCAATATTTCTCGCTATACTTTATAAGTCCAAGTAGTTTCGAGAAAAGTAAGTAAAAATTTGTCCTGTGTATAAAGGAGTAGGCAAAGAGATGTTTGGAAGCTAGCTTAGGTTACCAAGTTCTTTCAGCCATAGACTCTCGTAGACACTCAGTTACATTGTTACTAGAATGAAGAAATCAAAATCGAACGGGGATTACACCCACACACCCACAACCTGTCGCGCTTTTATATCTGCTTGAAATATTTGTATCAGCTCACACACACATTTAGGGTTTCTTTACCCCATTCGTAAAGGTAATTTCATCAATCAGTATAAATATACATGAAACCCTTTTTTGACATTGATTGATTGTAAAATATTGATTGTACAAAAGAATATTATTTTAACGACCCTGTGTAAGACTAGAGGTGCTACAGGTGCATGTTTACGGCAGGCAGAGGGGGCACTGTAACCTAGTAAGCGAGGAAATAAAATTATTAAATATTTAATTTCATCAAGTGGAGATCAAACTCCCTTCATTACACGCTTGTGCTCCCGCGGCCACAACATGCAAAATATTGCTTATTTTGTATTGTTTACTATATATCAATATATTAACCAATATATATTTAAAAAGCAATAAATAAAAAATATTACACCCTTATAACGTTCAAATTTGAAGTTTTAATGATATCACGTTCACCGCAACCATAATGAAAACCAACAACCTAATAAATAATTTAAAACCAAACACACTAAACTAATATACGGCAATAACTTTAAAATGATCGACTCGCAATGTAGAGACAATTTATCTACATTATAATATGAACATTGTATGATAATGTTACATCAGCACAAACCACTACCGCGACGTCAAATTGCATGCGTTGGAATAAACCGCGGTCGTTTTAGACAAGCTTCATTTTGCGGGTTAAAATCATTATTAAGTAAATTATAGAACAATCCATATAGTAATGAATGTCAATAGACCATACATACATATATGTGAAATACTTCTTCTAAATTCTTCTTTATGGTGAAATACAATTATAAATGTTGTTTTATCTAAATATATCGCCTGTTTGCAACTACAACGTGGTAAAGCAAAAAACCATGTTTTTCAGAATCCGTATTTGAAAGTTTTAAAAAAATGTAGATTCTTTACTTTTGAGTTTATGACCTGAAAGTGTTTTATTTCATCAAGTATTTATAAGTACAATTTTTATTTATACATTTTACCTTTGTATGTATAATACAAAAGAAAGAAAATGAGTTTGAAGTCGCTAAATCAGCAAATAACTCATTGTTCTTGATAAACTTCAAAATAAATTTGTTATATTATTTTATAACGAATTTTACACGATATTTTTTTTTACTTACAAATTCATTAATACGTATTAAATTGGTATGACGCATTATTACTGTTCGATTTTTTTTTTATTTAAAATATTTTAATCACCTTTAAAACGTAACATTATTCTAAAATTACAAAATATGAGAACCATCATTATAATTCTTACTTATTAACTATACGAGTACAGTAAAATTTAAGAAAATATAGTTAAATTAACATATGAAGTGTGAAAATACTTCCAAAATATTATTAATAAAACAAAAAAATATAAGTATAATAACTTGGAACTTAAAATTATTTTTTTTTAATTTTATGTTAAATAACCATTGTTGGAAGCGTTATTTTATAATACTTTAAAAAATGTTTAGTGGTATCTAGAAATTATATTCTTATCAACTAACTCCATGAGATACGATTTTTAGCCTTCCGATAGACCTCGTACTCGTACTTTAGTCTCGTAAGCTTCAGACGTCTACTCCCACCTTCTTCCTTCGAACAATAACAAATACTCTCATAAATTCTACTTCAAAATATGAATTATTAATATTTTTTCAACTATTAATATTTTTAACTATTTTCATTTCATCAATCTTTACTGGATTATTTTCTTAATCTTTCAGAAGTGCAATTGCCAAGTCGGCAAAACTGTTCTGTATTCGGTCGGATTCTGAAAATTTAAAAGGGTCACTCTCCATCCTTGCTGCTTTGATGGCATCTATAAACGCTTCGGGAGTCAATATTGGTCTACTTTTTAGTTATCTAAGAAGATGACGTTCTATTTGTGAATGGGTAGAGTCACGTTCATTTTGAGTATGCCCTTTGATTAGATATTTATGAGTAATCGATCTTATATTATTTAAATATTGAACAGCAACTAAGTATATAATAATCATGAATTTATTTTTCTGCGGTCGAGTATACTTATCAGAGTAAAATATGACACCAGTGTTTCTGTATATACTGTTAATTTCTTCTTATTATTTTTAGTTCCATTTGCATGTTCCTATTTCGTTAACAACTCTGTGAACATGAGATTAATTTCATGATGATACATTATTTGATGGATATCGTAAACAGTAAAATTTAAAAAGTGATACTTTGACTTAAAATAAGCTATTTTGATGTTTGCTATAAACTAAATACTCCGTGTTGTGATGCCGCACTTTATCTTCCTACAATGTTTAATGATATATTTCCATGTGTAGGAATAGAAACCAACAGCCGTCACATACAGTCACATCGGCATCATATACACACATATATACACACATATATATATATATATATATATATATATATATATATATATATATATATATATATATATATATATATATATATATATATATATATTTTTTTTTTAAAAGTACTTTCTTTTCATACGATGAAAATCGGATTAACGGATTTATTTATATATTTATAAAGAACAGTATTTATAATGAAATCTTACTAGCCTGATTGTTATTCAAAATATTTTCATTCTCAGTATCTTTTTTATTTATTTCAGCGTTATTTAACAATTCCATTATTTCGTTTGATTTCGCCCTCATCTATAAAACTAATAATAAGTATAGTACTGATAGCAAATTTATCACTACAATGTGTTTACTAAAATAATCTATGATACACTTTACATTTTTGTCAAATTAACGTATTTGTTTGCAATTAACACATTTAAAAAAAGTAATACTGAAGTTTTTCTACGTCTACAATGACACACTTGGATATAATACAAAATACGATTCCCTCTTTTGCAAGAAAAATGTATTAATTAAAACAAACTACAAATAGCATATTAAAATAAGACAGTGGTAATTGCTAAATGTTACACTATAGAAATCATATTTATCGGAACATTCCGCTTACTTTTACAATAAAAATATGCTAATATTGTGATACCACATTTTTCATAAGAGACAGGAGCACTTCTATCAGGGCGGTTCGATGGACAGTAAGATAATGCACTGTTGCCGCGAATTATGGGTTAAGTTGAGACAGACACTACAACGTGTTATCTCTTTTATTTCTTTCATTTTTAAAGTAAAAAATATGGTGTTTTTGCAGTCAATACAATAAAATGTAGCGGAGTTTTGTATAGTATTATCAACAAAACGACATATTTTACTTTAACACGTTGTAGTTGCAAACAGGCGATATGTAAAGAAGTTCTTTAATCTCTTTAATGTATTCCACACATAACAGAGAAGAGTGAGGGAATTTGTGTACATAGTGTAAAGATACTCATTTCTTCTTTTTCGTTCCATTAAGATATTGTATGTATGTAGCACATGTTGAGTGGCGGAACTCAATATCTTCATATATTACTTCATTTCTACTGTCTGATATCTGTTAGTAAATTGTTTATAGTAAACTTAAATTTAAAAAGCGTATAAAAATTTTGAACGAAGCAGGATTTGAACCCGCGCCTCTGGAAAATCATTCCAGAGCTCTGACCAACTAAGCCATTCGTTCTCACCAAGCCCCGTCGAAATTTTTATACGCTTGTTACAACTTATTTATGTTGTTAGCATCTCTGTAGGGAGATTTTTACAAATTTCCGCTACCCAAAGACAACTCGTAAGAATTATCGTTTGGCAAGAGAGAATACTATTTATTTTACTATGTTTTAAAGTGTTATTCCACACTTAGGACAGAAAATACTAAACTTAAATTTAAAAAGCGTATAAAAATTTTGAACGAAGCAGGATTTGAACCCGTGAAGGCGAGAGGCGCGGAATTTATGTGAACCTACATCTCATACTGTAGGAAAACACAATGTCCTAAATGATCAATGACACAATAGCAACAGATTAAATTAACTATAATTGAATCTAATCTTTTTCATATTCAATCTTACTTAACGTATAATAAAGCACGGATGAATATTGTAAGTACCTTAGTGCCTTGTTTCATAGCTCAGCCAGCACAGCCAGCAGCCCCGCTCGGAGCCAAATGAATGAATTATTGTTCGATTATACATACGAAGCATCTACAGCGAGTGTGGAATTATGCATATTGAACATTCACGAACATAGCTTATTAAAGACTTAAAATATATTATAGAATATTAGAGAGATTGATCAAAATAATCTATTTATTGCTATTCTAATGCAGAATACAGTGTGAGGGTGTTGTTAACTTTAAAAGATAAGTTAACTGAACATTAACGACGTGCGTCAACATTTGCTTCGATATGTCGTCAGCAATATACACTTTAGGCGGTCTGTACTGTAAACGTGACAGGTTATGTGTTCACTCAAGGAAATAAAATATTTAATATTTTCATTTCTCTCTGGTTGGTCTGGTGTCTCTGCGCCAATGCGGCCTAATCAACAATAGTTTTATTTATAAAAATATAATAAACATTATATCTTTAAAACGAATGTTAACTACCTTTTGAAAATATTTATTATGAATTCAGTTGTTTAAACTTTAGCAATGGTTTCGCGAGAGTGCCGGTATTATTGACTAAGATTCATTGAAATTTGTGTTATATTATATTAATTAGATTAGCCAAATTTCGTATTCGTCCATAGTTACTGAAACACATTTATCTAACATAAATAATAAATGTGTCCACCCGTGTGCGTATTTTATAAATATTAGTTAATATAGCAAATAAATTTAACTCTCAATAAGAAAGAAAATGCAATTAGTAAATTTCAGTCATTTTTATTTTTTTAGTTTTACACTGTATCCTGCAGCAGCACAGCAAGGCAGAGGGAACTTCAGAACCTTGTGTTAAGCCATTCCGTTCCATTTTGCATTTCCCGCCGAATTTGAGACATTTGGTGGTGGAACACTCGATTTTATGGAAAAGACAAGGCAAACGAACGTACGGGTCACCTGATGGCAAGTTATCATCGCAGCCCACGGCCCCTTGTGTCACAAGAAGAGCTACAGGTATATTGCTGGCCTTTACGATGGACATAGACGCTATATGACACGAGAACACACAGCGAGGATACGTCTCTATGTAAAGCCAAAGTATTAAGCCCCTCATATCCACAACGATTCAAACAGTTCTGTGCTGTATGCGATCAAGTGGTTCAATGATGATACTGGGTTGCATCAGCCCAGAGGTGGAAACAATACCCTGGACCCTACACAGGGCCTAATAGTATTTTATCGTGAAGTACTGTCTCGCTCTGCTGACGACTCCCATTTTTTTGACTCCAACTTGACCTTGCTTTTCAGATGATCGATACTGGCTGTTGACTGAAAAGCTAAGGCCCATTATACTGATGCTGGGTGCAGCTGTAAGAATGACAGACTCCGTCTTGATAATTGGTAAGACTACAACAGGGGCTCTTTTAGTGGTTAACATATAGACTTGTCTCTTTCGAGGGTTCTTTTCACCTTATACCGAGATATTATTAAGGGATTCCTCAATGGAAGACACATGTTGATTTCGGCACTGATTAACTTAGATTGATTTGATACTAGAGTAAATTTAAATATTAAATATTTCCTTGCTTTGAGTGGGAATCGAACTGACAACCAATCATGTTTTCAGTGACATACTTATATCCCTGCGCAACGACAGGTCCAAACTTATGTAAAGTTTATTAAACATTCAAAACTGAAAGTTCTAGTTGTAGTTCTCTATTCTCCTTAGAAATACGTTAAGAGAATATAATCTATTCAAAAACTACTCACATCTGTTCGTGAACTTTACTTTGGCAGTTACCGCATGTTGTGTTTGCGGTGAGCAAGTTGTGTAGTTTAGTTATTTGTAAACTTTCAATAGACGCGTTAAATTGTAGATCATTTACTTTAAATGCTTCCGGGTTGGCTTAATAATATATTTTTTTAAAAAAACTGTCATTTTAAAATATTGAATTCCACAAAATTGCTACTATTTTTTATCCCTTTAGCTGTAATTGAAGTTTTCAATTGATAATGTTATTAGAACAAAAGAGCAATTAAGATAAGTAAGTAAAACAGTGTGAAGTTCAAGCTGGCAAAGCCGCGGACGAGTTGCTAGTATTTAATATTTTTATTTCCTCAGTCTGGTAACGAGGCGGCAACGCATTGCCTCCGGGGAACGGAAGTGTCTTAATAGGAACGGACTGTCTTAATATGAAAGTCCCAGGTTCCCTCTGAGTATCTTGATTTTATATGAATTAAACGTTTATAGCTCATCGCTTGTACCAGTACAATTGCACATATGTAAGTACAATACGGGCTAAATACAGTTAAGCTTGTTTATTAATTTTGTTACTGCGATCGACTTTATTTGCCAAACAAAAAGTTGTTTTTATTCTTTTTATATTGTAGCTTTTTTAAATATAAATCCATTCTTTTATCGGCTTAGCAATACAGGCGTCCTATCGTACTTTCAAATTTTAGTTTATAAATGCTAAAATGGCAGCTATAATACTATTTCTCGCTGAAACTGTGATATGTGAGTCGATATTCAACGCAGGAGATATTTCAGAGTTTACGGTAATACAATAAATTTCTATTCGCAGTTAGCTTAAACTATGAGTATTTTTCATTTTACAATTTAACAATCGAAACTTTTTTTTTCAGCTTCACGAGACTTTTTTTTTCAGCTTCACGCTGTATCCAGGGTAGGTAGGCAGGCTTCCGTTCCCCATTTTCCGCCGAATTTAAGGCATTGTGTATTGAGTGGCGTAACTCAACGCCGCTCTTTGCCTTATTACCAGAGCGAAGAAATGAAACATTAAATATTTAAAATGAAAATATTGAATATTTAACTTCCTAGACTGGGGATCGAACCCAGAACCTGTCGCTTACAGTCACTCGTTTGCCGCTGCGCCACGACAGGCCTCAAAGATATTATATGATTAATGATTTTAAAACAATGATAGAACTGAAAATGGTAAAACATAAAAGTCCATTAATACAGGTAATTCATTGACATATATACATAGTCTACATTGAAACTGATCCGTCTGTCCCTCCACTATACTTACAAAAATATACTAATAAGGTAATGATAATTATTCACTCGGGATGAAACAGAAGCTCTCAATTTAACTTGGCTACTTTTATCACCAGGCACCAAACCAAATGTCATCCTGAAAGTGTAACAAGCAATTAAGTGTAAGAAGCAGTACAAGGTGGAAATACACTAACTAGCAAATATAGAGTCGATACGTAATGGATTGTACGAATATTTTACAAAATATCCGAAGAGTTAAATACACACCCACACTTGCTATTGAAGACCCAGACCTTTCTTCTTCACTCTACGCATTTAGGAAAAATATGTATCAAAGAAAAGGTCGCTTCTTAGGCCTCAGAAAGTATCAAAGTACATTTACAACTACATGATTCGTTTCCATTAAGCCACTTCCACTTTTTATCCAATTTTGAAAGCATTACCTGTAAAGTGTGGTTTTTTTACTCTGTATCACTGGCGTTATTTCTGCGTACACTGCTGTCATTGTATACAATACAGTACATACAAATAATATTCACTTTTATCTTCTTCTATAAATACTTTTATAAAAATATACTATACAAGTAAAAATTCAAGGTGGAAGTTTAAATATGACAGACCATTAAGCTTAAATTTCTGAAATACGTACAGACGCCGCGCCGTCTGTAAAAACGTTGAAGGCACTTCATATATGTGATGTTTCTCTAAGAACAACGCGGCTACTCGTACGTCACGTTGGAATACCACTTTGAGTTTACCGTTCAGTATGCTAATGTTAGCTTTACATAATTATCTGATATGTTTTATTATGAATCTATATTATATCAGTTCGTGTTACCGCATTTATAATAAAGATACATATATTTCAAAACGCGGCGTTGAGTTCTGCCACGTTACACGTAATACCTATAGAATTCAGCGGAAAGTGGCTTAAATACACGCTGGAACATAGTTTCTTAACATTAGGTTTCTAAGTTTTCCAATTCTCTGTGCCTACGTAGCAGGGTAGGTAACCTTTCTACCTTCTTACCGGGAAATGTGTGGGATATAACATGAAATTAATAAACATGTATGTCCACAACATACATTCCGTTAGATAATAAAACGTACGTGCTGCTATGAATTTCACTTGTGAACTTGTAATGCCTCAAAGATGAAATGAAGAGAAAATGAATGAATGCATAAGAGAAATGAAAATCAAACAGAGAAAATGATCATGAACATTCATGAACGGGAGGGTCTTTATTGGAACGGAGTGTCTCGACACTATAATCTCAGGTGCCCTCTGTCTACTGTACTAAAGTACGTCTGTCTACTGTATTAAAGTGTCATAACATTATAAGTATCGTTACTACTGAAAAATGTACAACACAACGTAACATTTTATGAAAATGATTCAAATTGTAACGGGTCGATTCCCATTCGAGGAAATATAATATTTAATTTTCAATTAATAAAGGAAATTAAATATTCCATTTTCGTGGCAACGTCTCATAAATTGGGCGGAAAGTAGAGGTCGAAATTTTATTAATGGGAACCAAGTGCCTTAGTACCAGGTTCCCAGGTTCCCTCAACACATACAGCGTGAAACAAAATTAAATAAAAAAACTCAAATTCTGAATGAGAGCGAAGTGACATAACAAAACTGATGATACAAATAATAAATGAAATTACATTGAAGAAAGAAACCTCTTAAACGAGAATCCTTGAATAAATAATTACGTCGGACAATTTTAAATAACAATATTATATAAATCATTTTTATGTTTTAATTAAAAACGGCAAATGAAATTGTGAATCATAAAAAACTGTTCATAAATGTTCCAGTTTGATGATATATTTTAACTTTATATAAACCTAAGAAAAGATACTTTGCAATGTTTATTTGCTACTGAAGAAGTTATTATTTATTTTATATGATTAAAGATGAATTTTTAATTAATTTGACATAATTAAAGATGAATATTTAGTAAATAAATATTTACTTATATTACTTAAAATATAAAAAAAAATACAGACACAAAAATTATATTCACTACGTACAGTAGCGTAAATAATTCTTGTTTTGGTTAAAAAAAATATTATAGTTACGTTTCAAAAAAAATATGTTTCTGTTTTTGTGATATTTTGTTATTCATAAACTTTTTAAAATGAATTCGAATAGTTCCGGCGTATATTAAAATTTATATCGTATATAAATATATATCTATTCAACTCTATAAATACTAACTACACTTAGACATTTATTTTTTAACAGATATATAAATAAATATGAAAGAAACTTTAAATGAATAAGTAATATCTTTCAGCTTTACGCTGTACTCCCCAAAAGCCCGGGTCTCCTCAGTTTGCCTACTGAGGCTGAAGAGACCCGGGAACCTATTGTTAAGATATTTAGTTCCCATTAAGATACTTCTATTACTGACGTATTCCATATTCTTTAGTTTATCAATAAAAAAAAAGCACCTGTCGGGCTAACAATCCCACCTTACAAACAATAATGCCCTTACAAACAATAATGTTTTAATAATTTGTTTCAATATTAACTTCAGCTCATGAGATAACTCAGCCGAAAGTCCCGCTGTACGCTGACCCGCGGCGCGCCGCTGAGCACAGCTGTCACTTCCAAATGAACGATCAGAGACTGCACTCCATCAAGTGGTGCAGGGACTTGCATGAGATATTCAGATACCCTCGCAGAAGGTTACCTTAATTACTATTGGGCGAGGCAGACGCTGATAGACATTTAAGTATTAAGGCGACATTGGTATTGATAAATTAATATAATAAATAAAGCTAATAATAAATTTAGTTCGATTTTATGTTTTATTTTAATCTAAAAACTAAGCAAAAATAATTTTAAATAAAAAACTCTCCTGTCCCAAAAAATCACTATCTCATATTGGCAAAGTGCTTGTAGCTTTCAAACTGCTAATAAAATTATCATAAAACACAGCAAAAACCACCCCGATAGGCAAGGCCGATTAATAAAACAATACTTAGATCAGTTCATTGATTCAGGAGTTACGCTCCTACAGACAGACAGAGAAACAAGTCAAACTTTTTAGAACCTCTCTTTTCGCGCCGAGGCTAATAAATATACATCCAGGCTAATAATACTTCATTAAATGCATCCTGAGGAATCAGTTCCTTATTCAAAAACATTGGTAAATAAACAATGCCTTCCTTATTGTCAAATACCCTATTCTAAGAGTAGTATAGGACGAATATTCGAAAAATGATAATATTATGACTTGGTCGTAAGTATATCAATATTTGGACAACTGCTGGCTCATACATAGTACGTTGGTATGACTTTTACACTAAATATTAACCAGTAAGTGCACGAGGGCTTATCCCCTGTTAGTGGCCCTAAACTGTTCTATACTCTGCCTGAACCTCACTCACTCTAGGACTTATCTAATTCTGATTTATACAGATAACATCTCCAGTTTTAAGTAGACCCTCTAGCATAGTTATAACTAATATGCCCATTATAACAATACAACTTGTAACATATATAACTTCTTGCTCCGTAGCTAGTAACAGTTTTGTCTTATCACTTCCTTGTCCGTGACCATGTCTATATTTCATATATTCAAGAGAAAACGTTTTAGGTTTTCTAAAAATTACGTA
Organism: Eueides isabella; assembly: GCA_019049475.1. Classification (NCBI taxonomy): domain Eukaryota; kingdom Metazoa; phylum Arthropoda; class Insecta; order Lepidoptera; family Nymphalidae; genus Eueides; species Eueides isabella. The sequence continues at coordinate 10,952,240 of CM032405.1, read as the reverse complement.
AAAACTCACTTAAAAACTCTACCGTGTATCGTGAAATTTGATTTAAAACCAGCAAATCAACTGTCGTATCTCTGCTTCTGCCTTTGAAAAAATCAAACGATGTTCATAAGCAAAATTATCATAGTAGAATATAAAATTTTGCATCTATCAGTTACTTAATAAATATGTAAATATTTCAATTGTAGAATATTGTGGATTTAAGAGAAGTTTATACTGTAGCGAGAAATTGAAGTATATGGTAAACCCAGAATTTGAAATAATTTGTTGTTCTTAGCACAATTCTAATATTGAACTGAATACACATGATATGATTTCTTTTCAGTAATATTAATTATATCAAAAATAGATTTAGCTGTCTCACATAAACGGTTTCTTTCATGATTACCTCAAATAGCAGGGTATATAGATGTAAAATCAACTGCAAGCTAGTTAATATAGTTAACATTTTAAAGTATTTGAGTAATTATTAAACGATAGTATTTTTGACATACACTCAAGATACCAATAGACTACAAATAAACAATTTTCCATCTCATAACTTGCGTAGAATAATAAGACAAAAGTAAATTTATTCACATTTCATGGCAAAGCCACTTGTTAATTAGTTTCAAATAAAATAAAGCCAGAATATTCTTAGTGTAATTGTTTTAATATTATTTATAGATAAGATAACATTTCTAATTATATGAGAATGTTTTAAAATTAATAAATAAATATTAAATTTCTGTATAAAAGTATTCATTTTATAACGACAACAAAAGAACGGATATTTGTTCAAAAGATTATTTGTAAAATACTTTTGAAGTTTTTTGACAAGTAAAGCAATATTAATATGGAATGATATACAGTTATATATTTATAAAGGCTTAGAAAAATCTTACGCCGATAAAAGAATCTAATAAAAAGATTTAGCATGTAGTTCGAAAAGATTTTCAGGATAAAATGTAAAATCCGATGTCAGAAGCATTTTACGATGGTAAGGACTAATGGAAACTGTTGTTCGTCTATCAAACTAGCCGTTGTCCGTCCCAAGCTCGAGTTTCAATTTACTGACGTCGTTTGACTAAAACTGTTGGTGTCCTATGTTAAATAAATAAAAGGCTCTTTTTATGTACACACGAAGTAAATAAAAATAAAAATGGTACAGTCAGTTTTTAAATGACGATCGTGGCGCAGGGACAGAAGCTGTATACTAGAGCCCCACTCACACCCACGTGTCGAAGTCGCCTACCGATGGTTAAATGATATATTCGGAACGTCGAATTACGGATAATTAATCTGGTTTAAGAATTTCATTTAAAATATGTAAAAATCTTAGCCAGTCTTGCTGAACTCAGTTGAAAGACGAAATCTTTTAAACAAATAATCTACGACGAATATATCCCTGAATATCTTAGCTTAGAGATACAGATCACGTTCCTTTTGCAAAAACTTTTGGTCTTAACTTAGAATTTAATTATTTCTTGAAGATTATTTAGATAAAGGTCACCACAAATCAGTCGAAAGCAGTCCTTTCCAACTTTAATCGAGTGGCTCATTATTATTTCGCACAACTCCTTTCTTAAACCGCTGCCTCATTTTCAAGTAAATTAAAGGATCTCTTGACGTCTTCATCATTACTTGGACATGCCGCTTCGGTTAGACTATCTCAAGTTTTACTTCCAAGTGACTTGTCTTCTATAGGTGTATCGAGCTTGTAAGTTCATTCATTGTGGAATATTTATAAAGAAATCTAAAGTTTATAATAAGTCGTAAAATTAAGAACAATATTTGTATAAAAGTAATATTTTAGGATAAGTTTCATTAAAAAAGAACCTTAAAATGTTTAAATGTTTAAAATTTGATTGTAAGTTTTTAAAATGTTTAAAATTTGTCTAAATATAGGAAACAAAAGCATCGTAATTTCAATGAAGAGTCTTAACCTTAGGTTAGCAGGTTCCCTATACTTACCAAAATAAAAAATACTAATATTATATATTTCACTATCCATACGTATATTATGAATCTTAAGAGGCTATGAAATGACAATAAGAAAATAAATTCTAATGAAAGCTGAATACTTATAATGAAAAATATTTTTATTAACTTCAGCCAATTTACGTTGAATATAACCAGAACAAGTAACTCTAACACAACAACAAAACGTGTAACATATTTGTTTAACATTTATTTATCGATAGAAAACTTATCGTTTACATTTTGAACTAACCAAGAAATAGCGGGTTATAACGTCAGGTCAAGTTTAATTTCGTTCTTTAATAGAATCGGCCAGCGCCAGTGTAATGTCCTCTACTTGGCTTCACTGCAAGTATTGTAAATGATTTTGCTATTGCATAATTATAAAATACGACAAAAAACATTGTTATTAGTCCATTGTATGTAAATGACCTTTCAAGTCATGTGCTATAAGATAGAATATTGTGCTTCGATGACACGAGAGTGTGTGCTTAGAAGTTATACATGAGGCGAGTGTTCGAGACCTGCTACGTTCAATTGTGTATATGTTTTATTAATATCTTTCTTTTCGTAATACGAAATATCACTTTACATAGTATTAGAATTACTCTCTCTCTCTCTCTCTCTCTCTTGTCAAACGACCACTCCTAAAAAATCTATGTGGAAAAGAAACATGTAGAAATCATCGTCTTTCATTTAGAAATAGCTCGATAGGCTAGATCAGCAGCAGTTGGACACTTTGTAAAAATCAAGTCCTGATGTGCTAATTTCAATGTTTTTCAATGTTTTTTCTTTATTTATTATAAAATAGCATATAAAATATTGTGTTTTGTAATAAAGCAGTAAAGTAGTGAAAAACAGTTCTATTTATATTTTGAAGAAAAAATATTTGAAATTAAATAAAACATAGGATTTTACCCAAATACGTCATAATGGCATATTGCTTATATCTTAATCTAATAACTCTGCCACCTAAAAAACATTGCGATAAACAAGATTAAAAAACTTTCAACAAACCGGTTCATTTGTTCAGGAGCTACGGGGCTACAGACAGACAAATAGTTCAAACTTATATGTAACAAATCTCTTTTTGCATCGGAGGCTAAAAATACTTTTAAATGTTAGATAAATATAAATTGGAATTATTACCAATTTTGTTGTACAACGATAGGAAAAAGACAATAAATATTGTAATACTCTATAAATTATGTATACTCGTAAGTCCTAACCGTCCTACAGGCGGATTTACGCTGCATGAATCTTGCAAAGAAATACGTATATATAGATTGTTTATGGACTAAAGTAATTTAATAACCGGATTCATCTTAAATTTAGTATTATTGTCTCCTCACGCTGTATCCCGGAACATGTAAGTCAGTGTAAAAACACTCCATTCTCATTAAAACGTCCGTTTTTCACTTTCCACCGAATTTTGGTTTGTATTTTGATGAGCAATTATTACCACGCTTTACCTTTACTTTGCCATAAAAATAATTAGTAAATTCAATATTTTCATAACATTGCGTTGTCAGTCCCATCGTTCTGTCCCTCAAAATAAAAACACTTTTTCTTTTTTTTTTTTTTTCAGCTTCACGCTGTATCCCGCACTAGGCAGGGTAGGCAGAGGGAACGAAAGTGAAACCTAGTGTTATGACACTCCGTTCCACTTCCGTTCCCCACTTTCCGCCGAATTTGCTGCATTACGTGTTGAGTGGCGGAACTCAACGCCGCGCTTCGCCTTATTACCAGAGCGAAGAAATGAAACATTAAATATTTAAATTGAAAATATGAAATATTTCATTTCCTCGACTGGGGATTGAACCCAGAACCTGTCGGTTACAGTCACACTCTTGTGCCGCTGCGCCACGACAGGCCTCAACACTTTTTCATAGATTATTAAAATACGTATTTAATATGGTCAATTGCAACTTTAAATTTTATATAATATATTTACTTATCTACCGAACTACTCGTATCTATGAAATGAAGAACACACAAAAAATTTCATCATGGCTGCGACATACTCGTAAGTGCTTTTGAAATACTTAAATAAAATAAATATTTTAAATATATGTAGTGGTGTTGTTTTATTTTTATTATTAGTTTTTTTAGTGTCAAGACACTCTGTTCCGCTTCTGTTCCTCAGTTTCCGCCGAATTTGAGGCATTGCGTGTTGAGTCGCGAAACTCAACGCCGAGCTTTGCCTTTTAACCAGAGCGAAGAAGTGAAAATATTAAATATGAACATAAATTGTTTTGTTTGTGTTTCATCGCCTCGAGTGAGGAATGAACCCACAATCTGTCGTTTACAATCAAACACTTGTGCCACTGCGCCACGACAGGCCTCTAAAACAAAGACATTAAAAATATTAAATAAAGGAATATTACAAAATCGTTTTCTGCCGTGAATATATATGTCTCATACTTGTCAAATAACAATGTAATATTCAAAACACGTTTGCGCTAAGGACAATCGCCTATGCAGTATCTCTGACGTACTGTACTGGGTTTTTTCACCCTCATACGTTCCCAGTTTCCATTTTTCTATTTAATGCACGTTTAGAAACTTTGTGCCACGTTTTACTATCGCCAATTACAATTACAATTTAGTTCAGATACAGGCAATATGGAATTTAATGTTTATTAAAATATGTAAAAATAGATTATTACTTTATTACAAAAAAAATGTGGCACAGGGACACGAGCGACTGTGCAACTGCAAGCATCACAGATTCGAAGTGACCTTATAGAGTATCGTAACACTTGCTTCCCAAGTTTCTTCCTTCCCTGCCTGCATTTTTAAGATATTGTGTGTTGAGTGGTTTACATGTTTTCATTTTAGTTAAACTATAAATGTAATAGTTATTAATTCAACTTTAAAAAATATTTCAAATGAAAAGGCATCTAATTATTATATGACCGTTGACTTTGTGGCATTCTTTCGGCGTATCATGAATGACCGGACATCAAACCTTGAAATTATATTTAAAATAAATACGACAGATAACAATCTAAGATTTTACTCTTAATTAAATTTTAATTAAGTGTTAATGGCTGATTATTTTGTTGTAAACAAAAGCTGTCATAAACAGGCGTCTAGTTTAAGGTCAAGTAGTGTGAAAGTCTATAACATTTAAAGACGTTTATCAAAGCGTTTCTTTAGGAGCCCGTTCCTAAAAAACAGGGCCGTTTGAAGTTTATTATGACAACGTTTCATTCTAGGTAAATATAACAAAAAAAAAATAAAAATCTCTGAGGTTAGTCATAGCACAGAGACACATTTATGCCTCTGTGCTAAGACTGGCAAACGTGTTCAAACGTGTTTATGACTTTTACAATATTCATTAGACAAAAAACATGGAACGTGACACCGGGATGTTGTATCAAAACAGAAGAACAGAACCAGAACCTAGAAGCGTATGATTTAATACGTGTGTGTTACGCGGATTTTGATTTAGAGGGTTGCTCGTAATTTAATATGATTAAGAGATAGAAGTCGAAAATTCAGTAAAAACATTCATTTAGAACGTAGGGGGCTTTTATGGTGCATGATGCACTGGGCAGGATTGTTAACGCCTACAACCATAAATACTTCAGTTCTGACGACAATGAAATTACAAGTAGCAAGAATATTATGTTTTTAATAACGTTGTGACAAGCGTACAAGTATTTCGGCGTAGTTAGATGAGAACTTATGTCTTCGTTAGTCAAAGCATTTAGACGGTTTCCAAAAAGCTTGGGCTTAAATCCCGCAATGCTATTTTTTGTGTAATATCCCTTTACATATGTTAAAAAAATCATACATCTTCAATTGTCTTTATTAAAAATGTTCAACAAAAATATTTATCTCGAATTTTCTATCCCGTTACTTATATATGTGGTACAAAAATAATTTCCACATCCTTCGTCGTCTTACAATAGACCAGACAATCTCAACCGCGAGAGCGGTCATTCGAGAACCAATAAATTTTACAAAGGCTCTGAATATATTTGATAAATGCTGTAGATAGAGGCGGTGGCGCAGTTTCGACGGTTTGCAATTAGCAAGGATAAACTCAAACTTTGATTTATTACTACTATATTATATTATATAATATATTCATTGAGACTGTTTGAACGACAGGGTTTGGGATCGATTCCCACTCAAGTAAAAAAAGTATTTATTATCCGTAGCGTTTGTCCGTTGAGGCATCCCTCAAGAATATCTCCGTATGAAGTGAAAATAACCTGCTTCACTTCAAGCCCCAGAAGATACAAAGCTGCGCATTGACCACTAAAATAGCCCATTTGCCGTATTATCAGTTTTCGAGAACACTTCCCTTTTTTATGGAAAAACACGGCAAACGAGCGTACGGGTCGGTCGGAATCACACGGCAAAAACGACTATATCATACAAATAGTTTACTTGGTATTTTTAAAATAAGTATTCAAAGCTCCATGTATACATCGTATTTACATTAGCAGAGCTGTCAGTTAATTACGTCCATTTAACACTACGGGCCTGCTGACCTAGATTTATAATATAAAATTTTAATATTTAAATAAGTTTCAGCTACATTCACTAAAATAACCAACTTCTATTTACACTTACTGAAAACATAGGTTATATATTCGTTAACGATATATTTTTATATAATTTGTGAAGCAATTTAAAAAAAATCATATTTTATGTTTAGGAGCGTTTTGCCCAGGTTCAGTTACCACTAATTCAGAATCTAAAGACGGTATCCCATGAAATTCGTAGTTTGTAAACGTTCGTTAGTATTTAATTCTTAACATCAAGAGTGCATCATCATCTTTGTGCTCGCTTATATTAACTTGTATCATATTTAAACAGCTTAACGCTTTATCACACACATGGCAGGATAGGCAGACGAAACTTAGGAAACTAAATACTAAGAAACTTCATTCTGTTCCTCACTTTCCGCTGCATTTGATGCATTGCGTGTTGAGTGGCGGAACTCAACGCCGTGCTTTTGTCTTATTACCAAAGTTTATCAAAAAAGAAAAAAAAGTATTGTTTTAAGTAAAATAGTAAGGGGATAATTTTTATCTGTGCTAGTAATAAAAAAAGGAAATGGGTATATCTAGCAAATTATTCAAGATATACATTTAATACTCTTATATTAATCAAAACATTACAAAGAAAAGGAATTTCTTATAAATAACTATATACTCGTATTAACTTATTATTGATCGTAATAAATCATAAGTAACAAGAAATTATAGTACTTGAGCAAAATAATGTCTCAATTGTGATTGCTTTAAAATGTTCAAAACATTTAAATAAATAAATAATTAACTTTCGTAAAAGACTCTAAGAATTGTATTCTTTTTTTACTCTTTACTAATAGAGTGTTTAATTCTATTATTGGATGACTATTTGCTGTGGCTCTGTACTTTATGTTAGTTTGCATCTGTTTTGTGATATAAACTAACGTATAAGAAATTATTCAACGCTTTTCTTAGCTTATCTAAGACGTTTTGTCTAAAAAATCAAATGTTCTATAAAAAATATTTTCACAAAAAGTGAAATATTACCAGAATAACTTTAAAAATAGATAATTATTCAATGAGAAAATATTTATACGCAAACTTCAATCTTATTAATATCTACGTAACAAAATAAAGTATGAATTTAAAGTGTCATTTACACTATTATCAGTTTGCTTCGATGTTGTCATTTCTGAAACACTCAAATTCAAATGAGCGGATATTACGCACCGTATTAATTTTAATGGACCTTATTTTAATAATAAATGGTATTATGAGAGACCTAAATGTTAATATCTATAATAATACGTTTTAAATGCTAATTTACGTTTTGACTATTGATACCCTTAACCTATGAATAGATTGACAGACAGACAATACATAGAATTGTATTTAGTGATAAGACAATAAGATATACTCGTAGATAAGATTCAGAGACTACGATCGGCATTACAAGAGTGAGGCTAACCAATTGGAGCATTATGAGGCTTTTGTAAACTCTTTACATCAAATTAATCAAATGAATGCCTATTATACGCCTTGAGAATTGGCAGCACTGTGTTGTTCCAAGTACATCCAATCTGTAATGTTATTTATTATTACAGTGCCCGTTAGTAACGATGAACCGTCAAGTGACATATATCTTCCGTTCTATGCATTGGTCGTTACAAAATATTAGATATGCGAATATGCTTTGCGTCACTTATTTGGGTTTTTCTACCTCAATTCAGTGGAAAATGGAGAACGGGGTGACCTAAGTATGTTCCTAGGTTCCCTCCACCAATCCTGCTATATGCAGAGTACAGCGTGACACCCTGACCATTTCAGGGCAAATCAAACTTTAATATTTATTAATTATATTTAATTTTATTTAACTGCAGAAGATCCCGACAAGATATAATAACTCATTACGGTATTTCGGTTCTTAAATCTTCCGTATATTCTTTTTTTTTTAGAAAAATTATCAAAAAAATATTGTAGAGTGATTTGAATCCGCTCGTCGCTGTTACAATTTATTTACGTTATTTATCTGTAAATGACAATATATTCTTCTGTAAAAAGAGTTCCATTTCTTCGGATAAGCCGAAGTACGGCGCTGATTTCACCACTTCACATGCAATGCCCCAAATATGCAGTTAATGAGGAAAATAACAAAATGTCTTAACACTAGATTTCCAAGTTCCCTCTGTATTTCCTTTCATATCCAAAGCAAAAGCGTAATGAAAAAAATACATTTCAATAGGGCAAGTTTTAATAAATATATGCGCCACGACTATACCTTTAGTATAGTAACATCCAACGATGACAGTAACGGACAAAATTTTCTTATAAAGCATTCACTTATAATAATAATCTATTATATAAATATATATCTCAGTCCATGTCTATTGAAAAGTACATTTAAAATAGTTTTACTTTTTTACCTTCAGCCTGTTTGGCGTAGCGGACCTCAGTGCCCCGCTGAGTCTCGCTTTACCGGTGCGAGTATATGAAAATATTAAATATTTAATTTACTTTAGTGGATACATAACACACAAAAATATTAAATATTAAATATTTAATATTTTTGTGTGAAGATATTTATATCTAGATATACAGATATATAGTTTTTGCCATGTGATTCCGGCTTAGAATAGGATCACCCTGATACTGATGGTGTCGTAAGAGGCGACTAAAGTGCGTGTGGTAGAGTCACGTTGCCAGTAATGGCAACACGCATGGGCAGACTCGACCGGATCATTACCACCCCCGGCATTTAAGACCGGCGTTAAGTAGTGGCTTTGGCCACTGCGTTTCGCATTAGGTAATGCCGGGCCCCGGTGCCCTTCCACCTTAAAGGACGGCAACGCTCCTTTAGCTCCTCTGGAGTTACTCGGGGCCGTGGGCGACGGTGATTACTTACCACCAGGTGACCCGTACGCTCGTTTGCCGTCTTTTCCATAAAAAAAAAAAAAAAAATACACAATTAGTACCAACTATTTCACGAGTACTTTATTTGGTGCAGTAATAACAGTCCAATTGTTTCTAGCCAGAATTTAGAGCAGACGGACAATGCAAGTAATGGACTCCTTTTTTCATTACTTCAGTGTGATGGACTTTGTGAGTTTTACTCAGCAATTTGTACAAAGCGCACAATTTACATTTTTGCACATAGTTTTAAGGTGAAAACATATATTTTTTTAAATGCTTAAAGTGTTTTATTTAAGAATCTAATGAAATAAAGCTGGTACTAGGTTTGATGTTTTTTCTAGAAATCATATTTATCGTACAAAGTCGTAATAATGCAAATAAGCAACAGATGTAAGGTAGGAACCTGAGCTAAGACACTCCGGTCCGGGCACCACACTGGATGGACTTAACGCCGCGCTTTGCCTTGTTACTAGAGCGCGGATTTGAAAATATTTCATATTTCATTTCCTTGAGTGGGGATCGAGCCCACAAACTATCGTGCTTACAGTCACTTACGCTTATGCCCCTGCACTACGACTCTTTAAAATAATGTGTTGTTATTTAAAACCAAAAATGCAATTTGTACACAAGTTTTAAAGATATGTTTTAGCGTCACGCGACACCCCACACGATGACGAAGGTCAACGTCGTAGCTTGTTTCTGCACCAGAGTGAAAGTATTTATTATTTCATTTCTTTCAGTAATCACACCACCAACTTGCCGCGCTTCTACCCACAATATACGTTATTACATGTTTCAAGCATAGCTAAATCGTATAACGCCTAAATTGAAATCGGGATCACCTTTGTCGTTCCGTCACAGGCGATTCAATCGTCCTCTTTTATTGGCCGAGCTTTTCACATCTTTGTTGTGGGAAATTCCGCGTACTCGATATATGCAAACTATTCCTCTTATAAAACTTATTTTCGACTTCTATAGAATTTCATGCGAATGTACAAGAAAAGAAATGTTAAGGCAGCGGTGTACTAAATAGCTCTAAATGTGCACGTACTTTATGTTTTTAGCTCACACATGCTTTGTAAATCCTTTTAATGTTGCATATTCCGCTATGAATATAATAATATATGGAATTACAAATATTTCTTGAAGTAAAAATCGATTATACAACTATCACGTATTCAATCAAACACTTGCCAACTAACCACACACTACGGTTACGTCGATAGAAATTTGAAACAGTAGAGATTTCAAAGGTCGAAATAAAAATATTTGTCATAAAATCAATATTTCTGCGTCACTATAAAATTAAAGTGGAAATGGAAAGAGAGGGCCGGATGTGTATTGATGGGTTGGTTCCTTCGTTCCTTGAATTGGTTATAACATTACATTTGAGTATTGCTTTATAATTGCGATATATTTATATTACTTCCAGAGATCATCAAATGACAAATGTTTTAACATCAACCAAATAATATCTAATGGTTTCACATCAAATTTTAAACACTGAGTAAACATCATAAATTATAATTGATATTCATACAGTGGACGTTATCACAAGATTTATATTGCAATTAATCTACAAAATATTTTGTGCAAAATTAAGTTCAATTAGTGCGAACTTTCAATCCATAATGTTGTTTTAGCAACACGCTGCATATAGCAGGACTGGCAGAGATAGGCTGGGAATCTAGTGTTAAGACACTGTTCCTATTAAAACACTTCCGTTGCCCACTGTCCGTAATTCTTGAGGCATTGTGTGTCGAGAGACACATTTGGTTCTGTAAGAAGTGTGCTTATCCTCATAGTAAAACGATAAAAAATTGCGTCTTAAGTAATCCGCGGCTTTACTATATTCAAAAACAATACATGGCAAAAACCGAGATGAATGGAACGTCAAACATCATGTAGAAAATATGTTGTGTTTGTTTGTCTGTTGTATAACAAAGTGAACGAAAAGAACCAATAATTTAAAAAAACAATGAAAACCCATTTGCTGTTGTTAACAGTATTATTTTTTTATTTATCTTTTGATCATTGCACGCCGGGGCTTAACGATCGAAGCGAGCAAGGGCAAGTCCCCTAGTCATTTTATAATTTATTTATTTTTTTAGCTTCACGCTGTATCCCGCACTAGGCAGGGTAGGCAGAGGGAACGGAAGTGAAACCTAGTGTTATGACACTCCGTTCCACTTCCGTTCCCCACTTTCCGCCAAATTTGAGGCATTGCGTGTTGAGTGGCGGAACTCAACGCCGCGCTTTGCCTTATTACCAGAGCGAAGAAATGAAACATTAAATATTTAAATTGAAAATATTAAATATTTCATTTCCTCGACTGGGGATCGAACCCAGAACCTGTCGGTTACAGTCACACTCTTGTGCCGCTGCGCCACGACAGGCCTCATTTTATAAATATGTATAGCAATAATCTGTTTACTTAACATCGAAGTAAAATTAAACTTTTTTATTGGCAACACTTACTGACACGATTAAAAGTAATAACAAGAGATTAATCAGCTTCTATAGAACTAAAAGAGGTTAACATATCTGCGGACTGACTCTGAGCACTTTGCAGATAAAGCCCTTAATCCTATAATCAGCTGAAATGTAACAAAACAGAGGTTCAAAGGTAGCTAGTGAGACCTTTTCATTTAATAAATACAACATTGTCTCGCTGAGGCCGGTCGTGACATGTACAAGTGCGACAGTTGTGGATTCAGTGCACGCTAGAGAAAATTCAATATTTATTAATATATTTTTTTTGGTTCGATCTAGTAACGAGGCAAAGTGCGGCGTTGAGTTCCGCCATTCAAAACACAATCATATTCTAAAGAAAGTCAGGAACAGAAGTATCTTGATTGGACGGAGTGTCTAGATTTCTACGTTCCTTCTTTGTTATGTAAATGTATGTAAATACAAAGTATTCTCACAACTGTACTTACTTAATGCAGTCACTATTTAAATAAATAATGAGATCACATGTTGAGTTTTAGGTCATCGAAAACCAATCACGATCTGTAAGGTAACCTTTTATTGGTTGTTTTACCTTTTATCTCAATATTATATTATGTCAATTAAATAGAATTTCTAAATTCCGTTGGCCTATCTTACTTGGGCCGAATACGCCGTAAAAATAAAAAAAATATAATTTAAAATAAACAAATGAATTTAACATTTTTTTATGTCAATGTTATAAAAGCTAATTTAAATGAATGTTCTATGTACCTATCTATATACAATCCTACACATAAAAGAAATGTCAGTATATCTTTATGTGATATATTGATGGTAATAAAAATCAAATAAAAATATTAAATCTCCCAACAATATATATTTCTCTCTATAAGCTTCACGCTGCATCCCGCACGTGACACAGATAGGCAGAGGGAACTTGGGAGTCTAGTGGTAAGACTCTCCATTCCATTCCCCGCTTCCTGTTGAATATGAGGCATTGCGTATTGAGAGGTGGAACTCAACACCGCGCACTATATTTTTACTACAGCGAGGAAATGGAAACAATACATATTAAAATTGAAAATATTAAATATGTTATTGCCGCTGCGCCACGACACGCCTCATCTATATTTTGTTATAAACGATTATCGTTACGTTGAATTTAAAAATGGGAAAGAATTTAAGCAAACACTTTCTAACCTTCATAAATGTTAACACATTCTACTACACCTTTGCTAGTACTGCAATATTATAAAGAATATTAATATTGTAAATTCACTCTGAAGTTTTTAATGTACTTGCATACATTAAGTACTGCACTGCATAATGGACGACCTAATTAAAAAGAACTCTATCTGCATTTAACGCAATCTGTTTTTTTAACAGATTAATTTTCTAATAGACTCTGTTTATTTTTGTAAAGTTATGACTCTGCTTGCATACAAAATTGACTTTTGTTTATTGAAAAAGTTTAATTAACAACGCGTGCAGATTCTATCCCCACTCGAGAAAATCAAACATCCTTTGCTTTGGTAACAAGACAAAGAGCGCGGCGTTGAAATCCGCCACTGAACTCGCAAAGCTTTATAGTCGGTGTAAATTAAAAACCTGAAGCAAAAAAATCATTTGATTTTGAAGTGAAAACTTCTTTAGGCGCGTTGAGCGTTTTGGTAGAGGGTAAAATCCTCGGTACGCGTCACCGACATGCTAATGATAATAGTATATCTATCGCTATGGAGACCCAGACTAGCGCACGCGCAGTAGCCTGTGTACACGTATACACTAATACATCGACTATTTCTGACTGTATTATGTGCGCGTTGGACGCTTTTTGGATAAGTATAATTTTGCGAGTCACCACAATGATGTTCAAACTTGAATTCATTGAAATTCGTGTAAATATAAATACTATGTATAATTAAGATAATTGTATATTAATTATTTTTTCAACCACTTTGTATTTATATTTTGTTCATGATTTGTTTAACCCATCATATGTAACTAATAAATAAAACATAAAAAAAATCATATAATTTTTGCACATAGTTTTAATTACTCTCAACTTAATAGTTCCGTTTTCACTTCTATCGGCAGTCCCACGACTGCTATTAGTTTTTTTTATTTATTTTAATGTATTCTTTTGGAAAATATTCGTACGTTTAAAACATTCGAACTTATGTCATCGCGTTTTCAGTTTTGCTGCGCCACAACAGCCTTAACGAGATGCTAGAGCAGTTTATTTAAGTTTTTTTTAGCTAAAGTAATGTATATATTATATCGTTCAATCTTACTTTCCAATCAATTTAAACACTGAAAAAGAGAGCAATTTATTAACTTTCAAAATACATTTTAAATATTTTATGTTAAAAAAAAACGTAGCAGTTAACATTTTTTTACGTTTTCTTTATAAATCTTTTCATTCTATCTCATTTTTTTTCTTAAGTGTGGAATAAAAAAACCGTCTTTGGATAATGTACATTTATAAAAACCTCTACATAAATGCAAATAATGTTAAAATGTTGTAACAAGCATAAAATATTTTTATTGTAGCTCGATAATAACGTACGGATTAGTGATCAGAGTGTTTGGATGATTTCTAAGAGGCGCATATTGAAATCCCGCTACGTTTAAAGTTTTGAACGTTTTATGTATGGACACGGATTTGTGTAGCCTGTCGTGATCATATGTCCGTGAGCATAGATTCTATGAGGAGAAGTAGAGAAACGAGAATCTACATTTGTATGTACCATGACGAGACCAATGCAGTGTAGTGTAGTATTTACCATTACATAAATATTTGTAATTATACACTGTATGTTACATATAGGGCGATATGATAGTTCGTTCCTCTATTCAACATATTGATTAATGCAATAAACAATGCACCATGATTTGGTGAAAAATGTGAATCCGAAGTGTCATGAAAGGGACGGAGTGTCTTAACATTACGTTCCCAGGTTCACATAGTCGCTTTATTGTGCAACATCTCGCTCTACGTGATGTCAAAAACCACGCACCAAGTTTTAAATTATAATGTATTTTTAGTGCTTATTATGATTAGATTATTAATGATTACAATACAGTTTTCACCTAAGGTAGTCATTATCGAACTTGTGTATATGAAGTTTAATTCGTTTATTACCATTTTTTTTTATTTATAATACTATATGCAGAAGCTAAAAGAATATATGTAAGCAGGATTATTACTCCAAAAGCTTGCTATTTAAAATCAAACGAACCTTGTGCTCATTTATTATGTAAATTGCGTGAAAGAAAGTTTCACAATATCATGTCTACACTTAATTTGACTCTACACTTAATTTGACTCTATATTTCTTTAAGATATTCTAATTTTATAAATTCCAATGGGAGCGTAGCGACTCACTGAATATAAAGTTTCAGTACAATTCAGCTATCTAATACAGAATTACGATCGATGATCTTAAGATGCTTAGCTTGATTGCTTTAAAGGAAAAGTGAAAGTTAGTTAATTTATATGTTCTGAGTTCGATCCTCTATCGAAGAACTTAAATATTTAATGTTTTCATGTTTTTCCTTTCAAAGCGTATTAAAAGCATTGAGTGTTGATTTACGGACCTCAAGCTCCGACGCTCCTCTTTATTACAGTTTATGAAAATGAAAACATTAATATACATTTAATATCCTCGAGAGCGAATAGAATCCACAGCATACACACGTCGAAGAAATGAAACTAAGTTAGACAAATTATTTGTAGCAAATGTGACACAAACATGTATCACAATATATAATCATAGTGTCGTAACATGCACGTAACAGCTCATAATAAGTTTCAGTTTCAATGACGCTCGGTCCGCGGTCCTCGCTCCTCGGTGCTCGTAATTAACGGCATTGCAGTATAGTTCTGTATTAAACATTGTCGGTTCTAGTTTAGGTGGTATTGGTTTTATCCAAGTCAGGTCAGCGTTTAACAATTTAGTACATAAATATAATATTTAACTATTTAGTACATAAAGTAAATTTGATGTATTGTAATAGGGTCAATGTTACAGGAGGTCAGTGTGAGGAGGCGTGTGTGAGGTCGACTCTACTCGAGGAAATGAAATATTTAATATTTTAGTTTCTTTGCTCTGTCTGTCTTTGCTTTGCTTTACTTTGCTGGTAAAGTACAATGTTGACTATCGTCAATCAGTATATTGTTGAGGCGGAGGTCCAAATCAATTTCAATTTAAGATAGCTTAAAAATATTTCAGTCTTATTCTATTTTAATACAAAAACAAAGGCAGCAGCAGTAATCCATTTTTTGCTAAAACAATATAACTTCTTAACGTCACCTCATCGATATTTACGTATAAATATCGATGAGGTGACATTAACAAGTTATTATTTAAAAATTTCATCTCTTCGTTCTGGTTAAGAGGCAAAGAGCGGTGTTGAGTTCCGCCATACATACAGTGTGAGGCGAGGTGACTATTTGTTTGTCATAAGCGATTAGTAAACTTAAAATAAAACTTTCATTGTAAAAATAAAATTAAAACATTAAATTGTTCTAAATATTGAATATGATATAAAGTCATTATTAAAATATCAAAAGCTTTCATTCAAGCGGGTCAACATGGACGCTCGACTCATTTTATATATAAATTGCGTGCAACAACTTTTATAATATCAGCTCGTGCCGCCATAGGACCGCGGCACATTGCTTTGGTGATTGGTCCGCATTAAATTTAATACTTTATTTATTCAGAATGTCAACAAGTTATGGGCACAAAAACCAAGCAGATCGTCTAAAGCGCACCATAGAGCCATATGCTGTGGCTACTTGCTACTTGATCTGTTCACTCTTTAATGTTTGAATATTTCAAAATTCAGCCATTCATTAAAAAAATAAAATTAATCTTTATGCTTTTATGAATGATCTAAAAGCAGTTTTCGCTATTATATTACCATCATGCATTTTTTTTAAATTCAAATTCTTTAACAAATAACGCCAATTTAAAATATAAAATTTGACAAAATAGGTACAATTTTTTTTATTTATTTAACTGAAAACTTCGTCTGCATATATTGCTTAAAAAGAGACTATGCCATAAAAACAGGAAGTTAGTTGAAATTATTATATAAAATAATGTATTTCAAGCGGGCGAAACTGCGGGCGGATTGTTAGTTGTAAATAAACACGTGCCGCTTGTTATGCTATCTACATTCAGTACTGGTTGTACTTAAGTTGCTATGTTGATATTCCTTACAGATTAGAAGCGGGTCTAGGATGGGCTATTCTATATTACCGACCGTTGAAATCAATAATTCTCTATTTACTACTAAATATGAAAAACTATTTAGAATAAAAAAAGAAGAAGAAGTTTACAAAAACACAGAAACACATTACGATATATAAAAAATATTCAGGCTTCAGTGGTTCGTAAAGAACCCTTAATGCATTGATGGCTTACATTCAAAGTTAAGAATTCACTCCCTCATACAACTGTTATATTTATATAATAAATATATGTTAATATAATAAATATAACCTAATCTATTTGTTCATGACATATGAGTATGTCGCTAAATATTATTTATTATTTTAATCTTAATAATTATGTTAAGCGAGTTTTTAAACGCATCACATTCGTATTTCTCTTCCCGTTATTTGCTTTTATAATGACTTTCTTGTTTTCATTACGTTTATTTTATTTAAAAATGAATATAAATAAAACTGAGAATTATACAACGCGGCCTTTTTATTTATAAATGGAAAAAATAATCCACGAGAGGTTACAAGTTGTTAAAGCCTTTAGCTCTGTTTGAAACGCACTGGTTTTTATTTTTATTCAAAGACGTAATGGTTTTGTTAAGTGCCTTTTGAATATTATTATGATTTACTTAGACAAGATACGAAAAGAAAAACACTTCTAGATATGTTGTTGTTCCAGCGTTCAAAGCTGGGACTTGGAAGAGTGCTGAATATATACTTTTCTCTTCATTTTGTAGTTATTGTATAAAGGGGTCCTGTTTGTTTTCTAAAGGGGTCTGTTATGTATTGACTCGTTGAGTGAAAACACAGTTTTGACTATTCCAGAAAAATTGTATGTATTTAAAATAAATAATATATATTATTTTCCCTTGACATTATTACCCGCATTTGGGAAGGTAGGGAACCTTGCGTTAAGACACTACATTCCATTCTTCTCTTCCGATCAGGATTTCTTCAATGGAGCACAATGGAGCTCTCGAATTAATGAATTGATTTATGTGCGGTTTTCTATAATTGAAAGCCTCACTCTTAGCGGTGGTTCATAGTCGTCCGTAGTTTTTTATATATTCAAAATTGGATTAGGAGTTTAAAAGTTGCAAGCACGTTGTCATAATGATTGAATTTTTGGTCTAGTGAAAGAGTGATATAAAAACATCGAGAAAATCTTGATTTAGTTCTCGATATTTTGTAGTAAATCTAAATTTGTCTCTCATTTTTATATTTCCGCTAGAAAATTCTTTTGCTAAATAACGATAAAATAATAACGGTGTTTTCTGAAGTAGCCCTCGCGGTACAGGAGCAACGAGGTGCGGCTGTAAGCGTAACAGTTGTAAGTTCGATTTCCGCTTCAAGTAATGAAAAAGGGAAAAAAAACTTTAAAAAGGTAATGTTTTTTTCTTATTGAAAGGTTTTTGTTAATTTAAACATGAGAAAATAAATTTAATTGTAACAATGTATTGTATTTTAGTAAAATCATTTACTCAATAATTTTAATTTTACTTGAACTTGGATAAGTCCTAACGCATAACAGACCTGCGTTGATTAGAATCTGTAATCGGTACATTTATAAATCACATAAGTTGTCATAAAATGATACATTTGGTGATAAAACGAATGAACTTGTAAATACATTCATACCTCGTCTTGACATTAGAGAACGTTTATATGAGACAGAGAGTTCAAATAATAATAGAATTGAATAAATCTAAGCCACAGCCCGTCTTGTTACTGTACAAGCTCGTGCGTTGCGCCACAACTGGCCAAGATGTTCACTTACAATAATATCCCGTTGAGTTTCTTATGCCGGTTTTTCTCAGGTCTGAGGCAGTAACATCAGTAGAGGCAGTAACATTAGTGAACTGGTGGTAAATTATTTGACGTTCAAAAAATTAAGCTCGCAACTTCTTATTTTGATAAAAATATAAAAATTTGCAATTAACGAGTTAAACTACTTTAATGAAGAAATTCTTTGTGTTTTGTTTTTTTCAAAATTGCTATCTCAAAACAGTTTTGTAAAGCTTTATTAAGCATACCAATGTTATAAAAAAATAGAATAATTAAGTAAACATTTTTTTTAAGCTTCCATTCCGCACATATCAGGGTTTCTGTATGAAGATGCTCACATTAAGATACCGTTGCTCACTTTTTGTCGCCTTATATAAGAAATCGGGGGCAGTTCTTTGATAAAACTATAAAATTTTGTTCTTTACGTCTGTTCTACGTTCTGTTCTTGTTAGTCATTTTGAGTTCAAAAAAGTCTAAAAATAGTTTATACCCACACCAGCCTTACATGCTTTAATTTTAATATTATAGCCAAATTAAATTATATATCTATCTACATAAATTAAAGACTATTATACTGTTATTTTGATATAAAAGCTATTATTCCTGATATATATTATTAAAAAATAAAATTTTATCCAAATTCGTTAAACAAATTATATGAAAACAAAACAAACATTTGTCCTCACAAACTTTCATATTTATAATTTAAAAAAAAGCCAATAGTTGAAAACCAGAAAATTGAAAATACCATTTTGCTGCTAGCTCTAACATTTGTTTACACAAATATTCTAAATAGTGGCAAAAATTTCGATCTCGCCATGGTATTGAAAAGGCTGTTAGCAATGAAATGCTACTCCATGGTTGGAATACACTAGCGAGTAATTTATATATATTTTTATACAAAAATCTGTCACACGTGCTTGCAAAAAACAGCGTGATTCGGCAAAAAATAATAAATTATATCTCAATTTACTGCAGTCGAATAAAATAGAACAATTTCAATGGTTTTTATGTGTTATTTTCATTTTTTTAACTTGACACTGTATTCCAGTCGATTCCAGTTGCAGTGGGAACCTAAGAACCTAGTTAGTGTTAAACCACTCCATTTCCAGTAAGACACTATGGTTCACCGGTTTCGGCTGAATGGAGACATTAGGTGTCGAGTGATGAAACTCAAGGACGCGCTTTATCTCATTAGTAAAGCGAAGAAAATGTATATTTTTGTTCATTTACTCTAATGGGAACTGAATCCACAATTACTTGAGGCCAAGCTTGTGATCTTGCGCCATGGCTGGCTTTAGTTTATAATTGAATTAAAATATTTTTATATAATTATCGAAAAATTTTAACCCCCATTTGCAGACTTCGTGACAAAATAAACATAGTGTAAGTTCGTAACGTTCGCACAAAAAACATACGGCCATACCGTTTAATTAAATATATATATTAATTTGTTCTTGCAGGTTCAAATCAAAATATTCTTTATTGAAATAGGCTTAAGACTTTTGAATCGTCACGAACATAAAATTACCACCGGCTTGGAATGCGGTTCTCCTGAGAAGAACCAGCAAGAAACTCAACAGTTGCTCTTTTCAATATTGAATAAAGTTACAATGTCATTGTTTAATACAATGGTGACTATCCTGCATGGCATTCAAATGACCTTAATTAAATACATTTTTATCATTCAAACATTCTTGGACAGTGTAGTACACTTTCTTAATTACCATTGCTTTAATATTTACTACAAACTTCTCCAGTGGAAAATACACTGCGGAATACTATTATAGATACGTATACTCAGACCCATGAAAACAAATGATATATTTACTTTTTGGAAGCGATAACTAGGCGTCACAAGTTTGTTTGTTGTTTGTCCCAATCGTGTGTCTGTCACTGTTTTTGCTAAAGCACTGAATAAATATGTTGTCGGAAAAAACAAAATATTGTAAAATATACATTGAGAAGCAACCGTAAGAAAACCTGCACCTTCAAAAACATTTCGCAGAGAATCTCGAGCCTTAAGATTGTAAATAAATCTTACGGCTCTTTATTGCAGTATAAATATTGAATTTATATCAGCGGCGCTGCCCCATAGTAGCATCCCATAAGGGAGGTTTTGAAGACGTTCTAGCTTTTTGAGTAGCTCCTCGGTTACATCCAAATAGCAGAAATCGGCGTAGTCTAGATTGGGCAGGAGAAGCATTGCGCTAGCATTATTTTGGTTTTATGAGGGAGAAAATATTGGAGACGCTTAAGGGAATGAGAGGAGAAATACATATGTTTGCTGATATCATTAATATGCGATATCCAGGATATATTATATTCAATAATAATCACTTAGCGATATTTAGGATTATCTAGCAATCCAAAAGATATAGCCCAGGTTTGCATAGCAGTAAGATCTTTATTTAAAGCTGTAATAGCCGCAGCCAATTCGTTCTAGTAGCAATGATGCTAAACTGCACGTTATGTATATACAGATCGTAAGGAGAAGAGATGACTTTAGAGGTGTTATTAATAAAAAAAGAAAAAAGAGGTAGAGAAAGAACGCCGCCTTGAGGAACGCCAGCAGTGAGATCTAACCATGTCGATGTAATATCACACTCACTTATTCAGCTTCACGCTGTATCCCGTACATGGCAGGGTAGGCAGAGGGAACTCGGAAATCTAGTTTCAAGACACTCCGTTCCACTTCCGTTTCCCACTTTCCACCGGTTTCGAGGCATTGCGTGTTAGTGGTGGAACTCAACGCCGAACTTTGCCTTGTTACCAGAGCGAAGAAATGAAAATATTAAATATTTAATTTGGAAGTATTAAATATATCATTACCTCGAGTAGGGATCGAACCCACAACCTGTCGTTCACAGTCACACGCTTGTGCCACTGCGCCATGACAGGAGTCGATGTAATATCGTTGGCTTGAACGCACTGGTGACGACCGAAGAGATAAGAGTGAAACCACTTGATCACTGAAGTAGAAAGGTTAGTTGCACAAAGAGTGCCGAGAAGTATATCAAAATCAACAGAGTTGAAAGCGCTGCTGAAATCCAGTAGAACCATTACTGTGAGCTTGGTGTTGTCCATAGCACTCCGCATGTCCTCCGTATTCAACAACGCAGTAACTATGCTATGGATTAGACGGAAACCAGATCGAAAAGGACACAAGAGACTATTAGAAGAAAGAAAGGAGTAAAGATGGTGGGTGATTGACTAAGGATTCAAGGACCTTGGATAGGACTGGAAGGATAGATATCGGGCGATATTTAGTAACACCGGTAGGGTTAGAGATTTTAGACAAAGGAACGAAATAAGCATTCTTTTACTGAGCAGGAAAAACATTACATGTCAGTGAAAAATTAATTATGTGCGTGACTACTGGTGTAATGTTCTCCAACACAGGAAGTATCATGTCGAGACTGATATAGTCACTACCTATGGCTTTGGTGGAAATAGATTTGATACACTTTCTGACATTATCTTCGGTAACAGTTGTAAATGAAAAGGGAGTTGATCTGGTAAACCAATGAAAATATTAAGTCCGGTAAACTAATTTTAGATAAAATCATGAGAGTTTCACTTTTTATTAAGGACTTATGTTAAAAGCTGGTGTCGTATAAAGGGAATTTAAATAATTTAAACTCAACGAAACAAAATTACTATCAGTGGTATTACCCACCCCGAATGACTTGAAAAATTTCCAGACTTGTACTTGAAAGAGATTCTGAATAGTGCTATGGATATAGCGGCGTTTTGCATCCCTACACATTCTGTTGTCCGTCTAATGAGATGAGATGATGAGAGGTGTCAGCCAGGGCACGGGTGCATGCTTCATACGAACTGGCTTCACAGGCGTATGTTTACCATAAACGTTAATCAATTCAGAAGTTATAATTTCTACCATACTGTCAATATTAGTTGATGACATTATGGACGACCAGTTAATATTCCTCACATCCTCCCATTGGCGTTCCAGGTCCATATGCCGAAAGTTGCACTGAAGAAATATTTTGTCTCTAACCAAATTCAAATTCAAATTCAAATATTTTTATTCAAAATAAGAAGTTACAAGCTTCGTTTTTTGAACGTCAAACAATTTACCACCAGTTCACTAAAGTTACTGCCTCAGACCTGAGAAGAACCGGCGAAAGAAACTCAGCGGGACATGTCTTTTTTTTTTTTAATCAACTTTTACATCATATAATCAATTGTGACAATGATACATTTGAAATAGCCTGGAGCGAGCATTTTATTCCCAAGGCGTGTTATCATTTATGAAATCGTTAATTTGGTAATAACCTTTAACACACAAACGTCTTTTCACAACCTTTTTAAATTGTGAAACAGAAATTTCTCTGACGTTTTCTGGGATCCTATTGTAAAAGCGTACACCCTGACCCATAAAAGAATTACGGACTCGATTCAATCGAGTTACAGGTACACTAAGATTAAACTTATTTCTAGTATTAATATTATGTATATCCCTTATCTTGGTAAATTCATTAATATTTTTCTTAACAACAACCTTAGGAGGGCGTAATTTATATGAAAGAGTAAACCATGAAAAGGGAATGGATCAGTCATTTGTGACGTGAGCCATGAGAGTTAACAAGATTAGGATTAACGACAGTGATGACATCAATCAGGGAAGACCTACAGTTAGGAAAATGATGAGTGGGATGCGACATTGGAAGTAAGTGTAAATTATAAGTAAAGTAACTTATTTAATTATATTTTGTATCTAGAATGTTATGATTTACACTGTATCTGTAACATAGCAAGGTATGCCGAGAGATCATGAGTATTAAAATACTCCGTTTAGATAAACTGTCAAGTTGCTTGGATGGTTTCCAAGTGCGAATTCAAATCCCGTTACGTTAAAGTTTTAATATTTTTTCTAAAGAAGTATTTTTCCTAAGTACAGATTAAAAGTTGAAAATTGTTAGAATCTTAAGAATCTGTGCTACATCATTTCATAAATTGAATAGTTTCCTAGAGATTGTTGCATTTCTTAATAAAATACTGATAAAATTAAAATTACATTATGTACTCAAATAGACTGCATAGAAGGGGTAGAAATAATTGTAGCATACCATTTTATATTTTTTTTTGTAAAAATTATGATTATTATAATTATATTTGAGGAGAAAATGTTAATAATTTGAGTTTTAAAAGTAAATCATTAATTGTATGCGGAAATTTTAATGTAGATATACTTCAGGCAACTCCACAGAGTCTCCTTCTCTTAATTTATTTAAATCTTATAATTTTCGCATATAGCGGGAACCTGGGAACCTAGTGTTAAAATAATTAAGACCCTTCGTTTTCATTAAAATACTTCTAATACTCAATTACTGTTTAAATAAGCCACTGCGAGTTGAGGGGCGGAATTCAATGCCGCACTGGTGATAAAAGTAATAAAAGTTTCTTTTTCTCAAGAAGTAATCGAATTTATAACGTGCCATATTTGCAGTTGCATGTTTGTATCCCTAATAGATATACCGACAGATCGAAAATAAATTAGTCTTATAAGGTTTATTTTCTTCTGCAATACGGGATCTTAAATGTTTCTTTCATTAAGTAACTTTCACTTGAAGAACCTAATCCGAAGTCTTTAAAACAGATTGAGTCAATTAGTGATCCAGTCAATGAGGGCAAAGCGGGTTTTGACCAAATATTCACTTTATTTTGTTCCGAACAAACGACGACTTTAATTTAAACTTCTTTCATCCTTTGGTCTGAAATTCAATTTTCCTTTTAACCCAGACTTTTCATTTAAATTTTAGCTTAAATAATTTTTTCTTCTTATGTCATATTATTATCCATTTATGTAAGGCAAAAGTAAATTTGACAACAAAGAAAACTACGTATACGGCAAAAAAAACCTTTCTTTAAAACAAAAATATACCACTCTGAAAGAAGGATGTGCGAATAATGGTCTGAGCCTGAATGCGAATAAGACGAAGGTTCTGATATTTAAAAGAAATGAAGGAAGGACAGAATGAAAGATCAGTGTAAATGATACGATATTAGAAAAAGTGAATGAGGTAGTATATCTGGGAAGTAAGTTTATCAGAGACGGAAGATACGAAATGGATGTGGAAAGGCGTATTGCTGCCGGTAACAGAGTAAACGGTGCCTTAGCTGCATTGTTGAGACGGCGAAATGTCAGCATAGCTGCGCGTTTGGCCGTACACAATGCAGTGTTGGTACCGACACTGTTATACGGCAGCGAAACGTGGGTATTACAGAAGAATGTAAGAAAGATGAATACTCTAGAAATGTGGTCTCTTCGTCGGATATGCGGAGTCAGTTTAGCTGATCGCATACCTAATGAAGAGATACACAGAATGGTAGGTACTAGCGTGGATGACACACTGAGAATGAAGAAGAATGT
This sequence comes from Eueides isabella, assembly GCA_019049475.1. Taxonomy (NCBI): domain Eukaryota; kingdom Metazoa; phylum Arthropoda; class Insecta; order Lepidoptera; family Nymphalidae; genus Eueides; species Eueides isabella. Next base: position 10,927,015 of record CM032405.1, on the reverse strand, counting down.
GCTCCGGTAGTTTGGGCACGTCGAGCGAATGAGTGAAGAAAGAATGGTAAGAAAGATTTATGAAGGAAAAGTGAGTTGTAAGAGAGGGAGGGGGATACCTCGGTTGACCTTAGAAAACACAGTATCGATGATACTGGAGGAAGGTCACGTAAAAAGCATGAGGACCCCCCGAAGGGCATGTATGAAGGGGCTGATGATAGTGGACGAGGCGAAAGGTGTACCGAGACCGTAGCGTTTGGCGCTCCGTTCTCTCTGCCTACCCCGATAGGGAAATAGCGTGAAGATATGTATGTAGGTATGTGTAAAAATATACTTAAGTTATCGCTGTGTATTACGGACTTATTTCCTCTTTATAACGATCTAACAACATCTCTGCTAAAGAAAGAGAAATGAGAAAATAATAATAACAATAGATGTTGTTTTTGTAGGGCGGAAGTATAAAGTGGGGAACGGAGTGTCTTAATACTAGGCTCCCAAGTTCTTTCTGCCTACCCTGCCGTATGCGGCATACACGTGAAGCTGAGTGAGTGAGTGGAAACAAAAAGATTTTGGTAATAGAATTTTGTAAATAATATTAAAAATTTAACTAATTTTCAGTAAAATATGTTTTATAATAATGATCTTGTAATACAGACAGATATTGCTTAAAGGATTAATTTTTTTACAAAAAAATCTAATGTTTAAAAAAACCCTTAGCGATACCATACTCGTATATATTTCATATAAAATATTATACCTGTGGCCTGTGGTAGCGCAAGGGCACAAGCGTGTGACTGTAAACGCGAGAGGTTGTGGGTTCGATCCCCACACTGTCAACAATAAAAAAAATATATTTTCAATTTAAATAGTTAATATTTATTGCGTGACGCTGAAGAGCAAAATGAAATCAGACAGTATTTACAATTAGTGGAATTTAATTACTAGTATTTAAGATAAATCTTCTATTAGTATGTATATTTCGAAAATACAGCTTCTGTAAAAAAATAAATGTTTTTTAAATATCCCTTATAATTTCCGAAACTTAATTATTTTTTTGACATGCCATACAATCAATATATCTATGTCACAATAATTATAAAGCAAAGAATAAGAAATATGTTTTTCTTGCGTCAATCTATAGTTTCTTCTATGATATTATGTGCCCAAGTTATCCTCTGGCGAGAAGTAAGTATGTATGTACATACTACATACATACGTACGTAAGAGAAAATACGAATATAGAATTGAGCGCGACAAGTGATGGGTTCGATTTCCACTCGATGAAATTAAATATTTAATGTTTTCATTTCCTCAATTTGGTAACGAGGCAAAGCTCAGCATTGAGTTCACTTAATACGACGGAGAGTGGAGTATGAAAGTGTTCTAATGAGCACGGAGTGTCTCAACACTTCGTTCCCAGGTTCCCTATACCTACCATTCATGTATTCGTACATTAACGTAACGGAAATTAACTGAAGTTACATAATTGCTATACATTTATATAACTTCCAAAGATCATAAATTATAAATATTTTAATATCTACAATATTATATCTAATGGTTTCACATGTAAATTTTAAACATATGGTAAACCCTATAAATTATAACTAATATTCGTATAGTGGTCGTTATGGCACTGTTTGTATTATGAATTAATTGACAAAATGTTTTGTATAAAATAAAGTCTAATTAATGCAAATCTCGGTCTATATATTTATTTACCTTCACGCTGTGGGCTACCGGGCACATAGAAAGTAGGCAAAAAAATTAAATATTATCATTTCTAAGAACTAGTTACGAGATAAAGTGTCTTCTCTTTAAGATCCATAACTCAAAACGCAATGCCTGTATCATTAGGCAAAAAGTGGAGAGCAGAAATACATATCTTTATGAGTAGGGAGTATCTTAAATGTTTTAACTGTTTTGACTGCTTTTCCTCCGATGCACGGAATATAAGGTGATGCTTACAAAACAATTAATAAAATCGTACGTAACGCTCCAAGTCGAATACAGGTAATCCAAAACTACGCCATTGAGAGATATCCGGGGTTAACTGGGTAGTGTTAGTCCCTCAGTTAATGGATGGTAAGACCGGTGTTTACGTTGATGCTTTAATGGCTGACTGACAATGCTTCGCTAAATCAGTATATTGAATAAATTATTTGATATTAAGGTAATATACACATACTTATAAACATTGTTTCGATCTATTAAATTGAAAAGTTAGTACTTGTACTAGATTTCCTTGATTTTATTCCCTTATGCTGTTCACAGCAGGATAGTCTAAGGTAATCTAGGAACCTAGTTTTTTTTTTCAGCTACACGCTGTATCCCGCACGAGGCAGGGTAGGCAGAGGGAACCCGGAAACCTAGTGTTTAGGCACTCCGTTCCACTTCCGTTCCCCACTTTCCGCCGATTTGAGGTATTGTGTGTTGAGTGGCGGAACTCAACGCGAAGAAATGAAACATCAAATATTTAAATTGAAAATATTAAATATTTCATTTCCTCGACCGGGGATCGAACCCAGAACCTGTCGGTTACAGTCACACTCTTGTGCCGCTGCGCCACGACAGGCCTCACCTAGTATTGATTTGATTAACATTTTCTTCCAAAATGAATTTCAAATAATTGTAGAAAATAATCGTAAAATACAAGCAATACGTAATAAATTTTAAAATGCGCGGATTACGTAATAAATTTTTAATCATTATATAACATATTTTAATACATACAACTATGAAGAGTTACGTATGATGACACGTCGCCGCAGTACGTCGCAAGTGCTGTGGAATACTTATAGAATACAAATCAATCGAGAAAAATGAAAGCTAGAAGCAAGACAAAGCAGCTCGATCGACGAGAATGTCATTTTGAAATATTTGAGAAGTGTCTGACTAAGTTGTTTTGCTTGATTTTAACTTTATTTTATTTTAATGTTTGTATCTAGTCATGTTAACACGGGAATTAAGGTGCTACTGATAGAGAGGTAGATGGAAAAATCAAACTTATAATACCCGTCATCAACATATAAGAAACATTTATTATTTATTATTATCGAGTAGAGAATTTTCCTCTTTCGAAGATAAACTAAGGTAAAATATACAAAACTAGTGTTGGATAAAATAACAGAATTTTCATTTTGCCTATAATGTATTCCGTTCCCTTGAAAATTTATTTTGTAATATCTTGGAGCTGTTATTTTACTGTAAAACTACGAATTTATGATAACATCGCGATCATGATGGATATAGGAAATATAAGTAGTGTACATATTTCATTTTTCTTATATATGGACCATAATTATTACGCACGTATTAAGATACTTCTGTTACTATTAAGACACTTCTAATAAACATTTTCTGCTTTATACTGAAGGTGAAGCGTGGTGAGTGAACTCAACACCGCGTTTTGCCTTGCCATAGCGAGGTAACAAAAGTATAAAATAAAACAATACTATTGGGATCATGACGGATATGGGCAATATAATTAAGACAACTCCTTTACTATTAAGATATTTATGTTTAGCATTTTTTGAAGTGTGGTGAGGGAGTGTGTGAAATGTGATGAGTTCTGCAACTCAACACCGGGCTTTGTCTCGTTACCACATTAAAGAAAACAAAGATATAAAAAAAAATCCTCGGATGAGAATAGATCCTGCCATTACTCAGAGGACTGATTAACAGTCACACGTTTGGTCACAAATCGCGCCATGATTGACCTCAATTTAATTAAAATTACATTAAATGTTTTACACCAATATAAATATAGAAAGTATTTCAAAAGTTGACACATCGAGAAATCGCTTTTCTTGCTGACCCCACGAATTCATACTCTATAGCACTTAGTAGTAGTAGACCAAATAGCGATGAATCTGGATCAGAAGATCAACGCTCCTATCGCTCCTCTGGAGTTAATCGGGGACGTAGGTGACGGCGATCACTTACCATCAGGTGACCCGTACGCACGTTTGTCGTGTCTTGTCCATAAAAAAATGTAGGTATGTAATGTACGTTAAACATAGAGAACGAATTTCAAATGAAATTCATAATGTGAGCAAGATTTATTCAATTACACAAGTAAAATGAGAGTGCACATTGCGTCAATGAGCATCTCCGACTAAGTTTAAGTAAGTTCGCAGTTGATTTCACAGCCACATCACCACACCACAGGGTCATGTTTCAAGTACCTACATAAAATAAAATTATTTTCAGCAAAATCAAAATTAACTTATGGCCTTAAGATAAAATAAGCATATTATAGCGCAAAGGTACAATTGTGTGACATTAATGCGACAGGTTTTGAGTTCGAGAATGTCAAATATTTTATTCTTCGCTCTGGTAACGCGGCAAGACGCAGCATTAAATTCCGCCACTCATACACGCAATGCCTCAAGAATTCGTCGGAAATTGAGTAATAAAAGTATCCCAATGAACGGACTGTCTTAACGATAGATTCTTAATTTTTTTCTACCCACCCTATTATGTACACCACAAATATAACAAAGAAAGCAGACGTCGTGGCGCAGAAACACAAGTGTGTGTTAACGATCACTAAAATAAAGTCTTGAACACAGCAAAAAATCTTTTATTTATACATTATTTTTCTAAAGAGTACCAGCCCTATACCAGACCGAGACGCGCCCAACAATACTCATTCGCTCTTTAATTAGCAACGAAATGCCGCGCTGGAGCCAACTTGCTCCTTCGAAGTGGAAACTTTAGTCCTAAGTATGTGAAAAGTGATGGACCGAAAGAGGTACGTGCATTATTGTTTATGGGAAATTAACGTGGAGATATATTGCAACTTTACCTTTATGTTATGGTGATATTGCTGATATTGCTTTTTTAGTGTTATGCTGTAGACCAGATTAATGTAGCTATACAGCATTAATTTAATCGATTAATGCTGTACAGTTGCATTTTTTCAGTTGCTAAAAGAAAATAATATTTTATTAAATTCTATACAAATATTACTTGTATATCATTATAAACATGGATATAAAATAAATTGTATATAAAATAACACATGAATATCAAAACATTCCTATTCAAAGTAAAATAACTGAAAAAGTATTTTCTGTGCATACCAAAATGTAACACGTGCTATTGAATTCTCTCTCTCATATAAATGTTCTCTAATGTCAAGACGAGGTGTCACGCTCGTAAACAAAAATAAATTACTTATTCATTTACAATGATAAGAAGATTATCTTATTTTTCCGGTACATACATATATTATTCGAAGTGAGAAAGTTCCGGTAATGCTTTAATGGATAAACTTCGATGTATTTTTACTTCTAAAAAAGTAACGATGAATGTAAACAATAACATTTAAAATTAATTATTTCGTGATTTTCTAATATAATTTGCTGTAAATTACAAAATATATATTACTATACCTTCTTTGAACCAATATTTATAGTAAGTCTGGTTGGATTCAATTTGGTAATAAGTTTAATAATGAGACGTTATATGCTACATTCATAAAGATCATTAATAGTTTCACGTAGACATGATAATAGCTTAGTGCAGGTACTCGTATATAAAAGTACAGTAAATTTAGAACTCTCGTGTTACATGTCATGATCCTTCACACAAGTACTGAGAGAAACTTTAAAAGCACATATTTTCTACTAAATTCTTCGTAATGTTTGTAATTTTGTTAAAATACACGTTGTTAATGTATCAACATAAATATAAGTTTATTTACTTTACATGAATACAAAATTGTAAATTATGATCAAATTAATAATATAATATAAATTAAAGTAGTAAATGTTATTATAATGAGGTCTATTCAACAACAAGGCTTTCTATTCTTCAATTTTTTTCCTTTAATAATATATTAAATAAATTTCATAATTGTAAGTCTACAGGAAGTACCTTATATATTCCGATCACGCGGCGAAGTTCATACTAAATCCAGTAAAAACGATGCATAAATGATTGATCTTTTGACTAAGAATATTGTTTTTTTCATACTTCAAGAATAAATAAAATAAAGTATAAAGTAGTAAATAGTAAAGTATTAAGTAGTTATTACACAAGAAGAATAGATTTCTTGTACCATTACTGTATCTATATATAAGGGGAGGGAACCTTGTAGGAGACATCGCGCGTTATGAGGCGGAACTCACCGCCGCTCTATATATATATTACCACGTAACATGTTCGCTTTGTTTTTATGTCGTTGCTCTAGTAACATGGCAATAATGTGAATCAAGGACTTAAACGTATAAAAATATTTTATTCCTGTGGTGAGGATATAGCCCACTAATGCGTTTAAAGTCGCATTATTGTACCTCTGCGACGGTAAGCCCCAATATATAATGCATAGTTATTACCAAAAAATAAACACATGCAACTTTTTCCCAAAACTTATCTAAAAAAAGACAAATTGGTAATACAATCAAAATCTGAGTCCTCTACGGCTTATAGCAAGCGTCTCTTTCGAGGTAATCTATTACTGAGCGTCAATGAAGGTGACCGAATGAATATGTATGGGATGACTGAAAAATCGCTTTGGGCATTATTCAACTGGGAAACTCATTACACTATGGATTAGGCAATGTTTAAGTAAGGATTTCGCTGTAATTTGGAAAGAATTATAGCATTCCACTGATGCTTGTCGTTGCGCAGAGGCACAAACGCGTAACTCTAACCGTAACCGGTTGCAGGTTCGATCCACATTTGTGGGAATTACATATTTAATATTTTCGCTTCGCTTCGCTCTGGTTATAAGGTACAACACGGCGTTGAGTTCTGCCAATCAACACACAATGCATCAAATTCGGCGAAATATGGGCCACGGCGCGTATCAATGCTATGTTCCAGTGATACCTGATACCTGCTGCCTACTCAGATTTGTGCGGGATACGGCGTAAAGCAAAAAAATAAATAAATAAAGTATTCGTCTACGAGAAATGATAGTAATTTTGTTTTTTTGAAAAAGGTAAAAGGTTGTACCTAGAAAATAATTAAGATTAGTACATATGCAGCTAAAACATAGTATTTCTATTTATGAAACGTGAAATGACATGTATATTGGCATCATACTTAACCAAATGTGTTTTATATAATATAATGTAATGTAATGATTATTTTATCTATTATTTAAAAAAAAACCACTTGCACATACAAAATTACATATATTTTATAGATATTCTTCTATAGATACTTGAATGTGTGTCTTCACTTAGCGGGCCAATAACGAAGTCCAGCAAATAAGCACAAAAAGGTTATAAAAGTATATAACCACTACAGCTCTCAGTTCCATCCCTGACATGCTTGACTGCGTGTCCAAGACATATCTAAAACTTTTTTCTTCTGTGATAAAAATTTTGCTTGAGTAAATCATTATTCAAAAGGCAATTAACAAAAGCATTATATGTAATAATGTCTTTGATTTTCGCGATTCTTATACATTTTAAATGAAACACTTTTAAACGGATTAATCGCGTATATTGAATGGTAAACATTTTTGGGAAACCCGACGTTTCGAACACTTTACAGTAGTCCGTGGTCACGGGTAGACCCGGGTCTACCCGTTCCCAAAAATGTTTACCATTCAATATACGCGATTAGTCCGTTTAAAAGTGTTTCATTTAAAAAGCATTATATGTCATTGAATAAAAATAAACACCAGTACGCTTTTAAAAAGAGCTAAAAGCTGTACTGGAATATTTTTTCCATTCATAAATAAAAAGGCCGCGTTGTATAATTCTCAGTTTTTTTATATTTATATACATTGTAAAAGCAAATAACGGGAGGAATATGATACGTTTGAAAACTTGAATAATATAATAATTATTACGATTAAAATAAAAAGTTTATAATAAAGCGACAAATATCAATATTTTACTATTTTTTTAAAGTGTTATTCCACACTTAGGACAGAAAACACTTAACCTAAATTTAAAAAGCGTATAAAAAATTGGTGAACGAAGCAGGTAATCAAGAGGCGCGGGTTCAAATTCTACTTCGTTCAAAATTTTTATACGCTTTTTAAATTTAACTTTAGTAAATATCAATAATTTTGTTCAGTACTTTAATCTATATAATATACTCGTAGTAAAACTACTCTACTCAACAGGAATAGTTAATTTTAATTATATATATTGAATATAAGGCAACATGTAAGAAACGTCTTTAAATATTTATTATTTATTTACACTTTTTTGCTCTGTTTTTATTTTCTGTCTTTCTCGTTTCTTATGAAAAACTACGTAATGAAGGTGAATATGTAATGTACAATCCTAGCTCACCTTCCAATCTGTAAAAATTGTATGTACAGCACGTTATGTACAACCGGTAGTGAATGTAGATATAACAAGCGACATGGATTTTATAAGAATTTATCTTCTTTAATATTTTTATAGAACAATTTTTCTAATATTTTAAAAAGTTAGGGAACAGATCATGTGGATCACATCATATGGTGTCATGTACATGATCCGTGCTTTAGACGGTCTGCTTGATATTTTTGTGTAAGTTTTTGATTTTCTGCCTAATTAATAAAATATTATATTTAATGCAGATCAATCGCCATAGGATTGTACCGCCTTTAACGTCACGAGCTAACTTACTTAGTTTCACGCTGTATCCCTAGTGAGGTAGGCAGAGAGAACGAGAGCGCTAAAGGCTGAGGTCCAAATCTTATTTTTTCGCCATATTTTTTTCGTCTCGTCCACTGTCATCAACCTTTTCATACATGCCCTCCGGAGGATCCTCATGCTTTTCACGTGACCGTCCTCCAGTATCGTAGATACTGTGTTTTAACAAAATCCACGTATAAATCGCTGGTTTTATCAAAAACCCTATTTACAGCGGAAAAAAAATACGTGGCAATATTGTTATCATCTTAACCCAATGATTCTACTTAAAATATATATAAAGTCAACTTGTTTACATTTCGCGTGGAGCGACATCCCCGCTCCCGCTTTTGTACACTTCATCCGCTTTACATAATAAATGTATAGACGTAGCGCCACGGTGACGTAAATGTCGTTGATTTGACAATTATAAGTTACAATATTGTCTTAGTAAAAGGTACATAACAGCTATTTCCTTTGTTTTTACACTTTAATAGGGCTAGATTGAATATTTTTGGAACATTTTATATCAGCTTGTTTTAACTCGAAATATAGTTTTATTATGTTTCCCGCATATGGTAGGATACGCAGAGACAACTTGGGAACCTAGTGTTATAACTCTTCTTCACGTTTCTATTAATAATTTTTTGTTCCTTACTTTCCATGAAATCTGAAGGCATTATTACGTAATAAAACTACAAGTTTTAGTTTTTTTTTTTCTATACCGTTTATAATATATTGGAATACATCAAATATATTTTCAAATATTATATTTATATACTAAATTGTTAAACGCTGACCTGAATTGGATAAACCCAATATCAATGAAATAAAACCAACAATGTTCAATACTGCATTACACAGCGACGCCGATAACTACGAGGAGCGAGGACCGAGCGTCACTGAAACTGAAACTTATTATGAACTGTTACGTGCACCTCACTACAATATAATTATGTATTATAATTACAATTATGTATATTATATATTCATTTGCTTCGAATAACTTGTCTAATTTAGTCTGTTCGTGGTTTATGGGTTTTGGGTACTATTCTCACTCGAGGATATAAAATAGTTAATATTTTATTTTTCCTCGCCCTGTTTAAGAGATAAATAAAGGCGTTGAGCTTCGTAAAACAACAGCATTGCTTCATATTCGAGGGAAAGCGGGGAACGGAAGTATCTTGTCTCAACTTAATCTTAATGAGAACGAAATGTTGAGTGCTGTAGAGAAAACTGCTTGTATATTTGGGATAATGCGTGAAAAGACACTCTGTTCCTATTAAGATGCTACCGTTTTTCAAGTTCCGTCGTCCTGTCGCACACTTTTGAACTTGTGACACGACAGACCTCATATAAATTACTATTTGTTCATTCGTAAGATCGTCGTTTGTGATTCTGTATGAGATTACTAAATTAAATTTAGTATATCAGTATATCATACTCATTTGATCGTTTCCAAAGCAGTTATAAAAATTAGAATAACATGAATTTAAATTAAATGTAATTCTTTGTAGGGACGGTGTAGGCCCTCTGGTGTCGCACACTGATATTGTAAAACTTCCTTCCACGTAATTTACATAATAACCACAAGGCCTGTTGGATACTAAACAGCAATTTTTAGGACTGTTAATTTTGTACACCTTTATTCATAATTTATATGGAAACAAAATCGACACCTATAAAATATGCACATATCGCATACAGAGTGTAATCATATATATCATAGCGATGGTTAATGATTCAAATCTCACTTTAAAATTAAATATTTAATATTCACATTCCTTCTTCTTTAGTCCATAATATTTTGTCTTTTCAGCTATTTTGTAAAAATAAGGGCAAATACAAAGCTCTAATCAAATATCTTTTTAGCCGTGTGATTCCGGCTTAGAATAGGATCACCCTGGTACTGACGGTGTCGTAAGAGGCGACTAAAGTACGTGTGGGAGAGTCACGTTGTCAGTAATGGCAACACGCATGGGCAGACTCGACCGGATCATTACCACCCCCGGCATTTAAAACCGGCGTTAAGTAGTGGCTTCGGACACTGCGTTTCGCATTGGGTAATGCCGGGCCCCGGTGCCCATCCCCATCCCCAATCCCTCTCTAGAATATGAAAGCGGCACTAAAGAAGAATTTACCCCAGGAGGGTACCAGCATCTCTGGTGCTGGAGAATCCCTCCCTGAGTCTTTAACTTCAGGCTGCCCGTCGAATTCTGGGGAGGGCACAGTACCGCGCACTACACAAGGCAAACGAGGCGTACGCTCCACGGCAGCCCCTGCCACTCTTAACGTGAAATTTTCCAATATCAGGGTACTACACTCAAACCTGAATGCCGTCCACCACCATCTTGAGACAGCACGGCCGGCCTTGTTATTTCTGACGGAGACCCAGATTACCCGACCGAGCGACACAGCCTATCTTCAATACCCCGGCTACAAAATAGAACATAATTTCATACCTCATGCCGGGGTTGCTGTGTATGTGAGGGAGGACCTGAGTTTCCGTCGTCTTGTCAATTTTGAAGGTCGGGACCTGTCCACCATCTGGCTCCGTGTGGACATGGACGATCGTGTCCGAATCTACGCATGCCTGTACAGGTCCCACAGTGGTAATGCAGAAACGGATCGGCTCATGGAGCACATGCAATCGGCTATTGACGATGCGCTCTCACAGATGCCCACCGCAGAGGTCGTGATACTTGGCGATTTTAATGCGCATAATGCCAGTTGGCTTGGGTCACGCACCACTGACCACGCGGGGAGGGCTGTATTTGACTTTGCTATGGCGAATGGATTGTCCCAATTGGTTGAGTCGCCTACGCGAATCCCGGACGCGGACAACCACAACGCCTCTTTATTGGACCTTCTGCTGACTTCACACCCAGAACAGTATCAGGTTGTCGTCGATCCCCCCCCTAGGGTCTTCAGACCACTGCCTGGTACGGAGTGCTGTGCCCATTAACCGCGTCAGTCGCAGAACACCAGCGACTCGTCGCGTCTGGCACTACAAGTCAGCAGATTGGGATGGGATGCGTACGTTTTACTCATCCTATCCCTGGGGGCCGGTTTGCTTCTCTTCTGATGATCCTAGTGCTAGTGCCGCTGCTGTCGCCGACGTGGTTTTGCAGGGTATGGAACTTTACATTCCTAGCTCTGTAGTGCCAATCGGTGGCAAGGCACAGCCTTGGTTTGATACGTCTTGCAAACTTGCAGCTTCTGGCAAGCGCGAGGCATATCGAATCTGGGCCGAGGCACTTGCCACTAAGGGTCCGAAGGTGAAAACCTTAAAAAGAAAGTACAACCGTGCCTCTAGGTACTTTAAGTGGCAAATTGCCAGAGCAAGGTCCGAGCACATCGCTAAAATCGGCGAGAAGCTTGAGAGCTATCCGTCCGGAACTCGACAGTTTTGGGTCCTCTCAAAGGCTGCGCTTGGCAACTTTAGCCGGCCATCGCTTCCACCGCTACGCACAGAAAATGACATCCTGGTCCATACGGCGAAAGAGAAAGCCAATCTCCTGGGCGCTCTCTTTGCCTCAAACTCGACTATGGATGACCGAGGAACAACGCCGTCGACCATCCCGCGGTGTCAGAGCTCAATGCCTGACATTAAATGTAGTCAGAAAGCTATTAGGCGAGCTCTGTCTTCCTTAGGCATCCACAAGTCGAGTGGTCCAGATGGTATTTCTCCTCTTGTGCTCCGTTCATGTGCTCCTGAGCTGACACCGGTGCTAACGCGTCTATTTCGGCACTCTTACTCAGTTGGCGTAGTCCCAGATTCGTGGAAGAGCGCTCTTATCCACCCGATTCCGAAAAAAGGCGATGGTGCCGATCCAACTAACTACATGCCTATTGCTATTACCTCCCTGCTCTCAAAAATTATGGAGAGCATAATTAATAGCCAGCTCTTGGTTTACCTGGAGGATCACCGATTGATTAACGACCGCCAATATGGCTTTTGTCGGGGTCGCTCAACCGGTGATCTTCTGGTTTACCTAACCCACCGCTGGGCTGCGGCTATTGATAGCAAGGGAGAGGGCCTGGCAGTTAGTTTGGACATGGTAAAGGCCTTCGATCGTGTGTGGCACGGGGCGCTCCTTGCGAAACTTCCATCTTACGGGCTTCCCGAGAATTTATGCAAGTGGATTGCTAGCTTTCTCACTGGGCGCAGCATCAAGGTCGCTGTCGACGGTTTTTGCTCCAAATATATGCCCGTGAACGCCGGCGTCCCCCAAGGCTGCGTGCTGTCCCCTACGCTATTTCTTCTGCATATCAATGACATGTTGGAGGACTCTAACATACATTGTTATGCAGATGATAGCACTGTAGACGCTGTATACTCCGGCCATGCAAGTCTTTCTCGGGAAAACGTCGACCAGTGCCGAAATCAACTTGTGTCCTGCGTTGAGGCATCCCTCGAGAATGTCTCCGCATGGGGTGAAAAGAACCTTGTTCACTTCAACCCCCAGAAGACACAAGTCTGCGCGTTAACCGCTAAAAAAACCCCATTTGTCGTATCACCAGTTTTCGAGAACACTCCCCTTAAAGCCGCGCCCTGTATCAGTATATTGGGTCTCAGCTTTTCGAACGACTGCCAGTATCGCGATCATCTGGAAAGCAAGGCCAAGTTGGCCTCGAAGAAACTGGGAGTCATCAGCAGAGCGAGACAGTATTTCACGCCAAAACACCGTTTAGCCCTGTATAGGGCCCAGGTGCGGCCTCATATGGAATACTGTTCTCACCTTTGGGCTGGTGCACCCCAGTATCAGCTTGAACCATTTGATCGCATACAACGTAGAGCCGTTCGAATCGTTGGGAACCCAGTGATCTGTGTGGGGCTTGATACTTTGGCTTTGCGTAGAGACGTATCCTCCCTGTGCGTTCTCTACCGCATTTATCACGGGGAGTGTTCTGGAGAACTGTTTGACTTGATACCTGCCGCCGAATTTTCCAACCGCACAGTACGTCACAAACTAAAGTACCATCCACATCATCTGGACACGTGGCATTCGACTACTGTGCGGTTTCGTAGGAATTTTCTTCCACGCGCCACACATCTGTGGAACGACCTACCCGCGGCAGTATTTCCAGGTCGATACGACATGGGTACCTTCAAAAAGCGCGTCTACCTCCACCTTAAAGGCCGGCAACGCCCTTGTAGCTCCCCTGGTGTTACACGGGGCCGTGGGCGACGGTGATCACTCACCATCAGGTGACCCGTGCGCTCGTTTGCCTTGTCTTTTCCATAAAAAAAAAAAAATCTTCTCTTTCCTTAATTTTATTATAGCGTTGTTTGGAGGTTATTGAATGTTAAGAAACCTAGAGATCAGGATGGATGGTACTCTTTCCAGGTTGCATCACATATCTGTACCCATAGGTAGATTAAAAAGATGGAAAAACTTCCAACTCTTAAAGACTAACTTTTTTAGCCAATTTTTTTTGGTCTTGCTTTCCTTCCTTTCCGCAACGCCGCAAGAACTGCCATGTCGCTGCTGCAGCCTCTCTTCAAATCAAAGCTGCCTTTGAAAACCAAACTGGCCCTCTACAAGACTTACGTGCGGCCCCACCTTACATACGCCGAACCGTCGTGATACGCCATCGCAAGCCCTAGACAAAAAGAACTCCTGCAAGTGGTCCAAAACATTGCCCTCCTGCGTGTTACCCAGGCTCCATACTTCGTCCGCAACTCCACACTTCAGCGTGATTTGAAGATGGAATGCCTGGAGGATCACATCAGCAGGCCCGCGGTCTCCGTGTTTCGCCGAGCTGATGCATCGGACCACCTGCATCTGAAGAACATAGCCCCATATCACACCCGACCTCCAGACACCGCACGTCGTCATCTCCCTAGAGATTTTATACAACATCCCAACATTGACTCATGAGCTGCCGTCCTGGTCGCTGGTCGCCTAAGCTGGGCCTCCCTCGGGGCAACCGAGGGTCTCACCTGGCTGGGCGGATCGCCCAGACGGCTCTACGCTCATCCCATCAGATTCTTCCAACCAAGCACCAACCAGGTGTACTTACCTTAAGGGCCAGGAGCCCATCTAAAAGACGCACTCATATTAATGGGTGCAGCATTAGACCACGTACAAGGGGCTGACGCTCTGATTACGTTTTCCTGCTCACGAGCTGGACGCTTAGAATAAGAAAAAAAGGCTACGTATACAACGTAGCTGTCTGGAGGCGCGCCAGGCGCACGGTAATGCGGCTTTTTATAAACAAAATAAATACAATACCCGCACTCAGTTTGTCTTAATTTATCTATTTTGGCACGTCCCGACGGAACTACGGATCATTTGTATCAGGAATACTAATAATATGATCCTAGGTGACGATCAAATTACTCGTAATTTCATGGAGAATATTTTAGAGCTTGTATTGTATTTTAACATTGAAGCATTTATTCTTAAACTGTACTATTAATATACAAGTTTTTATTTTCATTAGTTGAATTGATATATTTTTTTAGTCTCCACTCTCCAATTTAGTTAATAGCAGGCTAGGGAGACAGAGCCTAGGAGTCCAGTATTAAGACTGTGTCCTTAATTTTGCGTCCACTGACAAGACGAGACTTTGCCAGAGCGAATAAATAAGTATAATATATATTTCCATCCTCCGATGGGTGATCAAACACACGACCATTGCAATTACAATTGCACGCTCGTAACACTGCCTCTCGACGACGAGCGGGGACGATCTCCAAGTAATAAAATATTCTTACACTTGGTTGTAAAATAATCTATCTTTATTACACGTGGTTAATTCTTTCAATCATTAATTAAATTTGCTTGTATAAGAGTATAAGTGCTTACAAAAATATCACACTTTGTGATATATTCGAACACCCTAACACGCGCATTTTGTGGCGATAACGCTCGAATCTTGTGAGTGTGACTACTTAAAAAAACTTCAAAAGACTCTACATTTAAGTATTCTATATTAATTTAACCTTGACACCTTCTCTTGATTTTGAGAAAAAGGATTTTTATACACAGACAGATGTACATAAGGGTACTGCTTTTGAAAGTGCAGAAAAATCCACGTAAATTACAATAAATTTTACACAAAATAAATATTTTCCCTTAATAACAGTTAACTGTTTATTTCAATATAAAGGTCAAAAAAACTGAAAATAAAATACAGTAAAATTATATCATAATTTATATACGTATTCTCGTGTAATTTAACGAACAAAATAAAACAAATAGATTTACTATACATTAAATTAAAGATAAAAAGATGATTTAGTACAAAGTATTGACGTTACCTTAAGAGAAACACAGCCATAGATTAACTAACACCTACATTTATCCACGTTTATATGTGAAAGTATGTCTATTTGAGTGTAGACTTTCTAAATACGTTTTTTTTTTCATTGATAACGTACAAAAAAAAGAAAATACTTATTAAGAAAACGTATAAAATAATCCGCTTCGTTCAAATATTCATTCATGTTGTGCTTATTTAAATAAATTGCAATTCAATTCCTCAGAAAAACATAAAATATTTAAAATAGACTTTTAAACTTAATAAATTGCTCTATTTCAGTCTGAAAATAGATTGGATAGTAAGATTGAACGATATATAAACATTACTTTAGCTAAAAATTTAAATAAATTTCTTTTGCATCTATTTGAAGCTGCTGTGGCGCAGTAAGACTGCAATCGTGATGATCGTGAGTTCAAACGCCACTCTAAAGTAAATATTACCTATGTAATATTTCACATACTTAAGTGTCAAACAAATATAGAAATTTAAACATTGTTTTGAATTCTGACGGAACATTAAAACTGGAGCATTACTACTAGGTCCCAGGTTCCCTCTGCTTACCCTGCTATAGTTATTAACAAATCATTCATCAAATATTAAAATTTTTAACCTATTAACGGTAAAGTCTGGTGCGATGAATAATAAATGAAAGCAATGACTACGATAACGATGAATGTTAAAAATTATACCAATCGAAATAAGAGCCTCGTCCTTTATGAAGTCGGATAAAAATTGCTGAAATTATTTTATGCAGCTTAAATATATTAAGGTGTTTCGAACGTACGAGTATTTTCAAAAAGCATACTTTTAAATAAATCAATGATCAATTGATTCTAAATATATAAGGCATTGCGAGTTCCGTGGCGGATTTCAGCGCCGCGCTACTGCTCACGAAACCACTTGGCTTCCCAACTTGATATTGATACATGTTCACCAAGAAGAGAAAATGGTGACACTTTCCATCAAGAAAGGCATTGATCCAGGCCTCGCCCTAACAACACAAGTTGATTTCGGCACTGGTCGACGTTTTCCCGAGAAAGACTTGCACCTTGCACTTGGCCGGAGTATACAGCGTCCACAGTGGTATCATCTGCATAACAATGTATGTTAGAGTCCTCCAACATATCACTGATATGTAGAAGAAATAGCGTAGGGGACAGTAAGCAGCCTTGGGGGACACCAGCATTCGTGGGCACGTATTTGGAGCAGTAAACGTCGACAGCTGTGAGTAGCAGGGGCTGCCGTGGAACGTACGCCTCTTTTGCCTTGTGGAATGCACGGTACTATGCCATCCCCATAATTCGACGGGCGGCCTGAGTTTGAAGATTCAGGGAGGGATTCTCCAGCATCGAGGATGCTGGTACCCTCCTTGGGTAGTTTCTTTCTTAGTGCCGTTTGACGACTGAGGGAATTTGGAAACCTAATGCTAAGAAGATCCCACATGACACTCAGCTTGAAACGTTTCGCTTTAAGTGGCGGACCTCAACGCCGCGGTTTTGCCTTGTCACTAGAGCGAAAACAATAAAAAATATTAAATTTCTCATTTTGTTCTGTCAAACTTATAGACCCTGCGCCACAATTGGCCTCAGGTATAATATAATATTTCATATAAATATATAAAGCATAACAAAGGGTTATTCAACGTCTTTTTTTTGTAAAAAATAAATCCTTTAAGCAATATCTACATTACAAAATCATTATTATAAAATATATTTTACTGGAAATTGGTTCAATTTTTAATATAATTTACAAAATCTCCATTACCAAAACTTTTATACTTCCGCCCTATAAGAAAACATCTATTGTTATTGTTACTTTCTCATTTCTCTAGCAGAGTTGTTGTTACGTCGTTATAAAGAGAACATAAGTCCGTAATACTACGATAACTAAGGTATATTTTTGTTTCAAAGAAAGGATTTTTGGCTGCATATATAGCCAAATTTACTTTTGCCTTACATAAATGTATAACAAAATTAAATTACAAGGAGAATCTATTTAGGCTAAAATTGAATTGAAAATAATTTATTTCTAATAAGAATAAAGACTGGGTTAAAAAGGAAATTAAATTTCAGACCAAAGAATGAAAGAAGTTTAAATTAAAATCATGGTTTGTACAAAACAAAAGAAAGTAAATACTTGGTCAACAAACGCTTTGAGAGCTCTTTGCCCTCATTGACTAGACCTGTCTCTAATTGTCTCAATCTGTTTGAAAGACATTGAATTAGTTTCTTCAAGTGAAAATAAGTTAATAAAAGAAATATTTAGTATCCCGAATTTTGGGAGGAAATAAATGCCCTTATAAGTGTTCTCTTGAACTGTCGATATGTCTATTACGGATAGAAACAAACATGCAATTGTAAACGAAGAAAAGAAACTTTTCATACTTTTGTCTACCTCGCTCTGGTACTAACGTAAAGCGCTACGATAAGTTCCAGTACTTAACTCGCAGTGGATTAATTTAACAGAAATTGGTGATTAGAAGTATCTTAATAAAAACATTTCATTGTTTTAGTTAGTTCAACACTAGGTTCCGATGCGTTCCTTGCTTTATGCAAAATACAACATTAAGTTAAAAAATAGAAAAAATGGTTATAATCATATATATTATATTGATTATATTGAGCTCAAGTCACACGTTAATGTGAGACTTGAGCTCAATATTGTAGCTGCTTTTTTTCTTTTAACTTCAAGCTTTTCCTTACACATGGCAGGGCAGGGTATCACATTATCACATGTATACATATATCATACTTCCTACTTCCACAGCTAATGCGCACATCGTGTTAGACTGAGTTATCTCAATGTTCTATTTACCATTTTTATTGTACAGAGTCGGAACAGCAGGAGCTTGTGTAAAAGATCACTCTGGGACACTCTCATGCGAAGGTGGCAATTTATTCTAAACGTTCAAAGGATTTATTTAAGCTATATTTCATCTTGAGTTGGTTTAAACGACGGTATCATCGATGGTCAGCCGAATAAAGATATGAAAAATCACATGAGATAAATTAAAGTTGAGCTTATCGTGCTCACCTATAAAATTCGGAACAGTAACCAAAAAAAGAGGAAAAAGGTAACGTAACCTAAAAAAAGTAACAGTAACCAAAAAAAGTTAAAAATATCTATCGATCTTAAAAATATCTTAATGCATACGGATTTAAAATATGCTAACTGTACTGTCTGCATACTCTACTACGAGTATGTACGGGATACAGTGTAGCTAAAAATACATATTTAAAATATTATATTCAATAACTCGAAGTTGAGTATCGGTATTCCATTTCATAGTTATTATAGAGACGTATCCGGGTTTCATTACTCTGAAGTGTAAGTCCCTCAGTTAATGGATGGTGAGACCGGGCTTTGAGTGGAGTCTTAATGACAATATAATAATGCTTCGCTAAATTAATTTATTAAATAATTTATTTCTTAAAAGATACGAGTATTTATGCATCGTTTTTATTGTACATGTTGTATTAAATTTGCCGCGTAATTCAAAATATATATGATACTTCCCTTCGACCTACGGTTATTAAATATGATGCAAAGAGAGTACTTACAAAATAAACAAAACAAAAGTCTGAAATGTGAAAATCTATTGATTATTTCATACAAAATGAATACAGCCGCTAATTCAACTTTTTCATTTTGTATAAGTCGTAAGTACTTTTTATTGAGAAGTAATTCTAAAATTCGTAGGAACCGTTCGTGGGCGAGTCCGATATGTACTTAATTAGTTTATTATTTTCACGTCCAAGACACTACACCTCAGCTCTCAGCTTTCCACTGGATTATGTAAGCATTCTGCATTTTTGATTGGAGAGAAAACGACCGATGCTCTTTGTTTATAATGATTTAAAAATGTCAATAACGACAATATGTATAAACAAACAAACTAATAGACAACGTAATAAAGTGTTTTAACGCTGGGTTCCCAAGTTCTCTCTAGCTACCCTGCCACGTACCGTAGAGTGCGAAGTAGTATAGTATGTACTCTTTTCTCTAAATTTTACGAGTAATGCGAGTTTTCTTTCTCAAAGATTACTTCTAAAGTTGTATGCATTATTTTGTAGTTTCGATAGGAACTTTTACATCTTTGCAGAAGACAGCGTCCGGCGTACTGTTGTGAAATTTTAAAGTTATCTTTATTTTCGATATGTTGTAATAAAAAGTCAGTACCCGTACAACATTCCCTTTCTTTAAATGTATTACACTTACGCCATATCTCGCTCACAGAAAGGTGATCTAAGGAAATGTGTGGGAACCTAGAGTTGGTTAGACTTTTCTCAGGAAATACAGTTTAATAATATTAAATAAAGTTCATATGTGCTAGCTTACTCGTACAATGATACTTTAAATATCGTATATTGTATATTGTACAAGTTTATAACAAGAGCTACAAATGATGGCAGACATCCAATATCGCCCCCCAGCGCATTGAAAGTACACGAGATCACTTCTAAAATAGAAATCAAACGACAAAAATGAAAGATTAGAAGCAATACAAAGCTGGTCAATTGACAAGAATGTCGTTGTGATATATTATACTAAAACGTCTGATAATTATATTTTTATAACTGAAAGTGATTATTGCAAAAAATATAACAATTACAATCGCTCCGGGGTTTCTTTTTTGCTTACTTTTAACTTTGTTTTATAACCGCAAACACCGCAGTTTCATCTTGATACAGTTTTGTTGTAGCTGTTATTATGTTAATTCGGCTTTAAAATGAATAAACAAAGCTTTCTATAAAAAAACGCACTCAATTAATTTGAGATCTACAGTACAAGAGACAGACAGATCGAACTTATGATACTCCAACCATATAAAAAATAATTATATAAGCGAACAAAAAAAAAGAATTATAGTTTTTGCGTTCCTATTTAGCATTTTTGTCTCATTGTGGAAGTGTTGAGATAACGTGAGTTTGTGAGATGTGACGAGTTCCGCAACTTAACACCGGGCGTTACCATATTGAGGCAAATAGATAGTTTCCTCGAATGGGAATCGATCCCGTAACTCGTATAATTAACATTCACGTCACGTAACGTTTGCCCTCACGCTTCTTTTTTTTTATTTTTTTTTTTTTATGGAAAAGACAAGGCAAACGAGCGTACGGGTCACCTGATGGTGAGTGATCACCGTCGCCCACGGCCCCGTGTAACACCAGGGGAGCTACAAGGGCGTTGCCGGCCTTTAAGGTGGAGGTAGACGCGCTTTTTGAAGGAAATTTCATTTCACGCAAATTATAATTACATCAAAAAATATAAAACAGTATATAAAGAAAGATTTTTTTTAAAGCTGTCGATGCGAGAAATCGCTTTTCACGCTGACCTCACAAATTCATACTTTATAGCACTTAATGTGACCAAATAGCTTTGAATATCTGGGTCGTAAAATCTCCAATGACTTGTTTAATGGTTCATATCTGAAAAGATTCAGGGAGAATAAAGAGATCTTAAGATCTGAAGAGTCTACCCGTGACCGCGGACTACTGTAAGTAACTGTAAGTGTTCGAAACGTCAGGTTTCCAAAAAACATGTTTCATAATCAATATACGCGATTAATACGGTTAAGTGTTTCATTTAAAATGTGTAACAATCGCGAAAATCAAACACATTATTATAGATCTTAAGATATCGTGGTTGTTCGATACATTCAATTGACAGGGTTAAAAATATATTTAATAACAATTATATTGACAAATATAATAACGTGCTTTTTTTTAATTTTACAGAAATGTAAAGTGTAATCTGCTGTTGTTTATGCTTCTGATTGTATTTAACACATAGAAGGATAGGCAAAGGGAACCTGGGAACTTAGCGTTAAGACACTTTGCTCCCGGTACAAAATCGAAACAGATTGGTCACAAATCATAAAGGTCAAAGGCATAAGAAGCGCAAAGCGTAAAAAAAATTGAACGTTAGCAAGAGGAATTTGAACCCCGACCTCTTTCGAAGTACTTGATGAGAACCCTGATACGTTCAATTTTTTATACGCTTTTAAAAGTGGTTGCTTCTGTTCTATGTATAGAATAATATTTTAAAAATAGTAAAAAAAAATATTTACGTCTGTTTATAAGATATGACAAAGGACCTTTAATATGGCTTACACTAAAAAATATAATAATGTATATTAGCTTCAAGCTTTATCCCGCAAGCAGCAGGGCAAGGAGAGGGAGACTTGTAGGGAGACCTGTATTATGTTAAACAGCACTAACAATAGTTAATATATTGAAAGAGTGTGTTAGGGGACCAGTAGTGGCATAGGGGCCTACGAGCGTGTGACAAGTTGGATGTTCGATTCCCACTTGAACAAGCGCAATATATAATATTTCAATTTCTATTACTACTCATAAAAAGAAACTTTTTAAAACGATTTTACAATATCATTTAAGGTTTATTGGTACATTCCTTAGTTATATCGATATTTGTAAACTAAGCTTTATATAAATGTTATCAAAGAGACTTGTCTATATAACGATTGCGTTGATATTTCATTTACACAAATGGTATTGAATTAAAGCTGTAATATATTATTCATTGAATTATATAGAAATTCTTAATTAAAATTCCAAGTAATCAGCTTTAAGTTATATTTTTTCAATTAATTAGTATTACCTTATTTAAGTATACTTGAGTTGAAGTAAAATAATCATTCATCAACAAGTACAGTAACAAGACATATAGCGGCGTTAAGTTCTGCCACTCAGCTCCCAATGCCTCAAAATCGGACAGAGGAGCATTGCATTGCATCCTGAAAAATTATATATATTTTTCCCTTCGTTGGACAGCGTCTAATTACAAACGTGGTGTTTATTAGTCGATTTCATCTTTGACAATTCCAAACGAATTAGTAGTACATATATCCGCCCTCTGGTAGATAGGTGTGGAGTTGAGTGTCTTGACACAAGTTTCGTCTACCTACCCTGCTATATTAGCTATAGCACAAAATTGTCTGTCGAAACCAAATATTTTAAACAAATTATTTGTAATGTCCGTAAAGAGACGCGGAAAAGTGTTTTATTTTCGATATATTTTAGGAAAAGACAGTCTATGAATATAAAAATACTAAAGCAATAAATCTGTTAATCATGTTCGATTTGTTGGTCAATACGATTTCATTAAAGTTCGGATGGATCTAACAAAATTTTATAAATTTTATAATTAAAAAATTCCCTGTTAGACTCGTTGACTCAAGTATTGAAAGGATTCTGTTTTAACTTCATCGCTTAATGTTTGTTCATAATAAAGTGTTTTAAAATATTAAATGATAAGATAAGTAAAAATAAATAAATATAACCTAAGTTTTGCAAATTATTGATTACAGTTACTACAGCGAAGTTATAATATTGGTATTCTATGAGAGCGGAGTGTTTGGCCTGCTACGAGTATGTGCGAGATACAAGGTGAAGATAAAAGCAATAAATATTGTTTTAATTAAGGATGATTTGTTTTTAAAACCGATGTTATAATACTAACGAAACTACCGTGAACTAAATATACAAATGAACTACATAATTTTACTACATTTTTTAGATAACCAGAAAAAAATAAACAATCAATACAAAAGTACCATTTAGATCTGTATCACGATGTAATCAGTCAACTCAGTCCTCGCCGCAGTAATCAACTTACTACGGACTTTATAAAGCTATACCACTTCCAATTCCGGTTGATTACAATCGCTTCGGTCTCCATCAATCGTATTTTGCTGAATGTAGCTACTTTACTGACAAATTGACGTATTTCTTACTTCATTTTATATTTGTTTGGTTCTCCTAAATTATTTTAATACCATATCATAATTTACTACTTAGAATATCTTACTGAATCAGAAAACAATATCTTAAATACAGCACAAATTAATATCGTTATCACGCTATATTATACATAATAGGTAGTGGAAACCTAGGAACCTAGTGCTAAAGCACCATTAACACCTTCCTTCCTCATCGTAGCTCACCCCCGCATCACAAGCTGCTACTAACAAAATTCTATTATTACTTTGTTTATCGAACATACCTTGTTGGTTAGATACAAATGAATATAATAATAAAATTGATTTAGTTACAATATATATATATATATATATATATATATATATATATATATATATATATATATATATATATATATATATATATAATATATATTAATATATATATATATATATATATATATATATATATATATATATATATATATATATGTATATATATATATATATATATATATATATATATATATATATATATATATATATATATATATATATATATATATATATATATATATATATATATATATATATATATATATATATTAAGATTTGATTTTTATTAAATTTGAAACACCATCGTGGGACCGTGAGTCACTTATTAGAAGCAGGGCGCAGCGCGAAGGCGGAAGCGTGCGGCTGTACACGTGACAGGTTGTGGGTTCTGACATTACTCGAGGAAATGTGCTGCTAAAAATGTAAAGCGAGGAGTTGAGTTCCGCTACTCAACATACAATGCAAACGATGACGATGTCTTAATGTGATTAACCGTGACTAAATGCTAGTCTACCGTGTTCTGTCTGTCTTCTCTGTTATATTTGGGAGAGATACAGTGCAAGGTTTAACACAATAAACGAAAAATATTATAAATTTGAATAAATAATGTTTCCATAAAAAGATCTTTACAATTAAATAAAATTAAAAAAGTACAAAATAGATTTAAAATCTATTTAAATATGAATATATAATGATTACTTTATATTCTGTATGTGTATTTATATTCTGTATGTATATAAAACTTAATTTCGAAAATAGGTCAAATAGAAAACTCTGCGCAAACTTTTCAATAACTTTATTTTATCAAGTCGAATGTGTGTAATATACTCGTATATGTAATTCTTTGAGCAAATAAGATAGGTTCGTTTTCTATAATATGTTTTGTTCCGTTAAGACATTTTCATTCCCCATTTTCCACCGAATTAAAAGGAGGATTCCCCTAATTCGGTGGAAGATGAGAGAGTTAAATGACGGAACTCTACGCAGCCTTTTGTCTCGTTAGCAGAGCGACGAAATGAAAATATTAAATTTATCATGTTTTCGAGTGGAGATCGAACCTTCTAGGTTACTTTTTGCAATAACTTTTTGGGCTCGTAACTCTTTGGGTACTGTATAATATAATTGAGGCCTGTCGTGGCGCAGCGGCACAAGAGTGTGACTGTAACCGACAGGTTCTGGGTTCGATCCCCAGTCGAGGAAATGAAATATTTAATGTTTCATTTCTTCGCTCTGGTAATAAGGCAAAGCGCGGCGTTGAGTTCCGCCACTCAACACGCAATGCCTCAAATTCGGCGGAAAGTGGGGAACGGAAGTGGAACGGAGTGTCATAACACTAGGTTTCACTTCCGTTCCCTCTGCCTACCCTGCCTAGTGCGGGATACCGCGTGAAGCTGAAAAAAAAAAATATAATTGCTTGTGTTGTACATCCGGAATAAGCCAACTTGTTTGGTTATTTTATGTTTACATTTGGCTTGAGAGGCTTGTAGTTGCCCAGAGGCAGAAGCATGTGACGAACTCACAACTTGCCGTGTACGCGCTAATTCACCTGCAACTCGACAGGCCTCACCGACCGCTGTCCTTAATGTGTCGTTTATAATGAAGTATGTATCACACTCTAATGACATTAAAATATACTGGAAAATGACTTAATACGGATTTATTATCGTATTTCTAATAGATATTTCGTCGTTAAAAAATATCTATCTATTGTTTACGTTTTGTAACTGATGGTGATGTTACTCTAATTATAAACCAGCAGTTACTGCGTAATAATAAGGGTAGAACATTTTAACAAAGGTTCTTGTTGTAACTAAGGAATTTATAAACATTTTTTTATCTATTTGTATTACAAAGTTTCCGCGTGCCAAAATTTATTCTAGTAGTAACTATTGGTCAATGGGGTCCTATAGGTTTAGATTATTCGCAAAATTTCATATGAAATACAGCAAATTCGATGCATAAGCGCTTGTTTATTTTAATGGAGTTAACTAAAAAGCTTGATTTTATTAGTGATTTAGGATCACTTAAAACCTTAGTGATCTTAGTGATCTAGGATCACTGAAAACCTGAATGTTAAATGAAGTAATCCAATTATAACTGTGTAGCTTTAGGAATGTTGCTACATGAAAGAATTCATTGCCTCGTTCTCTTCAAGCAAAAGCATTTAATATTTTTATATTCTTGTTCTGATAACAAGACAAAGAGTAGCCTTGAGTTCCACAACTCAACAGGAAAACCTTCTAGAATTCTGCAGAAAGTGGGGAACGTTAGTGTCGTAATGAGAACGGAGCGTCTTAACACTAGGTTCACTCTACCTGGAGCGTCTTAACACAGCATGAAACTAAGAAACGTCCTAATTAGTCTTAACAGATGGGATGAACAAAATAAACTTTCAATAAAAGTACAGGCACAGGTAAATGTAGAGAACAATACATGTATAAATAGAATGTCTACACAATGATGATGAGCTGTATAGGAAAGACAGCGTAACCTTTAAACTTGTTGATCACCAATTTTAAGTAAACACAACATAACAACTTAAATATATTATGAAAATAAAAAAAATGACACTCACATTATTAGATAGCTGATAGTGTTGAACCTCGATAGTAAACACACCAGAATCATTTTGAAACAGAACATACATGATGACCGTGCGGCGCGGTAAGGGTAAGACTCTATCTAAGATATACACATTTATGTCGGATTATACACGATACGATCTCCTCACTAATACTACATCTCGTTCTATTCGTTGCAAGAGGCCAATACTCGGGTACTGTGTAATTAATATACAAGATTTGATAATAACTTTCATTTTAAATTGTATCTATTGTATTTTTTTATAGCGAATGTAGAGACACTGCGCTCACATTAACACATTCGGTCCCAATTTTCTTTCTCAAGGCATTGTGTGCTACGAGTACCCCTTTATACAATAACTACAAAATGAAGAGAAAAGTATATATTCAGCACTCTTCCCAGTCCCAGCTTTGAATGCTGGAACAACAGCATATCTAGAAGTGTTTTTCTTTTCGTATCTTGTCTAAGTAAATCATAATAATATTCAAAAACCACTAAACAAAACCGTTACGTCATTGAATAAAAATAAAACCAGTGCGTTTCAAAAAGAGCTAAAGGCTTTAACAACTTGTAACCTCTCGTGGAATATGTTTTCCATTCATAAATAAAAAGGCCGCGTTGTATAATTCTCAGTTTTATTTATATTCATTTTCAAATAAAATAAACGTAATCAAAACAAGAAAGTCATTATAAAAGCAAATAACGGGAAGAGAAATACGAATGTGTTGCGTTTAAAAACTCGCTTAACATAATTATTAAGATTAAAATAATAAATAATATTTAGCGACACATTCATGACATATGAACAAATAGGTTAGGTTATATTTATTATATTAACATATATTTATTATATAAATATAACAGTCGTATGAGGGAGTGAATTCTTAACTTTGAATGTAAACCATCGATGCATTAAGCTTTCTTTACGAACAACTGAAGCCTGAATATTTTTTATATATCGTAATGTGTTTCTGTGTTTTTGTAAACTTCTCCTTCTTTTTTTTATTCTAAATAGTTATTCATATTTATTGGTAAATAGAGAATTACTGATTTCAACGGTCTGTTACATAACATAATCAATCCTAGGCCCGCTTCTAATCTGTAAGGAATATCAACAAAAACTTACGTACGACCACTAGTGAGTGAATGTAGATATCATAACAAGCGGCACGTGTTTATTTACAACTAACGACCCGCCCGCAGTTTCGCCCGCTTGAATTACATTATTTTATATAATAATTTCAACTAACTTCTTGTTCTTACGGCATAGTCTCTTTTTAAGCAATATATGCAGACAAAGTTTTCAGCTAAATAAATAAAAACAATTGTACCTATTTTGTTTATTGTACCAAATTTAATATTTCAAATTGGCGTTTCTTTTTAACGATATAGATTAAAAAAAAATGAATGATGGTAATATAATAGTGAAAACTGCTTTTAGATCATTCATAAAAGCATAAAGATTAAATTTCTTTTTTTAATGAATGGCTGAATTTTGAAATATTCAAACATTAGAGAGGGAACAGATCAAGTAGCAAGTAGCCACAGCATATGGCTGTATGGTGTGCTTTAGACGATCTGCTTGGTTTTTGTGCTCATAACTTGTTGACATTCTGAATAAATAGTAAAATATTAAATTTAATGCGGACCAATCACCAAAGCAATATGCCGCGGTCCTTTGGCGGCACGAGCTGATATTATAAAAGTTGTTGCACGCAATTTATATAAAAAATGAGTCGAGCGTCCATGTTGACCGGCTTGAATGACAGCTTTTGAACTTTAATAATGACTTTATATCATATTTAATATTAAGAACAATTTTATAATTTTTTAATTTATTTTATTTTTACAATGTATAATTACAATGAAAATTTGATTTTAAGTTTACTAATCGCTTATGACAAACAATTAGTAGCCTCGCCTCATACTGTATGTATGGCGGAACTCAACGCTGCTCTTTACCTCTTAACCAGAGCGAAGAGATGAAATTATTAAATATTTAATAATTTCATCTCTTCGTTCTGGTTACGAGGCAAAGAGCGGCGTTACGAGGCAAAGAGCGGCGTCCTCTGAAGGTAGCAGCAATGACAGTATTACTAATATCCCATCCCTGAAAGATAATCTTACGTCACTTTTCTCAGATGCTCTGAAAAATTTTAATCTCATACATATTAATGCTCAAAGTATTCCTGCTCATTATCCCGATATTCTTTCTACTTTCGGAAATCTAGATATACATGCTATTTGTGTATCAGAGTCGTGGTTGAAGCCATGTCTACCATCAGTGGCTTATGCACTACCAGGGTTTCACATGATTAGAAATGATCGTATTGGAAGGTGTGGAGGTGGTGTTGCTATTTATTTGCGTTCACATATTCCCTTTTCCATCCTCAATGTTTCTCAGGCAATGGAGAATGCAGGCGCTGAACATTTGTTTATTGAAGTAATTTTTTCACACACCAAAATACTTCTTGGAGTATATTACAATCCTTGTCTGACGATCGATTATTTCTCTTCGTTTGAGACTCTGTTAGATAAATATAGGCCTCTTTATGACCACACGTTATTGATGGGTGACTTTAACACTTGTCTTATAAAAAATGACTGTCGTGCTAATCGTCTGCACTCTTTAGTGACTGGTGCGAATTTAAATATTCTTCCCCTTGCTCCTACTCATAAATTTCCTAATTGCAATCCTTCTCTTCTTGACCTAATTATTGTATCTTCCCCGGACCTTGTTGAAAAATATGGTCAATGTTCTGCCCCTGAGTTCTCTTATCACGATCTTCTATATATATCTTATAAATTAAAGCCACCTAAAGCAAAATCAAGAATCCTTCTGCGACGCAATTTTAATGGTATGGATCTGGAACGTTTGCGTCATGATGCGTATAACATTGACTGGTCGTCAGTTACTAATGCACAGACAGTAGATGAACAAGTGTCCTTACTTACATCATTGTTATTACAGTTATTTGACACTCATGCACCTGTTCGGCCCGTCCGCATGAAGCATGTCCCAGCTCCGTGGCTTACGCCGGATATAAAAAAATTGCAGTTAAAAAAACATTTAAGTAAGTCTAAATTTGTTGCAAATCCAACTGATGTCAACAGAGATAAATATATAAAAATACGTAATCATTGCAATAGAGTGTGTAGAGATAGTCAACGACGCCATATTCATAAATCAGTTATTGAAGAGGAAAACTCGGAAAAAGTCTGGAATTTTCTAAAATCTCTCGGAGTGGGGAAGTCAAGACAAAATATTATTCCACATAATATAGATATCAATTTGCTGAATAAACATTTCTCTGTTTCAGCTACTATTAATAGTACAAATAAAGTTAACACATTAAATCACCTTCTATCTTCTCCTACTCCTGATTTTTTGTTCCGTTTTAAATTTAGTCAATTCTCCATAAGTGACGTTAAGAGAAATATTGTATCTATAAAATCTAATTCTGTTGGATCCGATTGCATTTGTCGTAAAATGATTATTCCTATCATAGACGTCATAGCTCCTGTTCTAACGTTTATTCTGAATGCCTCTATCAACTCTTCTAAGTTTCCCTCTTCCTGGAATGACGGTCACATAGTTCCTGTACCGAAAAAACTCAATCCGTCTGCCTTCTTCAAATATCGTTTAATTACTATACTTTCTTTTTTATCCAAAGTTTTAGAACGCTTTTACCATCAACAATTGAGCAAGTTCCTGATTAATCAAAATTTGTTGAATCCATTCCAATCCGGTTTCCGTCATGGTCATAGTACGACAACTGCTCTGGTCAAAATAACAGATGACATCAGGAAAGGTATGGATCATCAGATGGTCACTGTGATGGTGTTGTTAGATTTCAGCAATGCCTTTAACACAGTAGACTACGATATACTAATCGCTATTCTTGTTTCTCTTAACGTATCTCCTGAGGTGGTTGACTGGTTTCGAAGTTACTTGTGTGATCGCCGGCAGCGCATACGTACAGAAGACTCATTTTCTGATTGGTCTACTGTAAATGCAGGTGTTCCACAAGGTGGCGTGTTGTCTCCACTCCTCTTTTCAGTTTTCATTAATAAAATTTGCCATCAAATATCTTCTCTCTACCACCTATATGCAGACGACCTTCAAATATATGTCACGACACCTTTGTCAAATTTATCTCAAGCAATTGGCTTAATAAATGAAGATCTCTCTCGCTTGTCAGCGTGGTGCAAATGTTACGGTCTCTCAATAAATCCAGACAAAAGTCAATCTATTGTTATAGGTAGCCGTAGATTATTATCTAAATTAAATATGTGTAGTTTACAACCTATAACACTTGAAGGTACTCCAATTGTTTATGCAAAAAAAGTAAAAAATTTAGGTATTACACTTGATGAATATTTGTCATGGGATCCGCAAGTGAACGAAATCAGCCGAAAGATGTTTGGAGCTATTGCTTCACTTCGTAGATTGCGAAATTTCCTTCCAATACCTACTAAAATTGTGCTGGCAAACTCTCTATTACTACCCGTTCTTGATTATGCTGATGCTTGTTATCTCGATATTAGAGATGAGCATTTAAATAGGCTTGAGCGACTTCAAAATCTTTGTATACGGTTTATATTTGGTCTCCGCAAATATGACCATATTTCGGAATTTCGTAAAAAGCTCAAGTGGCTTCCGATTAGACTTCGCAGGAATACTCATATATTACATCTTCTCTACTGTGTGCTGTTTAATCCTTCAACTCCTCCCTACGTAAAAGAACAGTTTCAGTTTATAAGTGACTCACACGCTCGTTCTCTCCGGTCCCAAGAAAATCTTGTACTCAAAATACCTTCTCATTCCTCTTCCTATTTCACAAACTCCTTTACAGTCAAGGCTGCTAGATTATGGAATTCCCTCCCTCTCCATGTTAGACGTGCTAAGAGTCTTAATTGCTTTAAATCCGTGGTAAAAGCGCACTACTTAGCTCTTTAAAATCTTGGCTTCCTAACTTCAGTGGTATGTACAAATGCACTGAGTTTCAGTTTACAATATTTTATTGTATATTTTTGAATTATTTGTGTATGTATGGATGTATGTATTTATGTATTTATGTATGTATGTATGTATTTATGTATTTATGTATGTATGTATTTATTTATGTATGTATGTATGTATTTATGTATATATGTATGTATTTATGTATGTATGCATGTATGTATATTTATATAAAGCAAGTACACCTACCGATGTAACCACTCCTATACCTTAAGGTTGCCTGGCAGAGATCGCTGATAGCGATAAGGCCGCCTGCTGTACATCTTTGTTTATTTTTTTCTTTGATTTTGTTTGTTATGTGGTGTACAATAAAGTATTTTTATTATTATTATTATTATTATTATTTAATACGTAAATTAAATATTTAATACGTACCATATATATATGGTGACACTAAGAAGTTATATTGTTTTAGTAGAAAATGGATTACTGCTGTTTCCTTTGTTTTTGTATTAAAATAGAATAAGAATAATCTTATATTGAAATTGATTTAAATTTTTTTTCGTACTGTTTTTCACATATACCAGGACAAGTAAAAACACTCCATTTTCTCTAATACACATTTGTGCCTTTATTCTAAATACCTTATATTTTATATAAAATGCCTCAAATTCTGCGGACCTCTGCCTCAACAGTATACTGATTGACGGTAGTCGACGTTGCACTTTACCAGCACAGTAAAGCAAAGCAAAGGCAGACAGCAAAGAAACTAAAATATTAAACATTTCATTTCCTCGAGTAGAGTCGACCTCACAACTTGTCACCCTTACAGGCACACTGACCTCCTGTAACATTGACCCTATTATAATACATCAAATTTACTTTCTGTACTAAATAGTTAAATATTATATTTATGTACTAAATTGTTAAACGTTGACCTGACTTGGATAAAACCAATACCACCTAAACTAGAACCGACAATGTTCAATACAGAACTATACTGCGACGCCGTTAAGTACGAGCACCGCGACGAGGACCGAGGACCGAGCGTCATTGAAACTGAAACTTATTATGAACTGTTACGTGCATGTTACGTCACTATAATTATATATTGTGATACAAATTTGTGTCACATTTGCTACAAATAATTTATCTAATTTAGTTTCATTTCTTCGACGTTTGTATGCTGTAGATTCTATTCGCGGATATTAAATGTATATTAATGTTTTCATTTTCATAAACTGTAATAAAGAGGAGCGTCGGAGCTTGAGGTCCGTAAATCAACAATCAATGCTTCTAATATCTCACGCTTTGAAAGGGAAGATATGAAATCATTAAATATTTAATTTCTTCGATAGAGGATCGAACTCAGAACACGTTAGGCTGCATATAAATTAACTAACTTTCTCTTTTCTTTTAATGCAATCAAGCTAAGCATCACAAGATCATCGATCGTAATTCCCTATTAAATATCTGAATTGTAATGAAACTTTATATACACTGAGTCGCTACGCTCCTTTTGGAATTTATAAAATTAGAATATCTTAAAGAAATATAGAGTCAAATTAAGTGTAGAGCTCTGTAGGGACGGTGTACGGCCCTCCGATGTCGCAGACTGATATTGTGAAACTTTCTTTCACGCAATTTACATAATAAATGAGCACAAGGTTCATTAGATTTTAAATAGCAAGCTTTTGGAGTAATAATCCTGCTTAATATATTTTTTTAGCTTCCACATATAGTATTATAAAAAAAAAATGGTGATAAAAGAATTAAGTTTGATATACACAAGTTCGATAATGACTACGTTAGGTGAAAACTGTGTTGTAATCATTAACGCCCTTCTCCGGCAATTTTACAAAAGAATTAAAAAAAAAAACAAAGAAACAATAGTAACACTAAACTTAATAAACACTAAAAATACATTTTAATTTAAAACTTGGTGCGTTGTTTTTGCAACACGTAAAGCGTGACATTGTACAATGAAGCGATTTAGTGAACCCGGGAACGTAATGTTAAGACACTCCGTTCCCTTCATGCCACTTCGGATTCACATTTTGCACTTAATCACGGCGGAGTTGTGTGTGAAAACGGAAATCAACGTCACGTTTTGTCACGGTACCATTATTATCTTATCTATTTTTATTCATTAAAACATACATTTTATAAGATATAATGAATAAATACAAGTATTAATTATACAAAAGCAATGTTTATTATGAGATAAATGTACATTTTAATTACACTACGATTCAAGGAATACAAAAGGTAGCGATGTAGTATAAAAAGTATATTTTTTTTTGAAATACGATATCTAATAAGGTAATAAAATCTTAACAAGACAACCTTAGTAAAATTGTGAAAGTCCACAATTTTATACAATTACCTTTTATTTTCAGCCATTTTGCAAAAACTTGGCCAACCGTTACATGTTGAGATGCTTAAACGAATTTCCTCGGTATTTATAATGTCTGTGCTTGGTTAAGCCTGTTCGTATATTAATATTTTACAATTCACTCTGTGCCCTCTCTATCTTCTCGTTGATTTTGCGTGCTGACGTCTTCTCGCTGTGCGTTCTTTACCGCATTCATCAATATCTTGAATAGAGGAACGAATTATATGAAAGATACAGTGTATAATTACAAATATTTATGTAATGGTAAATACTACACTACACTGCATTGGTCTCGTCATGGTACATACAAATGTAGATTCTCGTTTCTCTGCTTCTCCTCATAGTAACTATGCTCACGGGCATATGATCACGACAGGCTACACAAATCCGTGTCCATACATAAAACGTTCAAAACTTTAAACGTAGCGGGATTTGAATATGCGCCTCTTAGAAATCATCCAAACACTGATCACTAATCCGTACGTTTTTATCGAGCTACAATAAAAATATGTTATGCTTGTTACAACGTTTTTACATTATTTGCAATTATGTAGAGGTTTTTATAAATGTACGTTATCCAAAGACAGTTATTTTATGCCACACTTAAGAAAAAAAATGAGATAGAATGAAAATATTTATCAAGAAAACGTAAAAACATGTTAACTGCTACGTTTTTTTAACATAAAATATTTAAAATATATTTTGAAAGTTAATAAATTGCTCTCTGTTTCAGTGTTTCAATTGATTGGAAAGTAAGATTGAACGATATATATACATTACTTTAGCTGAAAAAATTAAATAAATTGCTCTTGCATCTATTTGAGGCTGTTGTGGCGCAGAAAAACTGAAAACGTGATGAAATAAGTTCGAATGTTTTAAACGTACGATTATTTTCCAAAAGAATACATTAAAATAAATCAAAAATCAACTGTTTTTTTTTGCTTCAGGTTTTTAATTTACACCGACTATAAAGCTTTGCGAGTTCAGTGGCGGATTTCAACGCCGCGGTCTTTGTCTTGTTACCAAAGCAAAGGATGTTTGATTTTCTCGAGTGGGGATAGAATCTGTACGCGTTGTTAATTAAACTTTTTCAATAAACAAAAGTCAATTTTGTATGCAAGCAGAGTCATAACTTTACATAAAAAACAGAGTCTATTAGAAAATTAATCTATTAGAATAACAGACTGCGTTAAATGCAGATAGAGTTCTATTTAATTAGGTCGTCCATTATGCAGTGCAGTACTTAATGTATGCAAGTACATTAAAAACTTCAGAGTGAATTTACAATATTAATATTCTTTATAATATTGCAGTACTAGCAAAGGTGTAGTAGAATGTGTTAACATTTATGAAGGTGAGAAAGTGTTTGCTTTAATTCTTTCCCATTTTTAAATTCAACGGTAACGATAATCGTTTATAACAAAATATAGATGAGGCGTGTCGTGGCGCAGCGGCAACAAAATATTTAATATTTTAAATTTTAATATGTATGGTTTGAATTCTTCGCTGTAGTAAAAATATAGTGCGCGGTGTTGAGTTACGCCACTCAATACGCAATGCCTCATATTCAACAGGAAGCGGGAAATGCAATGGAAAGTCTTACCACTAGACTCCCAAGTTCCCTCTGCCTATCTGTGTCACGTGCGGGATGCAGCGTGAAGCTTATAGAGAGAAATATATATTGTTGGGAGATTTAATATTTTTATTTCATTTTTATTACCATCAATATATTGCATAAAGATATACTGACATGTCTTTTATGTGTAGGACTGTATATAGATAGGTACATAGAGCATTCATTTAAATTAGCTTTTATAACATAAAAAAATGTTAAATTCATTTGTTTATTTTAAATTATATTTTTTTTATTTTTACGGCGTATTCGGCACAAGTAAGATAGGCCAACGGAATTTAGAAATTCTATTTAATTGACATAATATAATATTGAGATAAAAGGTAAAACAACCAGTAAAAGGTTACCTTACAGATCGTGATTGGTTTTCGATGACCTAAAACTCAACATGTGATCTCATTATTTATTTAAATAGTGACTGCATTAAGTAAGTACAGTTGTGAGAATACTTTGTATTTACATACATTTACATAACAAAGAAGGAACGTAGAAATCTAGACACTCCGTCCAATCAAGATACTTCTGTTCCTGACTTTCTTTAGAATATGATTGTGTTTTGAATGGAGGAACTCAACGCCGCACTTTGCCTCGTTACTAGATCTCGCACTTGTACATGTCACGACCGGCCTCAGCGAGACAATGTTGTATTTATTAAATGAAGAGGTCTCACTAGCTACCTTTGAACCTCTTTGTTGTAACATTTCAGCTGATTATAGGATTAAGAGCTTGCTTTACCTACAAAGTGCTCAGATTCAGTCCACAAATATGTTAGCCTCT
Organism: Eueides isabella; assembly: GCA_019049475.1. Lineage (NCBI taxonomy): Eukaryota > Metazoa > Arthropoda > Insecta > Lepidoptera > Nymphalidae > Eueides > Eueides isabella. Next base: position 10,890,766 of record CM032405.1, on the reverse strand, counting down.
TTTAGTTCTGTAGAACCAGATTAATCTCTTGTTAATACTTTTAATCGTGTCAGTTAGTGTTGCCAGTAAAACAGTTTAAATTTACTTCGATGTTAAGTAAACAGCTTAATGCTATCAATATTTATAAAATGACTAGGGGACTTGCCCTTGCTCGCTTCGATGGTTAAGCCCCGGCGTGCAATGATCAAAAGATAAATAAAAAAATAATACTGTTAACAACAGGAAATGGGTTTTCATTGTTTTTTTTAAAGTATTGGTTCTTCTCGTTCACTTTGTTATACAACAGACAAACAAACACAACATATTTTCTACATGATGTTTGACGTTCCATTCATCTCGGTTTTTGCCATGTATTGTTTTTGAATATTACTATATTACTAAGCCGCTTTACTAAGCCGCGGATTACTTAAGACGCAATTTTTTATCGTTTTACTATGAGGATAAGCACACTTCTTACAGAACCAAATGTGTCTCTCGACACACAATACCTCAAGAATTGCGGACAATGGGCAGCGGAAGTGTTTTAATAGGAACAGTGTCTTAACACTAGATTCCCAGCCTATCTCTGCCGGTCCTGCTATATGCAGCGTGTTGCTAAAACAATATTATTGAAAGTTCGCACTAATTGAACTTAATTTTACACAAAATATTTTGTAGATTAATTGCAATATAAATCTTGTGATAACGTCCACTGTATGAATATCATTTATAATTTATGATGTTTACTCAGTGTTTAAAATTTGATGTGAAACCATTAGATATTATTTGGTTGATGTTAAAACATTTGTCATTTGATGATCTCTGGAAGTAATATAAATATATCGCAATTATAAAGCAATACTCAAATGTAATATTTTAACCAATTCTAGGAACGATGGAACTAACCCCTCAATACACATCCGGCCCTCTCTTTCCATTTCCACTTTAATTTTATAGTGACGCAGAAATATTGATCTCCTGACAAATATTTTTATTCCCACCTTTGAAATCTCTACTGTTTCAAATTTCTACCGACGTAACCGTAGTGTGGTTAGTTGGCAAGTGTTTGATTAAATACGTGATAGTTGTATAATCGATTTTTACTTCAAAAAAATTTTTCCATAAATTATTATATTCATAGCGGAATATGCAACATTAAAAGGATTTACGAAGCATGTGTGAGCTAAAAACATAAAGTACGTGCACATTTAGAGCTATTTAGTACACCACTCCCTTAACATTTCTTTTCTTGTACATTCGCATAAAATTCTATAGAAGTCGAAAATAAGTTTTGTAAGAGGAATAGTTTGCATATATCGAGGACGCGGAATTTCCCACAACAAAGATGTGAAAAGCTCGGCCAATAAAAGAGGACGATTGAATCGCCTGTGACGGAACGACAAAGGTGATCCTGATTTCGATTTAGGCGTTATACGATTTAGCTATGCTTGAAACATGTAATAACGTGTATTGTGGGTAGAAGCGTGGCAGGTTGACGGTTTGAATACTTAAAGAAATGAAATAATAAATACTTTCACTCTGGTGCAGAAACAAGGTACGACGCTGACCTTCGTCATCGTGTGGGGTGTCGCGTGACGCTAAAACATATCTTTAAAAATTGTGTACAAATTGCATTTTAAGTTTTAAATAACAACAAATTATTTTAAAGAGTCGTAGTGCAGGGGCATAAGCGTAAGTGACTGTAAGCACGATAGTTTGTGGGCTTGATCCCCACTCAAGGAAATGAAATATGAATTTGCATTATTACGACTTTGTACGATAAATATGAATTCTAGAAAATACATCAAATTTAGTTTTTGGTCTATTTTATATCATTAGATTCTTAAATAAATTTTAAGAAAATATATGTTTTCACTTTAAAACTATGTGCAAAAATGTAAATTGTGCGCTTTGTACAAATTGCTGAGTAAAACTCACAAAGTCCATCACACTGAAGAAGTGAAAAAAGGAGTCCATTACTTGCATTGTCCGTCTGCTCTAAACTGTGGCTAGAAACAATTGGACTGTTATTACTGCACCAAATAAAGTACTCGTGAAATAGTTGGTACTAATTGTGTATATATCCACTAAAGTAAAAAATATATTTAATATTTTCACACAAAAATTTTAAATATTTAATATTTAATATTTTTGTGTGATATATATCCACTAAAGTAAAATAAATATTTAATATTTTCATATTATTTATTTTAATATTTTTACTATGTTTTAAAGTGTTATTCCACACTTAGGACAGAAAATACTAAATTTAAATTCAAAAAGCGTATAAAAATTTTGAACGAAGCAGGATTTGAACCCGCGCCTCTGGAATACCGTTCCAGCGCTCTGACCAACTAAGCCATTCGTTCTCACCGAGCTCCGTCGAAATTCTTATACGCTTGTTACAACTTATTTATGTTGTTAGCATCTCTGTAGGGAGATTTTTACAAATTTCCGCTACCCAAAGACAACTCGTAAGAATTATCGTTTGGCAAGAGAGAATACTATTTATTTTAATATTTTTACTATGTTTTAAAGTGTTATTCCACACTTAGGACAAAAAATACTAAACTAAAATTTAAAAAGCGTATAAAGATTTTGAACGAAGCAGGATTTGAACCCGCGCCTCTGGAATACCGTTCCAGCGCTCTGACCAACTAAGCCATTCGTTCTCACCAAGTTCTCTTTTGAAATTTTTATACGCTTTTTAAATTTAAGTTTAGTATTTTAAATGTACTTTTCAATAGACTTGGACTGAGATATATACTTATATAATAGATTATTATTATAAGTGAATGCTTTATAAGATTTTTTTTAATAAGAGAATTTTGTCCGTTACTATCATCTGTATGCGTTAGATGTTACTATACTAAAGGTATAGTCGTGGCGCATATATTTAAGAAAAATTGCCTTTGCCTTACTGAAATGTATTTTTTTCATTACGCTTTTGCTTTGGATATGAAAGGAAATACAGAGGGAACTTGGAAATGTAGCGTTAAGACATTTGGTTATTTTCCTCATTAACTGCATATTTGGGGCATTGCATGTGAAGTGGTGAAATCAGCGCCGTACTTCGGCTTATCCGAAGAAATGGAACTCTTTTTACGGAAAAATATAGAATATATCATTTACAGATAAATAAGGTAAATAATTTGTAACAGCGACGAGCGGATTCAAATCACTCTACAATATTTTTTTGATAATTTTTCTAAAAAAAAAAGAATATACGGAAGACTTAAGAACCGAAATACCGTAATGAGTTATTATATCTTGTCGGGATCTCCTGCAGTTAATCAAAATTAAATATAATTAATAAATATTAAAGTTCGATTTGCCCTCAAAGGGTCAGGCTGTCACGCTGTACTCTGTATATAGAAGGATTGATGGAGGGAACCTAGGAACATACTTAGGTCACCCCGTTCACCATTTTCCACTGAATTGAGGTAGAAAAACCCAAATAAGTGACGCAAAGCATATTCGCATATCTAATATTTTGTAACGACCAATGCATAGCATAGGAAGATATATGTCACTTGACGGTTCATCGTTACTAACGGGCACTGTAATAATAAATAACATAACAGATTTTATGTACTTGGAACAACACATTGCTGCTAATTCTCGAGGCGTATAATATGCATTAATTTGATTAATTTGATGTAAAGAGTCTACAAAAGCCTCATAATGCTGCAACTGGTCAGCCTCACTCTTGTAATGTCGATAGTAGTCTCTGAATACTATCTACGAGTATATCTTATTGTCTTATCACTAAATACAATTCTATGTATTGTCTGTCTGTCAATCTATTCATAGGTTAAGGGTATCAATAGTCAAAACATAAATAAGCATTTAAAACGTATTATTATAGATATTAACATTTAGGTCTCTCATAATACCATTTATTATTAAAATAAGGTCCATTAAAATTAATACGGTTCGTAATATCCGCTCATTTGAATTTTAGTGTTTCAGAAATGACAACATCGAAGCAAACTGACAATAGTGTAGATATTAATAAGATTGAAGTTTGCGTATAAATATTTTCCCATTGAATAATTATCTATTTTTAAAGTTATTCTGGTAATATTTCACTTTTTGTGAAAATAATTTTTATAGAACATTTGATTATTTAAACAAAATGTCTTAGATAAGCTAAAGCAATTATTCAACGCTAAGAAAAGCGTTGAATAATTTCTTACACGTTAGTTTATATCACAAAACGGATACAAACTAATATAAAGTACAGAGCCACAGCAAATATAATGGAATAGAATTAATATATCCATTTCCTTTTTTATTACTAGCACAGATAAAAATTTTCCCCTCACTATTTTACTTAAAACATTTTTTTTTCTTTTTTGATAAACTTTGGTAATAAGGCAAAAGCACGGCGTTGAGTTCCGCCACTCAACACGCAATGCATCAAATGCAGCGGAAAGTGAGGAAAAGAATGAAAATTCTTAATATTTAGTTTTCTAAGTTTCGTCTGCCTACCCTGCAATGTGTGTGATAAAGCGTTAAGCTGTTTAAATATGATACAAGTTTATATAAGCGAGCACAAAGATGAAGATGCACTCTTGATGTTAAGGATTAAATACTAACAATCAGATTATCTGAATACTGATAGTGTACAACTTACTTTCTCCCCTTATTTCTAATCATCGTTGTATCTCCTATCATCAGCTTAGTAATGTCATCAGATGATGAAAATATACAAAGAGCTTGGTATATACGTGTCTGTGAGGGTCAGCAACGAATTTCATGGGATTCCATTTTTAGATCCTGAATTAGTGGTAACTGAACCTGGGCAAAACGCTCCTAAAAACAAAATATGATTTTTTTTTAAAATTGTTTCACAAATTATATAAAAATATATCGTTAACGAATATATAACCTATGTTTTCAGTAAATGTAAATAGAAGTTGATTATTTTAGTGAATGTAGCTGAAACTTAATTAGATATTAAAATTTTATATTATAAATCTAGGTCAGCAGGGCCGTAGTATTAAATGGACGTAATTAACTGACAGCTCTGCAAATGTAAATATGATGTATACATGGAGCCTTGAATACTTATTTAAAAATACCAAGTAAACTATTTGTATGATATAGTCGTTTTTGCCGTGTGATTCCGGCCGACCCGTACGCTCGTTTGCCGTGTTTTTCCATAAAAAAAGGGAAGTGCTCTCGAAAACTGATAATACGACAAATGGGTTTGTTTAGTGGTTAATGCGCAGCTTTGTATCTTCTGGGGGTTGAAGTGAAGCAGGTTATTTTCTCTTCATGCGGAGATATTCTTGAGGGATGCCTCAACGGACAAACGCTACGGATAATAAATATATTTTTTACTTGAGTGGGAATCGATCCCAAACCCTGTCGTTCAAACAGTCTCAATGAATATATTATATAATATAATATAGTAGTAATAAATCAAAGTTTGAGTTTATCCTTGCTAATTGCAAACCGTTGAAACTGCGCCACCGCCTCTTTATCTACAGCATTTATCAAATATATTCAGAGCCTTTGTAAAATTTATTGGTTCTCGAATGACCGCTCTCGCGGTTGAGATTGTCCGGTCTATTATAAGACGACGAAGGATGTGGAAATTATTTTTGTACCACATATATAAGTAACGGGATAGAAAATTCGAGATAAATATTTTTGTTGAACATTTTTAATAAAGACAATTGAAGATGTATGATTTTTTTAACATATGTAAAGGGATATTACACAAAAAATAACATTGGACGATTTAAGCCCTGCACTTTTTGCATCCGTCTTAGTGCTTTGACTAACGAAGACATAAGTTCTCATTTAACTACGCCGAAATACTTGTACGCTAGTTAAAACGTTATTAAAAACATAATATTCATGCTACATGTAATTTCATTGTCGTCAGAACTGAAGTACTTCGCGTTTACAATCCTGCCCAGTGCATCATGCACCATAAAAGCCCCCAACGTTCTAAATGAATGTTTTTACTGAATTTTCGACTTAATCGTATTAAATTACGAGCAACCCTCTAAATCAAAATCCGCGTAACACACACGTATTAAATCATACGCTACTAGGTAATACTGTTTTGATGCAACATCCCGGTGTCACGTTCCATGTTTTTTCTTATGAATATTGTAAAAGTCATAAACACGTTTGAAACTTTGTATACAATATCATAGAGCGATATATGTCTTCTTGTTTAGTAGCAAAATTACTTTTCTCTTTTTACGCTACTGTATTCTTGTTTCACTCTTATTTTTTTTCTGCATCTTGAACGTTACAGGGTAGGCAGAGGGAATTTAGCACCCTTGTGGTAAGATTATTCATTCCCACTAATGCAATTCTGTTCCCAACTTTGCGCTGAATTTGAAGATGATTGGTGGAATGTAACGCCGTGCTTTGCCAGTCTTAGCACAGAGGCATAAATGTGTCTCTGTGCTATGACAAACCTCAGAGATTTTTTTTTTTTTTGTTATATTTACCTAGAATGAAACGTTGTCATAATAAACTTCAAACGGCCCTGTTTTTTAGGAACGGGCTCCTAAAGAAACGCATTGATAAACGTCTTTAAATGTTATAGACTTTCACACTACTTGACCTTAAACTAGACGCCTGTTTATGACAGCTTTTGTTTACAACAAAATTAATCAGCCATTAACACTTAATTAAAATTTAATTAAGAGTAAAATCTTAGATTGTTATCTGTCGTATTTATTTTAAATATAATTTTAAGGTTTGATGTCCAGTCAATCATGATACGCCGAAAGAATGCCACAAAGTCAACGGTCATATAATATTTAGATGCCTTTTCATTTGAAATATTTTTTAAAGTTGAGTTAATAACTATTACATTTATAGTTTAACTAAAATGAAAACATATAAACCACTCAACACACAATATCTCAAAAATGCAGGCAGGGAAGGAAGAAACTTGGGAAGCAAGTGTTACGATACCCTATAAGGTCACTTCGAATCTGTGATGCTTGCAGTTGCACAGTCGCTCGTGTCCCTGTGCCACATTTTTTTTTGTAATAAAGTAATAATCTATTTTTACATATTTTAATAAACATTAAATTCCATATTGCCTGTATCTGAACTAAATTGTAATTGTAATTGGCGATAGTAAAACGTGGCACAAAGTTTCTAAACGTGCATTAAATAGAAAAATGGAAACTGGGAACGTATGAGGGTGAAAAAACCCAGTACAAGTACGTCAGAGATACTGCATAGGCGATTGTCCTTAGCGCAAACGTGTTTCGAATATTACATTGTTATTTGACAAGTATGAGACATTCACGGCAGAAAAAGATTTTGTAATATCCCTTTATTTAATATTTTTAATGTCTTTGTTTTAGAGGCCTGTCGTGGCGCAGCGGCACAAGTGTTTGATTGTAAACGACAGGTTGTGGGTTCATTCCTCACTCGAGGCGATGAAACACAAACAAAACAATTTATGTTCATATTTAATATTTTCACTTCTTCGCTCTGGTTAAAAGGCAAAGCTCGGCGTTGAGTTTCGCGACTCAACACGCATTGCCTCAAATTCGGCGGAAACTGAGGAAGCGGAACGGAACAAAGTGTCTTGACACTAAAAAAACTAATAATAAAAATAAAACAACACCACTACATATATTTAAAATATTTATTTTATTTAAGTATTTCAAAAGCACTTACGAGTATGCCGCAGCCATGATGAAATTTTTTGTGTGTTCTTCATTTCATAGATACGAGTAGTTCGGTAGATAAGTAAATATATTATATAAAATTTAAAGTTGCAATTGACCATATTAAATACGTATTTTAATAATCTATGAAAAAGTGTTGAGGCCTGTCGTGGCGCAGCGGCACAAGAGTGTGACTGTAACCGACAGGTTCTGGGTTCGATCCCCAGTCGAGGAAATGAAATATTTAATATTTTCAATTTAAATATTTAATGTTTCATTTCTTCGCTCTGGTAATAAGGCGAAGCGCGGCGTTGAGTTCCGCCACTCAACACGTAATGCAGCAAATTCGGCGGAAAGTGGGGAACGGAAGTGGAACGGAGTGTCATAACACTAGGTTTCACTTTCGTTCCCTCTGCCTACCCTGCCTAGTGCGGGATACAGCGTGAAGCTGAAAAAAAAAAAAGAAAAAGTGTTTGTATTTTGAGGGACAGAACGATGGGACTGACAACACAATGTTATGAAATATGGAATTTACTTATTATTTTTATGGCAAAGTAAAGGTAAAGCGTGGTAATAATTGCTCATCAAAATACAAACCAAAATTCGGTGGAAAGTGAAAAACGGACGTTTTAATGAGAATGGAGTGTTTTTACACTGACTTACATGTTCCGGGACACATACAGCGTGAGGAGACAATAATACTAAATTTAAGATGAATCCGCTTATTAAATTACTTTAGTCCATAAACAATCTATATATACGTATTTCTTTGCAAGATTCATGCAGGACGGAGAGACTTACGAGTATACATAATTCACAGAGCATTACAATATTTATTGTCTTTTTCCTATCGTACAACGATAGGAAAAAGACAAAATTGGTAATAATTCAAATTTATATTTATCTAACATTTAAAAGTATTTTTAGCCTCCGATGCAAAAAGAGATTTGTTACATATAAGTTTGAACTATTTGTCTGTCTGTAGCCCCGTAGCTCCTGAACGAATGAACCGGTTTGTTGAAAGTTTTCTTAATCTTGTTTATCGCAATGGTTTTTAGGTGGCAGAGTTATTAGATTAAGATATAAGCAATATGCCATTATGACCAATTTGGGTAAAAACCAATTTTTTATTTAATTTCAAATATTTTTTCTTAAAAATATAAATAGAATTGTGTTTCACTTCTTTATTGCTTTATTACAAAACGGCATATGTTATATGCTATTTTATAATAAATAAAGAAAAAGACTTAAAAAACATTGAAATTAGCACATCAGGACTTGATTTTTACAAAGTGTCCAACTGCTCTAGCCATTCAAACTGATCTAGCCTATCGAGCTATTTCTAAATGAAAGACGATGATTTCTACATGTTTCTTTTCGACATAAATTTTCTAGGAGTGGTCGTTTGACAAGAGAGAGAGAGAGAGAGTAATTCTAATACTATGCAAAGTAATATTTCGTATTACGAAAAGAAAGATATTAATAAAACATATACACAATTGAACGTAGCAGGTCTCGAACACTCACCTCTTATATAACTTCTAAGCACACACTCTCGTGTCATCGAAGCACAATATTCTATCTTATAGCACATGACTTGAAAGGTCATTTACATACAATGGACTAATAACAATGACTTTGTCGTATTTTATAATTATGGAATAGCAAAATCATTTTTGCCGTGTGATTCTGGCTTAGAATAGGATCACCCTGGTACTGATGGTGTCGTAGGAGCCGACAAAAGTGCGTGTGGTAGAGTCATGTTGCCAGTAATGGCAACACACATGGGCAGACTCGACCGGATTATTACCACGCCCGGCATTTAAGACCGGCGTTAAGTAGTAGCTTTGGCCACAATATTTCGCATTAGGTAATGCCGGGCCCCGGTGCCCTTCCACTTTAAAGGACGGCAACGCTCCTGTAGCTCTTCTGGAGTTACACAGGGCCGTGGGCGACGGTGATCACTTACCATCAGGTGACCCGTACGCTCGTTTGCTGTTTCTTCCATAAAAAAAAAATAAAAAAAATCATTATCAAAACTTGCAGTGAAGCCAAGTAGAGGACATTACACTGGCGCTGGCCGATTCTATTAAAGGACGAAATAAATCTTGACCTGACGTTATAACCCGCTACTTCTTGGTTAGTTCAAAATGTAAACGATAAGTTTTCTATCGATAAATAAATGTAAAACAAATACGTTGCACATTATGTTGTTGTGTTAGAGTTACTTGTTCAGGTTATATTTCGTAAATTAGCTGAAGTTAATAAAAAATATTTATCATTATAAGTATTCAGCTTTCATTAGAATTTATTTTCTTATTGTCATTTCATAGTCTCTTAAGATTCATAATATACGTATGGATAGTGAAATATATAATATTAGTATTTTTTATTTTGGTAAGTTGAGGGAACCTGCTAACCTAAGTTTAAGACTCTTCATTGAAATTACGATGCTTTTGTTTCCTATATTTAGACAAATTTTAAACATTTTAAGTTTCAATCAAATTTTAAACATTTAAACATTTTAAGGTTCTTTTTTAATGAAACTTATCCTAAAATATTACTTTTATACAAATATTGTTTTTAATTTTACGACTTATTATTAACTTTAGATTTCTTTATAAATATTCCACAATGAATGAACTTACAAGCTCGATACACCTATAGAAGACAAGTCACTTGGAAGTAAAACTTGAGATAGTCTAACCGAAGCGGCGTGTCGAAGTAATGATGAAGACGTCAAGAGATCCTTTAATTTACTTGAAAATGAGGCAGCGGTTTAAGAAAGGAGTTGTGCGAAATAATAATGAGCCACTCGATTAAAGTTGGAAAGGGGACTGCTTTCGACTGATTTGTGGTGACCTTTATCTAAATAAACTTCAAGAAATAATTAAATTCTAAGTTAAGACCAAAAGTTTTTGCGAAAGGAACGTGCTCTGTATCTCTAAGCTGAGATATTCAGGGATATATTCATTGTAGATTATTTGTTTAAAAGATTCGTCTTTGAACTGAGTTCAGCAAGACTGGCTAAGATTTTTACATATTTTAAATAAAATTCTTAAACCAGGTTAATTTTGCACATTAACCGTAATTCGACATTCCGAATATATCATTTAACCATCGGTAGGCGACTTCGACACGTGGGTGTGAGTGGGGCTCTAGTATACAGCTTCTGTCCCTGCGCTACGATCGGCATTTAAAAACTGACTGTACCATTTTTAATTTTTATTTACTTCGTCTGTACATAAAAAGAGCATTTTATTTATTTAACATAGGAAACCAACAGTTTTAGTCAAACGACGTGAGTAAATTGAAACTCGAGGTTGGGATGGACAACGGCTAATTTGATAGCCGAACGAACAGTTTCCATTAGTCCTTACCATCGTAAAATGCCTCGGATATCGGATTTTACATTTTATCCTGAAAATCTCTTCGAACTACATGCTAAATCTTTTTAATAGTTTTTTTATCGGCGTAAGACTTTTCTAAGCATTTATTATATAACCGTATATCATTCCATATTAATATTGCTTTAATTGTCAAAAAACTTCAAGAGTATTTTACAAAGAATCTTTTGAACAAATATCCGTTCTTTTGTTGTCATTATAAAATTAATATTTTTATACAGAAATTTAATATTTATTTATTAATTTTAAAACATTCTCAAATAATTAGAAATGTTATCTTATTTATAAATAATATCAAAACAATTTAGAATTACACTAAGAATATTCTGGCTTTATTTTAATTGAAACTAATTAACAAGTGGCATTGCCATGAAATGTGAATAAATATATTTTTGTCTTATTATTTTACGCAACTTATGAGATGGAAAATTGTTTATTTGTAGTCTATCGGTATCTTGAGTGTATGTCAAAAATACTATCGTATAATAATTACTCAAATACTTTAAGATGTTAACTTTACAATCATTTGCTGACGTCATAACGTCTTATGGGTTGATAAGCGCCTGCTAAACGAACTAAAATATGTAAATTGACGCAAGTGCAAATTAATGTTAATTTATCAAAAAATAATATAGTTTTCAATTAACTCCTGTGTTTGTAATATTTCGTCATAATTATTAAATTAGATTCATAAAAGCATGCGTTTTTCCGTCGTAACGTCTTTAACGTTATCACGTAAAATTATCGTCCGGAAACCGACTTTACAGACACCCAATTTTATTATATTAACCTTCCAGTACCGGCGAGGAATAGTTTAACATATATATACCCGCGCACAGTGTACAGGACCGAGAGTGCTAAGGCCGATTAAGTAGATTTTTCAGTAAAATGTCACCACAAAATTTTATTTGGTCATGGATGAAAATGTGCCAAAACATATCAAACAAAACTTTGTTGTGTGTTAAACCCTGAAAAGTAAGACAAAAAACTTAGCACAACTTCATTAAAATATATATTTTTGACGTGAAACTAAAAAAAAAGTTTCTAGACAACAATCTTAGAAGTAAGAAAAAAATAATTCAAGCGCCTTCATATAAATTAACATGACTTTCAGGACATATCATTGTAGAGTGCTCAATACAAAAAAAAATACAATGAACACAATTGTACCGTTAGGTAACGGTGTTTTTTTTATATTTCGTCTTAAATCTTTGCATCATAATGTATACTGCATCTGATGAATAAATCTTTGACACCCAAACAACTCACATCAGCAAAAAGTAAAAGATCCAAACGAGCTCGAATTTCAATATCATCGGTTTCTATCAAACGTTGATTTTCATGCTTTGTATTCAGAAATAAGTGCTTGTACGATTAAATTTATTATATCGTTAAAGAAGACTAAGTTCAAAATAGCACCTGGTTCTTTTATATAATTAGTTTGACCTTTTCACTGTCACTATTTCCTTCTTGCCCTTAAATATGATCCTGGAAGTCGCAATCATGTTCATGGTTCAAATAAGAATCATACTCTAATATGTTGGTATGGTATGGTTCTTTGATTGTGGCGTTCCGAGCGTGCCAGTTGAGCACATATCACTTCGCCAATGTCACGTTGAATGGAGAAGACACGAAGGAGGTTGTACGGTAGAAAAAAAAATATTACACAATAGGAGAATTTAGGAAAGCATATTAAAAAAAGGAGATCAAGTTAAAAATTGCCTTCACCTATAAGAAAAAAAAATACATATATTAAAATAAATATATACATTGTGTACACACAAGGTTAGTAATAAAAAATATATAATACGAAGGTGTTAGTCTACAATTTAATATTGTTATATCTAATATATTTACATAAAAATTTACATAATGGACTAAACACAAACATTAACAAACATTGAACATTAAGGGGACGGGGAACTTTGTGAGGAAGGACATCATATAAGGGATGGATTAAGTTGGGGCATGTAAAAAGAATGTGAGAAGGAGAACCATCGTCTAGACCACATTCACACAGTGAGTGGTCCCTGACCCTGATCTTAGCTAGATGTACCGGTGTGCTCGCATGTCCAAGGCGCAAGCGACATATGGTCGATATTATACTCCGTTCAATAGATTTTTGAGAATAAAACCATGGCCGCCTGGGGATATTAGATTGAATCGCAGCATAGAACTTACTTTTCTGGGATTTTGACATATTCCAAAATTCAGACCACGACACATCCAAATGAGTTAATGCAAGGGACAACAGATCCTGGGCCAAAATAGAAAAGTGATCCAAATTGCCACACTGGATGTCTAATTTTGCGCAAGAGTCTGCAGATTCATTCCCAATGATTCCAGAATGCCCTGGAATCCATGCCAAAGTAACAACCAAACCCTTTAAATAACATGAGTACAGTTCTTCACGAATCCTTAAAATAATTGAAGACCTTAATTTACTATGAAAGGGATTTCCCTTTACAGCTAGTATGCAGCTTAATGAGTCAGTACAAATAACAGTCTGTTTAAAGTCATGGGAGAGTGTGAACCGGATTGCTTGTAACAAAGCAACAGCCTCTCCAGTAAACACGGATGATTCGGGAGGACATTTAAATTGTAAAATAATTTTGAGTTTTGGTATCCAGCATGCTGCACCAACACAGCTTTCGTTTGAAAGTTTTGACGCATCTGTAAAGATAAGGATATGATTTAACCAGTTTTCATTTACTATGGCTTGGAACTTTGTGTTGGTGTCAGCAGCTCCCTTGGTCAGGCCAAGATTTGTGATGATAGAGGGATGGTGTACTAAAGCTTTATAAGGCGTACAGAATAAAGGGTTAGCAGGATAGCGGGACAGAGGGTGAGGAAGGGAGGTAAATTTAAGGAAGCTAGCAAGCAAGTAGGGAAGCGGCTTGCCACGAGGAATAAGGTCAGCTAACTCAGATAGCTTAGACCACAAGGGATGGGAAGAAAACTGTAGCATTTTACCAACAAATCGATCAGATAAAAATTGACGACGAATAGGAAAAGGTGGATCAACACACTCCACCTGTAATGCATTGGTAGGGGAAGACCTCATTGCACCTAAAACAATTCGAAGGCATTTGTACTGAATTCTGTTAAGTTTGTCAGTAGCAGCTTTATTAAAGGGGTCTAAAACAAATAACCCGTAGTCAATATGACTACGAATTATTGCATTGTACAGTAGTTTTTGAGTAAAAGGGTGTGCACCCCACCACACACCAGACACAGCTCTTAAAGCATTGATGCCTTTTTCACATTTTTTGCTAACATGTTCAGCATGAGCAATTCCGTTCAGTCTTTTATCAAGGACCATGCCTAAGAATTTAACACTATCTGCTAATTGTATGGTATCATTACCACAGTAAATTTCAAAATTAGGTGTTTATGGAGAATACTACCGCCCGACATTTCGCTACTGATAATGCCAAGCCATGGCCAAGGAGCCACTGGTCTAGATAGTGTAAAGCAGTATTTAAACGATAAGTTATGTCCTCCACTGATTTTGAGCTATAGTAGAGGACGATGTCATCAGCGTATTGAAGGATATTACAAAACCTACTGACAGACAATTCGAGGTCATGAGTGTATGGGTTATACAACAGAGGACTAAGAGCTGAGCCTTGAGGTAATCCCTTCCAGACCAGTCTGGAAGGCACAGTAAGAAGCGGATGTTTCACAGATATCGATCTGCCGGTCAGCAGATTGCAAATGAAATGAGACAACTTCGGCGGGATACTCAGCTGTTGCAGTTTCTGCCTGAGTACCGGAAGAAGGACATTATCATAAGCAGAAGCGAAATCTAGAAAAACTAAATACTCTCCTTTGGCGAAAGCTCGTCGAATGTCTGTGGTAAAAACACTGAGACTATCTGTCGTACTTAACCCCTTTCTGAAGCCAAATTGAGAGGGTGCTAAGATATTTCTGCTTTCCACTATCCATTCCAGACGATTTTTTAAAAGCCGTTCCATAATTTTTGATAAAGCAGATGCTAGGGTAATGGGTCTGTAGGAATCGGAATCAGAAGGACATTTTCCAGGTTTAAGGATAGGAATGATAATTTGGGATTTCCAAGGTAGTGGAATATTGCCTGATTGAAATGTTGCGTTGATTTAATTTAATAAAAATAGCTTAGACTTCTCATTTAGTCTAGCAATAAAAGAGTATGAGATACTATCCTCACCTGGGCTAGTGTCTCTTAAATCCGTTAAGACGTTTTTGAGTTCTTCAGACGAAAAACAAGCGTCCATTTCATCCGAAGATTCAATCAGTGGGAAAATAAATAAGTCATGAGATGGAACAAAAGGCGGAGCCAATTTGTTAGCAAAATCACACAGCCACAAAGAAGGATTATTGGAGTTAGGACTGGAATCATAGTTAAGGGAACGGCGGAATCTCCTAACATTTTTCCATATGAGTGAGGAAGGAGAGCGAGGGCTAAGGGATTCACAAAAATTGGCCCATCCAATTCTTTTCTTTTTCCTAATCAACTTTCTAAACTTTGCATCACTGCGTTTGTACTCAACAAATTTCTCCATAGTCATATAGACTGCATATGACTCCTCGGCAGCTGTTCGCCGATTGACAGAATCAGAGCATTGCTGATCCCACCAAGGATTGAAATGCATCCAATTCTGATTGGAGCGTTTTCTAGGGATGTGTAAGTCAGCCGCAGACAAGATGGTAGAGACAAAACGTTCATAGCAAAGAATGATATTCTCAAAATTAGCAGACTCAGGAAGATTGCCCAACATACAATCCACAGAGTCGGCGTACTTATTCCAGTTGGCTTGTTTTAGGTTAAATTTTGATGTAGAATAAAGAGAGGAAGAAGGAGGAGGTATATTATGGATTGATATAAGTATAGGAAAATGGTCACTACCATGGGTAGAAGGTAGAACAGACCATGATAGCTGGGTAGCCAGAGATGGGGAGGATAGGGAAAGATCAACAGCAGTCCTAGGATTCTGATTTGGATTAACCCTACGAGTCGGAGAGCCATCATTGATAATGCAAAGAGATACATCATCAATCATGTCTACCAACAAAGGAGATAACCCATCACAGTAATAACACCCCCACAAAGAGTGATGAGTGTTAAAGTCACCTAGGACCAAGACAGGACTAGGGAGCAAAGAGATAATAGACTTAAGCTCAAGGAAAACAGAGGAAGAAGGATGAGGGATATAAACAGATAGGAAGGAGATATTGAAAGCCCTCACAGCAACAGCATTAATCTGTTGGCTGTGAGGGGGGAGCGGGATACAGGAATAAGGAGAGGAGTGCTGGATGAGGATAGCACAACCTCCATACCCGTCATTTCTGTCCTCCCTTAAACAGGAGAAACCTGATACCCTAAAGCGGGAATCAGGCACCAGCCATGTTTCCGAGAGGGCAATAATGACAGGGTTGTACAAAGAAATAATATTAAGTAATTCGTGCTTTTTGGCACGAATACTTTTACTATTCCATTATAGGAAGCTCAGTGCTGCCATTGTTTAGTATTTTAAAAATTGTAAGTAAATTTTGGGCAACGTTGGACGGTATAGGAAGTTCATCAGCGGTTCTGAAGATACTCACAAGGGTTTCAGTAAGTGCAACCAATAGATCTTTTCTAGATTCTATTGGACTGTCAACACCTTGGTTTAGAGCGCAACCATTAGGAAGGGACGACGGACATTCGGCAGTTAGGGCTTGATGAGCTTGACTATTATATCCCTTTGCTAAAAGAGCTCGGGGACGAGGAGACAGAAAAACAGTCTTTTTATATGATCTGTTAAGGGAAGCAGGGGCTGGTAATTTAGAAGGAGAGGGAACTGCATAGGTGGGCGGGGAGAACATTTCCTTAGCCATATCCCCATAGGACTTGCGAACAGGAGGAAAACGAGCGGAAGCCTCTATATACGAAATACACTCTTGTGACATGGTAATTCTGATGGACTGTTGCCTTGCAAACTCAGGACAGTCCTTGTCAGTAGCGAAATGTTTGCTTTCACAATGTAAACAATAAGCGTTTTTCCTATTAGTGTCACATGCTTCACCAGTGTGGGACTGAGAACACTTGTAATGTCTGCGCTTTGATCTGCACTGTGATTTAATGTGACCAAAACGACAACAATTTAGGCACTGGATAGTGGGAAATTTGTATGGTTCTACTGGGAGAGAGGAATGGTATGGAAAGACCCTTTCAGGCAACTTTTGTCCACGGAATGTAACTACAACTGACTGGGTTGGAATCCATGTAGTCACACCCTCACTTACACACTTTCTATTAAGACGTCTTGCTTTCATCACTTGTATACCACTTGAGGGAAATTCTAGAGAGCCTACAAACTCATCAAGTGAGAAGTCCAATGGGACATCTCTTACAATACCCATTCGAGTAATATTAAAAGTAGGGATAACTGCCACATACTTACATAGACCTAAAATGGGATTGGACAAAAATAAATTCGCTGCAGTAGCTGTTGAGAATTCAACACTGATTTTGTTGCGACCAACATTTTCCACTCCATCACTGGTGATGTTACCTATTTTGTTAATGTGGAGAAATTGGCCAAACTTTATCGCTTTAATAGAGGTTCCAGCAGCAGGATCTGGAGTTTCCCTCGACACATATACTATAAAAGGGCCTTTGTCTGAATCGAGGTAGGATTTAAGACTTTCTGACAGGGAAGGGTGAATATATAAATTTTGAATTGACGGTGTAGCCGTAGCTGGGTCAATTATTGTTTTTTTACAGACTGCAATATGTGAAGGTGGGTTATCACCTTGTCTTTTACGTGATGTAGCCTGAGAGTCGCATTTGCCACCACCAGGATCAGGGGGATCAGGCGGATGCGGATCAGCATCCATTTTAAAATAAACTAACCTAACTTACCGTATAATTAGCTAATCTAATGGACAAAACACCACAAACACTCACAACAACCAAACACCGATAATAAAACCGATCTCCTTTTTAAGAATTCGCACTTTTCACCTAAAATATATGTACAAATATCACTTTAATAAGAAATCCTCACAAACACGTGTGTTAACCAAAACAAACGTCAGCGAAGTCTCTAAAATGTTTTTAATGCGTTCCTCTTCGAATTACGAGTGAAAGTTACAAAACCAACGCAAAATAAGCCCCAAGCGCCATTTACTCGAATTGTGGTTAATTATACTTATCAATGATTACATTGGAGTTGTTTAACATTTTCATATTTTATGTTGATGCTATAGCTGCGTGGTTCATATATTAATACTATCGATACAGTTTATAAAATACCATTGTACCACTTGTTCTTTTACGGATACTTGAAACTTATTAAGTTAATTTATTCTAAGAATATGATTATTCTCTTCACTTTTTTTTTTACTACCTTCACGCTGTATCCCGTACACAGCAGGCTAAGTAGAGGCATACTGGGAGTTCAGTTTAAAGGCCCTTTTTTCCTCAGTTTCAGTCAAATAGAGACATATCGTGTTGGAACGCAACGCCTGGCCTCGCCTAATTTACAAGTGGAGATCGAACCAACAACCTGACGCCTGTAAACATACAGTCGCACGGTTGTGTGTGCTTGTTGTGTAATTCTTTTGAAATCTTGACACTGGGGAAAAGTAGTTTAGTATTTATTACTTATTATTAAAAATTTTCAAATCTTTAAATATTAGGACATATTTAAATATAATGTTTTATTTACTATCCACCTGCGTGTGCGAGTGCTGTGTATGCTCCTCGAGCTTGAATGTAATATAAAATAGTAATTTATTTAGTAAGCAAGTACGTTCTGTTTTCATGTTCACAGCTCGCATTTATATTGATAGAAATGTGAGCGGCAGGTTTACACTACTTGTCATTATTTGTAAAAGAATTTCAAATGTTTGAATTTACTTAAGTAATCGTGTACAACAAGGTATAAAAAAATAAATACTTTTTTTAGCTTCCAGATGTATCTAGCACATAGCAGGTAGGCGGAGGAAACATGGGAACCTTGTGTTGCTAATATTACCTTTACATAACGTTACAATAACAAAAATAGTTTGTGAAACATTGTTTCAAAATTTACCATACATTAATATAAAGCTGCTAGTAATATGCGACAAGAGTTGCCGGATTAATACGCTCGCTTGCACCAGGCCGCGCCGTGTTCGGATTGTCATAATTCAATTTAATAGCTCAAATTAGTAGCAACATTATTAGAAATTACTTTAATTTACAGTTTGATTCTGTACTATCAGTTAATGTTAGGATAAACATTTAACAATTATTGTTATAAATATTTGCAGTAAAATATTCTTACAAGAATTTAGTGTTTAGAATTATAAAGTCTAAATTGTTGTCTTCTGTATATAAACGATGAAATAACACATTTTGGGCATAAAATGTTCGCTTCAGGCTGTTTCAAATGTATCACTATCATTTATAATAATATGATGTAAAGTCTATTAAAAAAAAGATATTTCCCGCTGAGTTTCTTGCGCCGGTTCTTCTCTCGTCTGACGCAGTAATTATAATGAACCAGTGGTAAATTATTTGGAGTCTTAAAAACGACGCTTGTGACTTCTTATTTTGAATAAAAATATTTGAATTTGCGATACATTTTTCGATAAGTAGCTATCCGCTCGCGGTTTTGCCCGCTTGAACTACTCAATAACTAGAGACAATTGTTATCAAGAATGAGAAACAACAGCTATACTATATTAAAAAATATTTTTTACCCAATATAGGTATACAATAGGTAAAATTTTCAGTTCAGTTTTTAATGTATCTGTTTCGGTTAGTTTGGAAAAAAAATGTCGGATGCAGTGCATTTACATATTCCAGATTATTTTAAAAGTGTTTTATATTGAAATATTTAGAGTTGTTGCTGGGATTAACACTTTAGCTTTATTTCGTAGTAGTCGACCTGCACAGGACATTGGTAGAACTATTAAGTTTTTACTTTTAATAAAATATTTATACATTGAAAATTAACATTTTAGTTAAATGAATAATAAAAATGTTTCAATTTTGTCAAATGTAGTACTCCAATTTGACGTATCTTTTTAATTATTAAACCGATTATTAAAAAGCCTAATAAAACAAACACTTGATGTTGAAGAAACGTTGACAAAACAATAGTAAAAACTGCACTGCAAGTGCTACATATACTCGTAAATCTGGTTAGCCGTTTCCGAGATTAACGTTTACAAACGCACTAAGGAACAAATAAAAATTATAAAAAAAAACTATTTTGGGACCTATTACATTAATATTTACGAAAGAAAGTGCTAAAGTTAATTTAATTTAAAAATATTTTCTTAGATGTATTTTTCTTTTAATTACTTCTTTAACCAATACGTTATAATTAAATAAAATAAATAATCTATTAAAACTTGTAATTTTATTTTTAATTTTATAGCAAATATAAGTACTCTTACTCTTCGTAATAGATAATAAAAAAAACAAAAGATATAATTAAAAGATAATTTAAAAGCTGCAAACGTTTTCAAAGTTACTAAATAATCAAAATAGTTTGAACTCTAAAGCACACAAAAAGAGCTTTAAAAAAATCACCGTTTCATAACGAACAGTTGCAAAGCGAGCTCCCGGCGTCGCTCACAATACAAAATGTTCAAATTCTCATATTGAATTTCCAATGGTCTACTTGAATGGTTCAAAATGGCTTTTGGAAATAAAACAACAATGAACAAAAACGGCTATTTGATATTGTGATAGCTTGAAAATTTTGAAAAATGGAAATGGAACAAACAATAGACTAGTTATCGTAAATTTAAATAAAACTAAACGCCGCATTTTGTCTTATAATATGAGAATAAAAAAAATAAAACAAAGACCGCTTGTAGCTCATCGCGACGACAAGCGCGCTGAGATCAATTAGATAATATTTATTTTCATTTGTTTGTGCTACGTTTGTTGTAATCTGGGACCTGACAGTGCGGGGACAAAAAATTTCATTAATATGGAAAAAATACCGAGAACGGTCGCCGCGCTAAAAGCTGTGTGAGCGGAAGCTAAACGAATTTTAAATCACTTGAAAAACTGCCCCGAATAGAATTTTCATTAAGCTAGTAGTGAGCTTGATTCCCACAGTAGCTTCTACGGGGTTTTACTGTCATTTACAGTCGAGTGTGTGCTCCTGTACCACGACGGCCTCATATATTCCTTATAACAGCCGTGTGATTCCGGCTTAGAATAGGATCACCCTGGTACTGACGATGTCGTAAGAGGCTACTAAAGTACGTGTCGGAGTGTCACGTTGCAAGCAATGGTAATACCCCCGGCATTTAAAACCGGTGTTAAGTAGTGCCTTAGGTCACTGCGTTTCGTATTGGGTAATACCGGGCTTCGGAGCCCATCCATCTTAAAGGGCGGCATCGCTCCTATGGCTCCTTCGATGTTACACGGGGCCGTGGGCGAAGGTGATCACTTACCATCAGGTGACCCGTACACTCGTTTGCCGTGTCTTGTCCAACAAAAAAAAAATGACACTTCTTTTTTCTACTTACGAGTAGTTATATATATATATATATATATATATATATATATATATATATATATATATATATATATATATATATATATATATATATATATATATATATATATATATATATATATATATATATATATATATATATATATATATATATATATATATATATATATATATATATATATATATATATATATATATATATATATATATATATATATATATATATTGATTAAATGTAACGGAGTGTCTTAAGACTAGGTTCCCAAGTTCCCTCTGCCTACCCTGTTATGTGCGGGATACAGCTGGATGCTGAAAGAGTGTGAGAAAAATATATTTATACTAACTTTTCATTCAACGTAACACGGAACGAATAAAACTATCCATCATCAAATCAAACACTTTACCAATATTTCATTTGCAATATAACACTTAGTAATTCCATATTACTTACGCAGTTTTGTTACACGAACTAGAACATGTTAAGATCGTGATAGCGTCAGCAGTCACATGCATAATTGATGATATCCAATTGACTAAAGAAATGTTTTGCAAGATGCAAGGAACGTTTGGTACGTACACGAAAGACTCTCAAATATGGCCTATAAAGTTATACTGTTACTAAATTAGTCAATTTATGTTTCAACATTTGGAATAAAATAATTTATTTGTTGGTTGGTTGGTACCAAAGAAAACTAAACAATTAAGCCTGTTGTAGCGTAGGGTCACAAGCTTGTGGCTATATAAGCGACAGGTTTGGGTTCGATCCCCACGTGGGGACATGAATTATTTAATATTTTCATTTCTTCGCTCTGTTTACGAACAAAGTAAGACCGTCACTCAATACGCAATGTCAATAAAAGAAATTTGTTTTTTTGTTATTGTATTGTATTGTTTTTAGCACTACAGGCGTTTTAATAAAAACGTAATGTCTAACTCTAGTTTCCCAAACTTCCTTTGCCTTTGCCTTTGCCTCCTCTCCCTGCTATATGCGAGAAATTCTACTAAAACTTTTTTATTTATTGCATCAGCTTGATCAGTTTTAGCGGTCCAAATAGCGTAGTTTATCTGAACCACCTGAGAGTAAAACTGTAATATTGCCCATTGATCTGACATATTAACGAATGCCCCACAACGTCCTATAAACGGCCTCTATGGGCTCATCCTATATGATTAGGCAGCAATCCTGAAACCGATTTGAAATTTTAATATTTCTTTTCGTTTAGCTGGACCGATATGATTTTCCATGAAATTTCCCAGATCTTTGATTTTAATATGTCAACGCAAATTGCTCACCATGCACCATAACTTTTGTTAAAAAAACATTTCAATATCTATTATATTTTAGCTGAAGCGTTACGGTTGTTCATAGGATATTCCAGATCTTCAATTTCAAAGTGAACAGGTGTTGAGCGTTTTACAATATCCCATTGTAAAACGCTCAACACCCTGTACACTTTGGATGCATTCAATTATTTCTTATAGTTTATATGGACCCTTGCTGTCTTGCATCATAAGTGCCAAATACTTATTTAAGCTACAGATAAAGTACCTATAGCTGTGTCCTATACTAAACGCATAAAACTAATATCTTTTATTTTTAAAAAGACCAAACATAAGGTTAAAACAGAAACTGAATTTAAGACCAAGGAATGAAATAAGATTAAATTAAAATCGTGGTTTGTTAGGAACAAAAGGAAGTGAATATCTGGTCAATAAACGCTTTGAGAGTTATTTGCCTTGACTGGATCTGCCTCTAACTAATTTTTGACCCAACCTCAATGACGCCGGGTTAAAAATGTTCAACAAAAATATATACTTATGAAATATGGTGTTTTGTTACTTATATATGAAAATATTTTGAATCACATTGCCTATGTATGAGTGTGTACAAAAATAATTTCCACATCCTTCGTAGTTTTACAATAGACCACGCAATCTCAACCGCGAGAGCGGTCATTCGAGAACCAATAAATTTTACAAAGACTCTGAATATATTTAAACTGATATCATAGTGATAAAGCATTCTGTTTCCATTAAGCTACTTTTTCACTATTTCACGTTTCGTGCTTCCCGAATTCGGAAGGTATTGCGCGTTTGGTGGCGGAACTCAACGCCGTGGTTTGCCTCGTTACACGAGCATGGAAAAGGATATAAAAAATATTTGCATACATCGGGTGTCAACCTACAATCTATCGTTTTTACTGTCGCCTTGTGCCACTGCGTCAATACCGACCTCTAATAATCCCTTCATAAAAATATATTAAATTGTAATAAAATTGTTTAGCACATACTACTCTTAAGTCAACGTAATCTTTTATATAGACTGAAATACAAAATCAACTGATTCTCTAATATGTAATATCGGCTACCGCACTTTATTCAGTTTTGTTCTTCCACGACTGGATACTTTTCAGTCGCAGTCGTAGATCAAAGAACGTAGAAAAATCAAACGATTTCTTAAAGTCACTTTATTCCTACATGAAGACTTTAACTAATAGCAGTAATATAAGAGGATATTATTTATGTAGGGAACCTAGTGTTAAGACATTCCGTTCCACTTCCGTTCCCCACTTTCCGCCGAATTTAAGGTATTGTGTGTTGAGTGGCGGAACTCAACGTTGAATTTTGCCTTGTGCCAGAGCGAAGAAATGAAACATTAAATATTTAAATTGAAAATATTAATATTTCATTTCCTCGACTGGAGATCGAACCCAGAACCTGTCGGTTAACAACATTAACAGTAACAACATTTGTAGACTTTATAAATCTTTATATTTCAGTACAAAAGGAGGAGCTACACTAACATATCTATATCTTTATAAGAAAGATATTTAATTACAATATAAAGGAAATAATTTCTATTCTTGTACTGACTAAGCTAATAGGGATGAATATAAAATATTCCATAATCAATTTCCTAAAGTGGAGATCGAGTATTCGAATCGATCGAGTATTCGAATTATAGTGTAGTTACTTTTAGTATGGAGAGTTTGTTTTTGCAGCAGTTAACGCAGATACAATGTTGGAATGTAGTGATAAGTCACTTCCGTTAAAACTGCTTACAGTGAATTTAAATGTATTTTGGTTTCCTTTTAATATGTTATAATTTACATAAACAAATGAAGTAATTAACTAATACTGTTAAATAATTCTATTTACATATAGATATATATGTATATACAAATGTACGTGATATAAATTTTCTTTATAGAAATAAGCTATCCGACAAAATAAGGCAATCATTTACATAATTTATTCGTGATCATAAAATATATGAAAGTTTTAAAAAAATATGAATAGAAAATTGTATAATTTATGAAATTTATTAAATTATTGTATGTAAATTTTGTGTATATCATTTTATAATTGTAATTCAAAGAAAGAGGTCAGTAGAAATTATATTTTTGAGTAATTTAACGTAAGTATATTATATGAAATATTTTGTTACTTAAATTATATGTATTAATTACGAATATTTATTAATAAATACGCTTAATCTGAGTTCGCCTCTCAGTCTTTTGTTCCACACCTTCGCTCACGAGAAGCAGAACATGACAATAAGTCATACTTTTCTTGTGTGCGGTCGATTTTTATCGATTTTTAAGACGGCGTTACGTTAAAAAATAAAATTCAAATTTATGACTGTTATAAAGTATTTGAACGTCTAGTACAGTAATTATTACACAATAGTATTTTTGGCAAAAGTTCAAGATACCGATGATCTATAAATTAACAATTTTTTTCCTTCTCATAAATTACGTACAATAACAAGAAAATTGTAAATTTATGCAGATTTTATTACAATGCCTCTTGTCACCGCCCTTTTTCAACTCCCGACACAGATGGAGGGGTTTTAAACGTTTGAAATGTACTCGTATGTCTGTATATATGTTTGTGTGTATCTCTGTGGCATGTGGTGTGTAGCTCCTGAGTAAATAAGCTGATTTAAGTGCGATTTTAGTGAAAAGCCTTGTTTAATCGCCGAGGTTCTTAGCCATGTCTTATAAAAATTAATAGATTTATACTTTGTAGCGGTTTTGTTTTAAAATTGTAGCAATTTTGTGAAATGTAGTATTTCAATTTGAAGTAACTTTACTATTTAACCGATTCAAATAAAACGAAAATTAATATTGAAGGAAGGTTGACAAAGCATTATAGTAATAACTGAATATAAATCTGGTTCGCCGTTTCTGAGATTACGTATACAAACGCACAGAAGAACAGACAAAATTTAAAAAAAAACTATTTTGGAAACTATTACATTTATATTTACGATAGATAGTGCTAAAGTTAATTCAATATTATTTAATTATTATTTTTTTTTTCATTCATTTTTCTTTTAATAACTTCGCTAACCAACACGTCATAATTAAAAAAAAAAGATCTTATTATAACTTTTATTGTAATTTTTAATTTTATAGCAAATTTATTTCTACTCTTAATAATAAATAAAAATTCCAAATTATGTAACTAAAAGATAATGTAAAAGTCGGCAAACGTTTTTGAAGTTAGTAAATAAGTCAAAATCATTTGGACTCTAAAGCACACAAAAAGAGCTTTTAAAGAATCACCCTTTCATAACGAACCGTTGCAAAGCGAGCTCCCGGCGTCGGTCACAATACAAAATGTTGCAATTCTTATTGAATTTCCAATGGTCTATTTGAGTGGTTCAAAATGGCTTTTGGAAATAAAACAATGAACAAAAAACGGCTATTTGATATTGTGATATCTTGAAAATTTTGAAAAATGGAAATGGAACAAACAATAGACTAGTTATCGTAAATTCAAATAAAACTAAACGCCGCATTTTGTCTTATAATATGAGAATAAAAAAAATATATAAAAAAAGACCACTTGTAGCTCATCGCAACGACAAGCGCGCTGAGATCAATTAGATAATATTTATTTTCATTTGTTTGTGCTACGTTTGTTGTAATCTGGGACCTGACAGTGCGGGGACAGAAGAATTTCATTAATATAGAAAAAATACCGAGAACGGTCGCCGCGCTAAAAGCTGTGTGAGCGGAAGCTAAACGAATTTTAAATCACTTAAAAAACTGCCCCGAATAGAATGTTCATTAAGCTAGTAGTGAGCTTGATTCCCACAGTAGCTTCTACAGGGTTTTACTGTCATTTACAGTCGAGTGTGTGCCCTTATACCACGCCGGCCTCATATATTCCTTATAACAGCCGTGTGATTCCGGCTAAGAATAGGATCACCCTGGTACTGACGATGTCGTAACAGGCTACTAAAGTAATAATAATAATAAATAAAATAAGCTTCGGAGCCCATCCACATTAAAGGCCGGCAATGCTCCTATGGCTCCTTTGATGTTATACGGGGCCGTGGGCGACGGTGATCACTTACCATCAGGTGACCCGTACGCTCGTTTGCCGTGTCTTGTCCAACAAAAAATAACACTTCTTATTTCTACTTACGAGTAGTTACTAAAATCAATAATGAAACATATATTGAAGCCTGTCGTGGCGCAGCAGCACAAACGTGTGACTGGAAACGACAGGTTATGGGTTCGATCCCTACTCGCTGAAATGAAATATTTAACGTTTTCATTTCTTCGCTCTGGTAACAAGGCAAAGCGCAGCATTGAGCTCCGCCACTCAACAAACAATGCCTTAAATTCGACGGAAAGTGGGAAATGGAAGTGTAACGGAGTGTCTTAAGACTAGGTTCCCAAGTTTCCTCTGCCTACCCTGCTATGTGCGGGATACAGCTGGATGCTGAAAGAGTGTGAGAAACATATATTTATACTAACTTTTCATTCAACGTAACACGGAACGAATAAAACTATCCATCATCAAATCAAACACTTTACCAATATTTCATTTGCAAATATAACACTTAGTAATTCCATATTACTTACGCAGTTTTGTTACACGAACTAGAACATGTTAAGATCGTGGTAGCGTCAGCAGTCACATGCATAATTGATGATATCCGATTGACTAAAAAAATGTTTTGCAAGATCCGAGGAACGTTTGGTACGTACACGAAAGACTCTCAAATATGGCCTATAAAGTTATACTGTTTGCTACTTAATTAGTCAATTTATGTTTCAACATTTGGAATACAATAATTTATTTGTTGGTTGGTTGGTACCAAAGAAAACTAAACAATTAAGCCTGTTGTAGCGTAGGGTCACAAGCTTGTGGCTATATAAGCGACAGGTTTGGGTTCGATCCCCACGTGGGGACATGAATTATTTAATATTTTCATTTCTTCGCTCTGTTTACGAACAAAGTAAGACCGTCACTCATTACGCAATGTCAATAAAAGAAATTTGTTTTTTTGTTATTGTATTGTATTGTTTTTAGCACTACAGGCGTTTTAATAAAAACGTAATGTCTAACTCTAGTTTCCCAAACTTCCTTTTCCTTTGCCTCCTCTCCCTGCTATATGCGAGAAATTCTACTAAAACTTTTTTATTTATTGCATCAGCTTGATCAGTTTTAGCGGTCCAAATAGCGTAGTTTATCTGAACCACCTGAGAGTAAAACTGTAATATTGCCCATTGATCTGACATATTAACGAATGCCCCACAACGTCCTATAAACGGCCTCTATGGGCTCATCCTATATGATTAGGCAGCAATCCTGAAACCGATTTGAAATTTTAATATTTCTTTTCGTTTAGCTGGACCGATATGATTTTCCATGAAATTTCCCAGATCTTTGATTTTAATATGTCAACGCAAATTGCTCACCATGCACCATAACTTTTGTTAAAAAAACATTTCAATATCTATTATATTTTAGCTGAAGCGTTACGGTTGTTCATAGGATATTCCAGATCTTCAATTTCAAAGTGAACAGGTGTTGAGCGTTTTACAATATCCCATTGTAAAACGCTCAACACCCTGTACACTTTGGATGCATTCAATTATTTCTTATAGTTTATATGGACCCTTGCTGTCTTGCATCATAAGTGCCAAATACTTATTTAAGCTACAGATAAAGTACCTATAGCTGTGTCCTATACTAAACGCATAAAACTAATATCTTTTATTTTTAAAAAGACCAAACATAAGGTTAAAACAGAAACTGAATTTAAGACCAAGGAATGAAATAAGATTAAATTAAAATCGTGGTTTGTTAGGAACAAAAGGAAGTGAATATCTGGTCAATAAACGCTTTGAGAGTTATTTGCCTTGACTGGATCTGCCTCTAACTAATTCATTCTGTCTTAAAAAAATTGAATGTTATGGTTTCTTAAAGTGAAAGAAATGCTTAGGATCCCATATTTCAATAGTAAAAATAGAACCCTAATAACATCAATTTCTTTTTGACAGCAAAAACTAAATTGTAGGTTTGATGTCTACAGGTTTGTTTCCACAACATAAAGATATAACATATAGTATAGGAGTGAACTATGTACAATAGTTAATTGAAGTTTAAAGCTATAATAACTACAACCTGTCGTTTTATGCGCCGCACGTTTATGTCCCTGCGTCACAACAGACCTCACTATTGTATGCTCTTTTAATAATATTGCAATTGGGATCTGTCGTGGTGGTGCAGCGGCACAAGCGTGTGACTGTAACCGAGAGATTTTGGGTTCGATCCCCAGTCGAGGAAATGAAATGTTTAATATTTTCAATTTAAATATTTAATGTTTCATTTCTTGGTCTGGTAATAAGGAAAAGCGCGGCGTTGAGTTCCGCCACTCAACACAATGCCTCAAATTCGGCGGAAAGTGGGGCACAGAAGTGGAACGGAGTGTCTTAACATTAAGTTCCCGGGTTCCCTCTGCCTACCCTGCCTCGTAAAGCGTGAAGGGATATAGTGTGAAGCTGAGTAATATTATTCTACGGTAAATATATCGAAAATTATAAACCGTACGTATGTACATGTGAAAAAGATTTTCTATTTCTAGTTGTTTTATTCATAAATTTGATCTGCTCCTCACTCTCAGCCAAAGTCTAGAGATATTGCGTGTTGAGTCACGGAATTCATAGCCTTTCTCTGCCTCATGCCTCACCAGAGCGATAAAATGAAAATATTTAAAAAAGTGGTTAGTAGACTACGATTCGCGAGAATCGAACAAATAGCCACGTTACGTTTACAGTCACATGACTGTGCCCTACGACATCACGGCTAATATTTATATCAAATTGATATCATGATATAAAAATGTAAAACAAGCTTCTAAATTTTCACGACAAATCACATTATCACACGTATACATATATTATACCTCCTACTTCCACAGCTAATGCGCACATCGTGTTAGACTGAGTTATCTCAATGTTCTATTTAACATTTTTATTGTTCCGAGTCGGAACAGCACGAGCGTTTGAAACAGATCACTCTGGAGACATGCGGAGCTTGCAATTTATTCTAAACGTTCAAAAGACTTCATTTAAACTATTTTTCATCGTACTTACCTCAGATATTGCGTTTGTGTTGCAATAAATTTCAGTTGGTCTATATATGCAATATTATATAAAATAAATATCAACCTATCGTGCTTAAGCCAAGAAAGCGGTAGAAAATGTGGTAAAAAATTGTGATAGTGATTTTCAAGCCTTATTTTATACTTTGAATATTAATCCTTATGGATAAAAGTAACTTTATCAGCAAGACTATTAAATGGACAAACACTTTACCCTTATTAGTATGTTGTTTGGATGCATGGTGAAAGGGATACGGGATATTAACGCGCAAAGCGCCTCCACGGCTGGACGTAAGGTATTTTTTACTAATAATATAAGTGGCCCTAAACTGATATATTTTTGAAGTGAAAACTGCTAGATGTATTTTATTTTTCGTGAAACAATTATTTATTTGTATACTTAGTTATATTGTACATCGTGCACTTTTACTACATTGGTATAACTTTAAATACATATTGATAGGGAGTGATTTTAAACGTTGTATATAAAAATGTATTACAGTAACTTAGACAGTAACTGAAAAAAACAGATGAGATTTTCATATTTCTCCCTAAATCTTTTTTTCTATGTATATAATACAGTGAAATATTTATATTTCAACTATAAAAGTACTATTCGTAAAAAACTATCTCGTGCCCAGAATTCATATCTAATGCGGACGAAGTCGCGAGTAACAGCTAGTTATTTATAACTAGCTGTTACCCGCGACTTTGTTTTAGCTTAAAATATAAGATTAAGTGAACTAACCTAAGTGAAATTCAATAATTATTATATGAGTCGTTTCAGTCAAACATATATTTACTAAGTAGTGCTCCTAACTTGGAAGGTAGAGTTCGTAATTTAAAGATAATTTGAGGTTGGTAAAATAAACAAGATAGTTTATAATATAAAATAATTTCAAGGTTATGTTTGATAATTAATTAAACCTTAAAGTTATAATAAGTCTATAGCAGCTGGTGAAATACTAAGCAAGATAATATGTGAGATTAAAGCTTAATATTGTAGCTTCTTTTTTTCCTTTCGCTTCAAACTGCATCACGCAAACAGCAAAGCAGTCAGAGGGAAGCTGGGAACTTGTTATTGTGTGTGTTGTACTAAAGTATTTAGATATTTCGTTGCCATTATACTTCCAAATTCAGGACGCTTAGAGGAGCAAAGTGTGTCTTGACATATGCAGTATAAAGCCTGGAAATGAGTCAGTCGTATTTACATATATTATATTACGTAAAATATAAAAAAGCGGTCAAGCGAGAGTCGGACTCGTACACTGCGCACTCCGTTCTATGAAATACCTATAAATTTTTACTTTTCAGATTTTTCCCTTAATAAATATAGTAAGGTCTCACAACGTGCCAAATTTCATTACTGTACGTTTACTGTAACTACGAATACCTTATAGATGTTGATTACGGTAATTTATTTTCTAGTAATAAATTTACTCATTTTATTATAAAAGAAATTTAATTTGCTTCTTATTGTTTGATATTTCATTACATCTTTTACGGTGAAAATTTATTAACTGCCTTTTATTAATTTTCGAAGTATAATAACTGCGAGAAGATTTCTAATATTTAGGTATAAAATGTAAGAAAATAATATGTTCCAATAAAAGAAGCCCTTCAACCGTCCATATAAACATATTATATTTCGATATTAATAAAAAAAATTAAAAATAACTGTTATATTTCTAACACATGACCATAATTGACTTCTGTATTTTAGTAAAGAATTATAAATAAATTATTAAAATAATGAAAACATATAAACTTAGTGACTGAAATTTGACATGCGAGTATAATAAAATCGATGTTAAGTAATTATAATTAGATGTTGTCGAAAACAGTTTACGAGGATTAACCTGAGCTCTCTAAAGCGGTGCGGTGGAACGGACTGATACCGTAAGCGAGATGGATGTGGTATTGATATCCACTCGAGGAAATGAGTGTAAAGTGTCATCGCGAAGAGACACAAGCGTGTGACTGTAGACGTGACGGGTTGTGGGTTCAATCCCAACATGAGGGAATAAAATATTTAATATTTTCATTTTAGACACATAATGTTTTCATTTCCTCGCTCTGGTAACAACGCAAAGCGTGACGTTAAGTACCCTCTGCCAACTCTGCCATGGGGCTTTGCTGAAAGAGAGCTGGAAATAAAGAAATAGTAACATAATTTTATTCATCTTGCCGTATTAACGTGAAATCTTGCGAGCTTAATTTAACCCACATTATCCGATTTAGTTGAAGTTAGTATTACGAATTGGGTTCTGAGTTTTAACAATGAAGTTAAATATAATCAGTTTTTTTTTTCAGCTTCACGCTGTATCCCGCACGAGACAGGGTAGGCAGAGGGAACCCGGGAACCTAGTGTTAAGACACTAAGTTCCACTTCCGTTCCACACTTTCCGCCGAATTTGAGGCATTGCGTGTTGAGTGACGGAACTCAACGCTGCGCTTTGCCTTATTACTAACTTATTGCGAAGAATTGAAACATTGAACATTTTCATTTTTTCGCTCTGGCAATAAGTATAATCACTATTGTTGCCAATTGAAAAGGGCCAAAATGGCGGATTACTAAAATATTGAAAGGGCCGAAGAAAAGTTCTCAACCCTTTTAATATTTTTTAAAAATGATTCCACCCCTAGAAAATATATTTATACAGTTCCTACATAAGAAGATATTTTACATAGACTACCTAACGTGGAATTTAAATATACAAGTTTGATTTTTAAAATATAATACACCATTAAGATAAATCATCTAGAGATTAGAGATTAACATGGAAGGTGGTCGAGGACACTTCTAAACTAACAACATAGTATGCACTTTGTATTTATCATGTCTGTGCGAGTACTCTCTTTATTTAAAAGGAGCAATTATACCAAACTTGTCAAAACCTCAATGAAGAAAAAGTCGCTCCACAAAGTTTGCTTTTTGGAATCAAGTAAAGATCCATTAACTACTGGCGGTTCAATTTATCTGAGATGAAGTTTGAATTTCATTTTTAGGATTGTGTACTTTGCAGAAAAAACGGTAGAAAATAAATATATCGTTCCTTTTCCAACGAACTAAAAATGATGTCGTGAGTAGCTGTAGAATTGTAAAAAATAAGAAGCTTTTAAACGCTTAACCTATTCGTGGTACAGCATGAAACAATTAATAGTAGAGTGTCTCCTAAATGTGTTCTCATTGATTCAATCTACCAATGTAATTAAAAAAAAATAAGTCGTTAGAACTTATAAAGTTATAAACAATAAGTTAATTTCATTCTCTCTACATAACACATTATAAATCAAGAAGGAACATAAATATCATATTTAAATAAAACAATATTTGTAATTTTATTTCACACATATGTATGTATGTACGGTCTAATAATATTCATTACTACATAGATTGTTCTATAATTTACTTAATAACGATTTTAACCCGCAAAATGAAGCTTGTCTAAAACGACCGCGGTTTATTCCAACGCATGCAATGTGACGTCGCGGTAGTGGTTTGTGCTGATGTAACATTATCATACAATGTTCATGTTATAATGTAGATACATTGTTGCGAGTAGTTATACCGTTTTATATACTTCTTTCAACTACTTAGTTGTTCTAATAACATTAACACTTTTAAACATATACCTAAATATAAACTGAAAACTAATATCTAAATTATAAACTAACTTAAATTTATTATTTATGAACTGATTTAAATAAAACAAACACTAAATATTGACAGAAGTTTGACAAAGTACAAAAGTTAAAACTGCATTTAAATCTAATTAGTCCTTTTTGAGGTAACTGTGTAAAACGTACAGACAAACAGACAAAAAATTAAAAAGTCACTATTTGGGCTTATACATAAATAAAAATATGATATTTTTATTACCTTCATCTTCCAAAAACAGACAGTGATAATAGATTACTGTATAGATGTATTGTAGGTATACATTAATAGCACTTGTTAGCGTTTATATCTATTAAATCATGAAACTTATCATCGCGTCAAACATATACGTAATTAATTCCGCTATTTCAACAATTATTACTTTCCTAGCATTTAAGAGGTTTTCATTGTCATACGGTTAAAAGCTTATTTCAATATCTATAATTAAATTGGTTGTGGTTTCGATATCATCATGCATGTGACTTTGTGGCTGCATACCGCCGTGTTGTGAATACAAGATTGTTTTATAATACATTCATGTTTTACTGTTCATCAATTCCATGATACGAACCAATTATTGTTATAATTATTTTAGCTTCACGCAGTATCCGGCACAAGGCGGCTTAGACAAAGAATACCTGGAAATCGGACGAAGGAAGTGAAACAGAGCGTGTTGTGAGTAGACGAGACACTCCGTTCCATTTTGCACTTTCTGGGTAATTCGACGCATTTCGCATTGAGCGGCGAAGCTCAACGAACATGAAATATATCATATTTTCATTGATTCACTCGGGCTCTGGTGAGTCAGTGTGGGTATCGAACCCAGAACCTCGTCGCATCAAGAATCTCACATTGCTATCCTTGAGCCACGACAAAATTCAATATTGTATATCTTCATAGTAATAAGGCAAAAGCGCGGCGTAGAGTTCCGCCACTCAACACGCAATGCCTCCGATTCAGCGGAAAGTAGGGAACCGAAGTGGAACGGAGTGTCTTAACACTAGGTTCCCGGGTTCCCTCTGCCTACCCTGCCTCGTGCGGGATACAGCGTGAAGCTAAGTAAGTAAGTAAGTAAGTTTATCTACATACATATTCGTATGTCGCTGTACTTTATAAGTCCAGGTAGTTCCGAAAAAAGTAAGTTAAAATTTGTCCTACAAACTTTAACAAAATTAAACGTGAGAATCTTCATGTATTAACATATTTAGTTTAGAATTTTAAACTATAGTATTAACTATGTTGTTGTTAGTAACAGTAATCTATATGGTAATTGTTTTTTTTTTTTCAGTTTTACACTATATCTTGCGTATAAAGGAGTAATGAAAGAGATCTCTTTGGAAGCTCGTGTAGGTTCCCAAGTTAACTCAGCTGTAGACTCTCGTAGACACTCCGTTCTCATTTAGGCACTTTATCTTGTTACCAGAACGAAGTAATAAAAGTCGACCGGGTATTGAACGCTAATACATCTCATTGAAATATTTTTATAATATAATCATCGAGCTGACACATTTAGGGTTTCTTTACCCCATTCGTGAAAGTAATTTCATCAATCAATTTAAATATGCATGAAACCCTTTTTTGACATTGATTGACAGTAAAATAAACATACAAAAGAATATTATAATAATATTTTCGATCACTTTCTCAATAACCGTATCGGTATGTATCAGCACTTATAATGTATGGTGTAGAATCGGTAAAACATATTTAATTCCTGCGTGTAAATTATATTTGTATTGTTCTTATTTAAAAAACTTATAAAAAATTGAAAGTTGGAGGATTTGAACCCGCACTTCTTGGAGTCCGTTCAAGCCCTTTCTCCATTAGGCCATACGTTCTACGCCATAATAATAAAATTATAAATAATTTCTAAATAATTATTTTTCTGTCCTTAGTTTGGATTAACAATTAAAAAATAATAAGAAGAAAGTATTTTTTTGCCTAGCCCTGCCTAGCCTGCTGTACCTATCCGGGAACCGGTCCCTCCGCCAAGTCATTCATCACATCATTTAACAATATTGTTTATATGTAATTATATTTCCATAAGTATTAAGTCGTAATCGTAGATTTAGTTTAGTCGTACACTGGTAAGTGAATAAACTGAGCATAAATTTACTCGGCTAATTCGGGCGTTGAGTTTCCCCACTCAACTCGCAATGCCTCTAAGCACTACTAACCTAACCTAACCTAAGCGCACAAAATATTTGAACTATTTATAAGTTTTAAGAAAACGATACCTACTGCCAACATGATACATTTGTATCATATACGTAAAAAATATATGTAAAAAATAGATAAACATTTAATGACAATAAAATGTATTCACAAATTTTAAAGTATTCACTACTGCCAGTTTGCTTCGATATTGTCATTTCTGAAACACTAAAATTCAAATGAGCGGGTATTATGAACCGTATTAATTTTAATGGACCTTATTTTAATAATAAATGATATAATGAGAGAACTGAATATTAATAAAATAATACGTTTTAAATATTAATTTATATTTTTACGTAACGAAAACATGATTATGACATATTTATTAAAGAAATTAATATATTAAATATATCATTCTCTCTAGTGGGGATTGAACCCACAACCCGTCAGGTTTACAGCCGCACGCTGGTTTGACCGCGCCATGACAAGCCTTGAGCGTTATAAATTGTGGTTATCTCTACTTATCAATAATGAGTTTGGAGTTGGGTTTCATTTCCGTGATTTATTTCGCTTACGCGATAGCGGCGTCGTGTATTGTATTCCACAGATACAGTTATAAGATAACTGTTGTTACATTTGCTATGGATTTTTAATTTATTACAAGAATATGTTCTGCTTACTTCTTTTTTCTTCTTAGACTGTAAAATGAAAGTGTAATGTGTTACATCACAAAGATTTTTCTTTAGTAAAATAAATAATAAATGCTATTACGCTAATAAATAAATGTCGAATAAAGTTTTAATAAAGTGTCATACATTAATTAATGAAAAATAATACATTCCTATAACAAGAATTACCGTATTACACGCTCGCTCGGACCAGGCAGCGCCGTGTTCGGATTTCCATAAGTCAAATTAATTGCTCAAATTAGTAGCAAATGTACTGCAATTTATTATAGTTTACAGTTTGATTCTATTTTATCAGTCAATATTAGGTTATATTGTACAACATATCAATATTTTACAATAAATATATTCACAAGAATTTGGCAGAAGGCAAGAAGATTTTCTACTAGTAGTACTATCTACTGCTGTCTTCTGATATATTTAAATTAAATGAGTAATATAATATATTTATTAATAACTAGAGAGACCAGTGGTGGCACAGCGGCACAAACGTGTGACTGCAAACGATAAGTTGTGGGTTCAATCACAACTCGAAGAAAGTAAATATTTAATATTTTTATTTCTTCGCTCTGGTAACAAGGCAAAGTACGGCGTTGAGTTTCGCCACTCAACACGCAATGCCTGAAATTCGGCGGAAAATGGGAAACGGAAGTGGAACGGAGTGTCTTGACATTAGGTTAATTCCCGTCCCAAGTTCCCTCTGCCTACTCTGCCATGTGCGAGTTACAAAGTGAATCCGAGTTCAAAAGTCCGCGAAATTCAAGAAAAAACACAAAATACGCGATACTTTTTGAACATACTACACATACTACGTGATATTACAAACTAGTACTAGAATATGTAATAGATAGCAAGAAATGTTGCTGTTGTTGATATTTACCTTTACGTGTCTTTCATACAAACGCGGTAAAGAAAATTCAATATTAAAATATTTTATTCTGTGCCGTTCGCCTTTAATTTGTTTGCTAATCAAAATGTAATTTAACATTTATATAGTAAATGTTCTTATACTTTCAATAACAGATAATAAATGATTAGATAATTATATAATTTAAGGAGAATTTAAAAATGGTAAATGTTTTTACTAATCTTAAAGTAAGTATTTTGTTTCCTAAGTGTGTGCGTGTGTACTTTCAAATTTCCTATAGGAATCAAAAAAGTTTGAGTCGTAAGAGTTCATAAAAAAACTTTAAGAGAGAGAGATCACTTTTCCATAACAAACTATTGCAAAGTGAGCTTTTGGCGTGTGCCACAATACGAAATACACATTTGTATACGTATTCGTATTTAAAGATAGCGGCATTTGAACTTGCGCCTCTTGGAATGCGTCTAAGTGCTGTGACTACTAAGCCATACGGTCTATTTATATATATATATATTTTCCTAAGTGTGGATTAAATTATTATGTTCAGTACCAGTGTTCTTTAAGCTCGATAAAATTTAAAAAATATTATTTATTCCGAACGGAAGTATAAAAATATTTGTAAATACCTTTTCATATACAAAACAGAAGAATAATGTTCCAATTTGTTAGTGTTAAAACACTCCGTTTATATTAAGACGGTTCCGTTTCACATTTACCACCGAATTATGAATTGCATGCTGAGTGGCGGAACTCAACGCGGCGCCTCTCTTTATTACCACGACGAGGAAATAATATATTAAATATTTCATTCTCTCAAGTGGGGATTGAACCCACAACCCGTGAGGTTTACAGCCGCACGCTTCTGTGACTGCGCCATGACAAGCGTTAAGCGTTATAAATTGTGGCTACCTGTATTTATCAATAATGAGTTTGGAGTTGTGTTTCATTTCCGTGATTTATGTCGCTTACGCGATAGCGGCGTCGTGTATTGTATTCTACCGATACAATTATAAGATAACCGTTGTTACATTTGCTATGGATTTTTAATTTATTTCAAGAATATGTTCTGTTTACTTCTTTTTTCTTTTTAGTCTGTAAAATGGAAGTGTAATGTCAATCACAAAGATTTTTATTCAAAATAAGAAGTTACAAGCTTCGTTTTTTGAACGTCAAACAATTTACCACCAGTTCACTAAAGTTACTGCCTCAGACCTGAGAAGAACCGGCGAAAGAAACTCAGCGGGACATGTCTTTTTTTTTTTTTAATCAACTTTTACATCATATAATCAATTGTGACAATGATACATTTGAAATAGCCTGGAGCGAGCATTTTATTCCCAAGGCGTGTTATCATTTATGAAATCGTTAATTTGGTAATAACCTTTAACACACAAACCTCTTTTCACAACCTTTTTAAATTGTGAAATAGAAATGGAAGTGTAATGTCAATCACAAAGATTTTTCTTTAGTAAAATAAATAATAAATGCTATTACGCTAATAAATAAATGTCGAATAAAGTTTTAATAAAGTGTCATACATTAATTAATGAAAAATAATACATTCCTATAACAAGAATTACCGTATTTACACGCTCGCTCGGACCAGGCAGCGCCGTGTTCGGATTTCCATAAGTCAAATTAATTGCTCAAATTAGTAGCAAATGTACTGCAATTTATTATAGTTTACAGTTTGATTCTGTTTTATCAGTCAATATTAGGTTATATTGTACAACATCAATATTTTACAATAAATATATTCACAAGAATTTGGCAGAAGGCAAGAAGATTTTCTACTAGTAGTACTATCTACTGCTGTCTTCTGATATATTTAAATTAAATAAGTAATGTAATATATTTATTAATAACTAGAGAGACCAGTGGTGGCACAGCGGCACAAACGTGTGACTGCAAACGATAAGTTGTGGGTTCAATCACAACTCGAAGAAAGTAAATATTTAATATTTTTATTTCTTCGCTCTGGTAACAAGGCAAAGTACGGCGTTGAATTTCGCCACTCAACACGCAATGCCTCAAATTCGGCGGAAAGTGAGAAACGGAAGTGGAACGAAGTGTCTTGACATTAGGTTAATTCCCGTCCCAAGTTCCCTCTGCCTACTCTGCCATGTGCGAGTTACAAAGTGAATCCGAGTTCAAAAGTCCGCGAAATTCAAGAAAAAACACAAAATACGCGATACTTTTTGAACATACTACGTGATATTACAAACTAGTACTAGAATATGTAATAGATAGCAAGAAATGTTGCTGTTGTTGATATTTACCTTTACGTGTCTTTCATACAAACGTGGTAAAGAAAATTCAATATTAAAATATTTTATTCTGTGCCGTTCGCCTTTAATTTGTTTGCTAATCAAAATGTAATTTAACATTTATATAGTAAATGTTCTTATACTTTTAATAACAGATAATCAATAATAGCAGCGTTTTACCTGAAATAAAACGTTTATTAATTTACTTACCTTATTCGAAGCTTATTAAATGAGATAGGCACTACGTTTCCCGCCTGTCTATTTCCTCTTTAAGCTCCGCCTTCTTCACTGACGTCACTTCCTCCTGGCAGTGCCGGCGCATTTGGTGAGCCGCATTTTATAATACTCATTGCGTTTTAGCAAACACCAGGCAGCGATTAATCGTAAGCTTCGAATAAGGTAAGTAAATTAATAAACGTTTTATTTCAGGTAAAACGCTGCTATTAATTTGACTGTCCCTTATTCGAAGCTTATTAAATGAGAAGTGTTTGTTATCGCCTGGTGGAAGTGACAGACGCCAATGTGATTGCACCAAAGATTATTTGAGGACTGCAATACTAGAGTAAGAATAGTATACAACAAATGCAATATTAAACTATTAAATAATACCACAAAGCGTGCTCTAAACAATATTATTAATATATCAACTTAGTCGGTGATATCTTACTTGAGTAAAAAGAAGTTTTATGAAAAATTTACAAATTTCTACAATTAACATTGTTATACCATAAGATGTAACTAGGAATTTTAATAAATTAAAGAAGAATTTTTATTACAAAATATATGTTTAGATTTACCAGCAAAATACAATAATAATATCCATTCTAAGTCATATAATCATCTTATATAAACAAATCACACGATAGGATTAAATAATTGCGTTACTGATTCTGTGCGCGGATTCGGGAATTTAATCAATCGCAAATAGAACTTTGCAAAAGTGAACCTGGATCGCCAATTTCCTTTACTTAGAATATCTTCAAGGGATCGATTGTCAAACCAATTTTTAGAGGCAACCGCGGATCTAATGCTTCCTGGGGTAGCTGATACACCAGCTTCCTTTAACAGGGATTTGATCCAACCGCATATCAAGGTACGTGATCAGATCACCTCTAATATTGATGAAAAGGTTAAACGACTTAGCTTGCGCTCTCCGATCTTCAAGTAATGACTTTGTCAGTTTTATCCAGAAAACGGGATTCAATTTCTCATTTTCTTTATTAGCTAGTAATTTCCATCCTGACTGTCTGTACGTGATAGAATCAGTTTTTGATCCAAATAATGGCCAAAAAACTACAAAATCTTCTTTAAATGTGTAATTGTTCGAGTCTACTGATAGCAAAGTCAAGTCATTTATTATTCTCCCTGAACAAAGTAATAGTAGGGCCGCTGTATGTCTATGCACTTGGAAAACATTAATTTTGTCAATCTTAGCTCTCTAACTGAGCTACCAAGTCGTCAATGTTCCAAACGGGTCCTTCGAGTGACCTATAGGTTTACGTAATGCTATTGATTTTAAAATATGTTTTAGCAGTACATGGCCACTAAGGTGACCTGATAAATCTGGATCGTACAAGGTAGAGACTACCGATTTATGGAGTAAAATAGAACTATATGACAATTTGAATATTAAATGAAGATCTGATAAAAATATAGCGAATTCACAAGCTTTTGGCTTAAGGTGATTTATTCTGCGAGATGTACACCACGAAATCCGCCGTCGCCACGCGATATTATAAACCTTACGTGTTGATGGACGCCAAGAATCTCTCAGAAGCTTTAACTGGTTACTGTTCCATCCACCTAGTGCCCCAGACCACCCCCACATTTCCAGACCTCCATCGTCATTTCGAACACTCTTGGAGGAGGCAAGCCTGTGGTCGTGTCTACGAGATCTTCTTCCGGCTGAGGGACCGTGAACGGGCTCGCTAGTGCACGTGCTCAGACATCCGGGTGCCAATATACCTGTTTCCATCGAGGGACTACGAGAAGATAGAGTCCGTGAGCCTGGTTCAGGTGACAAACATACATAATAGCCAAGCTAGATTGAACGCCTAAGTGCGGGAAAACGCATCGTCGTTCTGATCCAGTGATACTGATGGTAATTGGTCACTACATGAGCTAGACTGGATGGTCGAACAGGTCTATCAATGGAGTTCCCCATTTGCGAAAAATCTTGTTTAGGCAATTGTGTGTCAAATGCCATTCGGGGCTCGCTCGCAACTTTAATAGATGATCTGCGTGACTGTTGTAAATTCCAGGGATATAAAATGCCTTTACATGTATTTGGTAAATATCGAGAATCTCGAACACTCGATATGTCAGATTCATGAGATACTCTGATTTTGTCCCCCGTTCGTGACGTAGATGTGCTATCACTGTCCTGTTGTCGGACTGAATAAGAACAGTACTGTGTTCCAACACTCGACAATGACTTTCCAGTACTTTGAGAATTGCCACCATTACCTTTTGATTGCAATGGAGATGACGCTCTGTTTCTAACCATGAGTCTGTCAAATTGCTTAGGCAGGCTCCCCAAGCCACATCCGACGCATCAGTAGTGGGAAAATAACGGGGTGGATCGAAATGAATAGGGGCTGACAGCCTGCAATTTTGTAGCCACCACAGCAAATCCTCTATTGCCTCTGAGGGAAAGTCGTGAAGCCTCTTGTGAAAATTTTGTTTAAAAATTTTAGAAGAGCGCGATAGTTGAGCCTGCCCCTGGGTACTACAAAACTGGCGAAATTGAGCATCCCGATAAGACTCTGAAGATCCCCGAGGCATGTTCGTTGTTCCGTCAACATTCGATTTAAGGCTGACATTAGTGCAGGGAGTTTTTCTGCAGGTAGGAATTTTCTGTTTGTCCAGGGATTCCAATGTATCCCCAAAAATACCAAGCTCTTCTGGAACCTTGGATGATTTTTCGAAATTTATCACCCATCCCAGTCTCTTCAGAAAACCTACCACATCCATCACATGATCTTGTAGGATGAGCTTGTCCTGGTTGGCTATTAAAAAAAAAAATCGTCCAAGTAAACGATAATTCTTATTCCTCGCTCTCTGAGCACCTGAGTTACCCAATTTGTTATTGCTGCAAACGTTTGTGGAGCTGTACTCAGGCCGAATGGTAAGCAGGTCATCTCTAAGAGTTCCTCGCGATAACAAAGGCGTAAAATCCTTCTGTGGCTCTGCATTATGGGAAGATGGAAATACGCTTGAGAGAGGTCTATTTTGTACAACCAATCTTCCGGTTGTAGCAAATCTCGTATGCACTGAACATTTATGAGCTTGAAATGGCGTATCATAACATATTGATTTAATGCCCTTAAATTAAAAAACATTGACGAGAGAAAGCTTGGAGAGATCACTGCTATTTCTAATACCCTCTACTCTCTCATCTAGTTTATAATCCGAGTCATGTTGGGTGATTCGGGTACATGTAATTTTGAAATGACGGTACCGGGATATATCAAGAGTGGCTTTCGATTGAAGGGTATGCGATTCCCTGATATTATATTGAGAAGAAAGTCCGGAGCCCCTAGACGTGCCCTTTGATCCCGATATTGTGCTAGGCGACCAGCTTGAAACCGATCCGAGTCAGAATCTCCGCCTTTTATTGTCTCTGCTTTGAGGGGCTGTTGGCACTGCCCGCTTTCGTCCAACCTTATCTTGATCTCGTTGTCTCGGGTTTTGTCGAAAGGAACTTACCTTAGCACTATTTTGAAAATCGCGATAATTCGGCGCGGCCGAATTGAATTGAGGCATGTAGCTAGAAATTTGATAACCACCTCGCGGAGGCGGGGCATGATGAGAGCAATGCGGATGCGGGTAACTGCGGTTACACCAAGCTGAAGAACCCTGCGAGGGTTTATAATTTCGATTGGGTCCCTGCGAGGGACCGTGTGACTTTAATAACCAGTTTTTAGCATGTTTTAAAATTGCATCACACCTCATTTGTATTATTTAACCACGATGGCCATAGATTAATTGCATTAAATCTGTTGAGCTCTCATGAAAGTCACTAGAAAAA
Organism: Eueides isabella; assembly: GCA_019049475.1. Classification (NCBI taxonomy): domain Eukaryota; kingdom Metazoa; phylum Arthropoda; class Insecta; order Lepidoptera; family Nymphalidae; genus Eueides; species Eueides isabella. The sequence continues at coordinate 10,847,150 of CM032405.1, read as the reverse complement.
CAAAGAGTGCTTATCTTTTGATGCAAGATGTCGCACGGTTACAAACTTTCACCCGGGACAATAAATCCCGTAAACCATTTTGTAAGGTTTACATTTGCTTAAACACACATCATCAGAGCCGCAAAGATCTTATGGTGATACCGAGGAGTTTTATAATAGTTTGTTTGGTGATTAACTTCAAGTGAAAGTGAAGTTTACTTCCCGTAAAAATTTACTATTTTGAACATCTACGTATCTGACATCAGATCAATCATCTTTATCCAAATGTTCATAATCGATAAGAATTTCAAATAAAGGCAGTATCCTTAGGAATTAAAGATTCTTTACCTTTGTTTCGAAAGAGAGGGCGAAATCATACCCCCGATTAACGATTTCTTCAGACCTTCCGCTTAATACTATTTTCCTTTTTAATAAATGCGTTAAACGTTTACGAATATAAAACGTTATACAATAAACAAAAACATGAAGGTAAATTTGCAAATTACAACAGTCTGCTTAGACATATTCTATTTTCACAAATAAATTTAGAGTTAAGACGAAATAAAATATTAATTCAAAACAAAATTAAATATATATATTTTTATTATAGGTATATGTAGTAAAAAACTTACCTAATAATATCTTTAAAGAGTCGGGAACGTAACTTGTACGTCGACCGACTCGGCGGGAAACTAAAACGCCAATGAGTATTATAAAATGCGGCTCACCAAATGCGCCGGCACTGCCAGGAGGAAGTGACGTCATTGAAGAAGGCGGGGCTTAAAGAGGAAATAGACAGGCGGGAAACGTAGTGCCTATCTCATTTAATAAGCTTCGAATAAGGGACAGTCAAATTAATGAGATAATTATATAATTTAAGGAGAATTTAAAAATGGTAAATGTTTTACTAATCTTAAAGTAAGTATTTTGTTTCCTAAGTGTGTGCGTGTGTACTTTCAAATTTCCTATAGGAATCAAAAAAGTTTGAGTCGTAAGAGTTCATAAAAAAACTTTAAGAGAGAGAGAGATCACTTTTCCATAACAAACTATTGCAAAGTGAGCTTTTGGCGTGTGCCACAATACGAAATACACATTTGTATACGTATTCGTATTTAAAGATAGCGGCATTTGAACTTGCGCCTCTTGGAATGCGTCTAAGTGCTGTGACTACTAAGCCATACGGTCTATTTATATATATTTTTTCCTAAGTGTGGATTAAATTATTATGTTCAGTGCCAGTGTTCCTTAAGTATATACACATAAGATAATAAATACGATTTATACGATTACTAATTTTTGAGTATCAATGTCATGTATTTTAAAGTTCATCCATAGTTAGGAAAAAAAAATATTTGTTTAAAAAACGTTTAAAGGCTATAACGTAGTGGAATTCTTATACACTTGTTACAACTTTTAATGTAGTTAGTATCTCTGAAGGGAGTTTTGACAAACTTCCGCTACCCAAAGATAATTCCTTAGAAATATAGTTCGTCAAGAGAAATTGATATTTATTAGATGACTAGCATACATTCTAACATAATTAATAGCTATTACATAAATGCATTGTAATAAGCGTATAAGTTAGCGTATATACTAAAAGAACTGTTTTTTTTGCAAGGTAAGGTCCAAAGATAATCTAACAGAAAATTTTTAGTTAAGAAGTCTTCTCGGACGGTCATCGGCTATTGATAGCGTTTTAATGGCCATGACTGGCCTTAAAATGTATTCTTCTGTATGTTATATTTAGTTTCATATATTTAGTTTCATATATATTATTAAAACCTTCGCTGACATTTGTTTTGGTTAACACATGTGTTTGTGAGGATTTCTTATTTTAGTGATACTGTTTCATATATTTTCAGTGTAAAGTTTTATTGTTGTGAGTGTTTGTGGTGTTTTGTCCATTAGATTAGTTAGTTATGCTGGGTTAGGTTAGTTTATTTCAAAATGGATGCTGATCCACATCCGCCTGATCCACCTGATCCTGGTGGTGGCAAATGTGACTCCCAGGTTACATCTCGAAAAAGGCAAGGTGTTGACCCACCTTCACATAATGCAGACTCTATTAATAAAAACAATTATTGACCCAGCTACGGTTACTCCGTCAATTCAAAATTTGTATGTACACCCTTCCCTTTCAGAAAGTCCAAAATCCTAGCTCGATTCAGGCAAAAGCCCTTTTATTTTTTTTTTTTTTTTTATATGAATAAGACACGGCAAACGAGCGTACGGGTCACCTGATGGTAAGTGATTACCGTCGCCCACGGCCCCGTGTAACTCCAGAGGAGCTACAGGAGCGTTGCCGGTCCTTAAGGTGGATGGGCACCGGGGCCCGGAATTACCTAATGCGAAACTTCCTCAACATTTAAAATACCAGCCCCTGCTATTCCTAACAGATCTTATAAAAAGACTGTTTTCCAGTCTCCTCGTCCCCGCGCTCCTTTAGCAAAGGGATATAATAGACAAGCTCATCAAGCCCTATATGCCGAATGTCCCTCGTCACTTCCTAACGGTTGCGCTCTGAAACAAGGTGTTGACAGTTCAATAGAAACCAGAAAAGATCTATTGGTTGCGCTTACTGAAACCCTTGTAAAAAAAAGTATCTTCAGAACCGCTGATGAACTTCCTATACCGTCCAACCTTGCCCTAAAATGGCAGCACTGAACTTCCTACAATGGAATAGTAAGAGTATTCGTACCAAAAGCACGAATTATTTAATATTATTTCTTTGTACAACCCTGTCATTATTGTGCTCTCGGAAACATGGCTGGTGCCTGATTCCCGCTTTAGGGTATCAGGTTTCTCCTGTTTATGGGAGGACAGAAATGATGGGTATGAAGGTTGTGCTATCCTCATCCAGCACTCCTCTCCTTATTCCCATATTCCTCTCCCCCCTCACAGCCAACAGATTAATACTGATGAAGTGTTCTTGAAGGGCGGGTTTGATAAGGCGTTTTTCAATGTTATAGAGTTTCATACTTCTTGACCTTAAACCAGACGCCTGTTTGTGACAGTTTTTGTTTACAACAAACAGTAATCAGCCATAAAAACGTAATTACAAATTATTTAACTGTATAATCTTACATAGATAGTTATCTATCTATCACATTTATTATAAATATAATATTCAGGTTTGATGTCCCGTCATTCTTGACAAGCCGAAAGTATGAAGATATGTAAACAAACTCAACTCGCAATGATTTGAAAAATTGACGGAAAATCCGGACACGGCAGGGTAGGCAAAACCTTGAGAACCAAGTGTTCACCTACAAGCCTATCTATTTACACCTCGTTCCCATGAGGACACCTCAAACCTGTGGCGCTTGCAGTAGTACAGTCGCTTGTGTCCCTCAGCTTTTTTTTTTTGTAAAAAGATGATAACTTATTTTTACATATTAGAATAATAATTTAACTCATTAATTTTATTTCATTATTTTTTAAAGTAGATCATTATAAAAAAAACTATGACGAAGTGAATAGTGCGCTGTCGCAAATACTTCACTGGTTTAATACTAATAATTTAGTATTAAACGCACAAAAAACAAAATGTATAGAATTTTCTATGCCGAATGTTAGGAAAGAGAAGCTTAATTTAAGCGTGGATAATAAAATTCTCCATTTTTGAGATATCGCGGTATCCTTGGGAGTAACCCTAGATTCGAAACTACAATGGAGCCCCCATCTGTTTTCTCTTGCGGGCAGACTGAGCTCCGTTGCATATGCTGTTAGAAAAGTGAGGCAGCTTACGGACGTTGATACTGCACGCCTAGTCTACTTTAGCTATTTTCATAGCATATTGTCCTACGGAATATTACTATGGGGCAATGCTGCAGATATCGAAGCTTTATTCGTAATTCAAAAAAGAGCAGTCCGAGCCATTTACGGCATGGGAGCTCAGGAATCCCTGAGAGATTTTTTTAAAGAAACGGGTATTCTTACGGTGGCATCACAGTACATATATGATAATATAATACTTGTTCGGAAAAATAGCCACAATCTATTAAAGTACAGTGACCGACATGATATCAATACAAGAAGTAAAAACAAGCTGATCACTCCTAGTTTTCGTCTTCAAAAAGTTAGTAAATCTTTTATGGGACATGGTACACGTATGTATAATAAAATTCCACAAGTAATTTTAAATTTGCCACTTCAAAAATTTAAAGTGAATGTCAAAAATATATTGTTAGGCAAAGCATATTATTCTATTCAAGAATACTACAATGATAAGAGTGCGTGAGATTAAATGCTGTTGGTACTCACTCAGGAAGCTATGTTATATATTTACTTTAATTGATATTTTGAAAAGAGCAACTGTTGAGTTTCTTGCCGGCTCTTCTCAGCAGACCCGCCTTCCGAGCCGGTGGTAGCTTCCTGTAAGGACTGACACCACAGACACTTATATGTAACTTGATGATTCAAAAGTGCTTAAATGGCCTTATTGAATCAAGAATATTTTGATTTTGATTTTGACTCCATATTGCCTATATCTCAACAAACTTGTAATTAATTGTGACTGACATGGATAACATGCAAATATTGTTTGGTGATAGTAAAACGTGACGCAGAGTTTCTAAACACGCATTGAATACAAAAATAGAAGCTGGGGCCGTACGGGGGTGAAGAAGACTGAGTACAGAACGTCAGAGGTACTGCATAGGCGATTGAACTTATCACAAATGTGTTTTGAATATTACTTTGTTATTTGACAGAAAGCAGCGTGAAGCTGAGTGACAGTGAATGTATTTGTTTTTACTTGTTATTGTGGGTTCGATCCCCACTCCAGAAAATGAAAAAATAAGTATTTTCATTTTCCTCGTTCTGGTAACGATGTGTTTACATCAACACATTTCTCTTTCATAACGATATCACACTTTAAAAACTTTTTTTTATAATTTTATATTTTTGTTAATATTATCTTCATTTCATCCTATGTATACTAAGATATACAAAGAATTTATTTAAAATTTAGAGCTTAAATTAACCATATCAGTGACATATTTTAACGCCCTACTCGATATATATCGATTAATTTAGGCAGGGACAAAACAATGTGACTGTAAATGGAGCAAGTTTTATCGATTCCCGGCCGAGTAAATAAAGATAGACAGAATATAAAAAAACTGAAGTTTCAATGATAACATAGTGTCGTAATACTGGGTTTAAAGGTTTCAGGATAAAGCGTGAGGCGACAAAAATACTAAATTTAAAATAATTTCGCTTATCAAATCACTTTGGTATAAAAACGACCATCTATACGTATTTCTTTGCAAGATTCATACAGCGTAAATCCGCCTGCGGATGGGGATACTTATATATAATTTACAGAGCATTACATTATTTATTATCTTTGTCCTATCATGAGTTCAACAAAATTGGAAATATTCCAATTTCTATTTGTCTAACTTTAAAAAGTATTTTTAACCTCCGACGCAACCAGAGAGGTGTTATATATTAGTCCGTCTGTCTCTAGCCCCGTAACTCCTGAAGGAATGAACCGGTTTGTTGGAGGTTTATTTAATCAAAAGCTTTGTTTATTGCAGTGGTTTTTGGGTGGCTGGGTTAATATTTAAGGTCTATAAGTGTTTTGTCATTATGAGGTAGTTACTAGGAGTTGAGGTGAGGTGAGCGAGAGAGGGTGTATGGGTGAAAGAAAGAGAGGATTATTCTAATATTATGTAAAGTAATATTTCATATTACGAAAAGAAAGATATTAAGTAAACGTATAAATAATTTAACGTAGCAGGTGTCGATCATTCACCTCTTGGATAGCTTCTACGTACTCTGGCTTTGTATCGGGGATCGAATATTTAGGCGAAGGCTAGCTTTACGTTTTAAGTAAACGTATAAATAATTTAACGTAGCAGGTGTCGATCATTCACCTCTTGGATAGCTTCTACGTACTCTGGCTTTGTATCGGGGATCGAATATTTAGGCGAAGGCTAGCTTTACGTTTTGCTGTTAGTATACCAGGTAAGGCAGAGAGAACTAGTGGGCTCTAGTGTTAAAACATTCCGTTTCCAACACTTTCATTTTCCACTTTCCATCGCATTTTTGATCTGGTGGAGCTCCACCGCCGCGCTTTGCCTCGTTATCAGAGCGAGGTAATGGAAACATTAAATATTTCATATCGAGTAGTGACTGAACTCACAACCGTTGTATTCACAATCATACCCTCGTGTCGTGGCCACAACGACTTCAACATTAAAGCGGCATGATTTATAGAAATGAGAAAATCACCAGTACTTAAAAAAGAAAAATATCTTTTACCATACATTAATTAAATTCTTATTTTATGTATCAGGCATTATCTAGTCTTTAAGAATAATTAAAATTCTTCCGATTTTGTGGGTGATAGTTTATAGGTTTCTGTTTATTTCCATTTAAAAACCTTTAATCAAACAGTGGACGAGGCGAAAGAGGTATGCCGAGACCGTAGCGTTTGGCGCTCCGTTCTCTCTGCCTACCCCGCTAGGGATATAGCGTGAAGCTAAGTAAGTAAGTTCAATCATACAATCAAATGTTCTAAACTAGCTCCATGAGCGTTAGTTACAAACCGCGGTTTGCTCGCGCGATCAATCGTTGTGAGCTCATTTGTTCGTGCGTATTTCACGTTCCTAACAAACGACATTTCCAATAAATTCGGGACATTACAATGGGGATTCCACATCAAAGCCACTCCCGATAGTAATCAGGTTATATACGCTCAAGCGATTGCGTGAACATTCCTTAACAACTCTCTGAAAATAGACTGCTTAATGAAATTTCTAATATTTGCCATACAAAGGAATGTAGGGAAGAATGTAAAAGAATTAATTACTTAGATATAATTTACAATTATTACTGATTTCTGTAAAGAATAAGATAGTGTTTACATGAGCAATTACACTTTTCATCAAATAAAAATGTTAAAAAAATAAAAAGAAATATTATTACATTCGTTACACTTTGTTAAGAAACAAAATTTTAAATAACTATTGTTTCTCAATCAATCGAAACAATTCTAAAGTGAATACAGAATATTATTTAATTTGTGTAAATAAGGGTAATTAGGAATAAATGTATGTGAAATGAATGCAAAAGCCGTGTTAGCAAATTAGTGTAAAATAGACTACTTGTGTGTGAAAAAGTTAAAAAAAACTATATGAATTGTGTAAATCTTGTACGAACTGTCCCTATTGGTAGGAAACTCCGATGCTTATATGTTTGCTTTATACTTATATATAACATCACTTCGTTAAATTTAGAAAAGTGCAGACCATATGTATGCTTATCTTCAAAAATCTATAACCACTTCTGATTCCAATAATGCAATAAATGCAATGAAAATAATTTATCAGCATGTTAAATGTTATACATAGCCGCAAGTTAACTACGAGTACATGTCAACTCGGTAGAAACAACTTATGAACGTTTAACGTATATTATATTAAATCTGATAATGTCAGTCTCGGCCGTACAAGAGAATTTAAAACTTTGCAAAGTGAAAAATTAAAAGCTAATTTCAGTGAAATTTTAAGCACGAATAGTTATTCTGTGTTAACACGATTTTATTACTCTAATTTAGTTTAAGCGTCGTCGGTTTCAATGAAATTGTTGATAAAATTTAATGAAATTGTTGATAAAATTTACTACCGACAGTGGAATCTTTTAGTTAACAGTTTAAAACAAAGTAAAAAGACTTCCCATTCGTATTTTAGATTTCTAGTCCATACGTTGTTTTAATTTTTCATTAGATAACTAACTAACTTATATCATATAAGATAATAAAATTAAAAAAGTATTTTTTTATATAAATAATCATACCTTTTACATCATGTCATATTTATTATTTTGCTTGGATTACTTAATTATTCTACTTCATAATATTAAAATTCTACTTCATAATTTAACATTTTTAAAGCACCTCGATGCTATGATAACTTTATCTTCCTGATAGAGGCAGTTATATTTGATTTAACTTTTATTTGCTTTTATAAAAATATCTCGGTACCTCTAGATTTAAAGCCTGAACATGATTTATACGAACCAATAATAGAAATAAATATGTACTTATTTATAGTTAGTTATTTATATTATATTTATAGTAATGCACCGATCAACTTGCGTGCTTCTGATTCAAAAACTTCTTTTTAGGAATGCGCATCACGAAACTTATGGAAACGTCATAAGATCACATCGTTGTCTATTTTTTCATCTGTCCCAGAAGGGACTCAAGATTTCATGGAGGTAACAGGTGCAAATCAGTATTAAATATTGAGGTATACAGCCAGTTATTCCCTTAGAGCACAAAAAAGATTAAGTTTCCAAATCTACGCAATCGAAAGATATAAGTATTTATGCGCCGTTTCATGTGCAATAACATTAACAAAAACTTAACATATTACTTCTAATCTGTAAGAACCATCCGCTCACATACTTTATTATTATTAATTACAAATTCATTCTAAGCTCACACAAACATCCGTACACGGTCATATAACGCGTTAGGTTTTATATTGCAATTATCATATTGGCTTGGAACCGTTACAGGAATGATATCCATCCGCGACATAGGTAAAACTTGAAAATCTTCTAAATATTCATTACTGTTTTTGCAAAAATCTGCAGAAAAGGGCAACGGAAGTGTGTTAATGAGACTGAAGTGCCTTAACACTAAGTTCTCAGGATCCCTCTGCTTAACGTGCGAGATACGAAATATAGCGTGTTAGCGTTAAAATAATAACACATTGACTTCTAAAACGGTTTTAGAAATTATCCACTTGCAAAAACAAAAAATAAATAAACTAAACTTAAATTTTAAAAAGCGTATATTTTTTTTTTGAACGAAGCAGCTCAAACTAAACCTTTTATCAGAGTATCAAATTCAAACTAACTCGTCCGATTATTCAAATATTAATATTTAGTTCCTGAAACTTGGATCCTCTAAAATATGGAAATGAAAATTTGACTTTGGAATTCAACGCCGCACTTTGCCTTGTTACCAAAGCGAAGGAATGTAAATATAAAATATCTTATTTCCATTTTATATTCTGAAATGAAATATTTTACATTTTATATTCTGTGGTAATAGGGTTGCGAGTCGTTGAGTTTCGCCACTCAACACCTTAAACTATCGACAGCCCGGGTATTTACAAACAGTAAAAATGTTAATCATAACTGTCAATAAATGATTACAAGATTCTTTTAAAAAAAATGATAGTATTCTTAATTGAAGTATATTGTTCATCACAATAGAAATTAGGTAAGTTAAACATAATTCACGGCGTTGAGTTCCGCCGATCAACACGCAATGCCTCCAATTCGGCGTCTCAGCATCTTCCTCAAAGGTGTAGGACACTCCCTACTTAACACAAGGTTCCCAAGTTTTGTCTGCCTACCCTGCCAAGTGCGAAACACAGCGTGAAGCTGAATTTGAGTTGAGTCATTACATGATTACAATGTTATTTAGAATTTGTTTTTTGTTTATCACAATAGAAATATTGTAACTTAAATATGATTCATACGATTTTCTACAGGACAGATTTCACGAAGTAACACATGAGACAGGCACGGTGATTAACTTCTCCAATACAGTGAAAAATCTGGGACTAATAATTTAATTGACAGTAAACTAATTCCTTACGTTGATGTCGCTTAAAATATATACGAGCGTGCACTCTGTGATACCGAAAATATACGCATGCACTCTATAGTGTAATTTCTTTGCAGATTTTCTTGTGTGTATACTTACATAGAAAAAATACCTATACATACAAAAAATGAGCTAGTTAGTACCTTGCTTGCTGTTTGGATATAAATAAAGAAAACTAATGAGATTTTTATCACCTGAATTAAACAAAAAAATATTATTTTGTTATATTAATGTCTGACATTTACGTCTGAACTCTTGTCGTTACAGATTTAAACATTTTTACCTAACTTTTTGCACCTTGCAAATCTTAGGTGTATAATTACATATACGAGTAAATGTATATATTGATGGTTAAGACTCGCATCCAATGGAAACAATAAAATAATTAAAGCTCGAACTTTAAAATACAGTTCAGAGATAATTCATAAAATTCTCATGTAGTTTTCTACAAAATCCACTCGTTCAAATCAAATACTAACGAAATAAACTTCTCCAAATTTTAGGAAGTAAATTTTATTAATTTCGTGTAAAATATATTCTTTTCTATACAGAGAAGAACTCTCTATTCCGGCTAACATTAGCTAACTTTGCACTTCGTCCTGCGGTTTTCGTGCATCCATAGCGATTTATCATTTTATAAAATTTGCTCAGAAATATTTACAAAATCAAATACACTCTTGATAATATACAATTTGAAATGCTTCACAGTACTTTCATTAGAGGACACTTCTGAAAAATTTTAGATTCTTTTCCTTTTATAGTTTTAATATAATTTCCCGTTACTAAATGTACTTATGTTTCGGACATTATTACAGACTTAAGTGTAATTATCTTTTGAAAAGCGATCGAGTGGTTCGAAACTTCTCCACATCACCGCGTGTGAAGAAAATAATCAGATTTATTTATACTGTAGGTAAAAATTATGTCTTTTTTTCTATTTTAATCAAACAAGGGATTCGTCACTTATGTTTATATTTTTTTTTAGTAAAATATCTTTTTTTTAAGTAAAATATCTGTTGATCCATCAACGGTGTAGAGTTCCATGAAGACTTGATTTGGCAGAAAGTGGAAAACGAAAGTATTTTATTGAGAATGGTCTTAAAACTATTCCTCACTGTGCTCGGGAATACAGCGTGAACATAAAGTAAGTACAGAGTATCAAACTTTGAAACTATTGAACTGAAAAAGTGTGAATGTATTGTGGACGTTGTCTACTCTGTCTGCCGGTATATATATATATATATATATATATATATATATATATATATATATATATATATATATATATATATATATATATATATATATATATATATATATATATATATATATATATATATATATATATATATATATATATATATATATTATATATATATATATATATATATATATATATATATATATATATATATATATATATATATATATATATATATATATATATATATATATATATATATATATATATATATATATATATATATATATATATATATATATATATATATATATATGACGCACGCATGAGCAGAATCGACCTTGGCTTGGATTATTACCACCCCCAGCATTTAAGACCGGCGTTAAGTAGTGGCTTTGGCTTTCCGTACGCTCGTTTTCCGTCTTTTCCATAAAAAAAAAGAAAAGATAAAGCGCGGCGTTGAGTTCCGCCTCAAAACACGCAATGCTTTAAATTCAGAAGAAAGTGGGCAATGGAACGTGTTGTCTAAATAATAGGTTCCCAAGTTTCCTCTACCTACCCGACCACGAGCGAGTAGCTGAAAAAAAAAAACCTCATGAACTTAGCGAAAAGTAGAGAACAAAAATATTTTAACGTAAACGAAGTGTCCTAAGACTTACTTCCTTCTTAGGTTTCCTCAGCCTACCCTTGCTATAAGCGGGATACAAAGTGAATATATTCCGTACAACCATCATATCAATCTAATTACATCTGTGATTTATAACTAGTTTTTTAAATACCCAGTCTAATGTATTTTAGATTGAAAAATTATCGCCTTTCGTCATAAGTTAATAAGCTATAGAAATATAACTTTCGTAACAATCATAAAACATTGGGCGTATTTCAAAACTAATACTAATACGACGCAAATTCTAATACCCAAATTCTCATGTACCTCATACCTCATCGTGGTAAAGAGCTTGTATAATTTAAGATGCTACTCCAATTTTTATATAACACTATAAAAGCATTATTTTCAAATGGATCAATAATTTAGGACCTATGGTGCTGTGGAACCATAGGTCCTAAATTGCGTCTCTATCTGTGGATAGAGACCTGCATCTCTATCTGTGGATAGAGACGCAGGTCAACAGACAGGTCAAACTTTGGCACTCCTCTATTTGCATCGGGAGTTAAAAAAAAAGAAATATAAATTATCATAAGTTAACCCTGACATTTAATTTTGTTGTCTTGGAAAAATAAAGGAATAATTGTTTTTTATATTAGCTGACATGAAACTTGTTAGTGTAGGGGCACAAACGCGGAACTGTAAACGTGACAGATCGTGTGCTCGTTCCTCATTCGAGTAAATAAATATTAATATTTCTATTTCTTCGCTCTGCTAACAAGGCAAAACGCGGCGTTGAGTACCGCCACAGAACTAATTCAGCAGGAAGTGGGAAACGGAAGTGTCTTAGTACGAACGGCTAAATAACGGCTCCCTCTGCCTACACTCCCATGTAGGCAGAGGGAGCCGTTATGCATGATACTGCGTAAAGCTGAAAAAGAAATCAGTTGACATACTATGTATAAATAAATCAACATTGTGTGACGTTGTCCACATACTGTATGTAAATAATGTCATAAATGTGATAAATATATGAGCTATAACTTCAGTAAAGGAATGTTCTACAAATATATACTTTCAAACAAATTGCATATATATATATATATATATATATATATATATATATATATATATATATATATATATATATATATATATATATATATATATATATACATATATATATATATATATATATATATATATATATATATATATATATATATATATATATATATATATATACATATATATATATATATATATATATATATATATATATATATATATATATATATATATATATATATATATATATATATATATATATATATATATATATTTTTAAATTATGTTTTGATTAATTACTAAAAGTAAAATAAAAATTTAATTTATTTAGTTTACATTAATATATAAAAGTCGTAGAGAACAGCAAAAACAGTAACGAGTGATGGTTGCTTTTCGTTTATTCTTTCTTTTATTCTTTATCGGGATCTTCTGGAACTGGTTCTGAAATCATAATTAAATATTAATAATAAATATTAACTTCTCATTCCCACTTAATAAGGTCAATCGTAAGGCAGGGCCACAAGCGTGCAACTGTAAGTGGGATAGGTTGTATATTCAAATTCTAATTTAGAAAGTTAAATCGCTCTGGCACTGCCTCTATACAAGTGCACAAGCAGAAAAGTGTGAGTGGAAAATCTTCAATCTGAGTTTCTAAACACTAGTTCTCCAGATTTCCTGAGTTTTTACGCTCTTTCTGGACTTAACAAGGTAAGTAGATGGAATCTGGAAACCACTCTAAGACACTCCTTTCCCTACTTTCTGCCAAGCAAAGGTAGAGGGAAGGTATAGTACCATAAAAAATGTAAAAAGTGGTGAAACAAAACGCGTTCAAATTGTAACATCAAATATTTGTAACCACCGATGTATATAAAGGCATGTATTTGTCACTTTATGATTCATAATATATTACACACACTACATTAACACATAAAATTTAAATAAAGATCGTCAATATACATATATAATAACAATACAGATAAAACGTACTTGTAAGGCCCATAATTTTTTCCAATTCTTGGGGTGTATAATCGGCAAACTCATTTATATCGAAAGTAGCAGCGGGACTTTCAGCATTAGATTTATTAATTTTATGCAAAGAATTTACAAAAGCCTCATAATGCTCCATTTTATCAGCCTCACTCTTGTAGTGACGATCGTAGTCTCTTATGAATTTCTCGAATAACTTTGGAGCGTCTTTGATATTGTAGTGTGGTTTATGACCGCTAGCCATAGCGATCGCGACGAGCAAGACAATGCAACTGAATATTTTCATTATTAACGCTGTTTTCCTTGTGCGCGGGACCAGTCAATAAAATCAAATGTAAATGACTATTACCTAGATGTACTGGATATAAGTATATAAAGGTGAGGTGTGTGAGCGTGTTAATTGAGTTCGTAATTTATAATTTGCTTAATAATCACCGAATCTAATGCATTTTGTATTGTTCAATGCTTAAATTAAGTCATAAATTATTCTGATAAGAAAATATTTTGTCTGATTCTTTGTATTCGAGATAAATTTACGGTTTTATAAACTAGAAACAGGGGAGCTAAGAGAATTTCTTATTTCCAATTTAAGGTTTGGTAAAATCGAATAACTATTTCTTTACATCATCTCGAATTAATATTGAATTCAAACCATTCAAATTCACTTGATTTATCGTTGAGTTAGGTATATAGATAATTTACTTTTCTTTAATCCCTTGTTTCTATCTAATTGGCATTTGATGAGCTGACTTTCAATGTTGAAAGCACACACGTTGTGTTTTTTAAGTTGTTACGCGTGTGCGGGGGAAATAATGGGATATATTTATTAATTCACTGGTAGGTCTCGCTTTTACTGCCCAGCTCAAATATTTACGTCAATGTATCACATGCCCATAAATTAATAGAATGATATAACAACCCGCTAATTAGGATACTTTTGAAAAACCGGACAGTCATAAAAATATTACATTTCCTAAAGTAGTAATAGTTAACGAAAGTAACTTTTTTGGAAACAATAGGATCATAGACCTCTGTGAATAAGCCAGTATTTTTACTGCCCCATGTGCTTTATTACGCAGTGCTCGGTATTGTTTAATTTTTTCTTTACCACAAAATTATGCCGGCTTTGAACAAAGTACCTTAAAAAATAGTCTATAATAATCTATACTAATAAATAAAATTGAAGTGTCTGTCTGTGATTTCAAAATTAAAAGGTTTTGTCTTGAGCAATATGTTATATTATCGACACTGATACTAAAACAACATTTTTCTAAAATTTCTGTCTGTCTATTTGTCCGGGCTAATCTCCGGAACGGCTGGCCCGATTTTGATAAAACTTTCATTAAGTGAAAATAGAATTAACAGAGCAGGTTATAGGCTATATTTTATCACAGTACGTATCATAGGGGGTGAGCAGTGATCCAAAATGTAAATGAATTCAGAGACAATTTTCGTATTGTAACTTTTTAATAGGTAATGACGAATTAATTATTGTTAGGTAGGACGAATAAACTTCCCATACATCTATGGCTCATCGCTCTATGGCTTTTTTTGTGTGTCAAGGTCTATTGGTTATTTGAATATTACGATATTTTGCCTCCGGGTAACATAGTCGATGCGACCCGAGGAAACAACTGCAAGTGCGATTTTGTTTTGATTCCTTAAGTGGGCTAATATTAATTTAGTGAGAAACGTCTTCCCAGTTCCACCAAGTGCATCGACAAAAAAAAAAATATCCCAAAGTATTGTTTACACTATTGCAGACACGGTCAAATACCTCTTTTTTTTCAGGTGTCATACTTGGTGCTTCGTTTCCTAAAGTTTCCAATTGTTCTGCAGTATTATAATTAAGTTCTGCAACGTATTCTCTGTTAATTCGTTTGTTAGCTATAGTAGGAGTAGGCAAACCATATTCTGATAGAGTTCTACCTCCGTCACTAAATGACAGTTGCCGTGAATAAGCTATAGAATACTGATTTATAGGGCAACTGTCATTTATTTTAGTATCTTGATCACGTGAGATGTTCCTGAAAAAGTCCTCAGAGAGTTGCTCTTTATATTTTTCCCATAACTGCGCAGCGTCAGACAAAGCACAAAAAGTCAACAAAACAACAAATAGATTTCGCAAACGACGTGGATTATTACTGACGCATGATTCTTCTAAAGCATCGTCCCAATGCTGATCATTTTCGAGTAAGTGTCGAGCTTGGCAAGCTGCTTGGTAAGAAAGATATAAAATATCGTCAACTTTTCGTAAGTCCGTAAATGAGGTTGGTCCTCGCAATGTATGTAATAATAGGCGCAAGTAAAGTCATTCAAAATTGTTTGGATGTAGAGTGTAAACTATTTCTATTACGTTTTCCTTGTAAACTCCAGATGCACTATCTACTGGGGAGCCTCGTCGACGACGGTTAAATACTCTACATTGTTTATCGTATGTGTAATATACGGGAATCTCATCATAGAGTAAAGTTATAGCAAGCTATTAGTGGCACACAATTAAAAAAATGCTATAAGAGTTGTGCGTCTTGGATTTGCTGCGTGAATATCGAGATGTATTGCAGGTGGATGTCGCTCGTGTATTGGAAAACTTAAGATTCGCCACACTGCTTCTGACGAACTAATGTACCGTTCTGATTGATATTTAGCTACCTCATCGCGTTTGTTATTTCTTAGTGCAAATGACGCTTGGTTACACACACTACCGATGTTAATATATTTACATATATACTTAATAGATTCAATACTATTGCACATTTCAACATTTATATGTGCTCCGAAAGCTCTAGATAATACTTGAGAATATGGCACGACCCACATGTTATCTAAACTGATTTGTTGGCCAAGAACTCTTTTTTAGCTGTAAATCCACCACTACTTGGCGAACGGCGCCGATATAAAGGATATCCGTCATGACCTGTTACAGTTTGGTCCACTAACGATTTTGGATATCGTTTAGTACAGCGGCCGTTTTGCATGCAAGGGGAGTGAGAATGTAGTGCGCCTCAGGGTCCATGTACCATATGAGTTTTAATGATTTCATATTATACATGATCTACATTTGGGTCAGGAAATTCGGCACTAATTACATAATCTACACCATGAGGCCGAATTTTGTCTTTCAACTAAATTAAAATGTGAACGTGTGGTAGCCCTCTTTTCGCCACTCGACACTGTACATATAAGATAAATAATCATCATTTTTTTTTCTTTTGTTAAAATCTTAGTCATTAATTTCAGCTTTAAATGAAAAACTCTCGAAATTATATCGTGTCGGTGGTAAGAAGCTTTTCCTTCAAGTAAATTGTTCGTTATATCCTCCCATTTAGGATTAGTAGTAAATGGAATGAATAAATCTGGTCATACATGTACCGCGGGCCACCGGTAAAAGAAGATGGTAAGATAACCAAACGGCCCAAATTATCAGGATTGTCATCCTGTTGCATAGCGTCGCGTAGATGTATATATTCATCAAATCTCAACTTTCTCTGATTTGTACGTATATATACCAGTCGTTCAGTTTAACAAATTTAAACCAAATTTAAACAATGAATTGATTAAACAAACCTCAGAAACGTTGCAAATACAATAGTATAGTAATAGTTGATCACGTCTAATCTGTAAATGATAGCAATAAAATTGAAGAGAAGGAACTTTTTTTCTGTAATTTAAGGTACCCCTAACCGGGTTAGTTGGGTACACTGCAAAATTATCACCATCCTTTCCTCGACAGTAAATTAATAGCCGTAACAGACGACCGGACCGCACCACGAACATGATGCGCCATCGGGCCATAATCGATCGTGTGTAGCACGGGTCGGCGAAAAAAAGGTGGTGCGGACCAACTTCACTCCAGACAGGCTTGCGCGGAGCAACTTCAATTCAGTACGTGGTTTGGACCGACCCATGTTTGATCGTGTGGATGGCAAACCAAACCAATTTTTGATTCAGTTGCTATTAGGCCACCGTAAGTGGTACACGTCGTGACAATAAGACAACATTGTTTTGGATAAGAATAGGAGATACATAAAGACTATTTTCATCACTCGTCCTTTGTATGCAAGGATCGTAAATAATACGTCATACAAAAATCGTATATTAGGGAGTATTGTAAATTTTGTCATATTCCAAGACCTGCTCTAATCCATTGAATACGAACTATAATAGTCATAAATGTTTACTTATACTAAAAAACGTAAAAATAGGTATACTGATATTAAATAATAAATATTAAGTCGGCTTTCCATCTCTTCTATAGGTATATTAAAATTAAATAATAAATATAAGTTCAGATTTCACTATTCACCCTAATTATTTACAGTAAGCAAGGATACTTTAATTTGTTAATTATAAATAATTGATGAATCCACTTATTTATAATTTACAAATTAAAGTACATACACTTGCTTTGTTATTATGTAAAATTAAATTGACAATGACGTACTCTTTTAAAGTATTAAAATAGAAGTTATATAATAATAAATAGAATAAATCCACTCACAGCTGTTTACTGTTTAAAAATACGTAAAAATATCTAATGTTTAAAAATTAATATTTTATTTAACTACGTAATATTGGCAATAGTCTTAAGACATGTATTGGCTCAGTTGGGGGGGGGGCGTTTCAAAATCTAAATGACCTTGATTAAACCTTCGTTATCATTTTGTTTTTTTAATATTTTTTTATTTTGTTTTTTTTATTTATTTTGGTTTTGTTTCTGTTATTCTATTATTTTAATTGATATTTCTAGAAATTTAGAAAATTTTCTTTTTTCGTTCAGTTTGCATTATGATCTTAGTATAATTTCGATATATTATGCTTGCTCAAAAATACTCTTTATTACGCGTAATAATTATTAAGTAATATATATTTTATCGTTTAATGGTTATACTTAGACGTAATAATATATTCCACGTATACATTGAATATTTTTAAATCATTATAAATATGTTATATTCACGATTTCTTAGGAAGCTGTAATAGCTCAAATGGGAGCTGGCGGATTCAGTGTTCTAATGCCTTGGTTTCAAATCAAATTATATTTACTAGAAATATAATTTGATTTTTATTTATACTTTTTGTTTATTTAGATTTCTTTTTATTTATTTTCATTGTGTTTCTATTATTCTATTATTTTTGTTACTATTTCTAGAAACTTATAAAAAAATATTTTTTTATTCTGTATATTCTTTACTACGCGCAATAACTGTTATTTAATAAATATTTTATCGTTTAATGGTTTTACTTAGATGTAGACTGTAAGCGTTACATGTCGCAACATGTTCGCAACAATTATGGTTTCTGAGCGCCTTAGCTGTCTTTTCTGAAGCAATATTCAGTTTATTCTTAATAAATCTTATCTATTATATAAAATTTTAGAGCTATATAAAGATTTTCCATGCTTGTGGCAATACAGAACATAAGCTCTACTACAGTGAACATGCACGTAATGATTTTCTGTTACGTATTTTTTTGATAGTGAAGGTGGCATACCGAGACGTGTTCACGCTGTGCTAGCAAAAGCAGACTGGACGACAGTGCTGCCAACTGATCAAAAGAATACTTTAAAATCCCCTAAATTCAAACTAAAATACCCTGAATTTTTGTGATATTTTTAATGATTTTTTTTTATTATACTTTTTTTTTGTTTTTTATTATTTTAAAATGTTATTTTTTTGTAAGGAACGATATAAGATAAGGCATTTGATAAAAATTAAAATACTCAAGTGATAATAAATTCAAATCTATCTTTATAAATCGCCATTCATCCGCCCATCTTCTCTTTCACACTTTATTTATATTTTTGAATATATCGTTACTCTGCTGAGCTTTTATTAACTTTGGGCATTATTTATTGTTTTATAAAAGTTTTTACTTCATTTATTAAATAAGAGTGCACATATATGAAGAATAAATGCTTATCAATATCTTTTAATTTAAATTTTACTCGTTTACTTATAGTTGTTTGCTTTAGACGTACAGAGGGCACCAAGCTACCACGAACATTCTATATAATGAATATATAAAAACGTATCTAGTATAGTTTATTTTTTTAAACACAGTTAAAACAAAACATTTTTATTAATGATCTCTCTTATTCCAGCTGTTGTTTTCCTTAAAAAATACCCTAAATATTTTTTCACTGTTCCCTCACTAAAATTTTCCCTAAATTTAGGGGAAAACTCCCAAGCTGAAAACATTGCTGGACGGTACGGCTCGCTGTTTGGTCGTCTGGCGCAAAGGCCGTGCCGGACTGTTTGGGGTGTAACCAAACCAAGTTCGGTCGTCTATTTGCACTTTAAAGGGTACTGCAAACCATCATATGCTCTGTGAGTTTCATAAATACGCTGCAGACGGTTGTCTCAAGTACGAATCACGATATCTCGTCTATCACATTCTTGGTCGACTACCACTACTGCAACTTCATTAGTCATAGGCGCATTGTAACGCCTGGGGTGTTTTTGACTTGGACATCTATCGGCATTGATTACAACATTATAATTATCACATTGCCCTTGAGGAATAGATTCCAATGCTGACTTAAAACTATACATATATATATTGACCTGATGTAACATATGCTGAAGTGCCAAAATTAATTCTGCATTAAGATGTGGGAAATTTGTATTTCGTACAGCTAGTTGTTCGTTATAATCAGATATAAAATAAATTTGTAAGAATTCCGGTTGATTTTCTGGCAACAGTGATCATTTTGAATGTAGGCATGAATGAGCCTTCGGATATTTGTTGAGCGCAAAAAGAAGTCATTTTAAATGCACTATTAAAAGAATATTATCCAAAAAATATTTGGAATGTCCAACAGTCTTAGAAATGACATCAAATCCAGTAATCAAAAAGGGTCGCGCGGAAAGCACCGTTTAAAATTACATGCATACAATATTAATTCCAATAAGAACGACCGCTCGAAACACTGGACACGTCCACTCACACTAAAATTCAGAAGTTATATGCATCGCGCTTCGTTTTTTTTTCTGAGTGACTTAATTGCTGTTGACCTGGGATGGTCTTTACAGCGTCACCGGGCGCATCGCGCGGCGCGGTACGCCGTCCTTATATAAGAGTCGGGGAGGCGTGGTGTCGTGCGGCCCGCGTGTGCCGCAAACGGTTCGCAATTCTACAGAACAACGTCTATGGATAAAACTTAATTAAGATTTATTTTTTTTATTTTTTTCTACATATTTTTTCAGGATAAAAAGTATCCCATTTTATGGTCAGGATAATAAGGTATAATTATACCAAGATTCATCGAAACATACAGACAGACAGACAAATTTTTTTTTTATCACATATTTGGGTATGGTTCGATACCATCCAGTAATACCCCCTGCTATTTATTTTTTCAATATTTTCAATGTATAGAATTATATATATATATATATATATATATATATATATATATATATATATATATATATATATATATATATATATATATATATATATATATATATATATATATATATATATATATATATATATACATATATATATATATATAAATATATATATATATATATATATATATATATATATATATATATATATATATATATATATATATATGTATATATATATATATATATATATATATATATATATATATATATATATATATATATATATATTGAAAATATTAAATATTTCATTTCCTCGACTATTATCAAGAATCGACGTAATGTTTCTTTTGTAATAAAGTGTGCAAGTCGTGGCGCAAGGACCCAAGCGTGGTAGACTCTAGTGACTGTGAATTCAGTTCTCACCAGATTCCTGCAGTATTGCAGACGGAAAATTAAATAATAATAATCACACTCTCCTGAATAACAATCGAAATCACAACCTTATCAACAAAAAAAAGGAAAAATATAAAATACACTAATACGCCGGGACGTGATGGATTGTGAATACTAGGCTCCCATGTATCATATGCCTAACCTTTTTTTTATGGATAAGACGGCAAACGAGCGTACGGGCCACCTGATAAGTGGACACCTAGTAAGTGATTACCGTCGCCCACGGCCCCGTGTAACTACAGAGAAGCTATAGAAGCGTTGCCGGCCGGCAAGGTAGATGGACACCGGGGCCCGGCGATACCCATTGCGTAAGGCAGTGTCAAAAGCCACTACTTAACGCTAGTTTTAAATGCCAGAGGTGGTAAAAATCCGATAGAGTCTGCCCATGCGTGTTGCCATTGTTGATAATATGACTCTCCCACACGTACTTCAGTCGCCTCTTCCGAGACCATTAATGCCAGGATGATCCTATTTTAAGCCGGAATCACGGCACGTCCATGGCCTGCCGTGGACGGGATAGATAATAAATTTAAAAAATATTCAGCCCTCGTAAACTATGATCATATCGTAAATGATTCTGTCTGACTGTGGCTTAATCATAATTTTTGCTATGAAAATAAAACCAATCATAATTTTTGCTATGAAAATAAAACCAAGAGTATAGTTCGCTTTGAGGTAGCTCACATTATTCTATTCTACACTGCGAGCGTAATGAAACCGTCCCCAAAGGTAAGAGGGAACTCTAATAGGGGTTTGAAGTTAATTGTGATAAAGTTGCCCATTTTAACATGTACAAGTAAAAACTGAAATATTAAAATGACCAGAAACACCTTCTGCCCATCTTGCGTGCATGATTATTTTCTTTTTATTATTTCAAAACAAAAACACAGTAAAAAGCTTTAGTTTTGTATAACATTCTATGTATACCCGCTTTCAGGTATGAGAATAAAAACATTAACATGGGCAAATATTCTCAAGATTGCTCACTTTTGTCTTACGATGATATAGCAACAATTTTTAATGTAAAATTTTAATTCTAAACTAGTTTCAACTACATTCGCTAAAATAACTGACCGTTCTTTTTTAACACATAAGTTCTTACGAATATACGTAAGTTCTATATAAAACTTACCAATATTAACGAACATTCGTGGAGCTATTTAAAAAAAAATTAGAAGCACCTTTGGTTCAATTACCACCGAGTCAAGATCTAAAGATGGAATCCTATGAAGTTAGTGGCACACCCTCACACCATATTCCACAGACACGCATATATTAAGCTATTTGTATAATTTTGTCATCTGATGATATTACTAAGCTGATGCCATCATCGTGAGTACTTAGAAATTGTATTACTTGAGCAAAATAAACTTTAAATTGTGATTGCTTTAAAACTTTGTAAATGTTTAAATAATATTAGTGTTAAGTAGATAAGCTAAAAAAAAATCTTGAATGAATGTAAGTTTTGAAATCTTTTCTTTATATTCAGAGTGTTTGCAAACATTTCGGGTGACTCTTATCAATACGATTTTTCACTGTATTGATAAAGTATTTACTTCCTCTGTCTATTTCTTGATTGAAAAAAAAATTAAAAATGTCGATACAGAAAATTATATCAATATTTGTATATTTCACACATTTTGACCTTCGAAAGCACAGTTTCTACGATACGGAAGGAAGGTCACGTGAAAAGCATTAGGACCCTCCGTAGGGCATGTATAAAGAGGTTGATAACAGTGGAAAGGAGGTGCACTGAGACCGCGTATGGCGCTCCTTCTTTTTTTTCTCTATGGCTACCCCGCTTGTGATACAGCGTGAGGCTAAGTTATAGTTAGTTAAGTAACATATAAGACTTAATATTCAGTCTTACTTAGTTTATTCAACCTCCTTTTAACATCACATCCAAGAAATATTGTCTGTTGTATTATATAAAAAAAATCTGACGAAACGTTTCTAGAAAAGGCAGGCGCCTCTTTTAGGACAGAAATAATGACTTATGTAACTGGATTTAAAACTTTAAAGCGCTATAATGGTGTATATGTATTCCATGTAAGTGACTTATGTCTGTAGTGGGAAATAAATATCATTAACCATACCCATATATCCACAGATGGATCTGTTACAACTTACGTCGTTAACAAATGTGACAACAATGTACAAACGTATTTTTCCTAACTAAAGGTGCAACATCACTAGAAAATCTTAAAAAATAGATAATTATTTAATAGCAACAATAATTTATACACCTATTTTAATTATACTGCGTAATTATTGAAATTGTATTAAAAGGCTGCTTGCTATATACACTATTATATACTATTGCCAGTTTGCTTCGATATTGTCATTTCTGAAACACTAAAATTCAAATGAGCGGATATTATGAACCGTATTAATTTTAATGGACCTTATTTTAATAATAAATGGTATTATGAGAGACCTGAATGTTAATGTCTACAATAATACGTTTTGAATGCTAATTTATGTTTTAGATGTAATGAAAACATATTTTAATGAAAATATGTTCATCATCATTTTCAAAATTACTATGTTGACAGTTGGTTGCGCTTAGTATTTTTTTTTTCGGCTAACACTGCTCCCTCAAGTATCAGGGAAGGCAGAAGAAACATGGGATTCTAGTGCCAATACACTTTGTCTCCGTTAGAAAACTCCCGTGTCCCACCTTCTGACGAATTCTGGAGGCATTGCGTATTGAGCGGCGAAACTCAACGCCGGACTTACGTAATTTGCCGTCTAAGTTTATGTATTCAGGTCCGTTTACGATTAAGACTTAATTCTGATGAAAATTTAATAACATATAAACAATATTGCTCAGTATCAATATTGATAAGTAATATATAGATATCCTATCATTTAAAGGTGGATGGAGGGGTACTCTCCCGGATATAGCAGGCTGGGCGAAAAAAAATACTTTCTGACACATAACATAACATTTAAAAATGTATGTATGGAGATGCAACAGTCAATATGATTTTCTTTTAAACGTTTACCTTAAATGATCCTTAGGGCTAAGTTATTTTGCACGAATAACTCGCTTCTGTGAGATGAAGATTGATATAATATCGGCTGCAATACCCCAAAGTAAAATGCCGTAAGACACAATACTATGGAGTAAACAAGGCGAGCCGCTTGCATGTCAGTTAATAATATGATTTTTTTTTCCACGAAAGCTGCACAGCTCACTCTATTTGCCACTCTATTAATATGAGGTCCCCACTGTAATTTGGAGTCAATGGTGATATCGAGAAATATCGTAAAATTAACATGCTCCACGGCGTCATAATTCAAGAGTACATCGGCTTTCACTATTTTTATGTTATGTGTTCTGAATATCACATATTTTGTTTTCTTTTTACTAGTAAGTTGTTAGCACTTAACCAATGTACTATTTTAGAGAGAGCATTTTTTACATCGACATATACTTTTTTTCTCCTTTTAACTAAAAATAAGGTCAATCATATGTATTAAAAAGAGAAAAGTACCAAGAATAGAGCCTTGTGCGACCCCCATACTGATTAGTGACCCAGGAGATATCCTGCCATTCACATCAATCTTCTGAACCCTATTAGTAAATAAGAGGTCAGAAGATCGAGTGCACGTCCTCTTACGCCATGATGATGTAGATTCATGACCAATGTTTAGCGCTGCACGCAAGCAATCAAATGCTTTGGACAAGTCATAGAACATGTCAAGAGCATCCTGCAACCCTTTCCACGCCTCATAAACAAGATAATCTTTAAAAGACCTATACCGGCAACTATAACTATGAAGCGACTTACATATACTTAGGCAATAATACAAATGCAAAGCGGCGTTGAGTTCCGCAGAAACGGAACGGAGTGTCTTAACACTAGGTTTTCATGCTCTCTGGCTATACTACCATGTGCGGGATACAGCGTGAAACAGAAAAAAAATATAAAAACATATTTGCGTCATTTAATATTTCTTTTTAATTTTTAAACTTTGGTATAAAACTATTGACATAAGATTTAAACAGTGACGTTATAATTAATTTTCTCTTTTTTTAAATGCATTACAAACAATCTTTTATAGAGAACACATAAAAATTTGAACATAGCCGGATTTGAATCCGTGCCTATTTTTCACCGTCCAGGCGGTCTAGCCACTAAGCCATACGTTCTTATCAAGCTACATCGAAATTCTTAAACGAGCGCCTACAACTTATTTATGTTGTTAACATTTGCAAAGACCAGTCGATGACGCAATGGGAAACGAGTGGCGAAACTCAACGCCGGAAACAATGAAAGGAAATATTTAATATTTTCATTTCTTCGCTCTAGTAACAAGGCAAAGCGCGGCGTTGAGTTTCGCTACTATACACGCAATGTCTCAAATTCGGCGAGTCTAATGGGTACGGGAGTGTCTTTATAGTAAATTTTCACGTTTTCTCTGCCTACTCTGTCAAGTGCAGGATACAGCGTAAACTGAAAAAGAAAATGGAAGGCCTCTTATAGCAAAAACAAATGTGTTTCTATTTAGGCATCGTTTTCGCAGCTTTTTGTATGAAAATCGCCAAAACCTACAGTTATGTGATTTGGTTCCAAATTAGAAATTACAATTTAAATTAAGAAAAAAAATTGGTAAGTGAATACTTATTGGTATTTAATAGTAAAAAATATTACAAACTTATATTTGTAGTTCATTTCTTACAAAATGAATGGATACGTCCGCAAATTTAAATTTGTCAAACTTATTTGCTTAAATAAATGTATTTAAAACCTATAGAGTATATAATTTCATGATTTCTTAATTATAGAATTTGTATAGAAGTGAAAAAAATAATAAAAAATAAAAGTATTAATAACTATTACAAACTTATCATTGTACTTAATTTCTTACAAAACCCACTAAACAGTCTGCAAACTTAAATTTGTCAAGTTGAGCAAGTCCGACTCGCACTTGGCCTATTTCATTTATTCTTAATTTATATATATACATATTCTCTATATGTATTGTTTATCTTCACATCACTTGTCAACAGCAATTCTGTATTTGTTAGTCCAAAATAATTTGCTTCACTTTTGATATTGCATGTTTCTGTGAATAAAAAAATGTATGTCAGTAGATGATTTCTTTCAATTTTTTTTCAACTATACCCTATTTCAGGAAAGTAGGCTGAGGGAACCTTGCGTAATACAGTGAGTTCTCACCGAGACAGTTCCGTTCTCCACTTTTTGAGACATTTTTCGTTTTTTTTTTTAATCTAATTTATAAATTATAAATATTATTATATAAATATCATAAAATTATAAAAAATTATAAATATTATTATATAAAAATGTACTTGGTATTGATGATAAAAATAAAGGGCTTTACTATAATTATAAGAAGCTCCACCGTCCATCTAAATTTAATACCTTGTTATTTTTTCAGTTTCATACTGTATATCTGACACATGACAGGGGAAGCAAAGTAAACCTGGGAACCTAGTGTTATGACACTTTGGTTTCCCACCAGCATTGCATGTTGAGTGGCAGAATTCAATGTTGCGCTTTGCCTTTTTACCAGAATGAAGAAATTAAAATATTATATAATTTCTTTTCCTTGGGAATTGAACCCACGACTTAGTGGGCTTACAATTTTTTAATCACAAGCATGTGCTATTGTGGCACGACTGGCCAATGTTTTTTATTAATATACTTATTTATATTCTGTTTGATAACATGTTATAGACAGTGTAAAGTGAAGAAGAATAAGGAGGAAAGGGGCGATGGCTCTGGGCAGTAACCTCCAAAATTAATGCAGGAGGAAGAAGAACAAAGGAAGAATGCTGTGAAGATGCAGTATGTCATAGGATCTTTCATGGGTGTCAGTTTAGCTAATCACATACCCAATGAAGAGATATAAAATGGTAGAAACTAACATGGATGTAAAGTTGTGAATTAAAAAGAAAATATTCATATGGTATATTAGGTGCAATGAGTGAGTGATGAAACAATGGCAAAAAACATTTATGAAGGAAAAGTGAGTTTGACTTTGGTTGACTTTTGAAATCACAGTATCTACAATCTACAAGGTTGATGACAGTAGACAAAATGAGAAACCTTTCTAATAGCCTTTATAAACAAAAGAAAATTCCAAGGAATAGAAGAAGAAATGACTGTATTACACTACCTTTTGTATGTCCATGTAGTTGTTACCACTGCTGAGTGGCACATCTTGGTCTTGGCCGGCCCGCAGCTGCCTCCCGCGTCGCCGCACCGCCAGCAGGCCCCCCTCGCCCCCCGCTCTCTCGACACCCTCCAGCAGCAGCGCAGGCAGGGAGTCGCCGGGCTTGAGGCCACCGGGGGCTCCGAGGGCCTCGGGGGCCTCGAGGGTTTCGGGCGGCGCGCGTCTCACGGCGTCACTAAGCGCAAGGCAGGCGGGCGGAGACGCACAGTGTTGCCACACTCGATTGATCCGCACAGTCTGAAACATCAAAGTGAACATATTTATAATACATTTCAATAAGAAAGGGATTCTCAGATTGACTTGTTTTGTTTTGTTTTCAGAAAATTATTAGTTTATACCTATACAATTTTAATATTTTAACCAACTTTAAAACACATAAGGTTCTCAGTATTAAAAAATATATTCAAGATATCTAACACTAATACATATTAATTATTACAAATCATCCTAAATTATATAAAAATAAATCATATCACTGTAAATATTATATAAACTCAATATTTCTATATTAACCTACCTCTTGTTCAGTAAGATATGGTAATAGGGCATGCAATGCATTGCGTGCCCCAAACACGCAAGGCGAGTCCCATATTACCGCAGCACATAACCAACAAACCAGCACGACCATGTCTGACTCCGGTATCATCCTCTGCTCGTCCCTCAATCTTAACACTAATTGTTCAATACTTGTAATTATCTGAAAAATATAATTAAATGGATTTCAACATTTTGCTATATAAGTTGGTCTTCTTATCTTTGGCATAAGCCCAATAATAATAGTCACATATCAAAAGTGCCTTTGGGAAGTCTGTCGTGGCGCAGTGGCACTAGCATGTAACTGTAAACGACAGGTTATGTGTTTGATCCCCACTGGAAGAAATGCTATATTTAATATTTTCAAATTAAATATTGAATGTTTTAAATTCTTTGCTCTGATAACAAAGCAAAACGCACCATTTTTTTCGTTTGTTTGAGGTCCACCACTCAACACATAATTCCTCAAATTTAGTGGAAAGTGGGGAAAACGGAAGTGGAACGGAGTGTCTTAACACTAGGTTCCCGAGTTCCCTCTGCCTGCCCTGCCGTCAGCGGGATACAGTGTGAAGCCGAGTATATATAAAAAGTGAGAACTTACATTGTCAGTGACATGGCTTATTATTGTTTTATTATTTGAAATTAGTACATTCAAGTAATCAGAGAGAAATTTTCTGTTGCACCCTATAAGTTCTTTCTGGAGATTTTCCAATAGAGTAATAGAATTGAAATTATATTGTGCGTCGTCTTCAACCTCCTTGAGACTTAAGGGTTCGAGGTTTTCCTTTACACAAGCTTTTAACTTTTGGACTTCCTCTAAAGCCTTCTCGTTAACGTATTCGGCAGGCACACCATTGCTACAGTCGTCAACGTTACTCAAATGCTCATGTGATTTGTCGCATATTGAATGACATGGTTGATACATTTTTAATATTTTAACATTATATAGTAATTCTTAAATAAATAGTTTATCGGCTGAATAATTATTCCAATAAATTAAAAGTTACTTAAGGAGTATTTACATCTGTGAAATATTACTGATAAGCCAACGATTAGGACTGCAATATACAATAATAGGTGCAAGTTTATAAAAAAATATGAATAAATGCAAGAGATCTTTGTTATTAATTTACTAATAACAATTAATATTGAAATAATAATCAAAAATAATAACAGCTGTTTATAAGTCTATAGTCTTATCTAATGACAACGGACACTGTCACGTTACATTACAAATGTACGTGACATTAGTTCATTACTGTCATACCTCTCGATTAGTAGTACCGTGATAGTAAACTCGGGTGAATAGGAACCTCAATAAAGTTTTTAAATCATGTAATGATTAAAAAACTTTATATGTAATGATTTTTTAGTAAATGTACAATTCATTTCAATTATTAAAGTAAAAGAATATTAGTAACTCGGAGTACATGCTATCGGTTTTAAACTAGAAAAAGATGAAAACCACATTCAAATTTCCCTTTGAATATGTTGGTTCAAAAAAGTTCAAAAGTTCTTCTTGCCTACCGTGGTATGTGCAGAACACAACGAAAACCTAAACAAAAAAAAATTGTATTTATTTCTAGTTTTTCATTATTATTAATAATAAATATAAATTTTATTATGATGTGATTGATAAACCTAAACATAATAAACCTGCTTTATAATATTGTGATTTAAGTTTATCAATTAAAATAAAAACATGTGCATTTCTTGCAGTGAATAGAAATGTAAAAATGGTAATGACATATAAATACACCATATGAAATGAATACATAAATAAATAAAATGAATATATGGGCTCTGGTTCTTAAAGTCGATTAATATCGTGTAAAATAGAAAAATTCATGTTAAAAACATTCTCAGTTAAAATAATGCCTTTATATATTTTTTTTCAGCTTCACACTGTATCCCGCACATAGCAGGGTAGACAGAAGGGACCTACTTGGGTCTTATCCATACAATTAAAATAAATATTTACAACATATGCATTACAATTGATTATTATTTATTAGATACTATTTGTTATAAACGTTACAATAACATATTGCTTTAAATTGATATTTAATAAAAATTTGAGCTTGTATTTGAATATTGCTTTTATTTAGTACAATGTAATATATTTGACATTTGGCATTCAACTTAACATGTCACAGTCAACTGTCAACTCAGAACTGTCATTCCGCGAAAAGATCTACTTGAGGGTGGTGTTCTTTGTTTGTTGTGATAGTTATTTATTCGTAAAAACAAGATCATCGGTCAGTGAGGGGTTTCAAATAACAACAAAGAGAACGCGAAGGCGTGCCGAAGATGTGGGACGAGAACAGCAACGGCGATAACATCGTCCAGGATTATTTAGATATGAAGCATTACGATGCAGTGTTTAACGATTTAATGCAAGAGTGCAAGCACAGCGCACCCGGCGCGCGCCTGTCCGCCCGCCTCCGCACCGCCCTCGAGAGGTACATACCGCCCGCCCTGTGCCCTGTACACACCCCACACAGCCCAGACACCCCCTATGTATGAGGATCAATGATTAGCTAAACGAGAGATGAAAACTTAATGCGCAAATGTATCTTTTGCGTATGTTAATGACAATGTAATATATGATTTTATTTATAACTTTTGAATTGCATAACTTATATTCAATACAGTACATACAATACTTTGATGTTGTCTAACAAAATATGAAAAAAGAGTTTATATTGTCTGATTTCTAATAACCGGTTTTAAAAAATTTCTTATGTCACATAAAAATTAATTTAAGCAAAATAGAGAAAGTATGAATCCACTATGCTGGTTAATTTGCACTAAAATTAAAAATTATTCAAAAGAGTATTACTAATATGCATGTATATTTATAGCTTTATGCTGAAGGGGGTAACTAAAGAATATATTGTTGAAATACTCTATTCTGCACTTTCCATGTAATTGTGCCTCTCTGGCACAGCAAGCCTTAAATTTCCAATAAAAAAAGAATATGTAACTTGAATGCAATTAATGTTACTTATTACTATATGACTAGGCAACAAATTCACAATTGCTTAAAGCATCCCATGTGTTTGGACAGATGATTTAGATTATATCCCACAAAAATTATAAGAATGAAACAAAATAAAGCATATAATAAGTAAATATCAACATAAATTAAACCTTATTAATAACATTATTTACAATTAACTTTACAAAATGAGGTGTCAATAATATATTATTCAGCCTTACATTGTATCCTGTGTGTATGTATCATGGCGGGGTAGGCAGAGGGAACTTGGGAACCTAGTATTAAGACATTCCACTCCATTTCCATTCCCCAGTTTCCACCGAACTTGAAGCATTGCATGTTGAGTGGTGAAACTCAACGCCACGCTTTGCTTTGATTTCTGAGTGAAGTAAAATAAAAACATTAAATATTTAATTTGAAAAAATTAAATATTTCATTTCTTCAATTGGGGAACGAACTCACAACCTATCGTTTTACAGTCACACGATAGTGCCACTTCGCCACAACAGGCCACAAAATAATATATTATTTAAAATTTATTAATTTATGAACTTGTTACTTTAATTTGATCATATAGCTATTTTAAATACCTATATGATCAAATTTAACTTTTTACTTTATTGTTTTTGCCTTTAACATTGTTTTTTTATAGTTCTACAGGGTAACTGTTACACAATTTTCTGAATAGTTCAGAAGAAAAGTCATACACTTTCGCAAAAAGATTGTATTGATCCACCATATTTTAAAATCATTAATAAATTGCTGTGAATATAAAAAATTATATAAAATACTATAACTTAACCATTTCCTGGATGTGACTGGACTTGCTTTACTGTGTGACATTCTTAAGAGAGTGTTGAAACACTCAAGAAACAAACACCAAGTGATTTGTTTCTTTCAATCTAATACATTTCTTTTATATTATGATTGAGCCCCCACAGAAAAAAAATACCTATTTGAAAAAAAAAAAAAAAAATTAAAACACTATAATTTTCATATGTTAGAAATTGAGGAAAACTTCATTAGGGCGTACATAATATATGTATGTAGTAGTATCGCTCTTATAATATCACAATAAATCAAATTTATATTCAAACTGATTAATTTATTCCAATATATTTCTTTGCTGCCACAAGTGTGATAGAACCCAAAACATTGTTGTCCGTTAGACAATGCATGTTGGCTATTGTATTTTAGCAAACTTCCCTTAGTATTTAGCCTTTGCTATATTTGAATGGGTAAAAATTTTATAATTCAAGTATTTTATAATATATATAATGACATTTTTATCAGATTTAAAATGTTATATCATGATATATCATGATATAACATTTTAAATCTTATAAAAATGTCATTATATATATTATAAAATACTTGAATACAAATGTTTATGACATTTTTATCAGATTTAAAATGTTATATCATGATATAACATTTTAAATCTGATAAAAATGTCATTATATATATTATAAAATACTTGAATTATAAAATTTTTACCCATTCAAATATAGCAAAGGCTAAATACTAAGGGAAGTTTGCTAAAATACAATAGCCAACACGCATTGTCTAACGGACGACAATGTTTTGGGTTCAACAGTGTTTTTTTTACATTGAAAATTTATTGAAATATAAATTCAAATTCAAACACGCCTTGGGTATAAAATGCTCGCTCCAGGTTATTCCAAATGTATCATTGTCACATAATTATATGATGAAAAGTTTTGATAAAAAAAGGCACATGTCCCACTGAGTTCCTTTCGCCTGTTCTTCTGAGGTCTAAGGCACCAACTTTAGTGAACTGGTGGTAAATTGTTTGACGTTCAAAAAACAAAACCTGTAGCTACTTTTTAAAAAAATATATATATTTGAATTTGAATAAATATCTACTGAATTGGATGAAACTTAAGTTTTTAATGTTTTATAATGATAATGCTAATAAAAATACATTTTAATTTTTAATCAATATTCATATAGTTGAAGAATGGGGCAGATTGGTGCGACGCGTGATGGTGTGGAAGGAGGCGCTAGAGAACGGTGGTCTGAAACTTAATGTGGCGAAGACCGAGTACTTGGCATTAAACTCTACAGATCCCCCATCCGTTCGCATAGGCGATGACTTGGTCGAGCGCACGGATCAGGTGAAATACCTGGGATCTGTAATTCCCGCGTCTGGTGACATCGATTGCGACGTCAAGGCACGCATTGCTGCCGCGTGGGCCAAGTGGCGTGAGGTGACTGGAGTCATTTGTGACCCCAAAATGCCAGTTAGGCTGAAGGGACAGGTCTACAAAACTATGATTAGACCTGTCCTCTTACACGGCTGTGAAGCGTGGCCGGTGCTGGAGCGACACAAGCAGGAGCTGCGAGTCACGGAAATGAATATGCTGCGGTGGATGTGTGGGGTTTCACGCAAGGATCGCGTGAGGAACTCCCGTATCCGCGGCAGCCTTCATGTCCGTGACATCGCTGACAAAATGCAGGAGAGTCGTCTTCGCTGGTACGGTCACGTTTTGCGGAAACCGCCAGGCTATGTGGGTAACAAATGTCTGGCCATGCCACCTCCGCCGGGCCCCGGTAGAAGGGGAAGACCCAAGAAGTGCTGGCTTGACGTCGTAAGAGGTGATATGCGTGCCAATGGTCTAACTAGCAAAGACGCCGACGACCGGGCGAAATGGAGAACACGGAGCCGGAAAGCGGACCCCGGACACCGAAGTGAAGGCTCTGGTCGCAACCGGGAATAACGCTCAGATGATGATGATGATTCATATAGTTGAAGAAGGCGACACTGCGAGCTCTAATAATTAATAAAGTATTGTACCGCTATATTTATTTGTTCCCTGCTTTATCCTAAATATCTAAATAAAAATATTTAAGCAAAATATGGGGTATATTTTACGGTTACATATACAATTTATCTGAATAAGCTAATAGCCTAACCTCATAGTTTTTCTTAAATGATTCTTCAAAACAGGATATGCCGGTATATTCATATTTGGTATAAAAAAACAACTGAGTTACCGAAGAATACAACAACAGGACAAGCCTGTTGCATAATGCCTAAAATTCGGCGAAAGTGGAAGTGTTAAATGAAAATTAAATGTCTGAATACTGTGTTCCTAATATTCTTATGAAAATCCTGCTATAATCGTAAGCAGGTTGAAGATAACTAAAAGGCAATATTTTATAGAGGTATTTCAACAAGTATAAACTGGAAACCTTATTCTCACTTACTGAGTCAGCTTCACGTTGTAACCTACACATGGCAGGGTAGGTAGAGGGAAGTTGGGAACCTAGTGTTCAGACACTCCGTTCCAATACCCAATTTCGGCCGAATTTGAGGGATTGCGTGTTAAGTGGCAGAACTGAACTCCGCGTTTTGCTTTACTGCCAGAGCGAAGAAATGAAAACATTTAATGTTTAATTAGGAAATACTAAATATCGTTTCCTCGATTGGGGATCGAACCCACAGCCTTTCGGTGTATACGTTAGCCATCAGATCTGATCCCTTTCAATAAACGAATAAAAGGCTATTGTAAACTATTGTTATTCGACTAAATCAATCGAGTTTTATGTTTTCGTAAATATTTTCCGCACTTTTTGCCAACCTTGGAGCATTGCTTGTTGAGTGGCGGAACTCAACGCCGCGATTTGCCTTGTACCTAACGAATAAATGAAAATATGCAATATTTAAATTGAAAATATTAAATATTTAATTTCCTCGAGTAGAGATCGAACCCACAACCTGTCGTTTACAGTAATACGCTTTTGCCGTAAAATTTAATAAAAATACAGTCACACTCTTATGCCGCTGGGCCACGACAGTCCTCTATTATTACTATTACTTCCTTATACATTAATATCTATGACAGTGTCGTTGAAGGGAACATAACCTTTAGGTTCTAAACTGTAGTGTGACCTACAATAAAATTTAGAGAATCTATCTCTTGTTTCGTTTTGTCTAATTTGAAAAAAAAATGCATTGTATCATATTTTAAGGCTGATGTTAGGACGCACTTTATTCTTAATAAAGTTGTGAATTTAATGAAAATAAAACCATTCAATATATATACCAATATTTATACTTACAATAAATCTTTAAATGATAACTGTCTGTGCAAGGAATATATATTTAAAAAAAGTTATGAGAGCTGTTTATTACAGTAATGCCCTATTACAGTAATAAACGTTCCCTATAAGACTTATTTAAAATAATGATTTTTTTATTCTTTATGTTTGCTAATTACATTATTTGCTATAATACTATTCCGAAACAATTCCGACTACATGTTTCGGAACAAGAATTCATTCTAAATTTAGAACCATTCCGTTCCGATTGTTCAGTTTATTCACACTCATTCAATGTTCCTAAGCCATTTCACTAATTTCAACATTTATAATTTCTAGTTTAGTTCCGGAACAGTGCCTATACTAAACTTAAATTTAAAAAGGATATAATAAGTTAAGTATTTTCTGTCCTAAGTGTGGAATAACACTTTAAAACATAGTAAACAGTGCCTATAGTTTGACCGTTCCTTCCACTCATTTCAACAGAATTTGTATATAATAGTTGTATCTATATGAATTTATTATGTAAATAATGTAGGTTTTTTAAAATGTTGTTTTTCAAAAGTTTGAATTTTACTTCAATATGATTTTTTTTTTATTTTTTTAATTATTTAATTTATTTTTATTGAGATTTTCTTAATTAATTCGTATTTTTAATTATATTTTTCCTAAATTGTTATTTAATAAATTTTATATTTTTTAAATAATAATTTATTAATATTTTTTCTTAATTATTATGTTTTTTGTTACTGAATGATTAGAATTTAAAATTTAAAATTATTTTACTTTTATACTTAACTCATTTAAAATACCCAATAAATGTTATTTTACTTAGTAATTTATGTCTTAGTTAATTTTCTTTATATTTTTTACGTAGTATTTATGTATTTAGATATATCTACTCAGCTTCACGCTGTATCCCGCACATGGCAGGGTAGGCAGAACTTGGGAACCTAGTGTTAAGACACTAGGACACACATGCAGAACGCAGGGATGAAATGAAAATATTAAATATTTAATTTGAAAATATTTCATTTCCTTGAGTGGTCTTAATTTTTATTTTAGGCTTCACAAAATTTTCTTTAGTATATAGAAGTTTTATCAAGGTTTATTTTATTTATTTACTTAGATTTTGTCAATATTAGTTATTTAAAATTTTATTAAGTGTATTTTAAATTTTATTAAGTGTAGGTATTTTTAATTCGAGGAAATGAAATATTTAATATTTAATGTTTTCATTTCTTCGCTCTGGTACAAGGCAAAACGCGGCGTTGATTTCCACAACTCAACACGTAATGCCTCAATTTCAGCGGGAAGTGGGGAACGGGAGTGGAACACACCCATATTTCCTCTACCTTTCCTACCATGTGCGGGATACAGCCTGAAGCTGAGTGTGTATATTCGTTAAAACTAAATCAAGCCAAAACTGGAACGAAAATTGAATCACGTTCCGGATCTAGAATGGAAAAGCTAGATCATTATTGACGGGACCTAACATTACTAATTTGTAAGCGCTAACATTCGAAACTGCTGACCAGACTCAAATGCAGTATAATATTTTGACAACCTCTGACAATACCTATATTTGACATTTAGTGTTTCTTTTATCTAAATCAGTTAAAAAATAATAAAGTTACGTCATTTTAAAATATTCATTCCGACAGAATTGGTACAAAATTTTTATTCATTTACCTAGTTGAAAGTTTAGTTTTAGTTTTCAATGAAGATATTGGCTTAAAAGTGTTAATGTTATTTGAAGGAGATAATAGTTGAAATTAGTAAATAAAATAGTATAATCTAAGCGGGCGTAGCTGTGTGTCTTTTTTTTTTCAGCTTCACGCTGTATACCGCATTAGGCAGGGTAGGCAGAGGGAACGGAAGTGAAATCTAGTGTTATGACACTCCGTTCCACTGGGGATCGAACCCAGAACCTGTCGGTTACGGTCACACTCTTGTGCCGCTGCGCCACGACAGGCCTCAATCAAAGGCTATGTCTATATCTTCAGACTTGATATTACATTTCCTTTTTTTAAGTTCGCTTTTTGTGAGAGAAAATTTATTAGGAGCCCTTTGACAATTCATACGAATTGATAAAAACAAAATTTACCCAGCAGTGTTCGGTCATCTTGTTGATTGAAGGTATTTTTGATGTTCCAGGATGCGGCCGGAGGAGCGTCGCAGCGTATGCAGCCGCACGCGCGAGGGCTGCGCGCCACTGTTCGTGGCGTGCCGGCGCGGCAACGTGGAGCTCGTGGAGTACCTCGTGCACGTCTGCAACGCGGACCTCGAGCAGCGCGGCGTGTATGAGGTGCCGCACGACCGCTCCACGCACCGCGTCACGCCGCTGTGGGCCGCCGCCGTGGCCGCGCGCCTGCCCGTGCTGCGCGCGCTGGCCGACGCCGGCGCCGACCTGGACGCGCCCAGCGACTCCGGCTCCACGCCCGTGCGCTCCGCCTGCTTCATGACGCACCTCGACGTGGTGCGCTTCCTGGCCGAGCGCGGCGCCGACCTGCACCGCGCCAACCACAGCGGCGGCACCTGCCTCATCAACGCCGTGCAGTCCGTGCCGCTGTGCGCATACCTGCTGCAGCGCGGCGCCCGCGTGGACGCGCGCGACAACCAGCTCAAGACCGCGTTGCACTACGCCGTGCAGGAGCACCGCCTCGAGACCGCGCGCCTGCTGCTGGAGCGCGGCGCCTGCCCGCACCTGCGCAGCCGCGCCGGCGACGACGCGCTGCGCACCGCCTGCCTCAAGGGCGCCGCGCCGCTCGTGGCGCTGCTGCTGGCGCGCGTGCGCTACCCGCCGGCGCGCGTGGCCGACGCGCACGAGCTGCTGGGCGCCACGCAGCTGGACGAGCTCAACGACGTGGCCGCCGCGCTGGCCTCCTGGCGCCGCGCCACCGCGCTACGTCACGCCGGCTCTGCCTACCTGCCCAAGGTCTTCGAGGTCGGCGACGACGACCAGTGGGGCGACGACCGCTGGGGCGCAGACGACGACGTGGACGTCGAGTTGGCCGAAGGTGCTGGCGACGATGGCCCGCTGCGTGGCGAGGCGGCCGTGGTGCAGCTGGCGCGAGGCGCGCTGGGCGGAGCGCGCGAGTGGCGCACGGCCGAGGAGCTGGAGGCGCTGGCGGCCGATGTTGATGCGCTGCGCACGCAGGCGCTGCTGGTGGCGGCGCGCGTGCTGGGCGTGGCGCACAAGGACACGGTGTTCCGGCTCATGTACCGCGGCGCGTCGTACGCGGACGCGTTCCGCTACCAGCGCTGCATCGAGCTATGGACGTGCGCGCTGCGCGTGCGCCTGCGCGCGTCGTCCCTGCTGCACGCGGACACGTGCCATACGGCCAGCGCGCTCACGCGGCTGCTGCTGGACGCGCGCGGC
Organism: Eueides isabella; assembly: GCA_019049475.1. Classification (NCBI taxonomy): domain Eukaryota; kingdom Metazoa; phylum Arthropoda; class Insecta; order Lepidoptera; family Nymphalidae; genus Eueides; species Eueides isabella. The sequence continues at coordinate 10,808,671 of CM032405.1, read as the reverse complement.
GGGCGCCTAGAGCGCGCGCGCGGGCTGCCGCGGCACGGCGACGCGCTGGCGGCGTTCGCGCTGCTGGCGGCGCGGCTGCGCGGCGCGCGCGCGGCGCTGGCGGCGCGGCCGGTGGCGCGGCGCCAGGCGGACACGTTCGACCGCGCGCTGCGCTGCGTGGCGCACCTGCTGTGGCTGCTGCAGGCCACGGCGCGCGGCGCGGGCGAGCGCGCGGCGCTGGAGGCGCGCGTGCGGCGGCTGGTGGCGGCGGACGTGCGCAGCGCGCACACGGGCGACACGCTGCTGCACCTGTGCGTGTCGCGCCTCAACGTCGTGCGCTCCACGTACTTCGGAGACGACGTCGCGGGGCCGGTGGGTGTCGTTAACGCTTATTTAACTCACATATAATGACTTACAGTAGATGAACACTTGGCTTTACTAAAACATTATATGGATTTCAATAATTAAGAACACAAGAGTAATTGAACAATTAAATTACATTAACACATTAAAATATATTAATTTCATAATTATTATCGGCCATGATATGTATAAAATCACATAATTTATAAATAATTGAACAGTATCTGATCAATATACACCATCACGAGGTTATAATTTATTATCATTTTCAATTTAATTGATTTCATTCATTAAATCTAAACTACTTGTCACTTATACACTAAACCTATGTGAAACTGAGAAAATTATTAATAAAAATATTTAAATGTTTCGTTGACTATGAACCCGGGTACATAGCTATTACTTTATAAGCCTTACTGATTTAGAAGGTATATGGCGGTGCGTCAGTTTTACTCTAACTTTAGGCTATTCTACTGCGGATGCCACTCCCTCTTTCAGTCTGTTGTTGACGTGTGCCACCTTAACTTGGGCTCGACTTTTTCTCACTGAGTCTCAAATAAGATTTCTTACCTGGCAGAAATTGATTGAGATATGTTTTCGTTAGGTGATCAGGAGATGCTAGTATAATTTGTGATTTTGTGTTATATCTAAAATTAAGATGTTGGTAATTAGTTAGGAAAGAGATAAATAATTCCAATCACAATTAGTTACATCAAAAATAACAATATTCACCTGTTACTTTATATAATAGAAACTGATTTGATAGCTTGTTTTTACTAAAATCTCTAAATCAGGATAAAATAACGTAGAAAACGTAGAATTGCAGATTTTTAGACTAAAATAGTATTATAACAATCTAGCAAAATCTGCTGCAGTTGGGTTAATTCAATTAATATTTTCTTGGTTAGTCAGCCCAAATGCTCCGCTTTCGCCAAGAAGTTTTATATGTTTTTATAGATTAATTACGCTTATCTTTTTGCAAGTCAGACCAACCGGTTAAGCTATTGGACCAGCCGCATTTCCATAATTTGTAGATGTACTTTTCCATTACTCTAGGCCCAGGTCATTAAGTGGGGTTTCACCAAAAGTTTCAAATTTGGCTACACACTTCATGAAGATAATGATTCCGATCGGTTTAATCTATCAATTCGTATAAAGGCCAAAAGCTAAAGCGAAATCTTTCGATTATGGAAAGTACCAGTAATAAATCGGCAGGGATAATATGGTATATCCGTGCTGATATACATAGATTTATTACTGGTACTCCATAATCGAAAGACTTCGCTTGTTATTTCGGGACAAAATGCCATTCTGATTGGGCTTGATAACGCTGTAATAGATCAGCTTCAATGATGTAGCGACCCGGTGTATACTGAAAAGGTGCTTGTACGTTTAAATAGTACAGTTCGTTGATATGGTGCCCCTTTCATTTTTTTAAAAAAAAAACTTTAAATCTTGAGCAACTTTCGCTTTGTCAACTCTGTTAATTGATGAATTTGCCATAACATGACCACGATCGTTAAGAAAATGCCAAATTGCTAACATTTCTCTCGGATTCGAATGTTAAACTCAGTCTTCTCAGAATCACTGGCAAGACAAATTGAACCTCTTGGAACCCTAAATGTTGGGAAATTTAGTAATCAAACATTTCTTTTAAATATACCTTTTGTGATTTTCGGTATTTTAACAATTCTTGTTTCAAATTATGTGCCTTTTGATGTGGCAGCGATTTCTTATTTGAAAGATTGGAATGGTTTGCTGCACTTGTTCTAGGGTTGTGGTGGGCCAAAAGAAAACCATCAATGTATACTAATATTCGAATTTCTATACTCCTTAACAAGCGCGTAACCAAATTCGCTATATGGTGTAATTTAGTAATTATATGCTATTTTAAAGATGTTTAATGCTTTTTTTTGCTATACGGTAGAGTAAGCAGAGAAATTTGAGAACCTATTATTAAAATACTAGGTCGCCTTTAGATACTTCTACTTCTTAGAAATTTAAGGTATTACGTTAGGAGTGGCGGAACTTAATATAACATTTTTTAGTAAAAAAAAATACGCTGGGTAAGCAAGTAAAAAAAAAATCACAGTTCTATTTCATCAGATTTTATTCAGTGTTGACGTGTATGTTTGTCCGTGTAGCCGGTGTTCCCGTCGGTGCCGGTGGTGCAGCTGCTGCTGCGCTGCGGCGCGTCGGCGCGCGTCCGCAACGAGGCGCGCTCCACGCCGCTGCACGTCGCCGCCATACCGTACAACTTCAGCACGGAGCTGGTGGAGGCGCTGCTGGAGGGCGGCGCGCACCTCGACCAGCCCAACAAGTTCGGCGACAGCGCCGCCGACCTCGTGGCCCTCAACCGCGGCTCGCGCCTCTGCCCGCTGCGCCACCTCTCCCTCGCCTGCCTCGCGGCGCGCGCGCTGCTCGCCTCGCCGCTGCCGCCGCCGCCGCCCGACGCGCTGCCCCGCACGCTGCACGCCTTCCTAGACCTGCACCGCGCCTAGACCGAGACCGAGACCCGCCGCCGCCACCAGCAGCCACGCGCCCGCCAGGCCCCCCGCCAGGCCCCCCGCCCCGCCGCGCGCCCCCACGCGCCTGTGCTTGTCCACCACGTAGATCAGGCCGCCCATGTCTGCGGAAATGTGTTAATCTATTAGGTACGTTCGGGTAAAATCGCTATTGAATAATCGATCTATGAGCCATTTTATCCCCGTAGGCCAAGTTAGGCCAAGTTATCGCCAAGTCGGCATGAAATGTTTAACTTATATAAAAAAATATGCCAAGTTAACCGGTAATTAGATCTATACGGTTTTATAACCTTTTTAGAGGACTTATCCTATTATACTCTTGTCTATTATGTATTGGAGTAAATTTTCTAGTTAAATGTATTATATTACTTTTTCCATGATGCTGTATATAATGCTGAATGTTATTTATTTTGTATGTCATTGTATTTAGAAATAAAATATCGTCGTCTTATGGGAGTTTCATTTAAATATCTCATGTAGAGTTATGGGTAATGGTCACAATTAAGTTATTGAGTGATAATATTTTTTCATAACTGTTTTTATACCGAGGCTTGACGTGGAGCAGGAGCACAAGCGTGCGAACAACACGATAGGTTTCAATTTTCAAATTAAAAATTAAATGTTTTAAAGTTTTAGAAACGTATAAATATTTTAACGTAGCGGGACTTGAACCCACGCCTCTTGGAAATTCTCCTAGCGCTCTGACGAACTAAGCCATACGTTCTCATCAATCTACGTCGTAATTCTTATACGCTTGTTACAACTTATTTATGTTGTTAGCATCTCTGTAGGTAGATTTTTACAAATTTCCGCTACGCAAAGACAATTTTGCTATGAACGTCAAACAAATGGGTACCCGTGTGAGTGAAGGAGTTGTAATAGACGATGTCGGGCCACGACGAGTTGGGCGTGACGGTGAGGCGCGCCGGCGTCCCCGCGCAGCTCCACTGCAACGAGCGGTTAAACGCCCGGAACGTGTCCCAGCGGTCGCGCCGCGCGTCCACGCCCGCCGGCGGCGCGCCCGCGCACAGCCCGCCCGCCGCCAGCGGCGCCGCGCGGCCGCGCCGGCCCGCGCGCGCGCCCGCCAGCACGCGCGCCGCCGCCGCGCGCTGCGCCGCCTCCGCCAGCCGCTCCAGCCCGCCGTGCGGGTCCGCGCCCAGCACCAGCGGGTGGTACAGCGCGGCCGAGTGCGGGTCGTCGCCGCCCGACACCCAGAAGGTGTAGGCCAGCCCGCGCCGCAGCACCAGCTCGGGCGCCAGCTGGCCGTTGACGTACCAGGCGCGCGCGGGCGGCGCGCGGCCGCGGCCCGCCAGCCCGCGCGCGCCGCCGGCCGGGCCCAGCGCGAGGCGGAACACGCGCAGCGCGGGGTCGGCGAGGCGCGCGGCGTCCCAGGCGGGCGGCGCGGCGCCGGCGGGGCGCGCCAGCGGCTGGCAGTCGTCGCGCTCGGCGCCGCCCGCCAGCAGCAGCTGCACGTCGGCGGCGGGGCGCAGGCGGTGGTAGGCGGGCGCGTCGAGGTGGTCGAGCGCGCCCACCGCCCACACTATGAACACGGCGCGGTCCGTCGGCCACTCCAGGTCCAGATCCTCAGCTGAAATATATATTAGTTTTCAACGTTAAAAAAATATATATCATTACTTTCTTTAACTAAACGATATATTTTATCACACAGATAATGTTTATTATTAAATAAATGTTCGGTTAAATGTTTTTTATATGGTATATGTTTCCTAAAATATTTCCGAGATTATACTTTATAAAACAACAATAAATTTTGTATGTGCTGTATTCTGAAAAGGACACATATATTACATAACTCTACACTATTAAATGAAATAAAAATAAAAAAAAAAAATATATATTTTATAACTTAAAACTTCTAAAATATAAATGTTTTTTTTTATTATTTTAATATAATTACAATAATATCGTCTAAAAACCAATATTTAAAGAACTGTACCGGGTTTGAGGTCGCGTCGGTAGTTGATGACGAAGAGGCCGTCCTCGTACGAGGCGCCGAACACCTGGTTGGAGTCGAGCCCGCCCAGCACGTCGTCCCGGCACACGCCCATCCAGCGCCCCAGCACCTGCACAAACATGTACATGTGAAAATCTATAGTGGAACAAAAAAGTAAAAAAAAATGTCCGTGCTTTGAAAAGATTAGCTAAAACCAATGAACGTAAAAAATGGACTTAAAATAAACAATATTATTCAGATCTATAATTTTTAATAATTTTGTCTGTTTGTACAAGCGCATTCAAACTATGAAGACCGATTTAGATGAAATTTATTCTGTTAGTTATGAGACCGATTTCTATTTTTATATATTTTTTTTCTGAGTGACTCAATTGCTGTTGACATGGGATGGTCTTTACAGCGTCACCGGGCGTGGAGGGGCGAGTGTGGCTCACCCCCGAAGAGATAAATACGAGATTTTAAGAACTCTTGAAAGAAACAGCGATCGCAATTTAAATACTTGGGTTACAATATTGTGATTTATATAAGAAGTTTCAGTTATTTTCAAATAAATAACATATGTCTTGTGGTAAATATAGTGCGGTATTGAGCTTTACCGTTCAACAGGAAAAAGAATCGTGGTTTTTTAAAAGTACGATTTCCCTGCTTGTTCTGCTTTATACAGAATACGTTCATCATATAGGAGAATAAATAGAGACTAAGTGAAGCTGAAAGCTACCTGTACACACGGCGCCAGCGCCGATATGTTGTAGTCGGTGACGACCCCGCGGCGGCCCGCCACGTCCCAGCGCGCCACCGCCACGTCCGCGCCCGCCATGGCCGAGCGGTCGCGCGCGCCCGACACGCCCAGCGCCACGTACTCGCGCGCGCCCACCAGCGCCGCCAGCTGCAGCGTCACCTGCCCGCCGAACACCTCCCACGCCACCTGCACGTCGCGGTGCAGCTGCTTGCAGCGCGGCAGCCCGGCGCGGTGGCCCAGCACGCGCGCGGCCGCCGGCGGCACGTTGAGCGCGTCCGGCACCAGCACGGACGCCAGCGCGCGCCGCCCGCGCGCGTCCCACAGCGCCAGCCAGTCCACCTCGAACACGGTGCGGCCGCCCGGTAGCGTGAGCAGCACGTCCTCGCCCGCGTACGCGCGCGCCGGCTCCAGGTAGCCGTCCTCGTCCGGCACCACCACGCCGCGCGGGGACGGCTGCGGCCCCACGCCGGTCCAGAAGTACACCTCCTGGTCGGGCGCGCCGCCGTCGTAGCGCAGCTCGGGCACGAGCAGCGTGCGCGCGTCCAGCACGCGCACGGCGCGCGAGGCCACGCCGGAGGCCGCGAGGCCGGCGGCGGGCAGCAGCGGCGTGAGCGAGCGCGGCGCCGGCGCCTCGAACTCCTCGGGCACGTACACGTCCCCGAAGGCGTTCTGCGAGGCGAGGTCGTACACGGCGAGCCACGTGATGCGCGAGATGCGCTTGCCCTCCGGCAACTTCAGCGTCACCTCCTCGTTGTTGTAGCGCTCCAGGATGTTAGTTCTGTACGAATATAAAATATTAAATATAAGTTGTTTTTACTCCATATTTCATTTAATCCATTACACGTTAAATATTATTATTATCCTCACAAAACAATTAAAATGGATTTTTATTAAAAAAATATATATTGTGCTGTATTATATATTGGTATATAATCAAAAAAATATATTTCTGAATAATTCATTATCTCACTAGAATTAAAACGTTCACAAGACATAATTTTTTAACTACACATTAAACAATGGACATATTTTAAATACTTAGAAGTCATTATTTAATAGTTACTTACATAATATTTTAAATCCATTAAGTTCAATTAACAACAAATCATATTTTTTGGCAGTAATAATGTACTTTTTACGCATATAGCAGGTTAGACTGAGGGAACCTCGAAAATCAGTTTTTAAACACTCTGCTCCCATTTAGGCACTTAGGTTCTCGAGTTTCCGTCGCAATCTGAAGAGTTGCGGGTTAAGTGGCTAGAGCTAGGAACTGAAAATAGTTAATATTTCATTCACTCGAGTGGTCGAACCCACAATTTATCGCGTTTACTCCAGGCTCCATAATAATATTATTTAACGATTAGATCGATAATTTATAAAGGTCACTTACTTTCCATTCTGGTCGGCCACAATGAACCCTAAGGGTCCTGGCCGGCCGGAATCTCCCGCCCAGAAGAATGTATCGTCTCCTGTTCCGTCATAATTGAAATCCACTAACACAATCGTCCACTCGTCTACTGCGTATACTTCACCTGAAACCTGATAATAACATATGACAATATTTATATTTATATATATAAAAATTTAATTGAAAAAAGTGAAAGCTATTCTATATATAAGAAGTATTAGAAGTTATATAAAAATATGATTTTACTAAACATACATATAAAGTGTTAAAAATATTTTAAAGCGTTATCTTATCTCTCAGCTTCACGCTGTATCCCGCACATGGCAGGGTTGGCAGAGGGAACTTGGGAACCAAGTGTCATGACACTCCGTTCCACTCCTGTTCCCCACTTTCTGCCAAATTTGAGACATGACGTGTTGAGTAGCGGAACTCAACACCGTGTTTGGCTTTCTACATTAAATATTTAAAACATTAAATATTTAAATTGAAAATAATAAATATTTCATTTTAAATCGTTAAGTTAGATTTAACTTTATAAAAATAATTACATAATAAAACAATTATAACATTTTGTTTTAACAAAAATGTGTACGAACCTGTTTCTAAATTAATATTTTTTTCTCACTGGGTGACTAATAGGATTCTGAATAATAAGCCACGGTCAAGTAACAATGGTATGGATAAGTGAAAGTTTGTTATATTTACCTGGTGGTGATAAGAATTCAATTTGCCAATATATTTTCCCCTATAGGGACCTGCCTCATCTTGACTAGAACATTCTGAAAATTAAAAAAAATATAACTAAATCTCCAAAAGGGGTGAAAGTTTTAAAATCACTGATAACTTAACATACGTGTAATAATAACAAAAATCATACCTTTTGAGACTAGTAGTAGAAATGATAAATAAATATAAATCATATTATATCTTAATAAATCAACATTTATAAATATATTGCACATTCAAAACATTTGTAAAACTTAATAACTTTTAACACATTCACTTCCGGTATGTGTAGTTGGTTGACTTGTCAACTCGAGTTGTATGCGCGGGCGCAGCGCGTGGCGGCGAGAGCTCTGCTCTCCCATTGGCCGGCGGCGGCCGGCGACAGCGCGTCTGCCAATCAGCGCGAAGGACTTCCACTTTCACTTAAATGTCAAAAATGAGAACAAATTAAGGCTTTGATAAAATGCTGCCAGCTTCAAAAAAAACTGCTTAAAGTTTTTTTTACTATACAAATAATAAGTGATAAATATTTTTTTTATTATAATAATAGTAACAAAAATAAATTCGTAAACTATATTATATATTAAACACATATATGTAATTATTTTAATACCTTCAAGGAAAAATATCTATACAAATTAAATAATATAAAAGGTTATCTTGTCTTTTTGTGTTTTATGATAGTGAGATTATGATCTCAGTTCACATTCGAAGGCGGTCACGGTCCACCGTCGACGGTGTTGCAATAGTACTTCCCAGCCCGACCAGTACTTACTAGCAATTAAATGATTATCAAGTGGCTAAATGCTCTTGCAAAATCATTAATCGTTTTCATGTACTTTGGTCATAGACTTTTATGTTATACAAATATTTACAAAGATGTATTCGTTGCAATAGATTATAGTTATTACATGTTTCTATATTCTTATCTAAATAAATAATTGGCATATTTTTATTCGTACTAAATTCTTTGAAAAAAGCTCAATGCCGCGCTTTGCAGCCACTCAATACTCAACTCAATGCCTCAAATGCAGCGGAAACTGGGAAACGGAAGTGGAGCGGAGTGTCTTAACGCTAAGTCTCCAAGTTCCCTCTGCCTACCCTGCCATGTGCGGGATATAGCGTGAAGCTGAGTAAATTCTATGGATAATAAATATTAAAAAATATATTTATTTGTACAAACTACACGTACAAGTAAATAGAAGTACTATGATGACAATAATAATAATGATATCTGATTGAGTTGTTATTGAGGCCTGTCTTAGCGCAAAGGGCACCGTAAAAGATAAAAGTTAAATTAAAAACAAAACTATTGTATACGAGTATATTATATATTTATTACTTTATTTCATTTTTTAGAGTTTTTAGGTCATTTATTTACGTTTATTCTACTCTCCCGTACCCTCTCTTTTGACATATTTCGGCCACGGTTATACGTAGAGAGGAGGTTAAGCGCAACGTTGATTTCCACCATTAGTCAAGGGGTTGAATGGTGCCTTAACACTAGGTACCCTGTTTATCTCTGAATATTCTATTACGTGAAGTATACTTATCTATATTGCCTATATTATGGACCAGTGGCTGCCTGCAACATGCAAACGTGAAGTACGTACTCTTTTTCAATTTCTATTAACTATAAATAGTTACCTTCTTTTTTATTCGCTACTTAACTACGCGTAGAACTAAACATGGTTGTCTCTAGATATTTGTTTCCCAAAAAAAGAGTTAGACCAGATATTTGGATTGTCGTTTGCTATTTAATTTACTTAATGTAGTTTTATAATAGAATGAAAAACCATATATTTTAAAATGGTTCGTTTCTCCAATCTTATCGTTATCGTTTTAACGTTGTGTACTTTCCCAGACGTCCCGTAGGACACTATCGATTTTGGCATAGAAATCTGCAACTGGTTGGTTAATGCATTGTGACGTGAGCTTATATATTATGTGAATGGTTTTCTCCAGAGGCCTCAAGCGAAATCCTGTTCTGGACAACTTTCAAACTTATTATGAACGTTAACATCCGGTACTCTCGCTAATACGGTATCGATAATGTTAATAGTGGAGATTTAGCTTAATTATAGACTTTTAAGCGTTACAAGGCGAAGCGTGGCGTTGTGTTTCGCCACTCAACACACAATGCCTCCAATTCGGCGGAAAGTGGGAAATGGAAATGGAATAGAGTGTCTTTACACTGAATTCACTAAATTAAAATCAAATAAATATTTGTATAGCGCAATTAGGCGAAGATGACCGCTTGCAATTCTATCAGTAATTAAATTTTATCCGTTTTATATACATATTTTATTTTATAAAATCTTCTAAGTTTATTACTGACTTCAAAGAACACGTATATCTACACGTGTATAGAATAAGAATTCTAGAGTGTTTAACAAAGAAGTCACAGTGTTGTTGCCACTTTCACTGCTCGGTACAATCGCTGCTATTGGCATTTACTGTTTTATTGCTCTAATAATGTTCCGTTTGTTCTTATTGACGCTTCATAACACGATTAAGCTTGGAATATTATTTTGGTTTTCACGATCATTACACATTTTAAACGAAACTATTCCTCCCACTTCCTTTTCCACATGTTAAACGAAAAACATTTTTGGAAATCCGATATTTCGAATACTTTACAGCAATTAAAAAATCGTTGGCGGTAATTTGATATAATAATTATGAATTATGAATGTCATTTCAATCAACCTGTGACCAAGGACTACTGTAAAGTGTTCGAAACGTCGGGGTTCCAAGAATATATAAAATACTCATTATTCCGGTTAAAATTGTTTCATTAAAAAAAATATTTTTTTGATTGTTTATAGCTTCACGCTGTATTTCCAGTTGCGTGGCGGAACTCAACGCCGCGATCCTGCCTGTTACCAGGGTGAAAATGAAAATATTAAATATTTTATTGTAACGAGTGGGAATCGAACCCATAACACGTTTATAGTCTCGCACTTGCGTGCCATGTCGGACATCTGAAATATTGATTTGAATGTGTGGTGTACCTGTCGCAAACTGGACCCTATCTTGAACCTTTTGTAGATATTAAATTGAATATTTCGTGTTATCTTTTGGTATTAATTTCAACAATATATTTTTCAATTAATTGTTAATTTCAATTGGTTGATCAATTCATTGTTGAAATTTTAATATTATTGCATAGTAATATTCTTATTAAAATAACTAATATACTTGTCAATTGATAATGTTAAATCACTGTAATTTCGGTAAATAATAATACTGTAATACCGCGAGAAATTTTACATTATTCATAATAGATTTTTTTCTTTGTTTATTTTTTATTTTTTATTTACAGGTTCATTATCGTGGTGCAGGGACACACACGTGCTACTGTAAACGTGGCAGATGAGATATTAGGATTCACTCCACTTGAAGAAATGAAATATTCAACATTTTCATTTTTTCGCTGTAGAGCAGGCAACGCAATGCCTCAAACACGGTGGAAAATGGGGTACGGAAATGTATTTATGGTAATTTAGTGTCTTAACATTGGGTTCCCAAGATCCCTTTGACCACTGATATATTCATGGATACAGCGTGAAGCTGATAAAAATGTTTCACGCAGCTTCCCGCAGTATCCTACTTACTTACTTACTTAGCTTCACGCTATATCCCCAGCGGGGTAGGCAGAGAGAACGGAGCGCCAAACGCTACGGTCTCGGCATACCTCTTTCGCCTCGTCCACTGTCATCAGCCTCTTCATACATGCCCTCCGGGGGGTCCTTATGCTTTTTACGTGACCTTCCTCCAGTATTGTCGATACTGTGTTTTCGAAAGTCAACCGATGTCACCCCCTCCCTTTCTTACCACTCACTTTTCCTTCATAAATCTTTCTTACCATTCTTTCTTCACTCATCCGCTCGACGTGCCCAAATCACCTGAGCACGTTCTTTTTCATTCTCACTATGACATCCACGCTAGTACCTACCACTCTGTGTATCTCTTAGTTGGGTATGCGATCAACAAAACTGACTCCGAATATCCGACAAAGAGATCGCATCTCTACAGTATTCATCTTTCTTACATTCTTCTTCTGTAATACCCACGTTTTGCTGCCGTATAACAGTGTCGGTACCAACACTGCATTGTGTACGGCCAAACGCGCAGCTATGCTGACGTTTCGCCGTCTCAACAATGCAGCTAAGGCCCCGTTAACTCTGTTACCGGCAGCAATACGCCTTTCCACATCCATTTCGTATCTTCCGTCTCTGCTAAACATACTTCCCAGATATCCCTATGTAAAAATAATATTTTAATGCATCACAGGTATAATATTTACTTTGATATCGATTATTATGACTCTATTATCATAATAGACAAATAAATGCAGACATATCTATCAAGTAGCAATAAAAGTTTATTTTATATCCTAAAATAATTAATGGCAATTGGTAACTCTTAATTGAATATGACCACGCTGTATCCTGCGTATATAAAATAGGCAAAGGAGGCTTGAATACTTAATCTCTTTAAATAGGAATTGAATCAACAAACGGTCACATTTAGAGGTGCTTGTGCCTCAGCCTCAGTACTGGCCTCACTTGTACATGTATATGCAAATTTTCATTTCTTGTGAATAAAAAAGCAATGAATTTATTTAATGAGGCCTGTCGTGGCGCAGCGGCACAAGCGTGTAACCGACAAGTTGTGAATTCGATTCCCACTCGAGAAAATAAAATATTTAATATTTTTAATTTAAATATGTAATGTTTTCATTTCTTCGCTCTGGTACAAGATAAAACGCGGCGTTGAGTTCCGCCACTCAACCCGCAATGCCTCAAATTCAGGAGAAAATGGGAAACGGCAGTGGAACGGAGTATCTTATCATTAGGTTCCCAAGTTCCCTCTGCCTACCCTGCCATGTGCGGGATACAGCGTGAAGATGAGTGAGTGAGTGTGAACTAACACAATATGTTAGTATTTCAACGTAAGCTTCAACATCACCGCTAATTTCTGACAAACTTCCTTGTGAGCAAAACAAACTTGTTAAATTGGGCAAGTAGACGCTCTACAGTAGTAGATGGGTAGGTTGGTACTAATATTACAAACTTCACAAATATTGCGTAGCAATAATTATGATGATTATTCCATCTGCTTGTGAAGCCAATTCTATCGTGTATGTGGAAATTTGCAATTTTAAATACATTTACTGTTCGCAGTGACCTCACTTGCTGAGAAACGTGCATTCGGATAATAAAGGCGATCCAATCTTAATATTAAAGTTGCTCCGCGAACAGACAACGTAACTGATGTAACAAATGGAAAAAAGGAAGCCCGTCGTGGTGCAGCGGCACAGGCGTGTGACTGTACACGCGACAGGTTGTGCGTTCGAACCCCATTCGAAGAAATGAAATATTTAATATTTCAAATTAAATAGAGGCCTGTCGTGGCGCAGCGGCACAAGAGTGTGACTGTAACCGACAGGTTCTGGGTTCGATCCCCAGTCGAGGAAATGAAATATTTAATATTTTAGATTTAAATATTTAATGTTTCATTGCTTCGCTCTGGTAATAAGGCAAAGCGCGGCGTTGAGTTCCGCTACTCAACACGCAATGCCTCAAATTCGGCGGAAAGTAGGGAACGGAAGTGGAATGGAGTGTCTTAACACTAGGTTCCCGGGTTCCCTCTGCCTACCCTGCCTCGTGTGGGATACAGCGTGAAGCTGTCAAATTAAATATTAAATGTCTTCATTTTTTCGCTCTGGTCACAACGCAAAGCGCGGCGCTAAGTTCCGCCACTCAACACGCAATACTTCTAATCCAGCGGAAAGTGGAGAATGGAAGTAACACGGAGCGTCTTAACACTAGGTTTCCAAATTTCCTCTGTCTACCTTGCTATATGTGGGATACAGCATGAGAAAGAAAAAAAAAACAAACACTATTAAGGAAAAACGACGTAGAGTCTCGAGAACCGCAAATCGTTCTAATTATTTTGATATATTTGGCTATATATTTGAGTTCCAGCGAAGTAATTTTATGAAAGTTTCTTGCAACACCTCCTTAATTTCCGGTAGACGTAAATATTTTGTTGGCCAGAGCCTCTCAATGTGGGTCGCATCCTCCGAGAACTTGGGAATTCGGTAACTTCTATTTAAAAGAATATTTATCTCTATTTTAAAGAATATTAAAGAATATTTTAATTAATTAGTTTAGTATAACAAAATTAAATATTACAAAAAAATATCAGTATAAATGTAAAAATCATTTTATTTAAGTAATAAAATGCTTGATATTATAGTATTGTTGGTTGGTATTGTTGTGTTTTTTTGGTGTACAATAAAGAATATTTTGTTTGTTTGTTTGTTGGTGTTTTCTCGCTACTGAACAGGCAATGCTTTAAATTCGGTGGAAAGTAGGGAACGGAACAAAGCGTCTTGACACTATGTTCCCAAGTTCCACTGACGACGAAACAATGTTCGGAGGTGAATTTACTAAAAAATAATTAAGCCTTAGAAGATATTTAAAAAAGTCAGTCACGGTGACAATTTTTTTTTTTTTAAAGAAAGATTTTATAAATATTTAATGGTGCAATTGTTAAATGCTTACTCGTAGTTGTATACACGATAGTTTTGAAGTAAATGGTATGATATTTATTCTAAAAAATACTCATATCAGTTTCACGCAGTATCCCGCACATATCATGTTAGTCACGTAGGAACATCATGTAGTGATATTATCATTATCATGTAGGGAACTTGGGGACCTAGTATTAATTAAGAAACTTTGTTCCATTTTCCACTTTCCAACAGACGTTTGAGGCATTGCATGTCGAGTGGCGGAACTCAACGCCACGCTGTGCCTAGTTACCAGAGCAAAAATAAAAATTAAATATGTTATGCTTGTATTTATTCAAGTTTGTATTTCATAAAACCTACCTAAAAACAAATAGAATAAACAATGCTTTTGGTAAAAAAAACTACAATCAAATCGACTCATTCATTCAGGAGATACGGTGTCACAGACAGACACACAACAGTGTCACTTTCTGGGACTTGTGGCCTGCACTCCGTGGCTTGTGGCCAGCACTCTGGCCCGTGGCTCGTAGACTGTGAACCGTGTTACATACAATCAGTGGCAATAGGCAGTCAGTCTCTCGCGTCGCGCCGGCGCCTGCGCACGTGTCCGCCGCGCTGTCATATTATACTTGGTTGTGATTGAGATATCTGTCGGGATGCGTGGAGCGGCGTTCGCGCTGCTGTTCATCATAGGTGAGTTGAGATACACAATTTAATTACATATATATATATATATATATATATATATATATATATATATATATATATATATATATATATATATATATATATATATATATATATATATATATATATATATATATATATATATATATATATATATATATATATATATATATATATATATTATTTTAAATGTATATAGAAAAATAGGGGAAAATATTAGATAATGTTAAGAAGAATTTTCAATAAAAAGAATTTTTTTAATGCCGTTACAAATTAATTAATCTAAGCATAGCTCAACTTTCTTGCGTACGTTTATTAATAAAAAGAAAAAACATTAAAACGATATTTCTTCATATACATATAACTATAAAATTAATAATAACTCTACATTATTTCATGAAACGAGTAAAACATCCCATTAGTTTATGATTTCATAATAACTAGGAAGTTGACTGTGTCTTCTGTGAACATATAAAAGATATCTTAAAGTAATAATATTATATATCTCTTTTTACAAACTCTATTCGTATTTTTATCGAAAGACAATAAACTGTGTTTGTAGCGAGAAAAACGTATTTAGATATCGTAAAGCGAGATCTACGCTAAGGCTGTATTTGTTAACTATATTATTTGTATTTTTACTATTTATACTTTATAGAAAAGATATATGTAATATTTGAAAATAAATAAATAATTATTATTACATGAGGCCTGTCGTGGCGCAGCGGCACAAGCTTGTGACTGTAACCGACAGGTTCTGGGTTCGATTCCCCGGTCGAGGAAATGAAATATTTAATATTTTCAATTTAAATATTTAATGATTTCATTTCTTCGCTATGGTACAAGGCAAAACGCGGCGTTGAGTTCCGCCACTCAACACGCCATGCCTAAAATTCTGCGGAAAGTGGGAAACGGAGGTGGAACGGAGTGTTATAACACTAGGTTCCCAAGTTCCTTCTGCCTACTCTGCCACGTGCGGGATACAGCGTGAAGCCGAGTGAGTAAGTGAGTGATTATTATATATATACGACAGGTCGTGGTGTAAAGGAACAAGCTTGAGACTATAAACTTGAGAGGTTGTGGGTTCGATCCCAACTCGAGGAAACGAAATATTTGATAGTTATATAAACTTATTCATATATTTTATAAAGAAATTTAATTTAAAATTAAGGAAAACCACGTTCAATAAACAGTTAGCAGTTAGCTAGAATCAATTGAGTAGTATACCGCTTGCAATTTGTTTTGAGGTCGGAAACCACGCGAGTGAGAATTACGGCTTCTACTTACGGATTATCGAATATATTACACTAAAAGGAATTATTTTTAGCATTTTAGTAGTGTTATTTTACACTTAGGAAAAAAAAAAAAAAAAATTTGGTTCTTCGGAAACATTGTTGATCTAGCTTGGTTGGCTTTTAAAATGCGCGAATTGGTCAGAGCGCTTGGACGGTTTTCAAGAGGCGCGGGTTCAAATCCTGCTTCGTTCAAAATTTTTAAACGTTTTTTAAATGTAAGTTTAGTAACTTTCATATACATTTACTAAATAATATATATCTACGGTTATTTGAAATCACTATAAATGTAACACTTGAGACTACTTTACATGTATATTTTTATTACTGATGCCATAACAAGTAGTATTCCTAAGCTTAAGAAAATTTGATAGTTATTTATTTTAATATTAGTTCTACAAAAAGTGAAGCTAATGAATAGCTGGATAAAACAGACAATGTTAAAGATGAAACATCGCCCACCGCTTTTTAATATACTGTATAACATTAAGAGTAAGGCCTGTCGTGGCGTAGAGGCACAAGCAAGGAACTATAATCTACTAGGGTACCAGGAATATTACGTTTCCAGTTATACCAGGTTCCCAGGTATACTAGGTTCCCAGAATATCCTGGCATATTCGGGATTTTTGCCGTGTGATTCCGGCTTAGAATAGGATCACCCTGGTATTGATGGTGTCGTAAGAGGCGACTAAAGTGCGTGTGGTAGAGTCACGTTGCCAGTAATGGCAACACGCATGGGCAGACTCGACCGGATTGTTACCACCCCCGGCATTTAAGACCGGCGTTAAATAGTGGCTTTGGCCACTGCGATTCGCATTAGGTAATGCCGGGCCCCGGTGCCCATCCACTTTAAAGGACGGCAACGCTCCTGTAGCTCCTCTGGAGTTAGTCGGAGCCGTGGGCGACGGTGATCACTTACCATCAGGTGATCGGTACGCTCGTTTGCCGTCTTTTCCATAAAAAAAAAATATTCAGGATACAGCGTGAAGCTAAAAAATAGTGTATCAAAATAGGTTACGGTAATGGCCGATATGCGTGCGACTCAGATTATAGAATTTGTATGCAAGCTCGTTGTATATTTAAATGCAGTCACCGACCGTCGTACTGCTAACATCAGAAAGTGTATTTTTTGTAAGTTAATAACATATAGAAATTAAATTTGAATCTTATGATAAAATTCAAATTCAAAATAAATCTAAGATATTTTGTATTTTGTAAATTAACCTTATAGCTATAACGAAAAATAGATATACTTTAGCAGTTTTTAAAACACATATATGTAAATACTGAATTAAAATTGAGATTAAACGCTTTTACGGTCTACATATCTTTTTATACAAATAAATATATTTTTTCGCAAAACTTGTAAAAGACAGGTATAAAGTAACATACAAAAATATACAGAAATTCTAGTAATCTTTTCTCATATAAAACATTGAAATCGTTGATATTGTGTGATTCATTTTATAAAATTATAAATAACACAAACATCTATAGACTGTCGAAACAGAGATAAGACGCTCTGTTCTCAACTTTTCACTCTATTTCAGATAATATCTATAAAAAAAAACACATAGAACGGCGGAACTCAACGCCGTACTTAATCTTACGAAACGGAGACATAATAACCTAAATATAGTCAATATAATCATTTAACAATACCCAAAGAAGTGCAACGTGAATAATCCCCAGTTCGTTTCCCATCGACAAGCGTGACCTTTAACCAAAGTGAAAGATACAATCGTATTTATAAGTATAGTAGCGCTAATTCAGAAATCTAATACACAAGTTAGCATTAGGAAAGTGAGATATCGTAACATTTACTAAAATGTCATTGCCGTATATACACATACATTCTGTTTAGCATTGACGCATATAAATAAACATATCGCCCGCTCTTTGTATGTGTCTGCATCGATATACGTTATATTCTTTCTCAAATATATCAGCTTATTTTGTGATATAAAGAGAACTTTTTCTCCTACATTGTTATTCAAAAAAAGGTTGTGTAAAAGTTCTCCCTTCGCCTCGAAATGCTGAATTTTATACGACAGAACGTAGAAATAAAAATAATAATTAAATATAGAAATGAATACTCATTTCTTCAAATGGGAATCGAATTTAAAACTATCGCTGGCTATGTTCATATGCAGTTGTTATGCCACTGAGCATGAGGGTCTCACTCTAACTACAGTGGTTTAAATAAATATAGTTTTTGTAGGTTAGCTGACCGCTGTGACTTTTGATTGCGTGGTGAATGAAATTAAGTCGCTCTTGAAAATTGAATTTACAGCGCTTTCTCGTACACATAGTTAGCATAATTCAATGGATTTATAATCTAACACATTAAAATATGTAATATTTTCAAAAAAAACATTGAATATTTTCATTTCTTCGCTCTGGTAACAAGGCGTTTGGCGTTGAATTCCTCCACGCAACATGTAATGCCTCAAATTCGACGGAAGGTTGGGAACGGAACGGAGTGTGTTTACACTAGGTTCCCAAGTTCTCTCTACCTACCTTGCCATGTGCGGGATACAGCGTGAAGCTGAAAATGAAGCTGAAAGTATTTCTCTGTTAACAACATATGTATGACAATCGTTTATTTAAGTTGTTAAGCAAAAACATTAAAACGTAATTATATAACATTTTAACAATCTTATATAATTATCTTGATGAGTAAAAAATTAAGAAAGAACTGTTTCATTTAATTTTTTTATTGAATTTATTATTAATGTCTCGTTTTATACGGTTACACAATATACTATATGTCGTCCGGGAGCCACTCCAGGGGTACAAAGCACTATCTAGCACACTCCATACAGCCATGCCATCGCAAGGCACTAATATTATTTTACACTGAAAAAGTATAATAATGTTTTAAAAACGATGTTCCGTTCTTTAATCTGGAATAAAAACATTGCGTTAAAAGCTTCACACTGAAATAAAAACCGGTATAAACAAATTGGTTTCCATTTTCTTTTGTTTTCATATATCAAGTAATTGAGTATACTATGACCGGAGGCCTATCGCGGTGCGGAGGACAACGTGACAAGTTGTGAGTTCGATACCCAATCGAGGAAATGAAATATTTCATACTTTATTTACTTCGCTTTACCTTGTTACCACAAGGCAAAGCGCGGTGTTAACTTCCGCCACTCAACGGGTAATGCTTCAAATTTGGCGGAAGCTGGAGAACGGAACGGAGTGTCCTAACATTAGGTTCCCAAGTTCCCTCTACTTACCTTGCCATGCGAGTATACAATGTGAAGCTTATAAATAAATGACCTGAATAATTAAAGGTCGTTGGAACAACGCGATCGCATCATGTCGTGAACTTCATATTTCATCACAACAACTCTTGTTATATCTTTTATTACACTGACAACATTATATTTTATGTACGCTATATACATTTAAATGTATACTCGTAACAGTTTAACGTTCTTGAATTTAATATATATATTTTTTAATTATTTTGAGGCCATCAAAGCGTAGGGGACTAGCGTTGGCGTGCGAATGTAATCGCATGACCTGACCTGTTGCGAAAATATGTAATATTCGTTGGTTCATAAGTCAATCTACGGCGTTAAGTTCCGCCACTCCACACATAATGCTTCAAGCATTTGGCAGAAATTGGGGAACGAAAGTGTCTTAATTGGAACGGAGTGTCGTAACACTAGGTATCCAGGTAGAGAAAGATATTCTCACACTGCACCACGACCGTCTCCACGAATATTCATATTTGATAGAATTTGACAGAAGAAATAATTTTGTTAATTTACAAACATTCCACACATAAGGGGGCAGAGGGTACTTGGGAACCTAGTGTTAAGACACTCTGTTCCCATTAAATCACTTCCTCTCACCATACATCAAAATATATTAAAATAGATAAGTAAATACTAAAAAGTTTAAAATTGGCACTCTAAATACCTACGTAGAGTA
The DNA here is from genome assembly GCA_019049475.1 of Eueides isabella. NCBI lineage: Eukaryota > Metazoa > Arthropoda > Insecta > Lepidoptera > Nymphalidae > Eueides > Eueides isabella. Next base: position 10,788,485 of record CM032405.1, on the reverse strand, counting down.
GTCTACGAGAAAGTTGCTCACGACGTGACATCGTGTTATCTGAGTGGCGACCAGCTGATACCGTGTTTTGTGATTATTACGCCACGTCGGTCGGAAAGCCAGTTATATTTTAAATTTACGGCTTCCGTTCAAAATTATTAATATTGTACAGTTAATAATCTTTTAAGTTAGAGACTTGTCGTTGCAGAGGTATATAAGTATATGCGTGCGACTGTGCGCTCATGTTATGGGTTCGATTCTCACTCGAGAAAAGAAATATTTATTATTTTCATTTCTACTTTTGGATAACAAAACAAACTACTATTTTTACTATTTTTTAAAGTGTTATTCCACACTTAGGACAGAAAATACTAAACTTAAATTTAAAAAGCGAATATTTTTTTATTTTCCGCATCGTTCAAAATTTTTATACGCTTTTTAAATTTAAGTTTAGTAAAAATAAACTACATTGAAAAGTTTCACCACTCACTTAACTTTTTTTGTAGAAAATACAAATATAATTATATTTTTGATGTACATAAACAAGTATATATATAATGGAGTTACAAATCTATCGTTCCCATTCGTTATATTAGGTCACAACATTCATTTTTATAACAGCGGAAGCCGCAGTCATCAGTCGAAGACTGCGGTCATTAAAATACACTTAGTACTCGCATAAAGTACAATAGTCCATAATTCTATTTTATATTTGTAGATTAAAGTTCTAATTTGTAAAGTTACAATAGAAAATTGAAAAAGACTTTCGTTAAAAGCTTTTTAGAGTCAATAATGTCATTTACCATAATTTGTCAAAATGGAGTTTATTTTCTTATTTGATCGTTTGTCCAGTAATATTGGTTATTTCATAATTTACATTAAAGCCATAAAGTATAGAGAATACATTTTCCTTGTAAATAATCTAGTTTTCACTTTCTACAGGCCATTTTTCTAGCATAAACCTTATAAATATAATCATGTATATATAGAATATATATAATGTACAGCGTTTTATTGATATCATTAATACTTTTTATAAAATTTGAGGCCTGTCGTGGCGCAGCGGTACAAGTTGTAACCCACAGGTTCTGGGATCGTCCCCCACTCGAGGAAACAAAATATTAAATATTTTAAATTTAAAATATTTAATGTTTTCATTTCTTCACTCTGGTAATATGAAAAACGCGGCGTTGAGTTTCGCCACTCAACACACCATTCCTCAAATATAGCTGAAAGTGGGGAACGGAAATGGAACGGAGTGTATTAACACTAGGTTCCCAAGTTCCCTCTGCCTACCCTGCCATGTGCTGTATACAGCGTGAAGCTTTTTGTTTTATGGACATAAAGTAACAAAAACACTAAATTATATGCTTATTTCTTACAAAAACGGCAATATAAAAAGCCATAATATATGTATACAAGTTCAATAAGCTTATAAGTTATATTCAATATATAGCGCGTGGCGTTAAAAGCGTTAGAGGCGTCGGTGCATATTTTAATGTTAACAACATAGCGCCAAATGTCGGCGTATGTAAATCACACCAACAGCCCGCACTGAAAGCTGTAACTTATGAGCTGTACTGCTCTATATTGTTGTGTAGAAATATAATTACTTTGTTTGAAAATACTGTAATCTTTATGTAAATCCTCATGCAATATGTAATAAGGCAAAGCGCGGCGTTGAGTTTCGCCAATCAACACGCAATGCCACAAATTCGGCGGAAAGTGGGAAATGAAAGAGGAACAGAGTGTCTTAACAATAGGTTCCCAAGTTCCCTCTGCCTACCCAGCGTTATGTAAGTATGAGTGAGTAGAGTGAATGGGTAATAATCATAGAGTTACAGATATTATAAAGCTTATCAAAATTTTTATTTAATTGTACTGTTTTTTAATTTCAATTAAAAGTAGTATAACGTTATTTAAATAAAACGCTATCCGCTTTTGTCTTGAGTAGTTTGCATCACACAAACGCCGGCGCCAACATTCCTGGCAGCACTGGTTTTTATTTTGGTGTCGCGAAATGTTGTGGAAGACGGGGTCAAATGATATTTTATAACGATACTTTGAGAGTTTAAATATTCTTTCAATTAGCTAAAAGTAATTTGCTAGGTTTATTCCACTATGTCACTTTTTTCCTGGTAACATGGTAATTTAAGACACTTCAGTCTCTTTAAGATATATCAATATGTAACCCAATTTTCATTAAATTAGACAAAGCGCGTTGAGTGGCGGAACTCAACGTCGCGCTTCGCTTTGTTACCAGAGCAAGAAATGAAAATATTAAATATTTCAATTCCCCCGAATGGGGATCGTACCCTTGTGGGTACGCACATTTTACCTCTATGCCACAATAGGCTTCAAACTGGTGACTATGCCATTTAACGCTTCAGAAAATATATTAACTGACCTTTGTCAGATCTCTTTTATAAAAGCTTCCACCGCCTTCAACGCTACTGTTGAACTAAACACCCTTATTTTTTATATATATATAAAAAAAAAATAAAGTTAAATATTTATTTCATTGTATTTTTTCTTAATTACAAAAAATAACTTTCGTTCCCATAACGAGATAAAGCGTGAAATTGACGTCCATCACTCAATTCGTTATGCCACATTTTTGGCAGAAAGTGGGAAACGGAAATATATTAATGGTATTAGACTGTTTTAGTACTAGGTTTCCAAGTTTCCATCAACAGTGCGGGGTACAGCGTTAAGCTGAAAAAGAAAAACTAAACCGCATCACACAATGTTAATATTAAAGTATTTCTTTTTTAAAAAAAATATACTGATACAGACAAAACAAGAACAAAAGACCAGAAACAAAATGTAACAATATATTCGGAAGAAAAATAAAAGAAAACACTAAAAGGAGAAAAGCTTCAAATTCGGGTACAGATGGTGCCAATACTTTGTAATAGAAAGACTGTAGTGTCAACCTGAATTATTTATATGGAAATGTAGAAAACAAGAAAGTGATATTTTCAGAAAGTGTAACTCTACATTACAAAAATACTTGTAGGACGAAAACGTGTTCTGAATTTTAGAAAATAATAATTTAGTATCATATTTCAAGTAGTTTCATTTTTTAACTTAACAGTGTTTCCCGTAGGTAGAGGGAACCTGGGAACCTAATGTTGAGATTTTCACTTTTCACAGAAATTTTCAGACATTGAATAGTACTTATCGCCGCGCTTCACCTCGTCACCGGAGCGAAGAAATTAAAATTTGAAATATTTCACACCTATGACTGGGAATCGAACCTACAACCGTTACGTTTACAGTCGCCTTCGCACAATAAGTATTGTATTGCGACTAATTATACTATGATCAAACTGAAAAAAGTATTATATTAACTGATCACATCTATTATAAAGAACGGGCGAACCCTGCAAGAAGTTCTAGCTATAAATAAGACTATCCAAAGACTCGCTGTAGAAATCGTTCAAGATTGTATCTTAGCATCTGATCGCAGATGAGTGGTGATGATAGCATGCATTGAGCACGCGCTACTTGGTCACACTAGCGGTCACCGCGTTGGTTGTCCATTACGCGTTTACATAACGCGATCGCGTAGAATATAAAGTAGAGTCGGCAATGTATATGAAGCACATTCCACGCAACCAGTGGGTCAGAGGCAACGGTACTCGCAGCGGTGGTTAACATTATCCTACATCAGCCGTTCTTGTTTGATATGGAGATCACTTTATTGAATGATATTTTAATACAAAAAAGAAAACAAAAAAAATAATGTAGAAAAAATTATGTAAACTGTATTTTTTATCTCATCTAGTTGCCTATATGTAAACATATTAACCTGCATATGATATGACATATATCATATGCGGGTTAATATGTCTACATTTTTTATTTCCTTCTTATTTGAAAATACACCCTTACTCTATCAATAAGCAATATGGCATCATATAGTGGTGTCATACAATATATTTAATGGCAAATAAAAAATAACAGAAAATAATAAATAAAATGAAGTCAGTCTAGCGCAGGAGCAAAAGTTTCTTCGACTGTATTAGTATCGAGTTGAGGGTCAAATCACTCGAAGAAAAAAATATTTAATATTTTCATTTCTTCGCCTTATCTTATTACCAGAAGTAACAAGGCATGGCGAGGTGTTGAATTCCGCCATTTAAATATGCAATGAAATAAAATTCAATTGATAATAGGGTATGGAACTGCCTTAATGAGACCAGAGTTCATTCATACAAGGTTACCAAATTCTACCTCTGCCTACCTTATCTATGATACAACGTGAAGCTGAAAAAAAAAACTTGTATATTTGTTATAGTAAAATAAGGATTAGCTTCTGCGAGCGTTTCAAATATGCTGTGAGTAAATAGTCCAAAACTAAAATAAAACAAGAGAGAACCGCTTACCTTTACATAATACACGTAGAGACATACCTCACCTGAGTAACAAATGAAAAGTTCATAGTCCGAGGCGCTCGAGGAATGTCTCAAAAGGGAAGGACGGTATTCAGTATAAGGATCTGACGAGGGCTCTATGGAATTATATGGAAAGATTGTACACATAGCTTGTGCCAGCTTCGCAGGTAACTTTTAGCGAAGCTATGTAGAGTATAAAAATATGACTTACATTTACATATGTTAAATTGTAGTTTAGATTTTTCTTAAATGGATATTTTTATGATTTTTTTTATAAGGATATATTTATTATTTAGCCTTGAGGCGTGCAACTGTAAACGCGACAGGCGGGATTCGATTGCCACTAGAGAAAAGAAATTAATTACCTAATATTTTCATTCCCCTTGCTCTAGTGAAACAAAGAGAGAAAGACAGATACTTAACGTATATATTGCCTCACATTCTGTTGAAAATGGGGAATGGCAGTATTTTTATAGAAATAGAGTGTTTTAACACTAGATTTCTAACTTCCTTTTGCCTACTCTGATATATGCGGGATACAGCAAGAAGCTAAAGAAAGGCTTTAACATGATATTTTATCATATAATAAGACACGGCCACATTGCACAAGCGCATGTGAAGTTTCTCAATGCAATAACGCGATGGGAATCAGCGTAATACTCGTTACTGTACTTTGCGTTGCGACACACACGTCTCTACAATCGTTCACTTCTTGTTTGTAACTGTGTTTTTCTAACAAAATCTTATTTAACGATTTGCATTGCGTTGTACACAAACTACCGTATTAGTCTGTTAATGGATATTTTATAATTTTGTTTGAAAAAGTTAGAGCTGACGATTTCTTTCGAAAATAGTGAAGAGAATATTTAGAGAATTCTGAAATGCAGAAAATATAGGTATATATATATAGAAAACAAATACACTGACAGTGTTTTTGTTTTAGGGATTGGTACTTATTAGAATACCGTCATTACATTAAGTTCTGGAACAATCTTGTCACATTCATACAATATTTATAGAATATACTGCAAGGACTGTCATCATCATTTACAAATACGATAGACGTTATATATGTTATATTATAATTTGATGTGATAAAATACTTTTTTTTTAAATTTGAGCCCGCGCCTCTTAAATACCATTAGCATTAGCAATTTGACTACAAAGCCATACGCTAATATTTTGTTACATTCTAGCTCTAATACATTCTCTATAAAAGTATATTAAGTGAATTTTCAAATCGAGTTTAATTCTATTAAGTTTCTATTTATTGCATATATTTTCTCAATAAAAAAAAACAACAACAATTATTAAAGCAATTTCAGAATTATCAAATTTATTTTAATATTAATTTTAGTAAAAAATAGCCTAGTTGCATTATACTGTATTGTTATCGGTGTAAAATAATATTTGCAGATAGTAATTAGTTTGTTGGACATAGTATAATGTTATAGGCGTGATGGCGACCGAGTCTATAAATTACAAAACTTTTAAACAGTCAAGTTTGTCATAGCGTGAGTAACTTTTATATTATAAGGATGTTTTTAGCTTTATAAGTAGAATCCTCGATGATGAACTCAACTCCACGTTTTGGACATTACGAAAACGAATGAAAATATTAAATAGTTTAATACCTTCAACAAAGATCGACCTCAAAAACTGTTGCGTTTACATTCACATGCCATTAAAATGTCATTTGTTAAATATTTTATTGATTATATTGCAAAAAAATATGTCTTATAAACTTAAACTTGTAAATATTGAAATAAAAATTGGTCAAGATATATTACGTTGCAAAAAAATAAAATCAGAGAGTATTTAATAGCTATTTTATTCAAAATGTGAAATGATGTAACGAAATTATTTAAATTGAAATTGTTTAAAATATTAATTCATTTTATGGTATTGGCGGAAAGCTTTACATTTTACCACCTGGTGTATTGTATAGTTTTACTAAGATCAAATATCACCGATTTGTTAAATATTATTTAAATAGACTAGCACATAAAACCACCTGCTTCGTGATCTCATCTCTGACAAGAGTTATAAAATTAATTACTGTAATATTATATTCAAGCGGCTGTTACTATTTTAAGGTATGATTAACGTAAAAATTTTATTAAAATAGAAACCTATTTGATTATTTTTTTAAGTAATAACTTAAAATACATTACTCTAATGATATTATTATTAGCAATATACACATATGTACTTACATTTTTATATTTTCAAACGTACACAATTATTGCGAGCGCGTTGATGTCTTTATTACGGCTAAAAAGACATCAACGCGCTCTTCATGTTTCCTTTAAGTACAAATCCAATTATTTATAGTTATATATTTTTTGCATTGTCATTTTTAGAGGCTCGTATATATAATTTTAAAAAGAAACTCTTATATGACTACTTTGTAGTCTTATAAGGGTACACAATCTAAAGATATAATTTAGTATTAAAGTTTAGTATGTTAATTTTATCCGCCGCTTTATTAATTCCCTTAGAACCACAATTATGATAGGAGTAAAAATTTACAGAACAAATTAGCGAAAAAAATGTAAATTGGAAATTTAATATACGTACAGGAAAAAATATCATAATTTTTTTGTTTGTAATTAATTTCTTACAATATGTGCGTAAACATAAGTTTGTCACTCACTCAGTCAGTTCCCGCTGTGTCCTGCACATGGCAGGGTAGGCAGAGGGAACTTAACCAAAGCAAAGAAATGAAAACATTAAATAATCAATTAAATTAAGGAAATATTAAATTTTCTATTGCCTCGAGTGGGGAACAAACCCACAACCTGTCATACATTTACAGTCACATACTTGTGCCTCTCGTACCTTTTGTAGACCAATAATCCAATATAAATATAGAACCCTTGTTAGAGTACCACTCAGTCTTGGTTTTTTTTTCAATTATCAGTTGCTATATATGGTTGATGATATGTAACAATTTTATATCTATTTTAAGTCATTAAGCTTAACGATAAGTGTGTAAATATCTGAGAGCTACCAGAAAGTTTATCTTGTAAAGTAAATTGATTACATAAGTGAATGTAAACTACCATTTATCGCCATGCATGTGCACGGTGCAGGCAAAGTGCAACAAGCACGCGCGGCATGCGAGAAAGTGACCACGAGAAAGTACTTGATTGGACGCGTTCAGATTATTTAATAACGTGAAGCTGGATCAAGTCCAATACAAAAAATACTTATACAATATTTTTACTAACAAAAACCTTATTAAATTTAGAAGTTACGTAGAGCTGTGTCATATATCTTGTACAGAAATACGATTATGTAAAAAAATGTTAAATCGTAACGAATTTCATTATGTTAAATATTATCTTAAGGATTTATGGCTGTACAATTAAGAAAGTATACCAAAAAAGTATTTTAAAAATAATTTTTATACGTTAATAAAATTCTTCACACATCTTAAATGGTAATTAGGTATCTATGTATAAAAAAAATAATGACGGTTTGTATTATAAAGATGCATTGTATATTTAGAATTGGCTTTATGCGAAATGCGTACATTACTCGTCTTTGTAGTGTAGAGCTTTCACTTTCGTTTTTTTTTAATTAGGCTCATTGTTCTCTGTAGTATTGTTCTGAGATGTCACACGTTCGTGATTTATTATTTGTATTGCATTTGAATTGGCTGTTTCTCTGACTGACATGGTGAAGGTGGGAGTTATCATAATCATTCTAAACGCATGTAATTTTTTATATTTTCATTGAAAGCTATACTTATAACAAGTCTATAACTGACCACTAGACCACAAGTTTGTCCGTTTATCTCTGCGTTTGTATGTGCTAATCTCAAAAATGCCGAAACAGATTTAAATGCGGAATTCATTGTGGCATTTGATTATATTCTGGCAACTTTATATGTCTTTTTAGTTTACATCGGTTAATAAAACAAAGCCAGGTCAATTTAGTTCGGCAAAATTTACATATCTGATAAATGATATAAATAAGTAATAATATTTATTATAAAATGATATTATTATTAGAGCAAGAAAGTAATTAAAACTAATAAAGTGAAATGTACAAATATTGTCTTAAAAGTGATTTGAGCAAAAACTTAATTGAAATTAGTGAATAAAACAGAAAACAGTAAAATATTATTTAAACGGGCAACAGTCACAGGCGGCTTAGTAAATTTTTCAATATTCGTCAAATTATGGAGGCATTGTATTTTGAGTGGCGTAACTTAGCGTCGCACCACGACTGGTATTAAATAATTAAAAAAAATAAAGGAAGTTTTTTTTAATTTTTTTATCAAAATATTAATTCTGTTTTATTTTATGTCTGGGAACCTTCCATTTCCTCTGTCCAACCTGCCATATGAAAATCATTCAGATTGTACAAGAGAAAGTAATTTTAGTATATCTGAAGATCTGTTTCTGGCAGCATATTCGTAGTAGCGTCGTTTAATTTTAAATAACACTCGTCTGTATATCTCCAGAACATGTTACATAAGTGAAGTTATCTGTACCGCCTCGCTGCCGCCGCGCGATCACTCTCTCTGATACACAAAATATGCTCGTAAAGCAGAACTAAATGATTAACATGATAAATATGTAGAGTCTTTGACATTTAATGTTTTTTGTTGAATAAAAGAAGCATTGGAAACGATTTTTTTTAGAAATATTTAAATAATAATTTATATGTTGGAATCCAGCTGTATTCCGCACGTAGCATGATATGTAGAAGTAAATTGGGAACCTAGTGCCATAGCATTAGTTTCCCAAGTTACCTTTCAACTTCTCAACAGTCTCTTTCTATTAAGACACTTTCGTTCTCCCATTCCCTTGATTTCCAGATAATACGTGTTGAATGACCTAACTCAACGCCGGACTTCGCCTTGTTACCAGAGCGAAGCAAGGAAAATATTAAGTATTTTATTATATTGAACCCACAACCCTTCGTGTTGACGACCGCACGCTTATGCCTGCGTCATAACAGTCTTCAACGTGAAATAAATGCGATTTTTGATTTCATCATTTAATTTCAACTGTGAAAAAAGAGTGAAGCGTCACTAAATTCACTTCTCTACCCTCCCCTGATTGTAAAGCATGAATATGTAAATATAGATTTATAGTGATTTATAAACATTATTATAAGTGTCAAATATAGCATTTTAAATATAGTAGAAAATGGTTATAATCGTTATTCAGGTTGAATTAGTAGTTACGACACGTATAAACTAGCAAGTTTTGAAAATATTCGCCTTTACTTTGATTGCTTGCTGCATACAATTTAAATATTTATGCAAAATATTATTACTCAAGTATAACACGCGAGTCTATATCGTACCTAATGGTAACTGCCTCTCTGAGGCAATTTAAGATATTTTTTTAAATAACTTTTTTTGAATCCAAATTTATAAATATTATGCTTTTATTAAGTCATAAGTGAAACTTAATGATACATTAATACATTGAAATGTCACTAGAAATCGTATATTTAAGTAAATTATTATAATAAATTATTTAGTTCACTGATTTTTTTTATCTTTAAAAAGTAATAAATATTTTATGTAATCGTTATCTATATTAAATTACGAATCGTTTTAGTTAATAAAAAATGTCAGGTAAAGTGTTTTTGCAGTATTTGTCAATAAAAAATGCATTATTATTTGTTTAAAGTGTGTATTGTATAAAAATAAATTAGAAGAGCTGTCATGGCGCAGCGGTACAAGAGTGTGACTGAAAAGAAAAAGATAGATTGCGGGTTTGATCTTTAGGCGGAAATGATATATTTCATACTTTAATTTATGCGCTATGGGGACAGGCAAAGCGCCGTATTGAGTTTAGAAAGGAACGGAAAGTGAGTAACGATAGTATCTTAATGGGAACAGAGTGTTCCCACATTATCTCTGCCTACCTCAAAATGAAAATAATAAACAAATGGAGACGACACAAGGGAGCTGTTACGGAATATCACAGTGAAAAATGCAGAAATGCAAGTGCAGTGAAAGAAACAAAAGTACCGTTTTGAATTTTGTAGAATCTAGCGGCGTTGAGGACCAATTGCTATGGGAGAATTTCCAGCTCCAATGCATTCGGGTTCGTTAGCGAGCATTCACACACCTTTGAACTCTAGGTCTTCACTTTTAGATTAGCAATAAACACAAATTTCTACTTTAATATGTAAGAGATAAGGTCTAAAATGTATTGAATCACGCTATGATAATAACTGCATGTCGTATTGTTTTTCAGATTTGTCAAAAATACAATTTAATCGCGCAAGTTTTAGTACAAGTATTTTACGGACGTTACCGTTTGTATAATTGTATGTGCACGTAATAACTTATTCTCTCTGCACGTAATAACTTGTTCTCTCTGCACGTAATAATTTATTCTCTCCGCACGTAATAATCTATTCTCCACGCACGTAATAATTTATTCTCTCTGCACGTAATAATTTATTCTCCCCTCACATAATAATTTATTCTCGATAGCGAGTTCATTGATTTTCAAATCTCCGTAAAAAAAAAATTCTTTATCTTGTCGTGGTGCAGGCGCACAAGTGTGCCATTTTAAGCGCGACAAGTCGTGAGTTGGACTCGAGGAAATGAAATATTTTAATTTTTTCGCTATGATTACTAGGAAGACGAGCTTTGCCTAAATACCAGAGTGATTAAATGAAAATATTGAATATTTCATTTCTTCGAGTGAGAATCGAGCACATAAGGTTACCACTATGCCACTATTTCTTCTTAAACAGATTTTTATTTTGTACTTTCCAAATTAATATATAAAACGGCTACTAATACAGACATTGTCGTTGTAAATACATATTTTTTTGTAATTTTAAGTTATCTTGGAGTATTATTATTTCTTGTATCAATAACATATGTATTATTTTTAATGTATTTCGCCTTTCATTCATTGTATAATATCTTATTTACTTTTAAGTTCTTATTTAAATATGGGCATGAGATAAAAATGTCGTTCATACGATTACGACTACGCTACTTTCAAAATATTTACTTTAGAAAGTGTTTCGATAATTTTTAAATTAAAATAACATGTTGTTACTCGTTTATATAAATTTAAGCGAATTTCCGCTATCTTCAAGATAATTTCTTAGAAAGATCTGTTTATTAAATATATTTCAACATTTTAAAGTGTTAATAAAACAAAAAATACTTTTTTTAAAAAAAAAACATATGAAATCGAACATAGCAGGATTCACGCCTCTTTAAAACCGATCTAAGCTAGCTACGTTAAAATTCATATACGCTTATCACAACTTATTTATATTGTTAGCATCGCTTTTCGGAATTTTCTACATATTTCTACCACAAAGATAATTTCTTATAACAATAATTTGCTTATATAGATGTCTGAATTACCAGATATTCCCATTTAGCGGTCATGTTTTTGTTTAATGCGAGTTTAAAACAAGTTAACTCCATTACGAGTTATCAAGATCGCTACAAACTTCCGATTGTCGATAGAAAGTTGGAAGATACTTTGGGCTTTGGCATATTATGATTTTAGAGGCACGTCGTGGCGCTGGAGAATAAGTATGTGACTGTAAATGCGACAGGTAGTGGGTTCGATTCCCACTGAAGGAAATGAAATGTTTAATACTTAGAGTTTACATTTCTTAACCGGTAATGGTAACAAGCCAAAGCGTGGCATTGAGTTCCAAAGCGTGGCACTCAACACGCAATGCCTCAATTTCGGCAGAAAGTAAGGAAAAAAACAGAGTGTCTTAACACTAGGCTCTCAAATTTCTTTTGCCTACACTGCCATGTGAGGAATACAGCGTGAGATTGAAAGAAATATTTCTTTTTCTTCTTTTTCAATACTCTAAAAATATTGTCATTGTTTTTATCAAAATAATAATTTATATTTAAAATATCAGAAAACCAAATTATAAATAAATAAGCATTATTTAGTCAGTGTCTTTTTTTAACTTCACACCGTATCCCGCTCATAGTAGAGTGGGTAAAGGTGACTTGGTAACCCAGTGTTAAGACACTCCACTCCCAGTTAGATACTTCCATACTTAGTGAACACTAGGTTCCCAAGAAGAAAAGAAACCTAATGTCTTTATTAGTAGAACTTTAAGCCATAAAATATGATCGGAAGCTGAATATAAATGGAATTTCTAAGTCGAGCGACAACTTGCTTTATGTATTACGGTAGGTCAAAGAATCTCTAATAGTTGATGTTCATGTCACGTGTGTACTAATTTAACCTGTTTTTGAAGTATCTTATCAACTACGCGTGTAGAATACCCAACAACACAGGCAACAGCTAGTGTACACGAAAGTCAGAAATAGAGATAAATGGTACACTATTTAGTATGAACGTTAGCGTATAAATTTAACTGGATTAATCGCGTGTATTGATCTCTATACATTTTTGAAATCTTGACTTGAACACTTTGCGGTCCCCATTCGAGGAAATGAAATATTTAATATTTTCAAATTTATTATTTATTGTTTAACGAAGAAATTCGTTCTGGTATCAAGACAAAATGCGGCGTTGAGTTCTCGGCGCCTCTGTCTACCCTGCCATGTGCGGGATATAGCGTGAAACTGAGTATTAGGAGTGCAGTAGTCCGTAGTCATGAATAGACGGTTAAAAAACACGAATTATCCAGTTTAATGAATTAAACTGTAAATACGAAAGGTTGTGAGTTCGATTTCCACTGGAGGTAGTTAAATATTAAATATTTGTCTTATTGTCGTAACTATAGGTTCCCAAGTTCCCTCTGTGTACCCCGTCATATGTGGGATACAGCGTGAAGCTGAGAGTGAGAAAGGGAGAGCAGCAGCAGTAGTTTTTATACTTTCTAACCTGACATATTTCAAAATAATGGCAGCTATTTATCAAAGACGCGTTACATTATATATACTTGTTCTACATCCACTTACGTATATATCTAAGTATTATATACACATGTTACGTCCGTCTGTGAAAGTGCTCTCAAGAAAGTGACACGGCCTTAAGAGATTACAAAAAGTGCACATTTTAGTACAGACTTGCGTATTTTTTTTATTTCGTTTTCCAGCCATTTTAAAGTGATCTCAAAGTCTGGCTTTAACTACGTAAAATGAATGAATGAAAATGCAATATATGCAATATAATGTTAGAATGTTTAATATTTTCATTTCTCTGCTTTGGTAATAAGGCAAAGCGCGGCGTTTAGTTACGCCACTATCATATAACGCATCAAATTCAACTAAAAATGGAGAAAAACAAAAAAAAAAAGAAATTACAAGTACGCTCAAAAGTAATTTTATTGATCATTTGAGTCGTATCGGAAGTCTGGCCGGCGGTGGGCCTCGGACCCCTGCGAAGAAGATATCACAAGTGTTGTATTATTAAGTGGCAAAGCGTGTAGTACGAGACGTAGCGACTGTAGTTCAAAGAGCGCACGCATTGCTCAGGACTCAGGGCTGATGCTCGAAATGTTACAAAATTTTTACTCGAAGTTAGAAATGTGAAATATTATAGATGGTACAGTTGATACAGTGTTTGGCTTTGAGTAGTATTTCTATTACTTTATTTTTCAGCTCCACGCTGTGCCCCACACATGGCAAGGTCAGGCGGAGGGAATTTAGGAATTTAGTATTAAAACTCTCCGTTCTGTTCTCCACTTTCCGCCGAATTCCATGTGCTTTGCCTTTTTCTTGTCACTCAGAGCGAAAAAATGAAAATATTAAATATTTAATTGAAAAATACTAAACATTTCATTTCCTGGAGTGGGGATCGAACTCACAATAATTTATACATCTACTGTTAATTCAATGTAAAGCTTTACTGGAACTACTAAACTGGCTATGGTTTAACGCTGTGTGTCATACATAACAAGGTAGTAGAGGGAACTTGGGAACCTTGTGCTAAAATACTCTTATCCTCTTTAGATTTTTTTTTACTTCACTTTGCGAATTCTTGAGGCATTGCGTGCTATCTGACAGGTTTCAGCGCACCGCTTCGCCCTAAAATTTGAAAGTATTTAATATTTCCTATTAGCTTCACGCTGTATCCCGCATATGGCAAGGTAGGCAGAGGGAACCTAGTGTCAAGACACAAGACACTCCGTTCATTTTCCCTCTTTTCTTTGTGCAGTGGCAGAACTCAACGTCTTTTTAATCTTGCAACATTGCGTAAATTTTTGACACACATTATAGAATTGTTCATAAAAATTTTATAAGGAAAAAAAATTGTAACAAGAAACGAATATGATTATTTCCTTATTACAAACATAATTATGATGACAATATAGTACCTACATGAGGAAATAATATGTTTTTTTTAATCAACAACCATTTTGTAACAAAATATTGTTTTAATTAAATAGATAAATGGGGAATCTTTTTGTTGTGCCTACAGTTGTGGTTCGACGTGCGTAGGGGTAGGGGCTTGTGTGATGTATCTGTGTTCGATTTCTACTCCAGGAAATATTTTTATTTCTTCGAAGCCCGTCGTGACTCAGCGACACAAGCGTGTTACTTAAACCGACAGGTTGTGGGCTGGATCACCACTCGAGGAAATAAAATATCTAATATTTTCAGTTTTCATTTCATTAAATATTTAATGTTTTCATTTCTTCGCTCTGGTACAAGACAAAATACGGCGTTGAGTTCCGCCTCTCAACACGAAATGCCTCAAATTCGGCGGAAAGTGGGTAACAGAAGTGGAAAAGAGTGTCTTAACACTAGGTTCCATATTCTCTCTGCCTACCCTGCTATGTGCAGGAGACGGTAAGTAAAGTTACTATGTTCACGCAACAAAAACTACTGATCAGATTTAGATGAAACTTAATAATTATACAGCTTAAAAGATTTTGATACTATAATATACAGGATGTCAAAATAACATATAGGTAAGCAACAATTATTATTCTTCGATTATAGTATTTCAATAATGCTCAGCACAGATCACTTCACCAATGTCACGTTGTAAAGAGAAAATACGAAAGAAGCTGTGCGATAGAAACTACAATTTCTGCAGATTCCAAAATAAAAACAATGTAATCTTCTTAATATAAGACTGAACCGGTTTTAGCGCAAGAGCACGAACGTGCCACTGTAACAACGACAGATCGTGGGTTCGCCTTACACTAGATGAAATGAAACGTTCCATATTTTTATTAGAGCGATGAACGCTCTAATATAGAAGCAAAGCGCGGCGTTGACTTCCGCCACTTAACACGCAATATTTCAAATTCAGCTGAAACAAGGTGAACGGAGTGTCTTAGCACTATGTTACTAAGTTCTCTCTACCTACACTGCTATGTGCGGGATAAAGCATGAAGTAAAAAAAAACTAAGCCAGCCTACACGACTGTCAGCCCTGTGCCAGTCGCGGCCGCTCCCTGTCCCCGTCAAATGCTCTTAGATCACCTCGCTCCAGATCGGCTCTGCTCGTTGAACTTCAACACGTTTTATCTACCGTCTGTCGCATTAATATCTATATATATAAAAATATATATATATATATATATATATATATCTATATATATAAAAATATATAATAGCGGCGTCCGGTTGATATTATTATTATAGTATCTATTGATAGTATGATAATAATATCAACCGCGTTTTTACGTAAATTATTACGGTAAAGTTTCTTTTCAATACGTATAGTAGGTAGTTGTTTTATGCAAAAACACCTATTGAAAAGAAACAGATAGTATTGGGATATGTATAGTATCTGTTTCTTTACAATACGTGTTGTAGTTTTTGCATGAAATTAGACAAACATCCTTACTTAGAAACTTTTTTATTTATAATACAATGCGGCTTAAAATTGCAATTGGCAATTAAAATTACATTGCCAAACGAAAAAAAAAATAATTGGCGAACTAAATATTTTAAAACGACGTAACTTTTTATATGATTTTTTATAAATATGTTCCATGAACAAACAGTAATCAGTTACAGATTTATTATAAGTATATCTATAGATAGTGACAAGTAGTCAATGTATTTAAAGGTTACGGTAAATGTGTAAAGGTTAAATCGCTAAGTAAATTTATTGCTGAGAACTTGATCGATTAATCAACTTTATTCCAATGTCATAATATCGTAATTAATATGAACCGTGCCAAAGGTGAGGCTTGTTTTGACGAGCACGAAGGTTCTAGATTCACATTCAACAACACATGGATTAATCAGCTTTAAGATATATGTATAAATTGGAAAACCTTGTAATTAATAAGTAATAATAAGCGAATCTGACAAAATTTATCGTATGATAAGGAATCGGATTAGGGCCAATTGAGAAAATTAAATATGTAATATTTTCATTTCTCCTTTGTCGTAACAAGGCAAGGCGCGGCGTTGAGTTCCGTCACTCATCACACAAAGCCTCGGCGGAAAGATCACAATACGGTTACGGAACGGAGTGTCTTAACACTAAATTTCCAAGTATCTTCTGCCGGCACTGTGCTGGTTACCGCTGTAATAATAAGTAATACAGACAGACATTTAAATGAGAACTGTTGAGTGAAATACACAGTAAAATTGAATTGTCATATTCTTTTAATGTAATAAAGTAATGTATGTAGATTGTGAAGCAAGATATAAGCTACTTTTATTACGAAATTTTCGCCAGATCGCGAATAGCGGGAAAGATCGCGTTTCCGTCCGTGCCTAACCACCTATCTAGACAGATGTGGAACAGTTAAATACGTATTTATTTATAAAAAACAACAAGTTTTAAAAACAAAATTGAATTAACTCTTAAATGATTAAAATTACTATTTATTATAAGTACAACTAAATAATATTAAATAAAAAATAATCCCATAGATCGAGCGGGCAAAACCGTATAACGTAAACTAGTAACAAAACTTTAAAATATACATACATGATACATACAAAGGAATGTATGTAGATATATGTTAATATTTTATGTATTTAGTTCATGTTACATCCAGTCAGAGGCGTGCACTGAACCAGTGAACATATTAAAATAATTTCATACTATTAAAACTCAGTAAGGAAGCAATAACGTGTTAAATATCTCAGTAAAAGATAAGCTGTAACGTAGACTGGTGTAACCAGTTACCGAAGAACCGTTATTTTCGTCTATTAACGGCATTTTAATACTTTATGTGTTGTAAATAATCGAGGCGATGTAGAGAAAGTTCACAAGGACACTCTCTCTTCCGGACATACTCGTATGATGGAGCGGTTATCTAGAGACGTTACGATCTCCGCATTGATCGATATATTATAGCCGTTATGTCACTTGATATTTATTATGATGGATTTTGAACGTTTAAATTATGGTTACTAGCATGTGAATTTTGGTGGCAAGAAATTTTAAAGTAGGTATTTATTTCAACTTTTAGGTGAATATTACTTAATTTGAAATATATCGTTAGCTTAGAGACATTTTAATACTAAAAGGAACATGGGAACCTAGTGTTTAGACATTTCGATCTCGTTAAGACACTTCCGTTATCAACTTTTCGCCAATTTTTGAAACAAAGAAACGAAAATATTAAATTTTTCTTGAGTGTGCCCCTGTGCCATGATGGGGCACAAAAATAACAATAAAAAATAACAATAAAGTAATAAATTCTATGCGAAATAATTTAGTGTTTGTGAGTTACGCTTCATATATCGTCAAGCTTTAACGCGGAAAGCAATAATTTTGATATTCAATATTCAATAGTTGGCTTCGGTGACAATATTATGGGTTGATTTTTGTACGAAAATTCACTGTAGATACACATTTTGTAAAGCTATACATATCTTTTCCCTTTTTTTATACTGTACATGAGAGTGTAGGCAAGGAACTTGGGAACCTAATATTAGGACTCTCCGTTCCATTCCTCATTTTCCGCCAATTTCATTTAAGGCGAAACTCTACACCGCGCTTTGGTTTTCATCTTATCTTCTCGTATAGGGATTGAATCAACAACCTGTGGTATTACAGTCCTGAATATTACATGAATTAAAAGTATTCGGGCTTTAATGAATACGCGTGAATGAGAATGTGAGAGGTTTCGCCGTTTGGATATAATTAATAGATTGAATATTTCATGTGTGATTATTGAACTGGGCTTAGCAATTAAGCGTGTGAATAAATAAGTACGTCTAATTTGATTTATATGGCGAGAACGTTGAGGCCCGCTCTCGCCAGAGTTATAGGAACCTTTTATACTACTGTAGAATGTTACTTGGCTAAAATAAAGTATTTATATTTTGGGTTGGCGAATTTTCAAAC
The DNA here is from genome assembly GCA_019049475.1 of Eueides isabella. NCBI lineage: Eukaryota > Metazoa > Arthropoda > Insecta > Lepidoptera > Nymphalidae > Eueides > Eueides isabella. The sequence goes on along the minus strand of CM032405.1, from coordinate 10,769,891 downwards.
TTTATTTATAGTAGACCACTCTAGTGATCCGTAGCTATGTTATATATTTTCCTCCATGTCAGGATAAATCGCGGCGCTAAACACTGTGAATTTTAAGATGCTGTTCCAGACTTTTATTAATAAATACATTTTTGTTGTACAGGATGCAGCGAGGCGGGGTACTTGGGTAAGGCGATCGGGCCGCTGTCGGAACTGCATCACGGCGTACGCGGGCGTGTGTACGCGGTGGATTCTCGTACGATCTACCTGCATGACTTCCACTACGATGGAGAAGGTCCAGGTGAGTGATATTACAGAGTTTTGAATAAAATTGTATTTCATTTATGAGAAATAAATATTTATTTTCATATTTCTAAATAATTTGGTACATTACTTTGGAATTTTTGTAATGAAATAAATCTTCAGAGAGTACTAATTTCTTATATAAAGTTTGTCAAAACATACTCGTTCTTTTTTTCAAAGCTATGAATAATAAATAAATGTACTTAAAGAAATATTCTTGGTATTTTCTATAAAATAAGTAAATATACTACCTACCTACCTACTTTCAATGGAAAAAGCTAGTAAAGAAAATAAAATAATCATTTCTCCCGACCCCTTCGTATTTCCAGTTAAACACTGGGTTACTACGCGATGGTGGCTTCTGTTAATCAAGAGTAAACCAGCGTTCATCTTACTCTCGCATCTACTAACAACATTCCGTAACGGCTCTATCTCAAAGCTTTAAGCTCATATTTGCATAGAACTCTCAACTTCGGTCGCCGTACATTGTTAATTAGTTGACACACGTGGTGTTTCACATACGTTATATATAAGAATATACAAAAATGTACTTTATTTTATTGTGATTTTAATGTTAAAATGTTAATGTTCTGCATTGTCGGCTTGAAGTGTAAATCTGCTGAATTAATTTTCTGTTTGTTATTCAGCTTTATGCTGTATCTCACATGTGGTAGGGTGGCAGAGGGAACATAGGAACCTAATGCTATGACACTCCGTTCTCCACTTTCCGCTGAAATTGAGGCATAGCGTGTTAACAGGCGGAACTCAACGCCGGATTGTCTGTTGAAAATGTGAAAGTAAATACAGAATTTATTTTTATTTTATTATATTTAGTACAAAATACATATCAATTTTCAAACTTGCAAAATCTTTTTGGTAATATATAGGTATATTGTGTTTCTTTTTCTTTTAAATTATATTACTTTCAAAGAGTTTCACTATAGGTAAGTTTACACTTGAAGCCGACGATATATTGATAGTTACATAGATTTCCCGCGGGTTAAGCATTATTTGGCTGTAATTATCGGGTACTCTACACAGTGGTCGTCTGACACATAACTATGTCTCACAAATAGGTTATGTTACAATAGATAGTAAATAAGTCGTATATAATCGTATGTAGAGCGCCTTGAATTCGATATGCTGATGAAAATAGACCTCTATAACTACATAGACGAGTAGGTTATGGTTATCGAGAATTAAGATTTAGATTCGTTAAAATTATGTTTATTTATGAACAACTGCTTACTTTGTGATGTTGTTGTTTGTTTTTTTAAATATTTGTAGGTAACATTTTTTTTCTTAACTTGAAGGTAGACTTAAGGAACTCCATTTCCATTAAGATACGCCTGTTGTTCTGTTTCCGCCAAATTTGATGCATTGTATATTGAATGTCGGAACTTAACGCTGCAACTTAGTAAAAAATCTATGACAGCTGTTTTAATATCCTCATATACAAAACATAATAAAATGTTAAAAACATTTAGACAAGCTTGAGATTTCACAAATTGTGTAAAAGTGAGAAAAATACAAAGTAATTTAATAGTGAGTTAGGTTCTCGTGTGTAATGAGTTTAGCCCGTCTCTTCCAGCCTTTATGCTCTAGGTAGTAAGTAGGTAGTTGCAGTACAGTGAACGAGTTGTGGTCATTATGAAAAAGCTTTTGCGCATTTTTCACTCTGTAAGAAAAAAATAAAAGGATGAAGAATCTACGCTTAAGTTCAACGCAGCCACGACTCGTCATTCGTACTGTACTCTAAATGAATTGCTACTTGTGCGGGCACCGGGTTATGTGGAACTCTGTTAAATGAAAACTTTGGCCGTGGCGTAGGTCTGCTTATTTTTATTTTTAAAGCCCAATTCAAAAGAGAGATGTTATAGGTTTGACCTATCTTTTTATTTTATCCTGAAACCTAAATAAAAAAAAAAAGAAATTAGTATGTTTTTTTTATTGAAAGCCTTATTGTTAGTTTATAATCATGTTTTTTTGAAAGTCGGTTAAGTAGTTTAAGAGCTAATATTTTCTAAGACTTGCTCAGAAATTACAGCATTTCTTCAGTTGTTGTTATTTGTAAACGCGACGGGTAGGAGAATCGTTTCCACTTGAGCAAATGTAATATTTAATATTTCCATTTCTTGAATGAAAGTCGCATGAATTCAGTGGAATGCGAGGAACTTAAAAGTCATCATGGAAAAATGTTGTAAAAAAAATTAATTAATTTTAGTAAAAAGATAACACCGAATAAATAAAATGCTCCTACGATTGGAATTTGTTACTAGCTCAGATGTACGAACCTTGTGTTGGTAACCTTTGTGTCAAACATATTAGATGGGGTTATCGTATGTACACTAAGAAAAAAAGTATTAATGCTTATTAATAATCATTCACTAACTCAGCTCCACGCTGTATCCCGCACATGGCAGGGTAAACAGAAGGAACTTGGGAACCTACTGTTAAGTCAGTCTCCGCCGAATTTGAGGCATTGCGTGTTGAGTGGCAGAACTCAACGCCGCAAACGATTATTAATACTATATAAACTTAAACACCTTTCAGAAAGGGGAGTGTATTTTTCATTGATTTTTATAATGTATTTTACAGTGCCTCAATTAATTTCAAGATTAAGTAGTACACTAAAAATGCAATAGCTCACGCTTAGAAATAGAGACATACATTAATTAGATATACTGTTCTTTATTTTCAGTCCAGAAGATAATTTAAAATTTTTAATTACCATAAATAATATTAAAACAAGTATATACTATATTAATATAATGTTACGCTGTATCCAACATAAGACATCCAGGTAAATTAAGGTAATTAACTTGAGAATAATAAAAGACTATGGTTAAAACGTTTCGTTTTCATTAAGACACTTCTGTTCACTACTTATTGCAAAATTTGAGGCATTGTGTGTTGAGTGGTAGAAGTAAACTTTGCCTTGTTACCAGAGTAAACCTATACCGAGCTTTATCTCGATACTAGATCGATGAAATGAAAATATTGAATATTTAATTTTATTTATCCATTAATCTTTCTCGTTCACAATCGTGAGCTTGTGCCACAATTTATTGACAGTCCACTAAAGTAAATTAAACTATTAATATTACTTCAAGACATATTTTTTTTCTAATAATATTCTAGGTATATCGTAGTACGGCAGTAATCCTAAGCGCAAGCAATTATTCGCCAGAATTTATAGTATTTATTAGCGTTAAGCGACGAACACCGCAACTCTTTAATTTCCCGCGAGACCGAAAGATGCGCTGGGAAAAGATTACCCGATAAACCACTTGAAGGAAAGTCTCGTTTTTTGCATTTCATCTTTTTCAACTCCACGTTTTATCTCGGACAGGGCAGGGTAGGCAGAGGTACATTGGGAACCTATTGTAGAAAGACACTCCATTACCACTTCCGTTATTCATTTTCATCATTTCCGCCAAATTTTGTCTTGTTACCATAGCGAAGAAATGTAAATTTTAATTTTTTAATTTGTACTTACTTACTTACTTAGCTTCACGCTGTATCCCGCACGAGGCAGGGTAGGCAGAGGGACCCAGGAACCTAGTGTTAAGACACTCCGTTCCACTTCCGTTCCCCATTTTCCGCCGAATTTGAGGCATTGCGTGTTGAATGGCGGAACTCAACGCCGCGCTTTGCCTTATTACCAGAGCGAAGAAATGTAACATTAAATATTAAAATTGAAAATATTAAATATTTCATCTCCTCGACTGGGGATCGAACCCAGAACCTGTCGGTTACAGTCACACGCTTGTGCCGCTACGCCACGACAGGCCTCTTTAATTTGTAAATATTAAATATTTTATTTCTTTGGTAACGAGGAACCGAACCTACAAACTGTCATTTAAAGTCATATACTTGTACCCATGCACCACGGTAAATGCATTTTATATTATATGTTTTAAGAGTAATGAAAGTTTTTTTCTGGTTGAACTCTCTTATCACGGGTACTACTGGCCAGAATTAAAAAAATGTTTTATTCCCACAGTAGAAGCATTTTTAGTTACACGCTGGTGTCCTTGTGATTGTTGTATTCTGTTTATTTTTAACACGCGTTTTCCCGCATAACAGGTGGACAGAGGGCTAAGTCAGATCGCTTTTAATATTTCGCATATTTTCGAAACATTACGTGTTAAATAGTGGACTTCACGCTGTGTTTTATATCGACTAAGTCAAAATAATTTATAATACAATTATTTAAACACGATTGTCGGAAATGTCATTCTACTCGTAATGATAATATTAATTTTAATTTTTGCCAGTCAAGTTTCGCTACTCAACACGCACTCATTGAAAATTCTGTAGAAAGTGTAGTGTAAGAGAACGTACTTCCGTTCTCTCGTTCTCTTATACTTCTCCTTACTGTAACAGAGTGGTATAACACAAGGTTCCCAGGTTCCCTTATCCTTCCCTATTATGTACGGAATATAGAGTTACATATAGTTTATAAAATGATTTATTATGAACGAATTAGCTTAATTGTTGTGACTTGTATGTTTAGAGAATATCTTCATGTTAATTGTTCTGTTGTTTTGATTGAACGTTAAATACAATCAACTATAAATATCAATATGCAATTGATTGTGTTATGTTTACTTTTAGTTTGTTTTAGATGGATGGTCACATCGGGTACTGTTTTCCTTTGTTCGCTTTATATTTGATAATAATATTGTATTAATATATATCTTAACGTATATCTTAACAGGTTCTGGAGGAAATGATGTGTGTAATATTTTCATTTTCTCGCTCTGGTAACAAGGTAAAGCGTTTCCTAGATTGCTAAATTCACTCTGCATGTAATGCTATATATGGGATACAGTGTGAAGTTGAAAAAAAAAGCAGCTTTAACTTTAGGTTCCCAGATTTCAAATTTAAGGTTAACTTTAGGTTCCCAGATTTGAACTTCCAGGTTCCCGATGTACAGCATGAACCTAAAAAAACCGCTTGCCCTACAAATGAAATAGCATAGACACGTGCCGCCATAAAAATATCTTATCTCATGTGTTACAAATTGTGGAATTATCCTCGCGTTGTTAACTTGCAGACACTAACCGGTAATCACTCGATACTGTTGTATGTTACTAGAGCGTTGTAGCTACGCGACGCGGAACGTTGCCTTTACTTGAGACGAGCTCCTTAGAAATGACCTTAGATTTTACTTTATTACAAAAAGAAAAAAAAAAATAACGTAGCGGGATTGAACCCGCGCTTGGATACCGTCTAAGCAATCTGACCACTAAACCATACGTCCTCATCAAGCTACGTCGCAATTTTTCTACATATGTTATAATTTATTTATGTTGTTAGTACGAGTAGGGAGAATATAAAAAAAATCCGCTATCCAAAGCTAATTTACTCAGAATTATCATGTGATTATTACGAAATAATAACTATTTTTAACAATTTTTAGGTCATAGTTTCTACTTAGAAAAGAAATATACTTTGTAAGTATTAAAATTTTAACACAGCGAGATTTGAACATTAGAAAATCTTCTTTTCAATTGCTCTACGTTAATTTGTTAAAGTTATTTCGTTCAATGGAACGGAAGTAACTTAATCAATGAATAATCATAGTTTATTATTTTTTAGCTTCATGCTGCATCTCGCACAAGACAAAATGGGTAAAGGGAACTTGGGAACCTAATGTTAAGACACTTACCTTTCGCCAAATTTGAGACATTGTGTGTTAAGTGGCAGAACTCAACGTAGCGCTTTGGATTGTTGGTAGTTACCAGAGCGAACAAGTGAAAGCATTAAATATTTCACTTTAAAATATTAAATATTTAATTTCCCCAAGTGGGAATCGAACCCACAATCTGTCGCGAACAGTCATACGCTTGTGCCCCTGCGCCGCTATAGATCTTACAGTTACCATCAAATGCAACAAAAGAAAATATTGTACTTAATACAAAGTTCTTAAAACTTTTTCTTTTTTTAATCAATAACGAACAAAGTAAGAAGCAAATTGACATTGAAACAATTGTGTAATGTCATTGTTGTCTACAATTTTTACAAAATTTTCAATTATAGCCGAATATCATAAATATAGATTGAGTAAGAAAATATCAATATGATTTAAAATAACTAATTGAATTAACTTATTTCCAACTTAAGATACACGCCGCGTATTACCTCGAGAAATTTGGAACGCAGTGTTAAAACACTCCGTTCTGTCGTCCAATTTCCACCGGTTTTGTTTATTTATATGCGGTGTTCAACGCCGTTTTAAAAATAAGCAAATAGTAATTCATCATAAATGCATATAAAATATATGTACTTAAATGTATGAAATTATAGACACATATGCAATTATGAAGCGATATGTAGCGGTTGCAAATTGAATTTTAAAGCCGGGAGTATCTGTCGGGTGTCGGGTGTCTTTCCGTCGACACCCGCTCAGTATAAAGAGCTTAAACTATCAGGGACGACGCACAATCACCGGGCAACTTGCTGTTTATTTGTACGAAATGCAAAGTCGTTTGTTAATCACATGTTTATTTATTTAGAGAAAATTTTAAAACTTTAAATTTCAATTTCAAATGCACATCCGTTTCCTACTTTCGCTTAGTGTTCAAGCGGGAAACGGAAGTGGTTTAATGAGAACAGAGTGACTTAACCCTAGGTTTCCCAATCTCACCCTTCCATGTGCGGGATACAGCGGAAGTTAAAAAAAAAAAACGTATGTATGTATTACATATGAAAATTTCAAAAGAGCGCGATATGCACAAGCGCCTTTTGGAGTCCAAGTAGTTTAGTGGTCAGAGCGCTTAGACGGATTACGAGAGCCGCGGGTTCAAATCCATCCAACGTTTTCTAAAAATAAATATTCAATACGAATGTTTGTATAAAATAAAACCAAATATAGATAACATAAAGTAAAACATAAAGAAGCCCTTAACTCTCATGGTATATGAAACTACCCTCGAGCGGTGCCCACTCAGCGCCTCGTCCCAATTAGCCTCGACAATTATTGGCAGATTCACCAAATTATAGTTCATAGATGTTTTCACTAATTATAACTCTAATACATTGTATTAAAGTCCAATTTACAATACCTCATTAAATCTGAAAATATAACCTAAATGTAAGGCTTGTGGTGCAAGGGAGCAAGCAGGCGACTGAAAAAGCGATAAGTTATGAGTTTGATCATCATATGAATGAAGAATGAAATATTTTATATTTTCGTTTCTTCACGGCGTTGTGTACCGCCACGTAACACGTAATGCCTCGAATTAAGACAGTAAATTGAGAACCTAACGAATTGTCTTAACAGTAGGTTCCCAAGTTCCTTTAACTTACCTTGCTACGAAAGGGTTATAACAGGGAGCTAAATATATATAAATATGGATTCGCCTATATCTTAACCGGTATGTGTGTCATTGAATTTGTTATTTAGCAAATAGGTCAGTTATGTCAAGTAGACTGTTTCTGGAAGTACGGAAATATATTGGAAATACTTTGAAATATGTATTAGCGACCTCGTCTCTGTTGAAAATTGACTTAAATAACTTATGAAAACAGATTAACTTTCGACTTTGCAAAGTTTAAAATACAATTAGTACAGACGTAAATTGTTAAGCCAATTTCAATGTCGAACTTTTAAATTCAATTGGGGCGTTGCATATCAAGTGACAGTACTTAACGCCGCGCTATACCTCGGTACCAAAACGATAAACGATTTATTTCCTAAAATAAGAATCATACCCCCATCCTGTCACGTTTACAGCTGAAAGCTCTGTATCAAATTATCTAATAGCTTCAGCACAAAAGTTAAGAGATAAACGATAAAAGAAAGTCTATCATAAGCAAGTATCTACATCAAGCCTCGGCAAGAAGAAAATAATTTGTGAAATATGTGAGAAGTAAGATAAGCGTGTCGTTTGACGGTCATCCGCAGCCCCTTCAACCGAGCGAAGGCTTTTGAGGGATTCAGTAGCAAAATCTGTTCAGCCCAAGTTTTTTATAACCCCTTTTTTAGCCTTCTTTATCTTATTGATAAGGAACAAGTTATAATAAATAAGATATTTTGAAAGAGCTTTCCAGCTTTGTGAATTAATCACGTAACTCGTTAGTGAATACTCATTTCGTGCAATGTATTGGAGCTTTAATTAAGTTGTTATTTGGTCACGTAAAGCTGCTTCAGTATATGAAACGCTGTATGTCTTACAGTTAAATTACTTTAATTGAATTTCTTTCTAACATAATTAAAAGGTTTATTAAAGCTCTGATTACGTAAGAATAAAGTACATTCATATGTACGTATTATGCGGTCTGTCGTGGCGCGTGGCTGTAAATGACAGGTTGTGACTTTGAAAACCACTCAAAGAAGTAAAAAAAAATCAATTATAATGAAATATTTAACATTTTCATTTCTTTGCTATGGTAACAAGGCAAACACGAAGTGCCTAAAATGCGGCAGAAAGTTGGGAACGGAACGAAGTATCTTAACACTAAGCTCTCAGATTCCCTCTGCCTACCCTGCCATATGCGAGATACAGCGAAAAACTGGAAAAGACAATGTATATTCGTATATACTATATTACTTATCTTATACAACTTGTGAATTTGTATCCACACTATTATATCAAATAACAATGAACTGAGCGACGTTTTTGTTAGAATATCGAGCCGCGGTCAGTGACAGATGAGAGAAGACGCAACGTCGAGCTCCACTATAATCTCTTTGTACCGCTACAATGGCCTGGACTGGCGCAATGTTACTAAAATAATTTATTTACTTAAGCGTTGATAGTTTTTAGCTAAATGCAACTTTCCATACCTTTCACCTTTGATTGATCATTGGCTTCGTTCGGCCGCGGGTGTCGAAACTTTTCCCTTTCTAATAGCGATGCCAAAGGTTGAGTCGTTTAGTTTTACGTAACGTAATTGCTGAGGGTATTAGTTAATTGTTTAATGTTTCCGTGTGTGGAAAGATGATGGTTTTCCAATTACTACAATAATGAGACCTGTCGTGGTACATAAGCGAGTGATTGTAAACGCGACAGATACCATCCCCACTCGAAGAGATAAAATATATATTTTCTTTTCTTACCTCTGAACGTGGTGTTAAGCTCCACTAGTCGACACGTAATGCTGACAAAAATCGGTGGAAAGCATGAAATGGAAGTGTCATAATTGAAATGTAGGATCTCACCAAGTTCCCTCTGCCTACTCTGCCATGTGCGCGATAATATATATATATATATATATATATATATATATATATATATATATATATATATATATATATATATATATATATATATATATATATATATATATATATATATATATATATATATATATATATATATATATATATATATATATATATATATATATATATATATATATATATATGTATATATGTATATATACCACAATATAGTTTCACAGATCATAAGTTGCAGTCACTATAGTAGGCCCAGGGATTTTGGGAACCCAGTGTTAAAACACTCCGTCCCGTTCCTCACTTATCACCGAAAGAGAGGCAAAATGTGCTGAGCGGCGGAAGCTAACGCCGCGCTTTACCTTATTTCCTGTTCTAAAATTCCTTCAATCTTTGAACTTTGTTCTTCATATAGCGTGAAACAACAAAAGGGTTATGCAAAGTCTAAGCATTGAACGAATCACACAAAACAAATAACGTAAATTAATCTTAGCGAAGTCCGCGTCAGAGCTCACGTTTCATACAGATTGGAATAGTTGTACCGTCCATGTTTCACTTCAATAAATCAGGCCAAAATACTGAGCATTGTACTGCAGCCGTTGGTTGTATCGGCTCAGCTTTTGTTGTAAGTACTAAGCTCATCCCTTTGGACTATGTATTCACTATATACGCGTGTGGTACGTAATATTTGTTAGTTAATCTGTTCGAAAGCATTTGTGGCGTATGAGAAAGCGTGTGACTAAAAAGACATAGGTTTGTGGTTCGATTTCCACTTGAGGAAAATAAATATTTAGTATTTTCATTTCCTTGTTACTTTTCAAGTCTACTTACAATGCTTCAAATATTTAGCGAAGAGTGGGAAACGGTAGGGTATTAATAGAAATGGTGGTGTTTAATAATAGTATTTTTCTTAAAACTTTAAGTGACCTCGTTTACAATTTCGAGACACTATTTGTCTTATATGACGTAAGACTTAAATGTCTTAGGGCCTGTCGTTGTGCGCCTGTAAACGTGAAAGGTTTTGGGTTCGATCCACATTCGAATAATTATTTTTAATATCCTCGCTCTGGTAATGAGGCAAAGAGCGAGTTAAGCTCCGTCGTTCATGATGTCTCCAGAATTTAATGGAAATAGAGGAACAGAAGTGTCATAATGGTAACAAAGTGACATAATACTTGGTTTTCAGTTTCCACCTGCTTAAAAAATGTGAGTTTGATAAAAATATAAAAAAGCAACGAGCCACATTTTAAAAATTTTTAAGAAAAGTCATGATTTTGACATAACATTAGGTAGAATTGAATTTTTAGTTTTAGTACTGCAAAATTCTTCTAAGTCTGTTCAAAAATACGATAAGAAGTAACACGTTTCATTTTTTAAACGACAAATAATTAGCCCACGGTTCACCAAAGTCTTACACTTAAGAAGAAATTATTCTCTTATAGTGAGCACGAGCTGATATTGAAAAATAAAAATATTATCTAAAACAGCAAGAATTTATACATATACATAGATTGGGTCTTTAGTCCATATTTGGTCAGACCTTAAAACTCCTATATTACAAATATTTTTTTCCTTTCATTTCGTATACCAAAACCAACATATAAGGTTAGTCTCTCTCTCTACAAAGTAATAAAGTCAGTAAAATTACAAGCTACACAAATTTCTGGTCGTAAAAACCATGAATAACTGAACATGTGCACGTTCATATAAATTTAAAAATATTTTGTTTTTCACGTAAGCTAAGCTTATGAAAAGCGCTTAAATTATATGAAATAAGCGGTCGCTTGGTGTGAGACCAGAGTTTTATTTTGAAAGTCCGACATTGACAAACTGCAGCGGGCGAAGTCGGTGCAGTCGGCTGACCCGCCACTGCTCTAATTTAATTGGCCGAGTGACATTTTAAATTGTAGAAAATAGAATTAAAACTTTTGATGTATTAATGAACACTTCCTTTGTGGATTTCTACATACTGTATACAGATTTTCTTTTATTGTGAAACATAACAAGATTATTTTAAAGAATTGCTTATTATTGTTAGTTTTATCCTAGCACATAGAAGTGTATGATGGAGTGAGCCTGGGAACCTTACATAAGGTTCCCAGGTTCACTCCCACCCCTTTTCATAAGTACATTTCTGTATCCTATTATATTTATTCCGAATTCTGGTGACATTGATGATGAATGGCAGAACTTATAGTTACGTTTTACCTCGTTACAAAAGCGAGGAAATAAAAATATTAAATATTTGATTTCCCTTAGTACGAATCGAATTAACGTTATATCTTAGTTTTCTTTAAATTATATCATATTTATATTAATAAACAAATTAAGCTTAATAACAGATTAAAATTGTGATTGTATTCTTGGGAATATTTTTTTTTATTATTTTACTGAGAGATTTATATGAAAAAAGCGTGTTAAAAACGCCAATATTATCGTTTCAGAAAATCTATTTCAAAATAAATGATATTCTTAACGTTCTAATTTGTCTATTGTCTATTTTAATATGAATAATATATAACAAATCTACTCCATGTATTTCTATAGTATGTAGTATAGAAATAAGCGGAGCTGTAGTTTTACAAATATTTTTCATATACAGTGAGGTCACTGCGCCTGTACTCACTTCGCACCTCGTTTACATTTCACAGACTTAAAGCACGTTTGTGCCGGAATTTGCCTTTCAAATACTTTTTTTTTTAGGACGAATCGCAATATAGTATTTTAGGCATAGAATGTTCATGTGAAAAAGGTTATGCCATTTAGTGATTTTTCCCTTTAATACTGTTTGGTGTTAAGTTGTTGTTATATATATATATATATATATATATATATATATATATATATATATATATATATATATATATATATATATATATATATATATATATATATAGATATATATATATATATATATATATATATATATATATATATATATATATATATATATATATATATATATATATATATATATATATATATATATATATATATATATATATATATATATGCCTAGCGGGGTAGTATAACGGAGGAGTTCTTATCAATACTTAATTGTCTGTATGTTCCCCTATTTATCTAAGCACTCTTTTTCAAGTCTTTTTTTGTTACAATTTTCACCAATTGGTTCTTTTATATTGTTTAAACTAGTGGAATTATTCTTCCATTCGTCTTTTTCTATTGTGATTTAAGTCTGCTTAGCTATTTGTATATAAATTACTCTGTCAATTAAACATGAAGTTGCATTTAACTAAGTAATTTCTATTGTTAACTTATCACAATTGTAATAAATATTATACTTATTACGATTATGACGTTAAGATCTATTATAAAATATTTATATTTATTAATAAATAGTAAAAACGATAAATAATATTTTTACTATGTTTTAAAGTGTTATTCCACACTTAGGACAGAAAATACTAAACTTAAATTTAAAAAGCGTATAAAAATTTTGAACGAAGCAGGATTTGAACCCGCGCCTCTGGAATACCGTTCCAGCGCTCTGACCAACTAAGCCATTCGTTCTCACCGAGCTCCGTCGAAATTCTTATACGCTTGTTACAACTTATTTATGTTGTTAGCATCTCTATAGGGAGATTTTTACAAATTTCCGCTACCCAAAGACAACTCGTAAGAATTATCGTTTGGCAAGAGAGAATACTATTTATTTTAATATTTTTACTATGTTTTAAAGTGTTATTCCACACTTAGGACAGAAAATACTAAACTTAACGACATTTCAAAATTTTTAGACGCTTTTTAAATTTAAGTTTAGTACGATAAATAATAATTAATTATTGGACTTTTATTTCTATCTGAGAATTTCACCTGGATTTATGTCTCCATGTTTTGTATATATTTTGTTTTCCGCATTTTGTATATGACAAGGTAGGCAGAGGGAACTTGGGAACTTAGTGTTAAAAGTGAGGTATTGCGTATTGATTAGTGGAACTCAACGTCAAGCTTTGTATCCTTTCTAAAATCAAAATATCAAATGGTAATATTTTATTTCCTCTAGTTAGGGTTGAAGCACAATCTGTCGCTGTTATGTGTAGCTGTACGTATTTGTCTCTACGCCACTCATATCTCTCGAAAGTGATCTACTTACTAATTTATGTTTCTACTTACTGATTTGGCCAGAATATAAATTGAACGACGATTTCTATACATTTTTTGTGGACCAATCTGAACTGACTGTATTTTCGGGATTTTAAGAATGGCCTATGACATTTCTGCTTTATAAATACACTGAATTGTATTGCTGTGAAAGAATAAGCGATAGAGTAGAGAGCACTTTCACATTTTGAATAGTAATTATCAAATAGATTATGTCTATTTATTTTCATAGTTAATAAATATTCAATTCTGATAATATCTTTACATTTTTTTGGTTTTCATGTGTTAAGTAGCGTAATTCAACGCTGCGCAAGTTTAAATATATAATAAACGTGATATTATGATATGTATAAATTTTTGTGGGTTTGTCCCACTCAAACAAATGAAATATTTAATATTTTATTTTCTCGGTTTGACAACGAGGCATAACGCGGCGTTAAATTACACCACGCAAAAAGCAAAATCTCAAAAATTTACGAAAAAGTGAAGGCTCCCTCTATCCTACTATGTGAAGTTAAAAAATATACCATATAACTAACCAAATTCCATTTTTTTTTCTCCAGCTGCCTACTTTTACGTGGGCACATCAAAATCTCCCAGCGCATCAGGAGCTTTACGACTTCAAGACGAGCGTGGTGGTGGCAGCCCGCTGAGGAGGTACCGCGGTGAAGGAATCACATTATCACTGCCTGAAGGGAAATCTTTGAAGGATGTCGCCTGGTTCTCTGTATGGTGTGATGAATATTCGGTAAGAATCTTTTGTTTATCTTCCGAGCTTCACATTGTTTCCCGCACTTGGTACGATAGGCAGAGAGAACCTCCGAAACCTAGTGTATAGACATTCCACTTAAATCTCTACTTTTTGCCGAATTAAGGGCAATACCTCTTGAGTGCCATTGCCTTGTTACCAGACCAAAAAAAAATTCATTTCCTTGAGTTAGAATACTGTAAAATTTTATTAAAACTTGTTCAGTAGTTTTTTCATTTTTAGAATATTAGTAGAATGCTAATGTGAAAAATAAACTTGAAGTATTAATATTGCAATATAATATTATGTGATATTACCACTTTAGGGGATTTTTTGGCTCTTCTCTTATTACTAAGGAGACGAGATCTCTGTATCTTGTATTATTTCTTTCTTAATAAGTCGCTATATTTTGTGCTTATTTTTGTTCTGCTACTAAAGTAGGCTTAGAGCGGTGATTATCTCTAGTTTTGTAATTCATAAGAAAACCCACTTTTTGTTTGGTAACAGCGAGATAAATTTGTTTTAAAATTATTTTTATCTTATTAATATTATTTCATTTGATCACGTTTTCTGTTTTTTTTTTTTTATTTCTTAGGCCATTTTTTTATATAACATTAACATTTTTATTATAAAAGAGGAATCATTCCATGTGGACTAAGTGCTAACTAATACACAGAAAAGGCACTCATGTATATGGAAGTGAAGAAAGATTTTCATACTTTTTTGTTTAGTTTTACGTTGTATCCCTTACTTAGTATGGTAGGCAGAAGGAATTGGGAATCTAGTGGTAGATTATTCCAGTTAATTACTTTCACTCACCCAACCCAACGCTTTGCCTAATTTCCAGAACGAGGAAATGGAAATATAAAATATTTTATTCCTCAAGTGGATATCGAACCCACAATTTCTTTCGGCCCCATTGGAAACAAAAAAAAAATGGTATACCCCAATCCAGATATCAACTTAGAACTATTGCTATTTTACAACTATATTACTTCGATACTAACTTCAGTACTTATTACTTACTACTTTTGCTATAAAAGACATTATCTTATATAAGTCGAGGCAGTTCGTGTATTAACAGCTCGCTAATGGAACCCCTGGACTGTGGCCACGGGAAGCCTCTGAGTGCTTCTTAACATATTGTACGATCAATTGTACCAATTTTGTTTTATTTTTATATATTATTATGTTATATACATATATAAAAATTAAGAAACGGCAATAAATGTATATAAATATTAAAAAATAAGTATTTTCAAAAAAAAAAACTGTTGATAATATGTTAAATTTGACTATAATGAGTAGCATTAACATAAAAATTGTTTAAAGAATTAATTTATAGAAAACCAAACGATATTATCTATATTATAATATTAAACTATGTTAAAAAGAGATGTATCTCTTAGCTTCACGCTACATCCCCATTAACAATTCCTTTAATTTCCGTTCAAATTTGAGACTTTACGTGTTGGGTGGCGGAACTCAACGCTGCGCTTAGCCATTACCAAAAGAGGAAACGAAATTATTAAATAATTAATTTTCTTACCATAATACGATGCAGAAATCCAGCGTATATTTTACCATACGTAATAACATAATGATATGTACTAACAAAGTGCACCGCAGTACTACTACAGATACAATATTTGTACTCACTGTGCAGTAACTCAAGCGGTAACTTTCAGTTTCTGGGAGACTGTGGAACAAACGCTAAGGCAAATAGCGCTGCTCAGCAGATTTACCTTGTTTGTATGATAATTTTATTATCATCTATACTAATATAAATAAAGGTCGGTCATGGCGCATTGGCACCAGGAGCTCACTGGAGGAGATGAAATATTTAATATTTTTTTTTTCTGCTCTGGTATCGAGGTGTCTCTTTCGACGTTACTCAACATATAATGCCTCGAATTTGGCGGAAAATGGGGAAACAAAGCGTCTTAATGGGAACAGAGTGGCTAAGTTCCCAAGTTCCCTCTATCTACATTGCCATGTGCAAAGTACAGTGTGAAGCTGAAAAATGTTTGGTTTAACGCGCTAATCTCGAGTTTGTAATGATTTATTGTGCGGTGTGAATCACTTTATCACATAAATTCTCACTTCCTTGATATAAAAAGATTTTGCTTTTCGGGATTTTAATATATTAAAAAGAATAAAAAAAGTTTATTTTTGGAATAGTTGGAATAATAATACGTATATATACATAGTATCGTATAGTATATAGTAGAAAAGACTGGAAATATTTTCAATTTTAATATTTAATATAATTTCTTCGCTTTTTTTCGAAAAGTGGGGAACGGTACGGACTTAATATTGGGTTCCTAAGTTCCCTTTTCTTATACTGCCATATGTGAAAGTACAGCGAGAAGCTAACTGAATAGTCGTGAACATTTCTGGACCTTTCAAACACTTTACTGTACAGTTCGTGGTCACGGGTAGACTACTTATGTACTTATTTTATATGAAAAACCAACATAATTTTCTTCCTTTACAACGTAGTGTATTTTATACATCATTCATCAATATTACTATATCAAAACAGGATATACTTCCCAGACTTTACTCCTTAGAGTAAGTAAGTATAAGTATAACACAATGCTTAGTCCAAGTCGTCCCCATAGAGTAACAATAGCGCAAGATAAATAGAGGTCCGCTGTCTCCTTGATGAAGTTGGCAACTTCTGTTTGTGCAGATTGTTAAGTTTTTCATTAAATTAATGAAAACTGTACTACATATATTATTTTTAATTTGAAAAATAGACGGATGTTATAAGTTGGATATGTCTGTTCTGTCAGTTTGTCTGTGGACTGTAGTTCCTCACTGCATCTCGCACATGTCAGGGTAGGCAGAGAGAACTTGGGAACCTAGTATTGAGACACTCCATTCCACTTCTATTCCCTACTTTCTGCCGAATTTGAGGCATCACGTGTTGAGTGGCGGTTGCATTGTTACCAGAGCGAATAAATGAAAACATTAAATATTTAATTTGTAAATATTCAATATTTCATTTCCACGACTGGGAACATGATTCCCATGACTTGCCCTTTACACGCTTGTACCGTTGCGCCACGATAGGCCTTAGATGAGATATTTTTCTTTATTCATCGCGGTGGTTCTTAGTTATGTTTTATTATAATCAGATTAACAGTTTAAGAGCTACAGGCATCTTACTAAAATGAGGTAGTGATTTACTTAATTGAAGCAGGACCGAGAGTAACTTTTATATATATATTTTTAATTAGAAAAAAAAAATATTGTTTAATAAATTTTCTGATTTATTCACAATAAATAAACAATTTGAATAAATTAGCAAATTTATGAACTTTAAAATATTTTTAAAAAAAAAATTAACTTAAATTAGTGATTTTGATTGAATTTCAAGAATACAATAAAGTATAAATGAAAAAACATACAAGCCTTTAAAAAAAATATTATACTCGTATTTTTTTCCTGCAGATAGGCAATTTGCCAATATGATTTACTGATGCTCTTAGAGCTTTTTTAATATTTAAAATCCTTTTCCAAGTAATAATAGAACTTACAACTTATACGGTTGGTTGCAATTCAACTTTGAACAGCTGTACCACAACCAATGCAATTTACCTTCAAAAAATAGCTGACTATTTATTTATATTAATATAATACTACTCTCATAGACTAATTATGTTTAAAGTAAGACCGACAACAAAACACGGCCGCCTCATTCCTCCCGCAGAGATATGCTTATGTTGATTATTGTTTGCCATTTACAATGTAGAAATATATTTGTAGAAGAAAAGAACTGCCAGTTTCTAGTTTAGTATCAAAGTAATAAATAATAATAAAAAAAAAATACATTAATATTTTATATGATAGGAAGAAAAAATGGTATTTACAATTACTTATTCTTCGTTCACTTCTCCTTTTATTATGCTTCGTACAGTATTTCATAAAAGGGCTGGTAGACTGTTCTTGGTAGGCAAAAGAAACTTGGGAACTTCGTGCTAAAACGCTCCGTACCCATTAAGTGTTGAGTGGCGGAACCCAACAAACTCACGGAAGAAATGATAATATTCTATATTTCATATCCTCGAGTGCAAATCGAACCCAAAACCTGTCGCTTTTACAGTCGCCCACTTAAAAAGCTTAGTACATTTTTTTTAAAAAAATCCAACATATTATTTGCCTCAGTTCTCTTTGCAAATTAACTATTTGTTCCTAAATTACAAACAAAAAAGACCTATGTAGATCCAAATGAATAAGCAAATGAATGAATAAGCAAAGCCCAACAAAACCACTCCCTTTTACCAAATTGTCTCCTTAGTCAAGATCACAAACACTGTCAATTCAAACACCGGCTTTTGGAACTCAGTTGCCAGTCCTCAATAACCGCCCTGTACCGTAAATATACGAGACAAATATACTGTCGTAGACAACAAGATGTTCGAGTAGTTTGCCGAAACAAGGGCTACCTTTGAGAATGGTTGACGTCTTCCACTCGTACATACATTTTTTATTTTGGCCGAGTATCCTACATATGTTTTGTATAGATTTCAGTTAATATTATGTAGAATAAAAGCTGAGTTCTGATTATTCAAAGAATTTATTATTTTTATGGTGCTAGCCTCACCTCAGATGTAATTGAAAAATATTATAATGTATTTCATTTTTTTACTGTGAAATTGGGAAACGAAACGACGTGTCTTGAAATTAGGTTCGCTCTGCCTACCCTACCATATACGGAATACAGCCTAAAAAAACTTAAGAAAACGTTTTTATTAAAATTTTGATATATTTTACAGTTAACAAAAATACTATTTTATTTGATATTTATATGATATGAATCAAGATCAATCAAAGTTACATTAAACGCATAGGCCTAATAAACATATATACATACATATATCTCAAATCTAATACTAACTAAAAAATATTTTATTATATATAAGGAATTTGAGGCCTGTCATGGCGCAGCGGCACAAGCGTGTGACTGTAACCGATAGGTTCTGGGTTCGATCCCCAGTCGAGGAAATGAAATATTTCGATATTTTCAATTTAAATATTTAATGTTTCATTTCTTCGCTCTGGTAATAAGACAAAGTGCGGCGTTAACACGCAATGCCTCAAATTCGGCGGAAAGTGGGGAACTGAAGTAGAACGGAGTGTCTTAACACTAGGTTCCCGGGTTCCCTCTGCCTACCCTGCCTCGTGCGGGATACAGCGTGAAGCTGAGTGAGTGATATAAGGAATAAGAGAAATGTTCACTGACTGTCAATAAAGTGTCTATAGGTCTGTCATGACAGGTTGAGGATTCGATTCCCACACTATGAAATGAAATATTTTATTTAATATTTTCATTTTGTCGCTCTGGTAATGAGACCAAGCTAAGTGCCAAGAACCAAGTGTAAAGTTGTTATATAAATATATTTTTATAGTTATATTATATGAAAATCCTTTAACACATCATAATTATAAAAAATATAACTCAATAGAAAACAGTATGTTCATATCCCAAATGGAAAAATATTTTTCTTTTTTTGTATTCATAGAATTTATATTAAGAACAACTTAAATTAAAATTACCAATTACATATGTAAATCAAAATTTAACAAAATATTTATTTTGGTCCACAGATAAACTTTGGCTCAGTGGAGATTCCGCGTAACCTGGAGTACCCCAAGCCTTTGAAGATCGGCGCTCTGAACGGAGTTCACAAAGTATCATCGGACCCCATCGTTATTGTCGACGCACAGACACTGTTGATACCTAATTTCTCATATGATGGAGAGGCACCAGGTATTTATACTATGTAACTTTACGCTGTGTCCCGCATATGGTAGGGGTAGACAGAGAACATTTTGGGAACCTTGTGTTAAGACACTCCATTCTACTTTCCACCTTTTGTCGAATTTGAAGTATTGCGTGTGAAGTGGCGGAACTCACTGCCACCTTTTGCATAGCTAACTGAGCTTGAGATTTTTTTTTTCGTTTACGGTTGAACACTTGTACTCCTGCCTCACGACAAGCCTCAAAATTAGTTTTAGTTTCATACCATATTTAGAGTAAGCAAATAGAAAGTAGGCAGAGAAAGAGGCGGAGAGCAACATATCATTAATGTAACAAGTGTATATGAATTTTGAAATTGCTTGAGAAGAACGTATGGGTTAGCCAAATCGCTCTAACTGGAGCGGCTTGGATGGTTTCCAAGAGATTTGTGTTCAAATTATATATCAAACAAGTAATTTTCTTTCTCAAGTGTAAAAGCCCAATTTCGAAATGTTAAAACCATATAGGAATGTTATATCTATTTTAGGGCTATAATGTCTATTAAAGGGCTATAATATCCATTTAAGAGCGACATACAGGGCTATAATATCTATTTAAGTAATAATCAGTTTTGACTTTTAACTATTAAACATCTATAATCTAGGTTAATCAATGTTATACGTTTTGTTATAAAAATATCAATAACGTTACTTAAAGTATGTATATTTTGTTATATTTATTAAAGTTTTAAGTCATTTCAAATTCTAGATTTTAAATCGTCTGGATTTTAAAAATATATGTTAACTTCTGTGATCCTAACTCAAACACTGTCACAACTATGATAGCCAGTTGAACTTTAAAATAACATTGGAAATAAAATTGGAAGCACTCGCGATTTCAAGAATATGTGATTTTTATGTTTCCATCAAGAGCATCTAGTTAGATGTTCAATTGAGCAAGTGCTTCTCGCGTTAAAGAATTGAATGACACTCCATTAAAATATAAATATACATATACTCTCTTATCTCTTATCAATATATAATTTAACTTTAGAAATGGCTTTTATTATAATGATAAGAGCCATTTCATCATTAATGGTAGCTTAAGCTATGTCACACACGGACATACAGACACACACACACACACACACACACACACACACACACACACACACACACATACACACACACTGTAATTTATGTAAAGACGTTTGTGATGCGGGTAATAACAACTGCGATCTGTGATACGATACGATTATCAAATATTTTTGTTATACAGTAAGTTTATAATAAATTATTTTTATTATTATACTAATCCAGCATATGATAGGGTAGCGGGAACTTGGGAACTTAATGTTAGGACGTCCCGATTCCGTTAAGGTACTTCGATTCTCCCACTTTCTGCCGATTTGATGCATTACCTTTTGAGTGACGGAACTTAACGTTACCAGATTGAGTCCCTCGAATAGTGATCGAACCCACAACCTATCGTGGTAAGTCACACACATATACCCCTGTCCCATGCCTAGCCAGTCATTACGTTTGAAAGAAATATGAATTAACATTTATTTTGAACCAACATAAACACCAACCGAGGCCTATCGTAGCGCAGTGGCACAAGGGTGTGACTGTAACTGACAGATTGTGGGTTCGATTCTCACTGGAAGAAATGAAATATTTAATGTTTTCAATTTAAATATTAAAACGCGGAGTTGAGTTCCGCCACCCGACTCGCAATGCTTTAGCGGCGGAAAATGGTGAACGGAGTGATTTAACACTAGGTTCCCTAGTTCTCTCTGCCTACCCTATGTGCGGGATACAGCATGAGTTGAGTTGAGCAAAAATACCAAAATTTTAAATCCAACACATCTTAATATTATAATAATGATTTCAAAAATGTGTATTTCCCCAGTCTCAAGTTCGCTATCAGCCAGTAATCTACGTGTAGGTACATCAGTACACAGCGACTCGAGTTTAAACCTATTAAAACTAAAAGTTCCGCAAAGCTCGCTGTAACGAACAGCACAAGTTGCGCGTCGCCAACGACCAGCCCACAGTTAATGGCAATTTAACCACTCGCCGCTACTAAAAGCTCTTTTTTGTTATTTTATAAGGAGCTTTGTTATATTTCTTTGGAAAATTGTCGATAAAAAGTGTATTGATGGGAATATTCTAGCTCATTTTAGTTGGATAGTATGGATAGTATATTTATGGTCTTGTAAATTCATTTTTCCGCTTCGCACTGAAGACACAGGGTATTTGGTAATATCGTGTAACGATACTCCGTTTCATTTCCCATTTTCCGTCGAAATTGAGGCATTAGGTGTTGAGTAGCTGATGGCAACGCCACGCATAGCCTTGTTACCATAACAAAGAAATGAAAATATTCAATATTTTATTTCCTAGACTGGGGATCGAACCAACAACCGTCGCTTATGCTATGTCCTTGCGCACGATAGGCCCTTAGTAAGATTTATTCATTATTTCAAACCATTTTGACTCTAACTAGAATTAAACCTAGATCTACCCTACGTAAAAGATACACGAACCGTAAAGGCCGTAAACGTATTGTTTAAGCGCTATTTTCAAGAACTTGCTGTGAGTCGATTTGGTAGCAATATGAAATTTTAGCGCTTCGTTCATCCTGTGCGTTTTAAAGAATTTCGCATAGGATTTTATCAAAATGAATTTTTGATAGTGAGGTTTTAGTACGTGCATTCATTGTATTGGCAAATGCATGAATTAATTAAATAATGAATTTGAGTATTTCAATATTAAATATGTAGTGAATTTCGCAGTAAGGAAATATATAAATAGTTTTTTTTTACGTAAATTACTCTATGCGGTGTTAAGTTCTACCACTCAAAACACAAAGTTTTGTCAGAAAGTATGGAACAGGTATCTTAACACTCGGCTCCCCCTATATTGGCAATAGAGTACAAAATACTACACTACTTCAAAAACTGCAGGAGCTGGGAACCAGGTAAGCTAGTGCTAAAACTGAAACTGTGTTACCAATAAGACACTTTCGTTCCGTCTGAGTCACATTACGAGTTGAAAAAAAGAATTCAATACAAAAAAATCTTTTGAAATCAGTACTTTTCTTTATTTGGTGAAGATAACCAATTTTTTAACCATATCTTTAATAATATTGAAGCTTTCACATATCTAATCCATATTGATTCTTTATTTTGTACAGTAGCTAACCAATAAAGTTTTATTTGTATCACATGTCCGCTTAGATAAGCTTCACAGCTAACGTTAATATTACGTAAAATACAGAAGTTATTGTCAGAGACAAGGAATTTCTTTTCATTTTATATCTATTTTTATACTTTGCTATAAGCTGTATCAGTACTAAGTAGATTTGAAATTTTTTTTTTAGTCATAAAAACCTGATTATTTTTTCACCGTCACGCTTTGTCTTACAATAAACGTATATATGTATATAAGTATTTTATATACCTCTGTTCGATTTAACGCTCTTCCATTTTCTTCTTTTTGCTGAATCCTTGAGGAATTATAGTTTATGTGGCGAAATTGAACGCCACCCTGTACAAGAGCGACGAAATATCATTTTTCAAATGGAAACCAATCGCACACACATCGAATTCTAGAATCGCACTTGTGCCACTGCGCCACTATTGACCTCTATACCTTAAGTATATACACATACACACATCATTAAAGACATTTTTAAAATATATGAGATTAATAAACATTAATTAATTTTTATTTGAAAATTCATATAACATGATTATTGGATATGAGTATTAAATATACAGCCCTATTACTTTAAATTCTATAATAATATTATTCCAGTAGTATTATTTTCAGAAATAAAAATAGTACATAAATTAAAAAAAGCTGTAAGTTCTACACCCCATAGTATCTCCCAGATAAGCGAAAAGAACTTAGTATTAACTCTACAATCTGCTCAATGGTCCGAAAGATTGAGTACTAAGCGGCGGAACTGAACTGTGCCCGTTGTCCATCATAGCAGAATATTGAAATTTTTCATCATCCTCTAGTCAAACATTGTAACATCTACTCGACATTGATGGAGGCATTAGTCGCTCTCATGAACACAATATATTTTAATCAACTTTACTGATAGTCCGATTCAGTAAGCAAGAACTAAAAGTTAATTAAGTAAGCCAAAGAAACAAGAAAGACATGATCAAAGTCTGTGGCGTGCGACAACTAAAAAAAAATTCTTGATAACTTCGCTCTGATAACAAGGAAAAAGCTCGACGTTAATTTCCACCACCCAACACGCAATACCTTAAATTTCGTGGAAAGTGGACAACGGAAGTTCTAAATTGGAACGCTTTGTTTTAATACTAGGTTCCCATGTTCCCTCTTCCTACCCTACCATGTGCGTAAAGCTAATAAAAAATAACTTCACACACGTGTACAAAGTGACATGATTTTTTTAATAAAAAGCTCGTAAATTGCAAAATTATTACTTAATCGGCGTCCTGCTACAGCTCTACATAGAGTAGAGTCAGTATCTTCATCGTTCCGTTACGGAGGCAATTTGCCCAAGCGTGAACATAACATTATTCAATATAAATTGTCAAAGGACCCTTTATATGATACGACGTCATACTTCGAATAAATATTCTAAAAATACCGCGTATGTAGATATATTGTTGACGGGAATTTCATTTGTTAACAATTTTGAAAGCTTTCGACGTTCACATTTTTGTTGTGTTACGTGTTGTGTACGCTCGTACAAACGCTTGCTGTGGAATATTCGGTATAACTTCAATTAAAAATGCTAGGAATTTAGATTTTAACAGAATACATGATATTTCCTACTCATAGGAGCCGTTGCTTTATAAGACTGAAAGCACGCTGGTTATTGATTCGAACCTCAGAAAAATGATAATGTTTTAATATTTTTTTACTTTTCTGTTGTAATAGGTATAGTGTGGCTTTAACTTCTATCATTTAACACGTCGTACCTAAATAATAGTTGGAATGTGGGAATGGAGTGTCTTAACACTTGCTTCTACCAAACTTTTTTACTGATTACATATTTAATTAACAATAATAACGAAAATATGCTTTCAACTCGTTTTTCAAAAATGAAAATAAAAAAATAGGATATTAAAACGAATATCTTGTAATAAGTAAAAAATAGCTTAGTGTATAAACATTGTCGTATATTCTTAACAGACGCTATACCATTATCGATAAGCCGTTGCTATGTATTGCCTGCTACCGGCTGCCGGCTGCCGGCTATTGGCTTACATATGATCAAACCAATCTTTATAATACCTCCGAGATACGATCTCCTAACTCTACCACACTCAGCTCAACAGCGTTTGGGCTAATATTTTCTAGTAGATCGGTGAAAGATCATAAATCAATTGCAAAAAGCATTTCCGCTCCACTCTGAGATACTTTTGAGGAAAATTTATTTTCATGTAGAGCATTTTTGAACGCTTATTGTTATAATAAATATGAGTAATGTTCTGCTTGAAGCGTAATTGAAGAAGATCGAGAACTTTTAGGTATAAACAGGAAGTTTATCATTTGTTAAGACTCTAGATGTATATTTCTTTTATAGAGTTTTGTATAATGTAGCATTCAATATTCCTATATATGGGTTACGGTATAAATATCGAAGTTATATTTTATTTTTATTTTTTTATTTTTTTTTCAGCTTCACGCTGTATCCCGCACTAGGCAGGGTAGGCAGAGGGAAAGGAAGTGAAACCTAGTGTTATGACACTCCGTTCCACTTCCGTTCCCCACTTTCCGCCGAATTTGAGGCATTGCGTGTTGAGTGGCGGAACTCAACGCCACGCTTTGCCTTATTACCAGAGCGAAGAAATGAAACGTTAAATATTCAAATTGAAAATATTAAATATTTCATTTCCTCGACTGGGGATCGAACCCAGAACCTATCGGTTACAGTCACACGCTTGTGCCGCTGCGCCACGACAGACCTCGAAGTTATATAATAGTCATATAATTATAAAATTTAGTTTTAGTTGAACAAAGAAATTGGTTAGTGAATACATAATTAGTAATATTTTTTCACATAGCGAGATAGAAAGAGGGACCCTGGAAACATAGTACTAAGATTCTCCCTTCTAAGACACATTTTTTTTCTATTTTTTGTCAATTCTGGAGACATTGCGTATTGAGAGGATCGTTACTTATATTAAGTATTTCATTGCCTTTAATGGGATTCGAACCCACAGCCTATTGCATTAATAGTGGCAGGTTTCACCTCTGTGCCACGACAGGTTTGCAAATTAAAAATTAATATAATAAATATGTCTTGAAGCTTACTCAAATAAGTAAGTGAAAAAGATTATTTTTTTGAATTCTATATACAATTTATTACTTGATTTTTTCTCATAGATGCAAAGTTCTGGGTGGGCCGTGGAGACAAGCCCTCCCCGCAGGGCATCCGTATACCCGACGAAAACGGCAAGGAGACGCCTCTACGCAAATATGACAAGAAACCCATTGTATTGACTCTACCCGGGGTAAGTAACTACTTGGAATAGTGTGAACGCAGTGGACTATATATACGTGGAGTATATATTATATGATTTTGATCTAAATCTATATTTCATGGCTATATTAAAAGAATGCTTGAGTTAGTTAGCATTTTACATTTATTTTTTTATTTGAAATAGTTTAAAGTTTAGTTTTTATTGAAATTTTTGTCAGTTTAAATTAAGAATATATATTATTTTACTTACTATACTGCAATGTAGACGCACAGTTTTACACATCAACGACTTTATATATTGATAGAATTTTTTTCAGCTTCTCGTTCTGACCTGCATAGCAGGGTAAGCAAAGAGAACTTAGGTACCTGCTATTAAGCAACACCGTTCTCATTAAGGCACTTTAATTTCCCACTTCCGTTAAATTTAAGACATCGCCTGTGGATTGGCAAATAACAATTATAGATATTCAGCTTCACGCTGTATTCCGCACATGGCAGGGTAGGCAGAGGGAACTTGGGAACCTAGTGTCAAGACGCTCTGTCCTACTTCCATTCGCCACTTTCCGCCGAAATTGCGCGTTTGTAGCAAGGCATTGCGTGTTTAGTGGTAGAACTCAACGCCACGCTTTACATTGTTACCAGAGCAAAGAAATAAAACATAAAATATTTATTCTTATTCTTATTCAGCTCCACACTGTATCCCGCACGAGGCAGGGTAGGCATAGGGAACCCGGGAACCTAGTGTTAAGACACTCCGTTCCACTTTCGTTCCCTATTCCTTTTCGTCCACTTTGAGTGGCGGAACTCAACGCCGCGCTTTGCCTTGTTACCAGAGCGAAGGAATGAAAACATTAAATATTTAAGTAGAAAATATTAAATACTTCATTTCCTCAGGTGGAAATCGAACCCACAACCTATCGTTTACAGTCATACGCTTGTGCCGCTACGCCACTACAGATCTCGAACAACTATAAATATTACTCAACATATTTATTCACGATTGATGTCCATAAAATATATTTTAAATTACTTGGCAATGACAATAGCAGGTAATTACGAAATTCATATCAATAACTCATCCATCAGTGAAGTGATAATTTACCATTAAAAACTCTTTTATTGGTGAATAACGTTTTTTATATACTTACTTGATTGATTTTTTTCATATGTATATTCAATAATTTCCGTTAGTTCGACGCTTTTTGATACATTGTTTGTATTTGTGTGTGTAAATAAATACATATTATTTTGGTTTTAATAATTTTTATATTAGGAGAGCATAATACAAATTAATCAATGTTATGTTAATATTTTTTTTGAAACATTGCTAAGTTTTAGAGAAGAAATAAATGAAGCTTTTATATAATGAAGGTTTGTCGTGGCATAAGAGTGCAATATGTAACTGTAAATAGAAAAGAATATGGACTTTTTTATTTTTTTAAAATTTTCATTTTCACTTGATTTTTTTTCTCATGTTGAGGTCCGCCATTTAACACGCAATACCTAAAGACTTCGACGAAAAGCGGAGTCTCTTAACACTAAGCTCCTTCTGTCTACCCTACTATATAGTTTCACCACTCAACGCGCATTGCCCCAAATTCGGCAAAAGTACGAAAGTTAATGAAGTCTTAACAGTAAATTCCCAAGATTCCTCTGTCTACCCTGCCATGTGCGGGATTCAGCGTGAAACTAGAAATATTAGTGTGTTTTTTCCATATCACAACGATTACGCTGTCTAAAATATCAGTACATTTATACGACGCCTGCGGGGAACTGTGGGTTGAACTATCACTATCACATGTTAACGTCGATGTACATTAGGTTAATATTTATTTAACATACAGATGTAGTTACATAGATATAACTTAAGGCTATGTCTTTATTTTATATTACTTTTATCCTTCTTTATGGACAACAAGATGTTCGGGAACTTTATGTTCCTTTTTCTACTTTCCATTAAAGTTATGGGACATTGCTTGTCAGTTTGTGGAACTCAATATTGCGCCATAAGTGGTAATTGAACCTTCAATCGTCTTGATTATCTTCAGACAATGTATAACTGAGCGATACTGATATATTATAAAAATACGTTAATGTAACAAACTAATATTTTCATAGATATAGAACTAATATTTTCTAATGTTAAACTATTCATTATTCATCATATTTATATAGAATAGGAGTATTAAGGTCGATCGAGAGTGAAATCGTTGTATTTGTTCTTTTAAAAAACGTCACAAACACGCAAAAGACAGTTAGTGACTCATATATAATAAGCATATTTTAAATTACTTTTATTTATTTTACACTAATTATTATTTATTTTAAATCATCGAAAACACTACTTTTTTATTTTAAAAAGTTTATGGGCCTCGATTTACTTTTCTAGATATAATTATGTTGAAAAACCTGATCTCTTTACTAATTAAATAATACAATTTGCAGGATCTAACAGTATTCGATATCGGCCACTTCGCTATATGGTGTGAGGCCTTCACCGTCAACTTCGGGCACGTAACTCTGCCCCGCGCCACTTCTCTAAATGTACCGCCCAGTTTGAAGATGTTGGGAGTTTCTCCACAGGTATTGTGTTATTTATATTATATATTTTTTGTTTTCAGATATCTATATATCGCACATGGCAGCGTAGGCAGAGGATACTTGGGAATCTAGTGTTAAGTCACTCCATTTCGTTCCCTTCTTTCTGCTGAATTTAAGATATAATCAGTCACACGCTAGTGCACCTGCCAAAGTGCGATATACAGTTATCATATTATACGTGTATATATATATATATATATATATATATATATATATATATATATATATATATATATATATATAATATATATATATATATATATATATATATATATATATATATATATTATATATATATATATATATATATATATATATATATATATATATATATATATATATATATATATATATATATATATATATATATATATATATATATATATATATATATATATATATATATATATATATATATATATATATATATATATATATATATATATATATATATATATATATATATATATATATATATATATATATATATATATATATATATATATATATATATATATATATATATATATATATATATATATATATTAGGGGTAGATATATATTTAAGTATTGTATATATATGGAGAGTCGGATTATTTATGTAAATTTGGTAACATTTAGATATATTACGCGTACACGTAAAACAATACGACCATACATATGTATTTTAAAAGTGTATTTGAAAACATCCTAAACCTAAACGTAACATTAAACTTTAAAATAATTACATTTTTAGATTAATATTAAAGCAGGGCAGGACGAAGTATCTTGGGAACCTAATGTTAAGATACCTTGTTCTGTTCTCCATTTTCGGCCGAATTTGAGGCATTGTGCGTTGAGTGGTGGTACTTAACGTATAAATAATTCACTTCTTCAAGTGGGAATCGAACCCACAATCTGTGGTTAACAGTCACATGCTTATGCCACTGCACTATGACAGGCTTCTATCACTAAAAGTTGTAGCATATATTACTTTACAATTACACAGATAGGTGTCATTTCAGTTAAATCGAATTGTAAGTATATAGGAAGCATAGACATAGGGAACCAATGGGAACTTGAATCGTTTCCATATATCCGCCCAAGTTATAAGACATTAGTTGTTGAATGCCGGAACTTAACACCGCGTTGTGTACATAATTAATATTTTTATTCTATTACGCAATTTCTTCAGAAGTAAAAAAAAATCTGAAAACTAATAGTGAATTTCTATATTTCTTCTTCTATAGTAACTAGTCACAATGAGTTGTTCTGTACAAAATGTGACGCTGAGAAATGCTTTCACGCGATGTACTAACGTTGTTATAAATTAAACTCTACGTGGATTGATTTAAGATTCAAATTTTATTAAATTACAGCTGACACAATTATTATGATTCATAAGTTATAGTTATTGATGAATGTATAGGAAGTTTTGATGGGCACTGATGGAATTTTATATAAAAACATACTATTTTTAAAGTTATCTTTACCAATATATGTACGTGATAGATTTTTTTTTTGTATCTGGTAGAGTGGCGCTATAGCCAAAAAAACCACGTTACACATACATTTTCTAAATAAGTAACTACACTTAATTAGAATTGAATCTCCTCTTTCCATTGAGGCCTGTCGTGGCGCAGCGGCACAAGAGTGTGACTGTAACCGACAGGTTCTAGGTTCGATCCCCAGTCGAGGAAATAAAATATTTAATATTTTCAATTTAAAATATTTAATGTTTCATTTCTTCGCTCTGGTATAAGGCAAAGCGCGGCGTTGAGTTCCGCCACTCAACACGCAATACCTCAAATTCGGCGGAAAGTGGGGAACGGAAGTGGAACGGAGTGTCATAACACTAGGTTTCACTTCCGTTCCCTCTGCCTACCCGGCCTAGTGCGGGATACAGCGTGAAGCTGAAAAAAAAAAAACTTATTTAGAAAATGTATATAATTTTTAAAGTAGCTGTATTTGAACCCACACCTCTTGTAATTGTTTTCATGGAGACATTTTCTTTCCTCACTTTACGCTGGATAATGGAGATATTTCATGTTCAGTGGCGAATTTTAACCGCGCACTTTGAATCGTCTCCAAAATGGGGACATGAGAATTTTAAATATTATATTTCCACCAATGGGGATAGAATTCACAACCTGCCGTGGTTACAGTCACACGCGTGTACCCTTGCGCCAAGACTGGTTTTTACTCACTTATTTTCACTCAGCTTCACGCTGTATCCCGCACATGGCAGGGTAGGCAGAAGGAATTTGGGAAAATAGTGTTAAGACACTCCGTTTTCCTCTTTCCGCTGAATTTGAGCCATTGTGTGTTGAATGGTGGAACTCAACGCCGTATTTTACCTTGTACCAGAGCCAAGAAATGAAAACATTAAATATTTAAAGTGAAAATATTAAATATTTCATTTCCTCGAGTCGAACCCAGAACCTGTGTGTTACAGTCACACGCTTCTGCTGTTGCACCACGACAGGTCTCCAAGTCTGGTTTTAATGAACTAAATTAAAACTTTGACGTGTAAATATGAAATTATTCAAATATATTTCAAAATATTATAATGTTATAAGTATTTAAGAAATATGACATTGAAATATATGAAGTTACATTTGACCCACGTGTAGCGGCCTGCGACGTCGGCGTGCCTCGAAAACATCTGTTAACTGATACCTTGATTAATAGCGTGTCAAATTAAAAAATATATATTAAAAACTAGCTGCCAACCCACGCTTTTGCCTGCTTAAACTATACAATTATTTATTTACTACTGCATCAATTTTGCCAATCAAAAATATTTTATATTGCTATATCTTTTTTATATGTATATACACCGAACAAATACTTATATATATATATATATATATATTATATATATATATATATATATATATATATATATATATATATATATATATATATATATATATATATATATATATATATATATATATATATATATATATATATATATATATATATATATATATATATATATATATATATATAATATATATATATATATATATATATATATATATATATATATATATATATATATATATATATATATATATATATATATATATATATATATATATATATATATATATATATATATATATATATATATATATATATATATATATATATATATATATATATATATATATATATATATATATATATATATATATATTCACCGGTTTACTAAATTAATGCCTCAGATGAACTGACGCAGGAAACTCAGCGGGACATCTCAATTCGACCTTTATATTATACAAAATAAATTTAATACATTTTTATTTTCTTATCTGTAGTAAATTTATCAATCTATATGACAAATATTTATTACTTATATATTATCTATGATGCACACAGGCACATGTCAATCAAAGCACGGGTAGGTTAGGAACCTAGTTTTAAGACATTTCGTTCCGTTTAACACTTCCCGGTAAATGTCAAATAATATGTATGGAGTGGCAGAATTCAACGCCGCAGTTAGTCTTCTTACCAAAGCGAAGCAATGTATTTTTTTAATATTTCATCTACTGTACAGATCGAACCCACACCATGTTCTGTTTACATTTGCACACTTGTGCCCTTGCATTTCGACAGGTCTCTCTTTGATATAAACGAAAATTATCTAATTTTCACTTACTATTTTACTGCTATAGAATATATAAATGCCATTGGGAAAAAATAAAGTCAAAATTAAAAATATTTTCAATTTTATAATACTAAACATTTTAGAAAAAAATACCTAAAGTCAGGTTAGGTAATGAATATTTCGTTTTCTCCAGTGGGAAACGAAATCACAACCTGTCGCTTTTACAGTCACACACCTGCCCCTGCGCAGCGACAGGTCTCAAAATGATAAAAAAAAATAGAATAGAATAAAATAGAAAACGTAGAGATCATCTCTACCTACTTACTTATAATATCCTATTAGAATAATGAACTCTATCATAATCATAGTAAATCAAAGTAAGCAAGTGGGACACGGCCAGCGGTGTTAAAATACATTTATCTATAAATATGGTTACAGCTAAACTACAATTACTGCTAAATAGCGAACTGTTGGCGGCTTCGCCCGCTTGAATTACATTATTTAATTTATTAATTTAAAAGTTTTGTGGTTAAATTATATTTTTAAGGCAATATTTACACATTGTAAACTAAATTTCAACTAAATGAATAAAAATTTTGTTGCAAGTTAGTCGAATTAAATATTTTAAATTGATATACGAGTAGGTTTTTTTTTTTTGAATTTCTAACCTATTGAAATATATTAAACACTTTGTTGGGAAAAGGTTGCTTCACGCTGTATCCCACACTAGGCAGGGTAGACAGAGGGAACGAAAGTGAAACCTAGTGTTATGACACTCCGTTCCACTTTCCGCCGAATTTGAGGCATTGCGTGTTGAGTGGCGGAACTCAACGCCGCGCTAAGGAAAAAGGTTTGGGAAAAGGTTGCCAAGATATAATAATGAGAAATGAATTTAAATCTGGTAAGCCGTTTCTGAGAGTAACACTTATTAACGCATAGACCAACAGATAATCAGATCAACTGTTTAAAATTCAGAAAATCACCTGTTTGGGCCCTATTGCTTTAATAAGAGCCTTAGAAAGATGTTTTTTTTTTAATATATCTTTCATGTACGGACAGTAATCATTTACATTTTTATTATAAGTGCAGACATTATTATTTGATGAATGATAAATCGTTACTCTATTAATATATCGAAATGTAATAACTGAACTAACACGATTGGTTGAAATGAATATTGCGCTGTGATAATTATTTGTATATAAAATAATTGATAAAGTGCCTTAAAAAGTTGGGCACGGAAGTGGAACGGAGTGTTACAACACTAAGTTCCCAATTCCCTCTGCCTACCCTGCCATGTGCGAGATACAGCGTGAAGCTGAGAGAGAGAGAGAGAGAGAGAGTTATTAAAGACGTGGCGCAAGGGTACAAGGGTGCGGCTGTAAATATGACAAGTTTTGTCCTGTGTGGTTGTTGGGTCTATTTCCATTCGAGAAAAAAATATTTTATATTTTCATTTCCTCGCTAACAACAACAACAACAAAGCGAAGCGTGAGTTTCATTACTTAAATTCCTCCAGAATTCGACGGTTATTGGGGAATGGAAAGACACTTGTCTTGAGAAGAACGGATGTTTCCTCTAGGTTCCCAGGTTCCCTCTGTCTGTATGCTGTCTACAGCGTGAAGTTATATGTACACATATAGCGAAATATGTATAATTATTGCATAACCGAGACAAATTGAATTTAATATGGCGTTATTCATAGCGCCATACTAAATTCAATTATTCACGCAATAATCAGTATCGTAATAGTCAATATTCATATCATTTATATATTAAATTTTGACGCGATGATTATTCTATCAATTATAATAACTTTTCAAAGAATTCTACTTACTGAATTTAACGTTTATCTTATTACCAGTACAAGGACATGAAAATATTTTATTACCTTAAGTGAGAATGGAACCCACAACTGTCGTTCTTACAATAACATGCCATGTCAGCCATTGAAATTATAATTAAAAGAGCAAAATAAGATATTCATATTAAGTAACAGTAAAAAAGTCATTAGTGTTCATCGGGAGACCTCGCAATGAGGGCGTCGTACGAATACTAGGTGGATGTTGAAATTAATTAAATCCTTTTAGAAGCCTTTACTTAAGTCGTTGGATAAGCTCCAACCTTTATGAAGAAATGAATTCACTTGCTTGTAGATAATAATTACTATGGATTGACCGCGATTATTATTATTTTTTTTTGAATATTTTTAATGATCCTACTGCACAGTTCCACAGATTTTGCATGTGTAGGCGGAGTGGCTATCGAAACGCTATAGTATTTACTGTTCAAAGCTGTGCCACTGTTCTGTTGCGGTACATGGCTTTATATAAAGTCATATTATTTCGTTTCGCTGTTTCATAAGTTGTATAATGTCGTATAATTGGGAACCTTGTGTTCTAGTTGAGAAACTGTTTTTCCTCAGTTTCCGCTGAATTTCAGGCATTGTGTATTGTCAAATGGACCTCAATATAGTGCTTCGCTCTGTTACCAGAGAAAAAAAAACATTAATATTTCATTTCTTCAAGATGAGGATCGAACTCATAACCTGTAGCACGCTAGAGCCCCTGTACCTCTATAAACATAATATTTATCTACATAAAAGTATCAAGATTTTAGATTTTCGCGATTATTACTTATTATATATGCAATTCTTTTAGCTGAAATAATGTCAAATTATACATTTTTGGAAGTCCTACTTTTTTAACTCCTTACATATTATATGATACTAAACATACGCGAATGATTCGATTATATTTTTTTCATTTAAAGACAATCTCACACAGTATCTATGTAGTTACTAACTATGTAAATGATGCGATACTAAAATAAATACTAAAGTTTAACAACAATCATTCAACATAATAAATTAAAACATTAATCATAATAAATTTGTCCTTATTAGTTTTATTTACATTGAATGCAAATTTTTCATAATTCTCAGCTTCACGCTGTATCTCACACGAGGCAGGGTAGGCAGAGGGAACCCGGTAACTTAGTGTTCGGACACTCCGTTCCACTTCGTTTCCCGCTTTCTGCCGAATTTGAGGCATTGCGTGTTGGGTGGCGGAACTCAACGCCGCGCTTTGCCTTATTACCAGAGCGAAAAAATAAAACATTAAGTATTTAAATTGAAAATATTAAATATTTCATTTTCTCGACTAGGGATCGAACCCAGAACCTGTCGGTTACAGTCACACGCTTGTGCCGCTGCGCCACGACAGGCCTTTTTCATAATTAATTCAGTAATTATAGGATTTGACGAATATTGTAGAGGATTAATATGAATTATACACTCATATTGAGTTGAGAATCTGTTGAATCGAGCTATTCCGAATTAATTCATTTTAGTAGCTGCTTGATAACTATAACGGAACTATTAAGGCTCTTTTAAAATAATAGCGACCCGCCCGCGGCTTCATCCGCTTAAATTACGCTATTTTATTTTCTAATATGATAATTTTCTAGTTCTGATAACATCACATAGATTATTTTCAATATATCTACCATGTACATACAGTGATCAGATACAGATTTATTATATGTCAAGATATTATTAAGAAAATGTCAACAAATTTTTAAACATATCATACTCGTCAGCCAAGTAGTAATCCTTACATAGTTTATAGAAAGATCTGATTGATATTTTGCATCTATTTCATATAAATTAAATATTCGTCTTTGCCTTGATATGTCTAGCGCTACTTGTACATGATCTAGAAACATGCGAGTTCCTTTCTATTTATTGGATAAACATGGCATTTATATGACCGTGCAGATCGTGACCAGTCAAAAGCTAAACGATAATATTTTACAATAACTCATTCGCACTTGATGTGACCTCTTTCTTGAGAGCCTCTAAACCTAAAGTTGTAATTAACAAATGTACAGCTGTTTTATCAACACGATCTAACTAATGTACAACTATTAAACTTAACCTTTAGTCTATAATTGCGTATACAAAAAATTGAACATCAATTAGTTTAATTGAAAACGTCATCAAATCCTATAACATGTTTTTGAACCTTTTATACGTCCGTATAATACATCCATCCATCACCCATCCCGATTGCTCTACCGAGCTTTCCTGTTGCAGAGCCGCAACAAGGCGCTGTCAAGAGAGTCATCGACCCCCCGCCCCCGCACCCGCCGGCCCCCGCACCCTGCACGCCTCCAGCGCCTCGACGCCACCACCTACCGTCCCTCAGTGATCCTCCGTGCTGGTCCCACCCCTGCTACCCCCCAGCAGGGTGAGGGGGAGGCGCACGCTCACCACCGCCGCGACTTCACCCCAACACACACACCCAAGCAACAAGCCATCCCATCTCCATCCAAGGATAATTTCGAAATCCAACGATCCGAAGAGATTGAACACAATTTACAACAACATGAAGATCATTTCCATTCTTTAGGCCAAGGCCCCAAAATACACCAAAACTTGAACCTCCAAAATTATCAGCTACAGTATCAACATCAACAACTCTCGCGAGTTCCATCAACCGACGAGCTGTTCCGCCAACAACAACATTATGAGCAACAGCGTCGCGCCTTGGAGTTGGAGTTACAGCGATATCAGAGCGTTTTTCAGAATCCTGATCCTTTACATTATCGTCTCCTTCCATCGTCACAAAACGGAGGCTTGAGGCATCACGACGCTGACCTTGACCCAATTCACAAATCGAGGCCACAGTGAGCACGAAATGTCGTAATTCATCCATTTATATATATTTCCAAACGCATCCTTTCATCAAAGTGCGGTCGATCAATAGCTAGTAGTAGTTGCAACACTTTTATTGGCTCATACTTACACGCGTGTAAACGAATACGATTCGCCCTTCTAAGCTCCTCTCACCGCCAGCCTTGGAGCCTCTACATTCGGATGGTCTTAAACTAAATGTCCTTTTATCAAGCGTGTCCGTTTGATTAATTGAAGTACTTTATCAAAATGTTAAGATTATTTTAAATATACATCGCAGCTGTCGAGTAGCATTCGTGATGAATTATTAAATATTATGTTATTAAACGTTCATAGATTTTAGTAATCGTGATTCGGAATTGCGAAATTGCCATAAACGAGCCAGTCTTGTATTAATTTGAATTGCATAAGGTTAGGATAAGATGCCTTTATTTTTACGATAATGTTGAAATTTAAACATAAATATAATATAAAACAGCGTGCGGTCTTGTGGACGTTGCGACATAATCCTAATTTGTTAATAATTTTGATTTCTTATAAGGTATTATATAATTATAGTAAAAAGAATGAAATGATTTGATTATGCAATAATTATATATAAACCATATTATATCCCAATTTTTTTTTGAAAACGTTACTCTTATCATGTTATTGCCAGCTCGTATTCTTTACCTTCTTCTTTTTATATCTAAATAATTTTAATTTTATATATAATAGACATAACTTTTTATACTAAATTGATAAATAATAAACTCGCATCTGCCTGTGATAATAAAAAGGTTACCTTTACATTATATTGTACAAATATAATTTTGAAAATTAAAATAAAGAAAAATCCGTCTGTGATTTGGACGTAATAATAATTGTTATTTTATAATCTTTCTTAAAATTATTAATTCTATTTTTAACGTTTTTCTTATCATGTAATATAAATAGTTTTAATTTGTGTAGATCAGTAGAATAATGCTTTTTAATGTATATTACCGCAACTCTGTTACTTATACATATTAAATGAAGTTTATTTTAACTTATAAGCGAAACATAATTGTAATAAAGCTTGCCAAAAGTAATATACGAGTTTCATTTTCAGTATAAATAGTAGTATATAAGGCATCGATGCGAATCACACACTATAACAATAACAATAAAAATGAAATAATCTATAATTTCTGGGATCCAACCTAGGATATATAGGGATTAAGTTTCAAAATTTCCTTTTTCTTTTGCTAAATTGAAGCATAGCGTATTGAGTGGTGAAACTGAATGACGAGATTTGCTTTGTTACTAGAGTGAGCAAAATAAAAAAATAAAATATTTCATTTCTGCTAGTAGAAATCGAACTCACAACCTAGAGCTTTACAAGTCGCATGCTTGTGCCTCTACATAATAACTGGCTTCTAGTCGTTAACTTCATTATTTCCTAATATCAACATTGGTTGTGTATTGGAGAGCACATAGAAGCGTCCATCAATGTTGTCCTTGTTTAGCATCGCAGTGGTGTTGTGATCACAAATACTGGCTATAATAGAGACAGCTATTACTAGATATCGGTCGTTTGTGCATATTGTTACTGTTTAATTTTGTTTTGTTTTCCTCTGTATTAGGTACAACATTTAAAAAAATATCGGATTTTGATTTAAAATAAAACTTAATACCACTTCAATGGTACCATAGATACACACACACATACAGATACATGGATTTATAAATTTTGTTATATATTACTTTGATTATTTCTTAAAAGTTTAAAAAGTTGTGGACTTTCCTCATAAAATAACTGTAGTAATTAGTATGGACACATAAAATAGATTTTTCACATCGTTCAGCAAACGACTGTCACTGAAATGTACTGAAGGTTTTAATTTTCAGCGAAACGATTGAATCTCAAACCGTTCAATGCGGTGAAGCGACACGTAATTACTGGCTTTGTTCACGTGATCTGCAAAGCAAACACTGTTCACGGTATGCTTACGATATCATCATGCATATATTCGGGGCTGAAATTTTTTGTTCATTTTGCTCTATTTTGAAACTAACAACAACAAGAAAAATACTTTATAAAACTAACTTTACCTAATAACAAATAAAATATTTCATCATTAAATACAAGTGGATGCTGTATTCCACTTTCCTTAAAGCCGGTGGAATCAAAGGTGATGTTTAACTTGACTGGATCATCGAAAAAATAATTTTCAATCATAAAAATTCCCAAACTACATGGAGGAACACATTTAGAATTACAATTTTCACATACCTAAACTAAAACTCTACAAAAATAATGGAAGCTCTCTAAAACAAAAAACATAATCACCACACATATTGGTATAGAGTATTTGAAAGCCAAACTCGTACACGCCCAGTACACGCAAATGTCATTTCAATGTAGAGTACCACCTACACGGGTCCACTCGCCCCATGACACTAGAACGACAGCTGCAATCCTCTCAACGTCCACTGAAAATTGAAAATTTCCACTAAATGTTCAAGAAGCACCTGAAAAATAATATTCGTGTTACCAGCTAGCATTTTTGTGTGTTTTAACGTTATTGAATATATTTTTGTGGATTGTTAAGCATAGTTATTTCTTTTATGTTGTTCTTCAGTACAGTTATTTCTAAGCTCTACGGTTATAGAGTAACGAGTTGTTACGAACGAAATTTGATTGAAAATTTAAATTATATATGTAAATTACGTTACAAACCGAGCGGAATACTGACAGAGGATTGCGAAATTCGTGACATTTTTAGGTGATCGGGATAAAATGTATGTACGTTACAGTCTTATATTTC
Source organism: Eueides isabella (assembly GCA_019049475.1). Taxonomy (NCBI): domain Eukaryota; kingdom Metazoa; phylum Arthropoda; class Insecta; order Lepidoptera; family Nymphalidae; genus Eueides; species Eueides isabella. The sequence goes on along the minus strand of CM032405.1, from coordinate 10,729,645 downwards.
ATGTAATAAGGGGTGGACGAAGACTTATATTTAAATATATACGTAGTAATAAATGAACGTGTTATCCATATTAAGCCTTTATTAAAGTAGCTTAATGTAATGAATACTTATAATATACATTGTATTTTTGTAATTATTTGTAAATAACAAGTAGTTAACTACACTCCTTAACCCAAATTTAACTTTTTTATAAGCTCTCTCTCTTTGGTAGAGCTAATAAAAAGTTTGAAAGTTTTTACGATTGTTCCGTCCCTGCTGTTGGGAACATCTTAAGATTTATTATCTCAAGCGATAATCATGGTAAAGTAATCTTAATTTAGTACGAAATTTGCTTTAATTTTCTAATTATGAACCTTTGTGAGGTATTTGGTAAAGTTTTGTTTTTTATATAGTAGTGTAAAATGAAGATTGTTTCTTTATAAAAAATCTTCGTAAATGGTGAATATTACCAAATTTATGTAAATGTGAAATACTGATCCTATTCCAGTTGCACAATACATGCATAATACTGAAAAAAAAAAATAGATAAATACTGTTTCTGTAAGGTTATATTTCTACACAATAGCAGAGCGTACAAAGAAAAAAAAGGAAATGAAGTACATATTTACACTATAAAATTTACAGAAAAGGCAGACTAATTACTGCTTACTTTTAGAGGCGAGCGTAAATATGATCTAAAGCTCAGATGCCGAAAGTTGGAACTTTCAGGTAAATCTCTAATCCCAGCCAATGCTGTACCAATTTATTGGCCAATGCGAAGCCTTTGCGGCTAATTTCGAACTCTATCTGCTCTATTGTTAACAGATGCTTCTGAAATTTTACCTTTATTGCTAAAAAAATAAAGATAATATTCATTTGATTAGAAATATTGGTATTGTTGAACATTTACTAATATTTTGACCCGTAAGCCCCAGTTATTAGGGGCTACCGTAGACGTGCACTTGCATCAAGGCAGGTCGTTACGCAAACGATGTGATGTTCTACCCTTATTACCTGCGCCACGGATTCCAAATTTCTACGAGACCTCTTTCAAGGGGGATGGTTTGGAACAAGTAGCGTTGTGCAATAAATATAAATATAAATATTTATTATGTTTGTTAGATTACTTGAGCTGGAATAATATATATGTATATCACGTTTTTAAGAAAGAAAATCTAGCTAATCTATAGCCAGTTAAATACATTATTAGTATTAATTCCTCAAACGAACAGACCATTAATATATAAATAGGATTAAATTATTTTTTTTTACAATTATGTAAAATAAACCTAAATCATTGTGTACTATTAACCGCTGCTTATTTTAAAGAAATTAACCTTTGCGTTTTGTCACTCAGCGTAAACTTATATAAAAGATAGAGATCATAAATTAACATAATTTTCAATAGTGAAGGGGATTAGACAATATTCATGTCTAATACTCTACACGACATTATATTTAATTTGTTGGAATAGGAATAGCTCGCCTTACGAAGACCTGCCGTGTTAAACCTTAAAATTATTCTGATGTACTTGCGTACGGGTTTAATTTGATCAGTCTACTACCTTGTGGACTTTCTGTGTGATGTAGGACTCTTTCCCTTCCATTTTATCAAGACGTTCAATTGAGTTATGGTATCGTCTCCAGTTGTGACCAAATAACTTGATTGACTGGTTAATTTTGATGAAGAAGTTGTTCTTTAAGGCCAGCATTATCATCTGCGTAACGAAGGGTAGAAATCTTATAACCACCAATCGTTACGCCATCATCGAGTTCAGAGACAGCTCTGTGCAAATAATAGATAACAGTAGGGATATTATTCATGCCTAACGTTCACCTACATTGGGTTGAAAAATGGTTGAAAATTACAAGACATCTTGTCACTGCCGTAATTCATAAAATTGTAGTATAAGGTGCACCAGGTGTTTAGGCTTAGCTATCTGTAAGAGTATATCCCACAGAACTGGACACTTAAAAGAGAAGAAAGTTTTCTACATTGGATAACAGATATTTTTATATTACATATTTTTTGGTTGGGCTGCTCTACAATTCGCTTTTCCATTGTTCTTGCACCATTTTGTTATAACTACCTATAAAAGGAAGAATTCTTGTAATGTCTCAAATTGGGCAGAAAATGTGAAACGGAGTATCTTAACACTAAGTTTCGAAGTTCCCAAAAAAAAAGAAAGAAATATAAAATAAACTGCAATGATCAGGAACAAGAATTTCAAAGAGCTAATATTAGCAGTGTTTTTACAGAACACTATTACCGTCGTGTCTTACCCGTCAGTACCAGCGTGTGATCACTTAAAAGCCTTTTAAAAATAGTAAACCTATTTACAAGCGTACTCTACTTACTTATATCTCATGTACACATTTGTAGAGCATATTTACATTTAATATGTATGAAAAGTAGGAGCGATAGATCTTAGTTCGAAGGAAAAATTTGAAAAGTAGCAGCGATACTGTCGTTGAGTAAGATATTATAGTTTTTTTTTTCATTTTTTTAATACAGAAATTGTCCAAATTAAAACTGTCTTTGTTTTCTGGTAGAGTTAGACCATTCCCGGCGTTAAGTTCCACCGCCAAAATAATATATCTTGTTATCAAACCTAAAACAATAAAATTGAAAAATTCAATTCATCGAGTGGGGATCGAACCCACAACCCTTCGTTTCCTTCCCTACGTTCCCTTCCCTTCGTTCGTTTACAACCGCACACTTGTGCTCTTTCGCAATAATAGGACACTTTGCTTACTTATATATCTTTTAGTATTTTTATTGTAGGATAACTAACATTTATCAGTGCAAAATAAAATTATAATTTATTCATTACTATTTGAAAGCAAGATGTCGCTATTCTAAGCGGAAGCTCACTTTGAATGTCTTATTTCAGTTTTTGCGAATGTTTGAATTTTTCTATATTTATTTATAGTCTGTTCTCTTTGATAATGTCGATATCCTCTATAGTGAAATATGTTTTCTAGCTATAATCATATTACAGATCAACTCCGTCGTGGTGAATGCAATAGGTTCTTCGTTCGATTCGCATTCGAGAAAAGAAAATTATTAATATTTTCATTTCTTCGCTGTTGTAATAAGGAAAAATATAACACATAGCAATATATGTGCAGCAATGAGTTCCGCTACTCATCTTCAGGGAATGCCTCAAACACAATGGAAAGTGGGGGACGAAAATGTCTAAACAGAAATGGGATATCTTAAAACTAGGTTCCCAAGTTCCCTCTACCGACTCTGTCACGTGCATAATGCAGCATGAATCTTAAAAAAGGTTTAATATATAAATATACAAAATATTATAATCTATATTAATCTAGTCTCATTAACTTATCCTTAACATTGACCAGCAATCAGAGCCCGCATTCAATAGTTATCGGTAATCTAATCCCATTAGGTAATAGCCTTTGTGACGTCACTTACAAGCATATTACGTCACTTCTGTGATATAATGAGCTTGTATGATCGGTTATCTTGTATATGAAATTAATGGATTTTTTTAGGTTCACGCAGTACAACATATAAAGCAGGGTAAGAAGAGGGAGTTTGGGAACCTGATGTTAAGACACTTAGTCCCAGTGTTTCCCACTTTTCGACCATTTCATTTTCTCGATTGAGGATCGAACCCAAAACGTATCGCTTTGGCGTATAGCGTACATCACTTAGGTATATTGTCATATTAATCTGAATTATACAAATTCTTCATAAATCGTAGCATATGCCTTGTTCTGATTGAAAAGTATCATCTAATAATTTTAACATTTATAATATTATTCGAATAAATTAAACAAAATCGTACGAATGCAAATAAATTCTATGGAAGTAAAACTTTTAAAAGACTTTTAAAGTCAGCTGCAAAATAAACTGAGAAGCAATTTAAGCTCTAATTCCTAAAACTTATGTTACTTCCATTCAAATGAATGACATTGCCAAGTATTCTATAATACAATATAAGATATACAAATTGAATTCTAATTTCATATAAAAATAAAGTTTATTTTTGTATAAGAAAATCCAATTTCGGGTTTAATTTGCCGACCGTTCGGTAGAAATCAGGGCGGGATCAAATATTTATGTGGCGAATCGTCTGTGGAAGCTAATTTTGTAACTTTACCGCGACAAGAACAATTGAAAATCGATATTGACTAGTTTACGCTGCTTCGTTATTGAGCAAATTATGTCAGGTTTGAGGATATGTGCTTGTATGCTTTATGTAAGTCAATTTAGTTGATTTCTAGTGGCGCAGTGGCAAAAGAGTGTGACGGTAACCGGCATGTTGTGGGTTCGATGCCCACTCGAAGAAGTGAAATATTTAATGTTTTAAATTTAAATATTTAATGTTTTCATTTCTTCGCTCTGATGAAAAAAGAAACGCGGCGTTGAGTTCTGCCACTCAACACACAATGCCTCAGATTCGGCGTAAAATGGAGAACAGGAGTGGAAGTAGGTTCCCAAGTTCCCTCTGCCTACCCTGCCATGTTCGGGATACAGCGTGAAGCTGAGTATTAGTACATATTAATGCTAATAACAAAAAGTGTATTTAACTATAAATATACTATGATACAAAGTTTAAATTGAATAAATATAAAATAACTACCAATTCCAATATACCTGTATTTGTACGTAGCTCCGAGCAAACCGCATTCGGGGCGGAAATGCTGTCGCGGCTTTATTGTATACTACAGCTGTTTGTAAACCTTTAATGAATTTAAAATATTTATATAATTTGTTAAAATATTTGAATCTTGCTAGATGTTAGTTTATCAATTAATATTTAAAAATATATTTTGGTATGTACGTATGGTACGCGTCGCGCGGGCTGATATAGTCGGCACAGTTGTCGGTTCGATACCCAGTCGTGGAAAGAAATATTTTGTATTTTCTTATCTCCGCTCTGGTAAGATTAACAAGCAATTTAAGAATTTGACGGAAAGTACGGAATAAATAGTATTTACACCATATGTTGCTCGTGTTGAGTGGCGGAACTCAACCCTGCGTTTTGCCTAGTTACTAGAGGAAGAAAGATTTAAAGATTTTAAAGAATAGGGATTCAAATCACAACCTATCAGACAATCGTATTTACAGTCTAGTACAAGTTTAATAACAATAACGCTTAATTCGTGCAATATAAAAATAAAGAGAAAACGTAAAGTAGAAAAGTATAAGCAAAATAAATCTTAGGTAATCCACGTCTGTTTGCTGCAGACGATTCAAGGGAAGAGTTCAATTCGTCTTGGGACTTAAGTGTTATAAAACATCACCGCGGCTCCGGGAGATAGTTTTATTTCAATCCACTTTACGATTTCTTTGTTTCCTTTTTTTATATCGATCTGTTTATTGTTAAAGAAGAAAAAAAATAAATAATGAGACCTGTCGTGGTGCAGCGGCCCAAATGTGTGACTGTAAACGACAGGTTGTGGGTTCAATTCCCACTCGAGGAAATGAAATATTTAATATTTTCAAATTAAATATTTAATGTTATCATTTCTTCGTTCTGACAACAAGACAAAACGCGGCGTTGAGCTCCGCCACTAAACAGCCAATGCCTCAAATTCGGCCTGAAGTCAGGAAAAAAGTAGATCGGAGTGTCTTAACACTAAGTACCCAAGTTCCCTCTGCCTACACTGCTGTGTGCGGGATACAGCGACAAGCTGAGTATTTTTATTTTTTTATGCTCTTTTCCGTAAATGAGAGGGTAGGCAGAAGAAACTTGTAAAATATGTGTTATGATAATTCCGCCGAACTGAGGCAATCTCTTAATACACAGTGGACTGTTTAAGCGGAAGTTAACGCTGCACTTTTCACTGCCTACACTGCAGTGTGTGAGATACAATATCAAACTAAAATAAGGACTGAATGCAATATATCTAGTAAGATCAATACGTTGAAATTGTTGTCTCTGCCCTAGTGCCATGCCTACCTTGGCATGTAATAAAAAAATAGCTTGTATTTACGCATAGTTTTCGATACATTTAATATACATTTTGCATAATGTCTATAGATTATTTTCCGTGGTTTTGCAATATGCTGTATAGAATAAACAGACGAAAAGTGAAAAATTATAGGCATTTCATAGCGAAAAATCATTATAAAAATTATAATTGCGGTTGATTTGTCCTAAAATCCTGAATTTGTGACAAAAAATTTAGTGGATTACTCCAACTCGCACTTGACCAATATTTTTCTTTTAGAAAAGACAGGAAAGTAAAGGCTTTTCAATTTTAACATTTTTCATTACAATCACCGTGAAATTGTTACCAAATTCCTCGATAAACATATTTTCTATTACTTTTCCAGAGATTATGCATTTCTTTAATATATACTTAAGTCATGTTTTATTGTTACAGTCGAAATTGAACTGCGAATCATTGGAAGAGGAGCTGGCGTTCGAAGTGCGATGGGCTATCGCCGGCGACAGCATTGTACTACAACTAGTTGCAAAGCTTGGTAAGACATTTTAAAAATGTATTAAATGTCAGCTTCACGCTGTATCTCGCATATAGCGAGGTAGGCAAGGGTACCTAGTGTTGAGACACTTTTTTCCACTAAAGCACTTCCGTTCTTCATTTTCGGCGTAATATAATAAATTCAATTTTTTTTCTATGTACAATTGAAAACATTACAATTTCAAACTTAAAAGTATTTTTATAAAAAATATAATAAAAAAGAACTGTCGTGGTGCAGGAACATATACGTGCGACTGTAAACGAAAGCTTGTGGGTTCGATTCGCACTCGAAATGATATATGTAATGTTTTTAAATGAAATATTTAATATTTTATTTTCTTCTATATGCTATCATTCTTCTCACAACATATAATGCTTAAAATTTAACGGAAAATGGAGAAGCGGGGAACGGAAGCGAGAGTATTCATAACAGACTTCCAAATTCCCTCTGCCTTCCTAAAAAGTTGCCTAAAAAGTAATAATAATAATACAGTAGACAAACTATTTTAATCAAAAAAATAATATATCACAATGAGTCTCATTAAAATTTGTACTTGTTTTTGTTTATATTAATAACGAATTCCATTTCATAAACATCATTCCCAATAACTATAATTTAAAGCGAAACCAAAGTTTTAATTGAAACTCTTTGACCGGATTATTCGTGTATACTTAAGTATTACGTACATTTTCGGCAACCCGAGCTTTCGAACATTTTAATTTGTACAAAATATGAGATTTTCAAAAGTTTCAATAATTATAACTATTAATATTGCTTGTCTTAGCCGTTGTAGACGCGACTGGTCGGGTTCATTTTCTACTCGAGCAAATTACTCAGCTTCACGTTGTATCCCGCACATGGCAGGGTAGGCAGAGGGAACTTGGGAACCTAGTGTTAAGACACTCCGTTCCACTTCCGGTCCCCACTTTCCGCCGAATTTGAGGCATTGCGTGCTGAGGGATGGAACTCAACGCCACGTTTAAATATTTAATAAATTAAATTAACGATCAAGTTAAATATTATTTTCATTATTTCGCTCTGGTAACGGGGCAAAGTGTGGTTTGTTCTCTGCCACTCAACACGTAAGACCTTAAATTCGACGGTATGTTGAGTGTAGAAGTGTCTCTATGGAGACGGAGTGTCTTAGCACTACGTTCCAACGTTCCCGCTGCCTACCCTGTAATATATGGAACTGCTAGCTGTAAAAAATTAAGATGTGACTAATCTGATTATATAATTTCATTTAATATGTTTAAAATCGATATTAGAATTCAACTGTTTAATTTTAACATCACCCTTTAAACTGCATATAACAGCGTATGCAGAAGAACACCAGTATCTAGTATTAAAAATCTGTTACTCTGTTCCCGTTAAGACAATACCGTTACCTATTTTCTATCTAATTCTGAAATTATACATATGTTGAGTTGCGGATTTCAACGCTGCACCTTACCTCGTTCTAAGCGAGGAAAATATTAAAAAAATCACATATAGCCGAGTTCACGGTTGTGTACCCTAAGCAACTAGCATTAATTTTTAATATATTATACAATAAATAAACGCTCAATAGCTTTGTTAATTAGATGCTATAATTAATGTGGTTGAGATTACATCGAGATTGAAGACATTTGCCCTTAATGACAGCACTCTATTGAGAAATTGACAATATGTTACGCGTACAAACGTATGTTACATGTATAAGTGGGTCGATACATCTCTTGACTTGAATAACGAAAAGATAAAGAGAAACACTTTCACAGGTTCTTTATATGATTAAGACCCCTGTGGCACAATGGCACAGCGTTTGACTGTACGATTGTAAGTTCGATTTCGACTCGAGGGTATGAAGTATTATAATTTCTTTGCTCTGGTAATAAGATAAAGGGCTATGCTAAGTTAAGCCACATTTAAATATTATTTAGGCAGAAAGTATGAAACGAAGGTTTTGCCTACTCTGCTACCAATACTATAATAAAAAAAATATATTACTTGTACTGTCACTTCTGCCATTTTCTCTGGCAATAATTCATAAACAGTTTCCCAAATACACATGATATTTTTTTGTATCTGGCAACATTGAATATGTCTTTATAACGATCGATCCTTACAGCCTCTTGGCACGAAAAGTTCCGACCAACTCTAATTTAATACTATGGCAACCATCCAGAAATATGGGGGGAATAACCTTTTGTTACGTTCAGTTATATAACATAAGTTGCGCAAAATATTCATATTTTTTTCTAGCTTCTAAATATGACATCCCTTAGATAGGCAGGGTAGATAGAGGGAACTTGGGAACCTTGTTTAGACATTTTATTTCTTATATGATTTTTTTAATAAATAAAAACAATTCACGTTTCCATATGGGAATCGAACCCAACACAACTTGACGTGTTAACAGTCGTAGGCTTATGCCCTTGCGTCATCTACAAAATTATGAATATATAGATTGATATTTTTAATACAATAGAGCGCCAGTGAGATAGCGTCTAACCAGAAACAACAAAGTTTACAAATATGTCCAAAAAAAATCACTTTACTTTGGAAAAATGCTTTTTGATGTTTATAAAACATAGTTAAGCTCTTAACTTTACCGTAATTAACAAGATTTTCGATAAACAATCCGTAGTTTCTAAGATTAACGAAATTAACCAAACACTTTTCAGCTTTATAATATAACTATATAAGAATTCATATTAAAACTTCTTTTCCAACAGATCAAGGTGAATACATGTCTTTCGGTGTGTCCGGGAACCTCGAACACTCCCAAATGGTAGACGGCGATGTCGTGGTCGCGTGGTTCAATAAAACCACTTTCAAGGGATCCGCAAAGGATTATTACTTGGACGCTAAAAGTCAGTGCGCTGGGAAACATGGGTCTTGCCCTGATGAGAAAATTACTGTAAGTATATTTAAGTAAGAACAGAATAATATTGAATATCTGAATGTATAAGAAAGTACAATAGAAAAGTATATATAGCTTGAGAGGAACGGAAGTGAAACGGAGTGTCTTAACACTAGGTTCCCAAGTTCCCTCTGCCTACTCTGCCATGTGCGGGATACAGCGTGAAGCTGAGTATATGTAACTTGTAACTTTAAGGTCAATAACTGTTTGGACTCCAAAAAGCACATTTACTCGTAAATAGTGCTTTGTTCAATTTTTTTGTTTCAAACACATATAATAAAAAGGCTTTACTTGTAAAATATAATAAATCCTAAAACACAAAAACATCGAGATAGCTTATAGTTAATAATATTGAAAGAAGAAGCAATTGAATAGTATTTTTTATAGTAAATAAGGAAATGAATTTCTTGAATAAGCACAAGGTTGTTTAGTTTTTAAGCTCGATATTTTTTTTTAGTTTTGATAAAATTTATTTTGCTTTCAAATTAATATGTAGCCCTTTATTTTCTATCAATTTGAAAATTGTTGTTTTTCCTTTAAAATTGTAATAATTTCATTGTAATAAACAGAAAAGTAATTAGCTCGAACGTAGATAAAATGAACAGTTGCATTAGCAGTACAGTGGGTTACATAGAAACAATTGATATCATTCTCGATCTTGAGATATATCACTTAAATCATATCAAGTAAAAACTTAAGTACTAAGTTGTACAATTTTTAATAATATAATGTATAGTATGTAGATTTTCATAGTTAGGTATCATTTATAAGTTCGAGAAGACGTCGTTAAGCTTTAACTATATTGCGCCATATATTGTGACCTATCGGACGAGGCCCCTAATCTAATACAAAATGATAGATTAATCCAATTAATGGGTGCAGATTGTTATCAAGGGCAGGACGCGTTACGTTTAAACTCTAATATAGGCCCCGGGCATCGATAATTTCTAATCTTACCCCATATCAAATACGATGTGAACTCTTTAACGGCCGTTTTAACACAAAAATCGTCTTTATATTTTATTTACTAAGAGCTATAATGCCGTAAGAAGTTTTCGTAGTTCCGATAAAAGCTAATTGGCAGAGTCTAATAATGTATAGTTGGCATGTTTACAAATTGTCCATAAAGACAATAAACAAGAGAGCAATAAAATGTACATTATATAATAATAAAAAAAACCTATAAAAACCCGCTTTCATCAAATCCAAATTAAAAATAAATTTAAGTATAGAATATTGTAATTAAAAAAAAACGTACTTATCTATTAAGGTCATGCACCCATTCTTTGTTTTTCGTGATTTTTTTACTCTATTACTCCTCTCAGCTTCACGCTGTATCCCGCACATGGCTGGGTAGGCAGATGGAACTTTGTAACCTAATGTCTAGGAAACTCTGTTCCACTTCCGTTCCCCACTTTCCACTGAATTTGAGGCATTGTGCCTTGAGTGGCGGAAGTGAACGCCGCGCTTTTCCTTGTTACCAGAGCGAAGAATTGAAAGCATTAAATATTTGAATTGAAAATATTAAATATAACGACATGCTTGCCGCTGTATTGCTTATTATTTACTTCTTTTGATGCAATTTTCAATAAAAATGTATTTTATATATTTTTTTCCTGATGGTACTTCAAGAACGGAGTATCTAAACAATAAACATACTTTACCTTTCCTTATAAGTGGGAACAAGCGTGAAACAGATTTATTTTAACTAAAAACATATTACGCGAGAGAAAATCTAGAATATTTAAGTCTAGAATTAAAGTAATTTGCGTGAACAGACGTTATATTGCGCTCAGAATGCGAGATCCAAATTTTGGAGGCACAATTGCCAAATTGCGTTCCTGTATGAATTCTTTCGCGAATGGTAGAGTCACTTTTATAATATGGGATATGAGTTTCATAATTTCATAAGATACTTACGCATATATCAGAATTTGTAATTTTACGTACAATTATATTAAAATAACACGATATTTTATTATTTTTTGAAAGTGAGTAATTTGTGTTTTTTTTTAGCTTTGCACTGTATCCCGCATATGGGAAGGTAGAAGGGAATTTGGGAACCTAGTGTTAAGATATTTCGTACACGTTTTCCCACTTTCCGTCGATATTTGATAAATTGTATATTGAGTGGCGGTAATCAATGGTGTGCTTTACCGTAGTATGTACTAGAGCGAAGAATATTAAATATAAAATCTTTCATTTCCTCGAGTGACGATCGAATCCACAGTCTGTCGTGTTTACAGTCACAAGCTTATAAATCTGCGCCACGACAGGCCACTTTCTTGTATTTTTAGTTATTAAAATACTTAGGGATTTATTTATAATACGAAAAGCTAACACATTACTCTCCGCAAAGCCTCACTACAAATTAGATGTTTAAAATCAGGTTCAACCATTTTGGTTGTATTCTATCTGGTAATTGCATAGCTGTTTGTTTCGGAATAGAGAACATTTGTATTAGTGTTATACAAATACGTGTGTTGAAATATTATCTTAGAGATGGCGTGAGTGCAAATAAGTACCAAATTAGTTCTGTATTGTTCATAATAATTTAATAAATATTAACAGATTTTTTTAGCTTTAAATATCATAAGTTGCAGGGTAGACATTCCGTTCCCTTAAAGATATCTACGTTCCTCACAGAATTCGAAGCATTGTGTAATGGTTGGTGGAACTTAACGCCGCGCTAGTTTATTGTTTTTTTTTGTTTTTTAGTAATCCATTCAAAAAACATATTTAGAAACATACATATTTTCATCCACCGTGGTTTTAGAGTACAGCATCTAATTATAAACACCATTTAATTTTCTACCTAAAGTAAAGATTTCAAACCACGGCGTTGAGTTACGCAATTTAAAACGCTATCTTCAAGCCAAAACGATTAAAACCATAAGTACCATATTAAAATGCAAAATTTATTATAATTTTACAGGAAAACACAAATTCAATTCGTCTGTTAAACGCTGCACATGTCAACGGATACTCTATAATCACCTACCAGCGCCCCCTCAAGGCATCTGACTTCTTGGATATGCCCATATACACCAATATGAGTCAGCCCATCATATGGGCAATTGGACCGCTGAACTCGGAGCTGGAAGTATCTTATCATCATCATTTTCTTAAGGTATATAATAATATTGTTATGATTACTATAATTGTTTGATAATTTTGGCCCGCCCGCGGCTTCGCCCGCTTGAATTACAATATTTTATTTACTTCAATGATTTTCTTCTCAATGATTTTCTTCCTCTAATAATATTGTCACTTCTTAGACATCGTCTATATGTAGAAAAGTAAAATTTTAGCCAATTAACTAAAATAATAGTGCCAATTTTGGCAAACTAAATATTTTGAATTGATGTAACTTTTTTTTTATTAACTAAGCAATTTAAATAAAACCAATATTAAATGTTGAGGGAAAGTTGCTTAAATATAATAGTGAAAATGGTATTTCAATTTGGTTAGATATTTTAGAGATTAATATACAAACGTACAGACATAAAAAAATAACAGACAAACAGACAAACGTTTTAGCCCTATTATTATACATTATGAATATACATTAAGAAACATATATATATTATAAGCTGAAAGTGGATCATTCAATGATTAAACTTCCAATATTATAGCTTATTATACATCAAAATAACAATTATTATAGCTACAATTCATGTAAATATTGCATGTACTTATAATATAAAACAACAATAAGTTGAGGCCTGTCATGGCGCAATGGCACAAATATGTGAAATATGCCGGGTTGTGGGTTCGATCCCCACTCAAGGAAATGAAAAATTATTTTATTTTTTTATTATTAGTCAAATCTAAGGTTTTTTTTTAAATTATTCGAGTATTTTTTCTATTATGGCTTTATTTAATATTTATTTGTTATTATTGTGATATATTGCTCTCTATAAACAACGAACTTTGAATTATTATACACTATTTTAAAATATTATGATTTTTGACCCTCGACGTAAAAATACGACCTGTCTGTCTGTCTGTGGCACCAGACACCTGATCGCCCCTGACTGTATGAATTAATCTATTTAATTTCATCGCGTTGGTTTTTTTGCTATACTTTCATTCCAAGGTTTCCACCAAGACGAGGTTGTAACATTTTAAGTGAGATATTCTCTTAAATTTTAACGTCATTAAAATGTATATACAGTAAGTTGATAAGTACTCAGTAATAAGAAAAAAGTTGAAGCATAAAATGTAATAAAACTTTCACCACAGACATGTGTCGCTTAAAAATCTAAGCACATAGTTTTTTGTGAGATAAAATATAAAAAAAAACTAATAAGTTACGAGTAGTCGTGAAGTGACGACCGTCTATTAAAAGTTTAAAAAGTTATATTGAGGCCTGTGTGGTGTCCACTAGCATTTCACTACAGATGACAGGTTGTGGGTTCGATCTCCACTCGAAAAAGTGTTATATAAAATTTTCATATACAATGTTTAATATTTTCACTTCTTCATTTTGGCTTCATGGCGTCGTTGAATTTCGCAACTCAATACACAATGCCTCAAATTAGGCGGAAAGTGGTATAAAACAGAGTGTTGAAAACACACACAGGTTCACAAATGTATATTATTATAAAGTATTTAAAACAAACATTTAAAGAAAAATTTACGCATGCTACAAAAAATATTATCCGGTGAGCCTTTTAAAATAATTTTAAAGCTTACCTCAACTTTTTTTCAACTTCACTCTATATCTCGCTCACGACAGAGAGAATCTGGATATCGAGTGTTAAACACTTGCGTTCCGTCCCAAGTTCCGCTTAATTTGATTTGTATTGTTTTGTTGAATGAGTATAGAAGTAATAGCCTCATACCTTTGCGCCACGGCAGGCCTCAACAGACTTCTTAAATACATAATATAAATTTTACATTTTATTAACATTATAATGGCGGTCTGAACTTTGTAAACTTTCCACTACTTATTATTCGGTTTTAAAGTAACTTCTAACGCGCCCGTGTATAAGCGCACCTGATGTCGAAATTGTTTTTGTTCAAACCAATAAATAGCTTTCCTAATTTAAGCACAAGTATAGATTTTTCAATTTAAAACTTCTGCCATAAGATATACAGCATTTAGCTAACGTGCCCCAATACTTACAGAGTTTGAGTGTAAATTCAATGTTCACAAGTTCGATTCCTTCTCGAGGGAATGAGTTATTATTATTATTCCGCTCTGGTTCTTGAATTCGGACCGGAAATGGGAAACAAAGTCCACTGACACTAGCTTATCTTTCTTTGTGTTAAATGTGAACAGCGTGAAGCTAGGTAATATGAAAGAACTGCAAAATGTGGCGTTGAATTCCGTCTCTTTCTATAAGTCTTCTAAGCAATAATTCAGAAATTAAGGGATAGTGGAGCGTCGAAAGATTAGGTTCCCATGTTCCCTATACCTACTTTGTTATTGCGGGGATTAGCATTTTAAAATAGTTTAAATAAAACTCTTCAGCTTGAACTATATAAATATTTATTAAACATACAAAACTTTGAAACAGTTGAAGCTATAGTCAAGAAAATATTCATTTGAAGGCTTTGAAGTTCATATATTTCCATAGTTTTTTTTTACTATAATGTCTGCTGACATATAGATTTTAAAGAATATTTTTTTACTTAAAATCCTATGTTCTTTCTTATACTTGTAGAAATATATATACAAAATTTAATAATATTAGGTTAAATAGTTTTGGGTCTGGATGAATAAAAAACTTACAGTCATCATTTATAACATTTAATATGAAGTCTTAAATGGTAACGGAGTTCCGACACTCAACACGCAATACCTTAACTTCGGCGGAAAGTGGGGAACGGAAGTGGAATGGAGTGTCTTAACACTAGGTTCCCAAGTTCCCTCTGCCTACCCTGCCATTTGCGGGATACAGCGTGAAGCTGAAGGAATAATGGTAACGGAGTGTTAACATTCACATAATTTCATACAGGTTCCCAGGTTCCCAGGTTCCCTGTACCTACGTTACCATGAGCGGAGTACGCGTGCTTGAAGCTAAAAAAAGATAAATAATAGTATATTTTTATTACAGGGTGACAGATTTTTTGACTTCGGCAGACCGCCATTCTGGAACTGCCCCATACCTGAAGACGAGACCAAACCTGCTAAACAGGAAGCACCTATAGTTGAAAAGGAAAAAGAAGATGTAAGTGTACACCTGATTTTCGAAGCATATATTCTTTTCGTCAGATATTTGTTAGTATTTCTTCATTTTTGAACTAAGTTGTGATAATATTTTTATAAAAACATAAAAATTAATCAAAGTTACGGATAATTTGGACAGCTTTCAATAGTTGCGGGTTCAAATCCCACTACGCTCAAACTGTGGATAAGACACGGCAAACAAGCGTACGGGTCACCTGATGGTAAACGATCACCGCCGCCCATTGCCCTGTGTAGCGACAGTGGAGCTACAGGAGCGTTGCTGGCTATAAGGTGAATGGGCACCGAGGCCCGGTATTACCCAATGCGAAACGCAGTGGCCGAAGCCACTAATTAACGCCGGTTTTAAACTTCACAGTTGCCGGAGGTGGTAATAACGCTCGTCTGCCTTGACTTTTCGATAAAAAAAATGATCCTGTCGTATCGGCCCATGCGTGTTGTCATTGTTGACAACGTGACTCTCCCATACGTACTTTAGTCGCCTGTTACGGCACCATCAGTACCAGGGTAATCCTATTCTAAACCGAAATCACACAATACAAAAGTTTTTAAAAGTTTTCTAAAAAGAGTCTCTTTCTTAAGTGTAGAACATCACTGTAAATATCCTGAAAAGCTCAATCAGCTAGTGCTTCAAATTATAATGATGGATGTATATAGTGGATGTATATAGATTATGTGCTTACTTACAAGTAGTTCTTTACTTTAATTTAAAATAAATTGATACACCAATTAAAATTTAAGCACTATCGACAGGCGAGAGATATTATTTCCGGTCGCCTTTACAGTCGCATGTAAACTTCAATGTTCTCTCGAGGAATTACAAAATATTTGTTATTATATTTTTCATTCTGGTAACCAGATAAAACGCGGCGTTTAATTCCGCCACTTAACGCGCGACACGTTAAATTCAGCGCACTTTTCGCTGAATTTAACATGTTGCAGAACGGAGTGTGATTTTCATTAGGACATTCATGAACATTAGGTTCCCAAGTTTCCCTAAAGTAAAAAATGTAACTATTAATTGAAAAGACGATCATTTTAATTAACTGAGTAAACAATTACTACAAGATAAACAGATAGACAGATTTACGAGTGCATATATATAAGAATAGCGTGGGGTTTTATTTTCCTTCATAAAATTCTTGCTGCAGGAACATTTATCACGGTGTATGTAAATCCAAAGGTCGTCTTCTATGGACAGTGAGGTTGACGAGTCGTGGCCGTCCTGAAGTTAGCCTATCTGAACTTTTGAAAATTTAGGCCTTATCGTGGCGCAAGTGCACATGCATGGAATTGTAAATTATATAGAATAAACTCGAGGATTTAATACTTTTAATGTGCTCCCTCTGATAACGAGGCGTTGAGTTCCGCCACTCAACATGCAGTGCTTTTAGAATTAAGCAGATATCCGGGAACGGAATGGTGACTTAATGGGAACAGAACACTAGGTTCCCAGGTACCCACTGCCTATTTTGCCACGAATCGGAGGGATACAGCGTAAATCAAAAGGAAGAGAAAATGTAAATGTAATGTGGCGACGACTTGACAGGCGTGCTGTACATCTGCATACATAATAGTTTTATATTCAAATGTTCAGAATACTCGTCAACCGCGTATTATCTTTTTAATGCCTTTATTTCGGTCGATGCTACGTAATTAAGCTGAAATGAAAAATGGTTTAATAATAATTATTAATAAATTTAGAAGCCTATTATGGCGAAACTTATTGTGGATTCCCACTTAGGAAAATGAAATATATATTTTAGTTTGCTTGCCTTGGTTACAAGGCAAAGCACAACGTTGAGTTCCGCCACTCAGTACGCATTGCCTCCAGAATTTAGGGACTGTGGGAAATAGAAGGGTCCTAATGGGAACGGAGTGATTTTACACTAGGTTCCCATATTTTCTTTGCCAACCCTGCTACGCATGGGATGTAGCGTGAAGACAAAATATAATTTTGTAAAATGCTCCTTACAGAGATGCTAACAATAAAAATAACGTTTGTGCAAACGCCGATATGGCTTGATGGTATTGTACAGCTAGTGAGATCGTTTGGACAGGAGTGCGGGTTCGAATCCTTCTTCTTTATTTTTTATTTATATTTCCTACAATATTAAAAGTTATTATCATTTTTATGTGTTCAGACACAAATAATAAAGTTCAAGCCAGTGCCAAAACCTCGCCCGGTACCCGCTACGGTGGCGTGGGACATCCCCGGCATACAGTGCTATGAGCCTCCAGATGGTGTGTTCTACGCGCAGATGGGTCCCACTGGAGGGAAACAGGGATACTCAGCTATAACAGGTAAAATTGTTGATTGATATAACGCGTAAAACTTAAAACTAATCAAATGTATTTATAAAAAATCACAAGTAAAGTATAATTCTCTTTTACTAAATGATTAAAACTTGAGGAAAAGACATGTTTAATATTTTCATCTCTTCGCTCTGGTGAAAAGCGAGTTGTGTTCCGTCACTCGACGCTGCATTCGGCAAAAAAAGTGGGATAGAGTATCTTAATACAAGGTTCCCAAGTTCCCTACCCTGTCTCTATGTGCGAGATACAGTGAAAAGCAGGAAAAAAACATAGTATTATTAGTAGCAATCTTATATCATTTATTAAGAACAACTATAAAATGTGATAAAACAATCTAAAAGAAACCATTTTAAATTTTCGTATAAAATCTCAATAAACTTCATATCAAATGAAATAGACTGTTTCCTGAAAAAAAAAATACCTTCATATATTTAAAATTACATATACGTAGAAGGTCCGATTTATGACTACAAATAAGCAGTTTTCAGAGCTATTTACTCAATATTTAAATTATCGACTGTTGAAATATAAATAAAAATATTTGAAATATTACCACAGACTGTACACTATAGACAATAAATCATTTCTATTATGGCGATACAACATATTATTTTCTTAGTCTTATAAGAGGTACTGAAGTTTTGAAGTAACTATTACTTAAATATATGCATACCAGCTGCGATCGCGACTTCGTCTACGTTATATCATTTTATATGAAGTTTGTGCTATGATATAGTCAAAATTACATTTAATCAATCAATATATCAGTTCAAGCCACTCTCGACGTAAGCGTGTTCGACACATGTAGACAAATATTTCAAAAGTAATAATATCGGGTTATTTTAAAATCAATGAATTAATTAATATTTTTAAATGATGCCTCCAATCCAATATCTGTTTTATTATTTACAATCTTGGTATATGAACAGATTTACTAATTTTATACTCACACTTCTGAAAAGTTTTAAATATATCTCAATTAGTTTAAATTTTGTTGTTATATGAACAGTTTTAGTAATTCTATACTTACACTACTGAAAAGTTTTTAATATATCTCAAACCTTTCAATTTTTCTATATATTTCGAATAATGTAAATTTAAATTTTGTAACTAAAAGAACTGATGAAAAAAGCAAAGAAATAGAATAGCATGCTCAAATTTCACATTTGAAAAATGTGACAAGTGTGTGGATTGTAACTCTACCTTGGAAGTAAACAAAAAAATGCATTCAAATTCTGCATCTAAAAATTTTTTACTAAGCATATTATGTAAAAAAAAAACAAAATAAAAACGTGTTATTTTTTTTAATCAGGTCACGTAGGTTGGGGCATATCTTGGTACATCAATGGCCTACTAATACCCGAAATAACAGTAGTTAGAGGAAAGAAATACACATTCGTAGTGGAAGGAGGAAGTAACCCGGACATACCAGCTCGATACCATCCTTTCTACATCACTGACGATCCTGTAGGAGGATATTACCATAAAACTGATGAAGAGAAACAGGTATTACATGGAAAATGTCAATTGTCATACATACAATATATGTGAAGCATTAATCAGAAAATTAAAATAGACTATTTATTAAAATAATTATCTTAATGATTTCATCATTATTCGGTTGATCCCCGCTTGGGACTGATGATTGAGATCCGAATCATCAGTCTCAAGTAGGAATGGAACCCATAACTTGCATCAATCACAATAAGCGTGCGAAGCTACGTCATGGCATTCTTAATTTTTTTTTGTGTACATATATCAATATTTTTTGGTGTATTTTCAAATTACTTTCATAATTATTTCAGAACGTGAAAATCTTCGCCGGTGTCCGTCGTTTACGTAATGGTGAATTACTACCTACGGGCGTTGGTAGGCTTTGTAACTGGACTCCTGATAGCGAAGGTCCAGAAACTGATGACTATCCTAGTTTTGGAGCTTATCAGAGATCCTTAACTTTAGTTTGTGAAGAAGGCAACCCAGGTGTTGTCAGTTGGATACCTGATAAGAACACACCGGATACTGTTTATTACCAGGTAAGTTATATGATTTTATTACAATTTTGATTTCTATTGCAATTAGATCTTTTCTCTAAAATATAACTTTATCTTGGTGATATATACTTACTTTGTTACTTATTTCATCTTAAATAAAATGTCTAATATTTATTTTAACATTATTTAACTGTATAATAAAAAAGGATTATCAGTTTAAAATCTACTTAATCTAAATTTAAAAGCATATAAAAATTTGAACCCACGCCTCTTGGAAACCGTCCAACCGTTCTGACTTACTAAGCCATAACTTCTTATCAAGCTACGTTGAAATTCTTATACGCTTGTTATACGTACGTTCTATTTTTGGCTTTTAAATTTAATATTTTCTTTCCTTAGTGTGGAATAACACTTTAAAAATAATAGAAGATAATCTTCTTCATCTATCATATGTTTCAATAAATACAATGATTTATAAATAATATTAATTTCAAAATAATTTTATTATTTATATTATATTTTAATTTTCTTTATACTATCGTCATTTTTGTATAATAATAATCAATTTAGATATATAGATATATAAAGTAAGCTACAGTCTATTTCACTCATTTTGTATATAAATTTCACCTTCTGTTTTCTGTTTCAGCCTTTCAACTCTTCTCGCATGAAGTTTACTCTATATCTTATACATTTCATCGTTGATAGCATATTGTGTATAAATTATTACTTATTAACAATATAATAATTTAAGTTTGTTTTTGCAGTGTTTTACTCATCGTTATCTCGGATGGAAGATAAACGTAATAGACGATTGTGATGTAACAGAGCCTGCGGAAAGCAGAGTCGCTGAGACTTATGCTCTTCCATCAGATCTGTTAGGTGAAGAGTCTATTCAGGTACAGAGTCGTGTGAACCCTGATTTAAAATTTTTAGATCAACGCAAAAAAATTGAGAAAATAATCAATACGAAACAAAATTATAACGATTTCAGCAGCAATAGGGGAGAAGGCTTCCCGACATACGAGTATGAATTGCCGATATCCAAAGTACAAATGAAGGAAGTTATAGAGGCAGTAGAAAGCTTGGAAGATCAAATGAAAGATGAAATGAAGAAGAATTCCACGCATCTACCAAAGTTACAGCAATACCAAGTGCATGAGGATGTCAAGGAGTTTTTACCAGAACAACCAATACGGGAAGGAGATGAATATATATTTGATATGGGGAAATTACCTGAGAGCTTTTTGTTGCCGCCCAATCAGAAACCACAAACTTTGCAAAATGTATTACGACCGAATGCTCCTAAACCGATGGGAAATATGCGACCGCCATTCCGTAGACCTGTGCCACCGGAAATAAAAATACGTAGACCTTTTCCTGGTCATAAAGGAAATAATCCGTATCCTTTGCCTGTGCCAAATCCACACCCACCACATTCTCATGGGATGCCAAACCCACCACATTCTCATGGGATGTCGAAAAACCCAAACAAATATCATAACAACCGTCCTCCTCCAAATATAAATAGACCACAACAAACAAATATAACACCTATGAAAGCATTACCATCTGCGCATCAGTCTAAGCCGATTTATAATCAGGGACCTCCAAAACATGTTCAAAAAAAACCTTCAAAAACTGTGCAACCTATAATCGTGGGAAAACCTGGCCACAACATTGTACTACCATCACAAAGTCAAACGTTGAGCTTAGGTCAGACGGATATAATTGCGAATCAAGTCGTAAAAAGTCAAATAACATTACCTGGAACTAATGACGTGGTTGCCCAACAGAGCATACCTCAGATTTTCTTTAGTAAGCCAGGACAAATAATACTTGGAAAACCTATGGATCATCCTTTACCTTTAGACCAACAACTGCCACAAAATAATCCACAACCTGCATCCAGTAAGGATACCATCTACTCCGATGCCGGAAATAATTTATCATTCTCCAACACCACGACCAAAAAATAATGAAAATATACATATAAATATTCAAAGTGAAATCAAATCGTCTGATTTTATGGGACAGTCAACTGACTCTTCAACATTTTCACCTGCAATTAACACAGGCTTTAAACCTGATTCCATTGTTATTGAAAGCGGTTTCAAGCCAATAATACGAGAGCCATTAATGGCTGAAGAAGATAAAATAGCAGAATATGATGGTAATAGCGCAAATAGACGAGAGGACACCGACATAGAAGAAGAATACGAGGAAGGACCGCAATATATTAATGGAATCAACCATGCTTATCCAAGTGATAAGATTACACAGAGTTTTGAGCCAATGTTTATTCCATCTCCTCCAGATCACTTACTATCAAGTAATGATAGAACCAAAGAAGTGTTTCCCAGTAACCATGCTAAAGAGGATAGACCACATCCGGTATACGTGAAAACTGAAAACGAGCTTAACGCTTTATTTGGCAAAAAAAATATGGAAAGAGAAGCACCTTCTGATATGATTATGGAATCAGATAAAGTAAGCCCACAATACTTACCTCCAGTTACAAAGTTATCAAAAGAACATTCACAAAAATTGTCGTCTGATCAAACGTTTACAACTTACGATGGTAAAACTATATCTGCTGAAACTTTGACTAGCGTACCGGAAGAGAAATCTAATTCAAAAATATTTTCATCAAAATTACCAGCAAACACTGAGTTACTGCTAAAAACACCTCAATTTGGTCCTTTCAAAGGCGAAATTCCTCCAATAGTAGCGGAACATATACAAACAGATACGCCATTTTTTTCTGGTACGGACAAAAGAACTACACATTTAAAACTAGTAAATTCCTTACATAAGCTTGACACTCTTGTAACAGATGACTTAAAAGCAGAAGGCAGTGAAAATAAAGAGGAAAAAGTAGAAAAAAATCCAGTAAATGAAGAAGAAGAAGAAGATGAAGAATACGAAGAAGATGGCTTAGAAGATGAAGACAGTAAACGCCGCAAAAGAGATACAAAAGTTGCACTTTTCGAAGCCAATAAAGATAATGAAAGAACCACAGAAATAAATAGAAAAGAAAACGATTCAATAAATCACGTGGATTTTGAACAGGTAGCTTCCGCTTCCAAGATAAATTCTTCACTTACATACTTTGTTATATTAAACGTTTTAAGAAGATTATTTTAAGCATTTTCTAACGAGTTATTTATTAAATTATTATTTATTGGTTTTAATTAATGCCTTGCCATTGAATGCATTTGGACAGTAATTAGTTTTTAGACATTGCTCGGGCCTAAACTGCGTTTGAAACATGACCTCCTTGACATTAACTCACTGTTACCACTTCACGCATCAAGCAATTCAATACTCTATTAGTTTTAAGGTTTTGTAAATATATTTACTTTAATAATAAAATAGAATAAACGATTGATCATTCTTTTATTTGCATGATTTACCAAAAATTAAACAAAAATGAATCTATATTCATAATAAAATATAAAAAAACATAACAATCTTAAAATATAATTTTATTTAATAAATAACATTAATCGTATTAAAATGTTAAGTATTTATTATCTATAGATTTCAACAACTTCAGTACTATTACTAGCCTCATGCTGTTTGTATCCCGTACATGTATTTGAGGCATTGCGTGTAGATTGGTGGAACTCAACGCCGTGCTTTGCCTTGTTACGAAAATTTATTTATCAAATTTAAAATTTACATTTTTCATATTTTTACAATTTTCAAAGTGTACAGTTACACACATAGGAAAGAAAAATACGAATTATAAAAACCTTTAAAAGCTTCCAACGTTTTCATACGTTTTTAAAATTAATATTTAACATTTTTCATATTATTAAAAATATTACAAATCACTCTACCTTTTAAATATACATGTATTATAATATATTAAATTAAACGAAGAAATAAAATAAATAATTTTCAAAAAAAACCGACAAAAACATTAGAATTTAAAGTTGGGATCTTCTTTTGAGAATTTAATAGGTAGAAGTATAGGTCAAGATTCCCTATGGCGAAGTCCTTTTATAATATATGTATAAAATATAGAATGTAGATTGTTAATAATAATCAATACTTATTAGTCTCCGGAGATGCTTGTGGTGGCTTAAGGCACAAGCTTGCGACTGCTTACTTGACAGTGTATGGGTTTGAAACTCGCTCGAAAAAAATAATATTTTATATTTTTCTTTGGTTCTGGTGATGAGACAAGCGTGGCAATGAGTTTCATCACAATAAGCAAAGCCTTCACAATTCAGCGGGACAAGGGGAACGAAAGTGTCCTAATGGGAACGGACTTACTGAACAGTAAGTTCCCAGGTTCCTTCTGTTAACCTTGCCATGTGCGAGTTACGGGGTGAAGCAAAAAAAAATACAGTTAAAAAAATTTATTTAATACTAAGCAGAGTATGAACACTCGAGATCTTCTTAGTAAGGCGGGTAAAGTTAGCGACTACTTTTTCATGCTGAAACTGTGAGTCCACAAGGCGCAGTACCGACTCACGACGACGACCGCTGAAAACAATATAAATATAATTTCTTGCTTTTATTCTAAATTGACATTTTGTATTAATTTATTATTAAATTTTAACAGATAGTAATAATTATTATTATTCAAAAATAACCGCATGATATTTTATTATTTTTTACGTGTGTTCATTTAAGGCCTGTCGTAGCGGAGGGGCTCAGGCGTGTAACTGAAAACGCGACAAGCAGTGATTTCGGTCCTCAGTCGAAGGAATGATGTATTTATTCAAATTAAATATTTAATATTTTCATTTATTCGCTTTAGTAACAAGGTAATGCGCGGCTTTGAGTTCCGCTACTCAACGCGTTAGCCTCAAATTCAGTAAAAATAAGAAACGGAGCGGAGTGTCTTAACACTAGCCACTCTGCCTAGATAGGCTGGGTTCACTGTCTATCCCGCAGTAACAGAGTTATCACGTGCAGGATACAGCTTGAAGCTGTTGTTTCTTGTATTTTTGATAAGAATAGATTAGTAAGGTTTTTTTTTATTTCTTAATAAGGTTAGGTATTTTTATTGTTTTATTCTAACATTATGTATATATTTTGTGTTTCTTTTTGAAACCATTGAATATTTTTTTAGCTACACTCTATATAGTGCACATGGCAGGATATGCAAAGGGAACTTGGGAATCTAGTGTTAGGACTCTCCATTTCAATCATCAGTTTCCGCCTAACTTGAAATATTGGGAGTGCATAGTGTTAATTGTCTTCTTTTAATAAATTCTATTTTTATAAAGCATGTTTATTTTTTGAATCACACTGACACAAGCGTGCAACTATAACCGTTATAGGTTCCGGGTTCATCCCCACTTAAGGAAATGAAACATTTAATATTTTCATTACATCGCTCTGTAAAATGCGGAAATGAGTTTCGCCGCTCAACACGCAATACCTCAAATTGGATGGAAAACGGGGAGCGGAAGTATATTAATGGGAACTCAGTATCTTAATTTAAGGTTCCCATGTTCCTTCTGCCTACCTTACTACATTCAGGATATAACGAGCTGGAAAAGAAATTGTATATTATATACCCTGATAACTTACTGCCGGTCTTTCAACAGACGTGCGGCGGCGGCGAGCGTCAGCTGTCGCTTATCGCATATCTCTATATCGCTTCCTCGACGGATGAGCTCCTCTATTATATCCGTGTTAGCTCCTTGGCACACTGTGTATGGAAATTTTATTAATATTTTAGATGAAAAGAGATTGAAAATTACTACTTTGTAGCCGCAAAGTTTAAAAATGATCACATTTTTTTATGAACTCTTAAGGAATTAAACGCTTTTTTAGTTATTCGTTACATTTTAATTTATAAGTTATTGATAAGTTTTTGATATTTTTAGAAAAGCAACGTTTCTAATAATTTGAAAAAGTAGCTCTTCTCTTCTCTTTTTGAGTCAATTAAAGTGATAACCGTCTATCATTTGATACAATTATATATTCCCCGCGTAATGTTCTGGACTCTTGTAAAATTAACCTTGGCTTGGTGGTTATGATTTCAAAGTTTTTGGAGTCTGAAGTATAACAGAACTTTAATATCTATTGAAATAATTATAATGTATTATAAAAATGGCAAATATCCACGATCTTTCTGTATAATTTTATTATTTTTAAGACAATAGTAGATTTTTTTTTAGCATGGACTAATAAATATATATAAAACACAAATGATTGAAGAAAATTAACCCAAGCCAGTATAACGGCTATGAAGATTTGCTTGAAATGGTTCTACTATTGGACTTGGCCCAAGAGTGTTCTATAATGGTTGATATGATTATGAAAGTATCTATAGATTAGTATAGATTTAATAATTTTATCAAACTAGCAACTCTAAATCCGCTTCACTCGTTTAAAGTTTTATCTGTAATAGTACAGTACATTATGTATAGACATAATATTTACGTTAATTGTAGTGTATATGTTATTCTAATATATAAGGTATATTACTGTAAGTTTCACCTAAATCTACAAACTACTAATTTACAAACTTTCGTATAGATGAACATTATACATAAGATTTAAATCTTTTCATTGAGTATCGTTTAAGGTCGTCAAGGCGCATTGAGACCATGAGTGTGATAACTGTAGCTTCGATTACTTTTTTTATTTCCTTGTCTCAGTGAACAAAGCGCGGCGTTGTGTTCCGCTATACAAAACGCAATATTATGTTATATGATAACAGTGGGGTATGAAGACGTGGTGTAGTGGGCTTCTTCCTGACAATTTTGAAACTGTTTATGAATAATAGGATAATATTGGTTGTAAAATTGAATTTAATTTGAAACGACACACCTTAAATCATTAGATTTTTAAATCTAAAATATTTTTTGCATGTCATATTATTTTAATGATGTATATGATTATAGTATAGTTTATAATAATTTGAAGCCTATCGTGGCGCAGCATCACAAGGTTGGATCCCCTCTCGAGGAGATGAAATATTTGATATTTTTCATTTCAATATTTCAAATTCTTATTTTTTCGCTCTGGTAACAAGGCAAAGATTGGCGTTGAGTTTCGCCACTAAACAAGCCATGCCTCTAATTTGGCGGAAAGTGGAGACCGGAAGCGGAACGGAATGTCTTAACGCTAGGTTAATTTTCTTTGTCTTCTATGGTATGTGCGGGATACAGCGTGAAGCTGAGTGAGTAAATAAATTAAAATTTAAATTATAAATTTTATTTATTTGAAAAAATTAAATATTAAAGTCGAATTAATATTAAATATTTCATTTCTCCGAGTGGGTTCGAACCCACAACTTGTCGTATCTACAGACATACCGTTGTGCTCCTGCACCACAATAGGCCTCTTCTATTAGTGTAGATATATTACCAGCTCTAAATAAAGGTGTCCACCCGTTGCTGTCTCTCGCGCTGACGTCACCGCCTTTGTCTAGTACAAACTTGAGAACTTCTAACTTGCAAGAATCCACTGCGTAGTGCTCCACACGGAGCTTATTCAGATCATAGGCCTATTGTTAATATCAATATACGTATGTTAGAAATTATATTTTTAGAGTTGCTTACGGTTATTGGTGGTTATTGGTGGTTGGTTATATCTATGAAATTGATATAATTGTGTTCTTATGTCAAAACGTAGAGTAGTAAAAGTAGAGGCCTGTCGTAACGCAGCAGCACAAGTGTGTGACTGTAAACAATAGGTTGTGGGTTCGATCCTCACTCGACTACAAATGAAATATTTAATGTTTTCATTTCTTCGCTCTAGTAATAAAACAAAGCGCGGCGTTAAGTTCTGCCAATCAACACCCAATGCCTCAAATTAAGCGGAAAGTGGGGAACGGAAGTAGAACGGAGTGTCTTAACACTAGGTTCTAAAGTTTCCTCTGCCTACCCTGCAATGTGTGAGATACAGCGTGAGCTCAGCTTCACGCTGTATCTCACACATTGCAGGGTAGGCAGAGGTAGGCAAAACTAAACTTCACAGTTTTCATGTTTTCTGTCAGATTCTACGCTGCGCCTTAATAAAATATGAAATATGCCCGATTCAATACTCAGCTTCACGCTGTATCCTGCACATGGCAGGGTAGGCAGAGGAAACTTGGGAACTTAGTGTCAAAACACTCTGTCCCACTTCCATTCCCCACTTTCTGCCGAAATTGAGGCATTGCGTCTTGAGTGGCGGAAATCATGCCGCGCATTGCCTTGTTACCAGAGCAAAAAAATTAAAAATTAAATAGAAAATATTAAACATTTCACTTCCCCAAGTGGGAATCAAACCCACAACTTGTCGTTCACAGTCACACACTTGTGCACTTGTGCCTTCGCTCTGGTTATGAGCCAAAGCACGGCGTTGATAACCGCTAATCAACATGCAATGCGTCAAATTCGGCGGAAAGTGGGGAACGGAAGTGGAACGAAACTTAACACTAGGTTCCCGGGTTCCCTCTGCCTACCCTGCCTCGTGAGAGATACAGCGTGAGGCGAAAAAAAAAAGTCAATTAATTTGACCAAGACGAAAAAGACATACACAGGCCAAAGCGCTTAGCGAATATAATAATGATACTATTGAATATGAATAGGAAATCTTTTAATCTTTTTCACTTTCCTCTTACTCCGGTTAGTGTAAAAAAAAAGTACACCTGAAAATCAGCCCCCTTCTCAAGTAGTACTTCAGCAACATGCACATGTCCGTACAGCACGGCGAGGTGCAAAGGCGTCTGTCCGGACGACGAGCGCTGTTCTATCTCAGCGTTGGAGGACAATAAGAAACGAACCATGCTTGTGTCACCTAAAAATTTATACACGTATATTAGCTCGATGTTTGTGTGTAATATCTTTTGTATGTTTCTGTTATAAAATAAAAATAAATTGTATAGGTGTTGGATATACTAATCTTTGACTTATGTTAGAGTGTACCTATTAAGCAAATTTTCAAAGAGACTCACTCACTCAGCTTCAGCGCTGTATCCCGCATGGTACCCTACCATGCGGGATAGGCAGAGGGAACTTGGGAACCTAGTGTTAATACACTCCGTTCCACTTTTGTTCTGCACTTTCCGTCGAATTTAGAGGCATAGAGTGTTGAGTGGCGGAACTCAACGCCGCGTTTTGCCTTGTACCAGAGCGAGGAAATCTAAATATTTAATATTTAAATTGAAAATATTAAATATTTAATTTCCTCGAGTGGGGATCGAACCCACAACCCATCGGTTACAGTCACACGTTTAGTGCCGCTGCGCCACGATAGGCCTCAAAGTCAAAGAGACAAATAACACTTATAGAAAATTATGAATGTATATATATTTTCCAAAGATTTTTACAATTTCGAAAATTGATTTGTAAATAGAAATAAATTAATAAAATAAAATAAAGGTTGATTTGGTAATTTTTATTACTTTACGAAACTGTTGATTATATATATATATATATATATATATATATATATATATATATATATATATATATATATATATATATATATATATATATATATATATATATATATATATATATATATATATATATATATATATATATATATATATATATATATATATATATATATATATATATATATATATATATATATATATATATATATATATATATATATATATATATATATATATTTTGTTTATTACACATTATATATTATTTATTATACTATGAATAAAGCATTCTATCAAGTAACCTTTTCTCACGGCAGTGGCCAGAGGTGTAAATCCATTGGTGGAATTGATGACAGAGACCAGCGACGGACGTTCTTCAAGCATCTGCTGCACCTGAAACAGAACGAGCCTTTATTCGCTTGAAGTATATATGTTGTATTATAGTCAGATTGTATAAAATATTTACATAAACTGTATTTAGATACAGTTTATGTAAAAAAAATGTACAATTACAGTAGTTTACAATAATTGTTACAGTTTACTGTAATACTATTAGCATTATTGTAAATTACTGTAAAGTTTTATTTTAATCCGTCCAGCAGTTTTGCGTGAAACTGGAACGAATATTAATATTTACAAAGCTTTTCATTTATTATATTACTAGTATAACAATCTTTAAATACTTACTAAAGTAACTTATGGGAGCCTACGTTATATTAGAAATATACTCGTATCGTTTAAACAAATACAAATATAAAATTAATTAGCTCAACTCTAATTTTACCATATGGTTGCATTTATTGTGATGCTTTTTACCATCATAAAGCCTATTTCTGAGACTTGCCTATTAGAAAGTGAAATTAAACCCCACTTTTTTCTGATGAAGGTAAAATAAATCAATTTATAGGCCTGAGTTGGTATCGAAACTACAATGTCATGATAAAATTTAGCTCGCTGTGGTAATACAACGTTAAATTCAACACGTTTTTCATGTAATTGACTGAAAGTGTCTTTCGAGTTTTTATACATTTTAAACCGAGAGTGCAAAACATATGAAAATTGTCAAATCGATACCAAAATATGATGTGTAACCTGTTTCAAATATCCACACCTTACTGCCATACAAAAGCACACTGCTGATGTACCGTTTGAGTCCGTACTTATCCAAGTCTCGTCAGACCACTGAGATTCTGTCCATGTGTTTCTAAAACAAAAATTTCAAAAAGCTTAAAAGTTTATTTAAATGCGTTAAAAAGTGTAAAAAACGCTTCTTACACAAGTTTTATGATTTAAATATATGATTCTTTTTTTAATTTTATATAATTAATATTACTTACTTGAGCAAGTAAATCTCGCGATAAGCTCAAAAGACCGTATAAAATGTAGAATAAATTAAAAGTTAGAGCTTTATTTTATATTTTTTAATATCATTTAATAAAAGCTTTCCTTTATAATATTTTTTATGTAATGTTAAGTTTTGACGTTTAATTCTCTCATAATTTAAAATTTCAGCTCAATCGCTCTAAGATTTGTTATTCTAAGTTAAACTCTTTTCTTCTTCTTTCAGCTCAATCGCTCTAAGATTTGTCATTCTAAGTTAAACCAAAGATTATAATAAAAAATATATATTGAGGCCGTTCGTGGCGCAGCGGCACAAGCGTGTGACTGTAACCGACAGGTTCTGGGTTCGATCCCCAGTCGACATGAAATATTTAATATTTTCAATTTAAATATTTAATGTTTCATTTCTTCACTCTGGGAATAAGGCAAAGCGCGGCGTTGAGTTCCGCCACTCAACAAGCAATGCCACAAATTCGGCGGAAAGTGGAGAACGGAAGTGGAACGGAGCGTCTTAACATTAGGTTCCCGGGTTCCCTCTGCCTGCCCTGCCTCGTGCGGGATACAGCGTGAAGCTAAAAAAAATTATAATATATATTTTTATTATAAAATTTAATTTAACTAAATATGCACGTCAGTTGTAGATATAAAAGAAATGTATTTTTTAATATGATTTTTTTTTTCGTTTTGAGATACCAGTGCTCACGTAAACCCGTTTTAACCCGGGTTAATATTATCATTTCATCCTTCTGGCAACATTAATGCAATATCTCAATTAATTGGGCAGTGCGTAAGAATTGGAATGTTAAAAATATAGTGTAAAGTAATAAAAAACATAACTAGTAAAATAGAAAATCACTAAACACAAATCGTTGAGTAACAATATACGAAAAAGCTAAATTAATAAATATTAAAGCATGCGCTTACTCGAATGCCAGTTAATTTACAGACACGACCTTGACCCTCGGCTGATTGAAAACTAATGGGCCAAAATGATTTATTGCGTCTGCCAGATCCAATTACACGTTCAGTTCGATTTTATTCTAAGGGACCTTTCAGAAGCCAAATATTGGAGTCCTCGGTTCAAGTGTACTTTACCTTTTGTCGAGTTTTTCAAACATTTTATAAGACAATAGATAATTTTCGGGGGTCATTGTGCTTGGCGACTGTTTTTCGTTGTTCGAATTATTTTCTTTCTGTTCGGAATGTTCCAATTCATTAGTGCTTAGTTGTTCGTGTATTGCTCGCGCGTCGCTTTGTTCAAGACAGGCCTCTAGCTTTGATGTTGACTTTATTATTACTTTCATCCTGAACCTGTGCGGATGACTGGGCGCCAGGTTTTCTATTGTTTTTGTTGTTTTGCCGCCGCTGAAAATAATGTTTTTTATAGGATTCACTCACTCACTCAGCTTCACGCTATATCCCGCACATGGCAGAGAACTTAGTGTTAAGACACTCTAAGTACTCTGTTATACTTCCGTTCCTAACTTTCCGAATTTGAATTATTACTTGTTGAGTGGTGGAACTCAACGCCGCACTTTGCTAAGAGAATTTGAAAATGTTAAATATTTCATTTCCTCGAGTGGGGATCGAAACCACAACCTATCGTTTACAATCGCACGCTTATGACAGGTCTCTTTTTTATATTTTATAGGATGATTATGAAAGTTAGAAGAAGGAATCATTGTTAAGACATTTCGTTTGGTTACTAACTTTACACCAAATTCAAGGTATTTTGTGTTGAGCGGTGGAACTTAGCACTGTGCTTTTTTATTTATCAGAGTAAAGAAACGAAAATATGGAATATTTAATTTCCTCGATTGGAGATCAAACCCGCAACCTGTCACGTTTACATTCGCACGCTTGTGCCACTGCGCCACGACTGGCCTCCTGGACAAAAGATCCAGCGTGAATTTAAAAAATAATAACAAATTTATATAACTAATTTTAAAGTTTCTTTTTAAAAATATTGTTTACTTGTTTCACCCTATTAAGCATCGTATTTCAGGGCATTCATCTATTTTTGATATATGTATGTATATATATAATATTAATGTACAGTAACTAGCACAAAATATCCAAACTATCATTTTAATATTTTACCCACATGTTACAAAACCAAACCAATAAACAAAAGAAATATTAATATTTTTATGGTTCTTATAAATTTTATAGGAAAAGGTCGTTTCCCATTTTCCGCTTATTATTGGAAAACGCCAGAGCTTCAAGGCTTAGCCAAATATTTGCCCTGTAAGGGAATCATGTGTACACGACTCCCGCCTTAGTTACTTGTATCAAAAATGTTGCTTTCTATGTTTTACTTTGTGTCAACATAATAAAATCAAATAGAGGCTATCTATACTTATAATAAAGTCGTCATGGATTGATCCCAGAACCGGTTGCGTCTATAATCGCACACTTATGCCACTGTGCCACAAAACCTTCTCATAATTAATATAGCTATGAAATATTATTGAACATTATCATAATTGAAGAAATCCATATAAATTTTATGAATCATTTTTTTTTAATGTTGCGCAAAGTATTTGATAATGTATAAGTAATTGATTGTGGGTATAATATTATAATTATACCCACAATCAATTTTAACTATATTTAAGCAAATAATAAGATTACAGTACTAAAAAATCAATATTATCACTGCATAAATGAGGAACGAAAGGAACACTCCCTTCCGTTCCCCAGTAACACTAGGTTCCCAAGTTCCCTCTGCCTAACCTACCATGAGCGGGATACAGCGTGAAGCTGAGATAATCAATGTAAACACATCGTTATCATAACATAAATCGAATCACAACATGCTTAATTATGCATTTATCATATCATAAACACGATTGAGTACAATATTGGGCAATAAAGTTACCTCTAAGTCGTAAAATCATAATTATATATGGGATCTGACGATTACATGACATATATATGAGTTGATCACCATTATTATAGTTTATACAAATAGGTAAAGTAGAGTTTATAGATGATGCCTATAGCGGCGCAGCGGCACAAGCGTGTGACTGTAAACGTGACAGATTGTGGGTTCGATCCCCACTTGAAGAAATTAAATATTTAATATTTTCAAAAAAAATAAAATCACATTTTCGTTTCTTTGATTTAGTAACAAGGCAAAACGCGGCGTTGAGTTTCACCGCTCATAGGCAAATAATATCTTAATTTCGATGGAAAGTGAGAAACCAAAGATAGGACAAATAGATGAGGCCCTGGTTACGCAATGGAACTTTGTCTGGATTTAAAACACAGATTATGAATTCTACTTCTGTTCGGGGAAATGAATTATTTTTCATTAACTCTACTAATCTAGCTGTTTATAAGCTGATTTTCTAATTATAGTATACATCTTAGAAGCTTTTTACTTATTAATAGCAGAGTTCTTATATGTAGCAAAATAGGGAGATACGAAGTAGTGATAAAGAAGTGTAAAGTGTAATATATTCAAATGAAATATTTAATATCTGAATTTTTTCGCTCTGGTAACAAATCAAAGCGCGACATTGAGTTCCGCCACTCAACACGCAATGCCTTAAATTAAGGGGAAAGCGGGAAAAGGAAGGGTAGGTTCCCAAGTTCCATCTGCCTACTATGCCACAAGCGGATACAACGAAACTGTTATAATTAAATATTAGCCAACACTAATTAACTTTGTGACATGAAAATTGGTTTATTCACACTAGCGTCACTTATCGACGCGGGGGTCCATCCGGTAATAATTAGTTCGCTAATCCAGATCAATCCATACATAATCTATGACCTAATTTCATGTTTTGTATTGCAAAAGCGATTAATGTTGGATATTGAATAGCAGTGTTAGTGCTACTAACAATATTCAAAGTTAATAACTTCGTTATGACTCGTTTCGTTGATATTCTTTTATCCACGTATTGTCCAATGTTCGAAACATTGCGCCTTGAGTGGCAGAACTCATACCAGGGTAGGCTACATCCCTAGTCCCTATAAGTGGTGGTTGGGGAGGAGAGTCATACGTTATTAATAGGTGGGGCTAGGTATGGTCGTGTGGACTTTAATAAAGTGCCTGTAAAAACTATGGATTGTGGATTGCAGATTGAGGACTTGTTTTGAATACTTTATCCTGCCTGAGTAACTTCAAGGATTTGAAGGATTTAGAATTGAACATTAGGGATTGAGTATTGATCATTGATGACTGATGCTTAAGGATTGAAAATAGATGACTGAATCCACAATAATAGGACAAACAAAGTGGCCGATACAAGCGAGGATATTTCAGTGTAAATAAGGAAGAGCATGTTGAAATAGCTTGCACTCGACGAATAAGTAAGTGATAACATAAAATAAAAGATTTACAAAACGAGAGCTAAAAAAGACAGGAGGTATATGTTAAAGAAAATAAGGCTAATAATGTATGAAACTGTACCATGTACAGACTTATTTTGTACCCTGTACATTGGTTTTGTATCGATTTTTTAGTATAACAATTTTGATAATTTATTCAGAAATTGTTTAAGCAATCCAAAGATTAACGTTTACATTGTGTACAAAAACAAGCAGTACACAATAAAAGTAATATTTTTCACGCTTCACGCTGTATGCCGCACAAGGCAGGGTAGGCAAAGGGACCCCGGGAACCTAGTGTTAAGACAATTTCCACTTTCGTTCCACTTCCGCTCCCCACTTTCCACCGAATTTGAGGCATTGCGTATTGAGCCGCGCTTTGCCTTATTACCAGAGCGAAGAAATGAAACATTAAATATTTAAATTGAATGTATTAAATATTTCATTTCCTCGACTGGGGATCGAACCCAGAACCTGTCGGTTACAGTCACACGCTTGTGCCGCTGCGCCACGACAGGCCTAGAAGTAATATGATACCATTTATTCAGTCTTCAATAAAATAAAATGCAATGAGCTCAAATGACGTAAATGAAAAATTAATTACGCTTAGAAAAGGTTCTATCTCAATTAGCAATGGGTTTTTTGCAAGACTTTTTAAACATTATGATAGAATTCTTATAAACTTTGATGTCTAAAAAGAGTCATAAGCCTTTCGTTTTTAAAAAAAAGAAGAAGAAGAGTTTATTTTAAAAGGTAATAAAGATTTAATATATAAAACTTCATCATTGACCATATTATATCTGGTTTTAAAATCAAAATCAAAATCAAATCATACTTTTCAGTTACTCCGTTCTGTTCTATTCCGTCCCCACTCGTCGTTATATGTTAATAACTAATTTTAGTGCTCAAATATAACTGCCTTTTATCTTTTTAAAATTTATTTTAATTAGTAAGTATTTTTTATTTTATTAAGTAAGTTTGAAAATCACCAAGCTTCACGCTGTATCCCGCACATGGCTGGGTAGCCAGAGGGAACTTGGGAACCTAATGTTAAGACACTCCATTCCACTTTCTTTCTCCACTTTTTGCTGAAATTGAGGTATTGCGTGTTGAGTGGTGGAACTCAAAGCCGTGCTTTGTCTCGTTACCAGAGCGAAGCAATGAAAACATTAAATATTTAAATTGAAAATATAAAATATTTCATTTCCTCGAGTAGGAAATCGAAGCTACAACCTGTCGGTTATAGTCTCACGCTGCGCCACGACAGCCCTCAAGTCTAAAGCTTGAAAATCTTTGTAACATTCATAATAGGACAACAGAAAATACATTTTATCAAAAGCTTTTTGTGGGATTAATCCCTAATCGTAGAAATGAAATATTTTATATTTTAATTTCTTGCTTCTAATAATCGATAACAAGGTGGAGGCAATACGCAATATTTCAAATCTTGCTCGGGATCTCTTCTCTTGGTAAGTGGGGAAAGGAACGTTATACCTTAACATTAGGTTCCCAAGTTCCTTCTACTTACCCTACCAGTGCGAAATATATACAAAAAAATAACTTTCCAAAAGTGTATTACCAAAGTAATACTGTTATTACTTTTAAACGTTTGAACGTAGAACATAAAAGATTATGTAAATATTAGTTTTCATGTTTATACTGCTTCAGTACTTCACTTGAACTTTACACATTCCGTTACTTGTATTGTCTTATTTTATGATGTTTGTTAGCTTTTTATAAGTATGTATATAAAGTTGAAGTAGCATACTGATGGTTTTATTACTGAAGTTGCTACGAGCATTGTTCTTAAGTTTTACTCTCTTTTAAATCACTTAGATATTCCTGTTATATAATACTAATTTTTATGCCATAAATAGCAAAGTTTGCTTTGTCTAAACGGATTTGAGATAAAAATGTTATGTTATTCTTATATGATTATTCAAAATGACGCCTTGTGAGATGTAAAATAATTAATTAGGAATTATATTTATAAAATTAAATAATAGAGTTGAATTTCATATTTTTAATTTGTTTCTCTATTTTTGCAATAAATTTTAAATAAAAGGCAATTCACTCTGAAACTGCTGTCTAACACAAGACTTTTTTTTTTCTTCACACTGAAACAGAACCTAGGATAATATATTGCGTTCCATTATCTACCGATTAAAATATTAACTGGCATCTGCTTAATTAAATATATAGGAACCAATATAACATAACGTAATCAAATATCAAAATTAAACTTGACCATAAACAAATAATATCCTCAATCCATTGTATTAACGCGAATATGGCTCTTGATTAATTGAAAATTTGTTTTATCAGAGCTATGTAGATAAATATTACAGCACAGGAATACAAGCGTGCGACTGTGAGGCAACAGATTGTGGGTTCAGTCCCCACTCGAGGAAAAGAAATATTGTTATTTAAGCGGCGTTGAGTTCCGCCGTTTAACACGCAATACGCCGTTTAACGCTTTAAATTGGCAAAAGTAGAACGATATCTTAATGGAAACGGAGAGTCGTGACAC
Organism: Eueides isabella; assembly: GCA_019049475.1. Lineage (NCBI taxonomy): Eukaryota > Metazoa > Arthropoda > Insecta > Lepidoptera > Nymphalidae > Eueides > Eueides isabella. Next base: position 10,692,225 of record CM032405.1, on the reverse strand, counting down.
TAGCATCTCAAGTTCTTTCTTCCTATATTATGAGTATGTGCGGTGAAAGGATTTTATCCTTTTGGTAGCATAACCTACACTTATTAACACGGATCTACACTCGTATATATAATGTTCTATTGGTAGATATCTCTAAATTGGATTAACGGGTTAATTTTAAGTCATTACCTGTAAACCACTATCCACGGTGGTATCTTATCTTTCTTCTCAATTTTATACATAAGTAGATCTCCAAGGAAGCTGAACGGTCCAGCTGATAACGCGAGAGTGACATCTCGATTGCTTCTGCTTATCACTTCTGGAGGTGTCGGCTTCCATGTTTTAAATTTGTTAAGTAAAAATTCTTGTAAAGACATTTAGCTTTGATTAAACTTTTGATCTTCTTTACGTTACTTCCTTTAAATATTTTCTTCTTTTAAAATGATAATGTAAGTGTTGTTTTTATCCAATAATTGCATATAGTATGAAATATAAATAAATACTTTACTTATACCCGGAAAATCTAGATTTTTTAATCTTTTCTGTTTTTATTCTAGAAGAGTAGATAAAGTACTTATTACTATAACTTATAGTAATTTTAATTTATTTTTACAATAAGTTTACCAAAAAAGCAATTGTATCTAAACGGTTATCTCTCATATCAATTTAGGCAGAAGCAACCTGGTGTTAAGGCATCCCATTTAATTTTCGGATTGTTATCAATACATTCAATATTGAGTTGCAGGTATAAACGCCGCGATATGTCTACTGACGCGGGGACACAATTTAAAAATAATTATATCAAGGAAGGAATCCAACCTGAAATCAATATGCTATATATATATACGCATTTTGCGCAATATTCCTTTACATTATTAACATCTGTTCTCATTACTATTTGTTTTTTTTTTTTTTTTTTTTAGCTTCACGCTGTATCCCGCGCGAGGCAGGGTAGGTAAAAGAACCCGGGAACCTAGTGACAAGACACTCCGTTCCACTTCCATTCCCCACTTTCCGCCAAATTTGAGGTATTGCGTGTTGAGTGGCGGAACTCAACGCCGCGCTTTGCCTTATTACCAGAGCGAAGAAATGAAACATTAAATATTTAAATTGAAAATATTAAATATTTCATTTCCTCGACTGGGGATAGAACCCAGAACCTGTCGGTTACAGTCCGACGCTTGTGCCGCTGCGCCACGACAGGCCTCTTCATTACTATTAATATTGTTTATTGAGGGGTAGAACTTTACGCAACGTTTTATCGTACGGAACAATGAGCACAATTTAAAAATAATTATTACGAATGAAAATCCTTGCCTAAACTAATACGTTTATAGTCACATTGTATAATATTTCTATAAGAATTTAAGTTCTTAAAAAATAACACCAAAAGACACTAAGCCAGAACACATTCACTAACCACCAGATATATTAGAGCAAAGTTTAAAATCTCATCTCTACATCGTAGTGAAGTGACCGATCTATAAACTAGAGTTGATGCAACTTGAGTAATATATCGCGGGCGCTAGATGCATGGTGCAGCTCGATTTACTGGCGAATTGTTTCCTCTTATAACTTTGTTGGTAATTTTAAACTATAGTACAACTATTTACTTCTACATACTTGCTGTGATGTTGTGCTATCAATTTGTGTAGTAATAAATATGTTTCTAAGGTTAATTTATGTTGAGGCCGTTATGGTGTAGCAAAACAGTGTTTGACTGCAAATGTCAGTTATAGGTTGGATTCTCAGTCATAGGAATGAAAAATATTTCTGTATCTCGCTCTTGTCATAAAATAATATGAGTGACTTCCGCCACTCTACATAGACAATGGAGTTTCGTACCATATAGAGTATTAGATGTATTTTTATATTTAATTAATATATTGAAAATTTTTGATTGACATAATTTTAGTCGCGATCTCGTAAGTATTTTGCATAAATAAATATAAGATATACTTATATAATAATAGTAATGTAGCTAAGTAATTATTACATACACAAGAATAACTCATATTTTAATATAAAAATATAGTCTTAACAATGATAAATCCAAAAGATATACAAATCCTTCCGCAGTGTAATAACAAACAGATTATATATTACTCACTTGTTTTGTGACTTCTACCATTTTATATCATATATTAGGTAAGACAGACAGTGACCAATGGAAAAATAACACCTTGTAATTAGCGTTCCACCAGAATCCAAGACACTGTATATTACCAAGGAAGTCTGAAAATTGAAATAATTTAATTTCAGGGCTATTTGGTTTCAATTTCAAAAATAATATTTCACACTCTCAATAGAAATTTATTTCATAAATGCTAACTTATAAAACAAATTTAAAAACACGTGAAAATAAGTAACAGTCACCTGAACTAACTTGATCAACTAACGTAGTAAGGAACTTTTTCTTCTAATTGTCTTCGTAATATTACATCAATAGCGTTGCTACGATACTGTATTATAATAATATTCATAGACTTTTTTTACCAGCGCGCTTTCACTAAGTATCCTTTTGCACATGTTAAGGTAGACCGAGGGTAATTAGGACTTAGTGTTAAGTTTCTCCGTTTCTATTAAGTTACTTCTGTTCTCTACTTATAGTAATATAAGTGTCGAAACTCAATGCTGTGCTTTGCTTTGTTTCAAAATGGACGAAATTAAAATATTAAATGTCTCCTTTGGTTAAGAAAGGAACTCAGAACCTATCAAGTTTATAGTAGCACACTTGTATTTTTGCGCCACGACTGACCTCAGATTTATTTATCAAAAACATGAATATTAGTATAGTATGATTCGTGATCTTTATTTTCAGAAATCATTTGAAACATTCATTAATGCATTTCTTTATGGATATATATACATATTTGTAGGTATTAAATACTTTTATAAATTACTTCATTTCTTTCAAATACCAGAACCTTCGTTTGAAAAAAAGAAATTTGAAAGAAATGAAGAAAGAACAGTTTGCAAGGTCAGTGTAAGTGATAAAATATTAGAACAAGTGAATGAGGTAGTATATCTGGGAAGTATGTTTAGCAGAAACAGAAGATACGAAATCGATGTGGAAAGGCGTATTGCTGCCGGTAACAGAGTTAACGGTGCCATAGCTGCATTGTTGAGACGGCGAAACGTCAGCATAGCTGCGCGTTTGGCCGTACACAATGCAGTGTTGGTATCGACACTGTTATACGGCAGCGAAACGTGGGTATTACTGAAGAAGAATGTAAGAAAGATGATTGCTGTAAAGATGCGATCTCTTCGTCGGATATGCGGAGTCAGTTTATCTGAATCTTCATTGGATATCAGTTTATCTGAATCTTCATTGGATATCAGTTTATCTGAATCTTCATTGGATATCAGTTTATCTGATATCCAATGAAGAAATACACAGAATGGTAGGTACTAGCGTGGATGTCACAGTGAGAATGAAGAAGAACGTGCTCAGGTGGTTTGGGCACGTCGAGCGAATGAGTGAAGAAAGAATGGTAAAAAAGATTTATGAAGGAAAAGTGAGTGGTGGAAAAGGAGGGGAGACCTCGGTTGACCTTCGAAAGCACAGTATCGACGATACTGGAGGAAGGTCACGTAAAAAGCACGAGGACCCCCCGGAGAGCATGTATGAAGAGGTTGATGACAGTGAACGAGGCGAAAGAGGTATGCCGAGACCGTAGCGTTTGGCGTTTCGTTCTCTCTGCCTACCCCGCTAGGGATATAGCGTGAAGCTAAGTAAGTAAGTAAGTATAAATTATTTATTACCATTACGTCGTTGAGCCCTGCCACTCAACACGCAATACCTCCAATTCGACAGAAAGTGGGGAACAGAAGTTGTAGGAGGAGTGTCTTAACTCTAGGTTTCTAAGTTCCCTCTTCCTACCCTGCCATGTGTGGGATACAGCGTGAATAAGTATAAATACTTATTACCAGTAATAGAGTACTTTTTTAATTTTATGATAAGTACCGTTACGCCATTTTCATATAGCTAAACCAACTCGTTTTCTGATTGGATTTTATATGAGATAGTAGTAGTAGAGCGTGATAGTAAAATTAATCTAATATCGGTAGTAGGAATTGAACCATCTAACGTCAAACGTGGCACAGCCAATACGCCAATAAACGCCAACAAAAAATATAAACAACAAAAAAATAATTTACTACAATACTAAGCTTAATTAATATCAGCTTAATTAATATCAATAATAAAATTGTAAAAAAAAACTTTATTTATTACAAAAAACTATCAGAATAATAACATAGAGCTTACTGACTCTATCACAATACAAATAAAGCTGTAAATCTGCGGTTTGTAGGAATTGCTGAATGCAAGTTAGGCAGAGATCTAGTACAATTCTTCTATCGTCCTATTTCAATTCGGATTATGTAACTGTTCTAACAAGAACATGGTTTCAATACAACGCTCGTGCTATTGGGATGAACTTTCAAATATTCTTTTCTATTCTACATATTTAGGTTTTGTATCACAAAAATATATGACCATTGGTCTAAGGATCGTACGTTAGGACCTTCGTGACTTTTTTCTTGCTTCGCTATGGTGTGGTGTGGCATTTAATTCCACCTATCAATACATAATCTCCTTAATTTGGGGGAAAGTGGGAAACGGAAGGCACCGAGGAAAAATGTAAATGGAATATCTGAGCACTAGTTTTCCTCTGTAAATCCTGCTTAGCGAGATACAGTGTGATGCTAAAAAAAATCTTACTTAAAAGATATCACTGTAAATTGGTTAAATACATTAATGATTGAAAAATAAAGAGTGGTTTCAAGTTTGAGTCTTATCATTAACGTCAATAAAGTGTTGGTAACTTATTTGACTTTAAAAAAAGGTTTAAAACTTCAAGTGAACTTCTTATTTTAAATAGACGTATTATTTTTCTTTATGATATCCGTGAAGTAACAGAAATTACGTGAAACTGAGTGGCTCAGGAACGAACAGAATGGAAAAGGTTGGAAGAGGCCTTTGCCGACTGGCAAACGGATCTACAGAAAATTAAGAAACAAGACATATTAAATTAGTAAGAGTAAGAGTACTTCATGTTATATTATATTGTTTAAGTTTTGTTCCATTAAGAATGTTATAATAAGATCAGAATAAAAGGCTTTATTATTATTATTATTATTTTTCTTTATAGTTATTTGATCTGTTTTGTAATTAGATTTTTTATCAAAATTAATAGTATTGCAATTTAAGATGAAAGATGTCTTTACGCGCGGTTGTTATGTGTTCAATCTCCATTAGAGAGAATTTTTACATTTCAATTATTTTTACTATCTCTACCACGGCAGAATTGTTCTGGTAAAATGCTAATGAGCAATACGTTATATCTCAAAAATTGAACAAAAAGTGGAATTGGCAGAGTATCTTTTATGCAAAAGAGCAAACATTAATTTACATGAATAAAAAATATATCAAGTAAAACCTAAATAAAACTATTTAAATAATTTGTCTACAAAAAGCTGTAAGAATTTTCATTTTCAAGTGAACATAAGCTGAAAACTTAAGTCTCTAGTACTCAAAGTAAAAACAAGAGCAGAGTACAGACAATGCGACGCATAGTCTAGATACATTGTTGCCGAAATTAATAAATTACGTCATAGCCGGGTCGCACTTCGCGTTCGCTAACTTATTGTTCCACGAGTGCCTTTGTCTGGCGACTAAATGAGAGGATGCATATTATTATATAAAATTGTAGAGTTTGGAAAGTAAATTTAAACTTACAATGCGTTAATTGCTTTTGTTTCATTATTTTAGAATTATGATATATATTTAAAACAACAAAAATAATACTAAAAATATAAAATAGGGCTGTCTTGGCGCAAGGGCACACGTGTGCCACACACACAGGAATAAAATATTCAATGTTTCTATTTCCTCGTTAACAAGGAAAAGCGTGGGGTCGAATGTTATACAATTCCTCCAGAATTTGGAGAAGTGTAGAGGACGGAATTATTTTAATGGCAACGGAATGTCTTAATTTTAGGCTCTTAGGTTCTCCTCTGTTAGGTTTGTGCATCATGGCATCTTGAAGCTAAAAGTATAGAATATATAAAATCTTAAATATAAGTAAATGACTTAGTGAAGTAGATGAAGGGTATTATTTTTTTTAACAACATTATAAGTCACTGGAATAAGAATAAATAACTTTAAAACCCTAAAATTAGATAATATGTGGCGCTAATTACTACTAACCTACTCTTTTAATCAATATACAATGAATAAATAGTCACGTTGTAATTTATTTGTGTAGATTCAATGTATTTAAGTAAAATTTAGGCACCTATGTCGTTTTTAGCATACAATTAATGCATAGATAATCTAAATGTAAACAAATATTTAAATGAAATATGTAGGGACAGCCTGAGGCAAGTGAATGATAACAATATACATTTATTACTCTTGTTTTAAGTTATTTATAAAAATATAAATAGTGGTGTTAAATATAAAATATTCACTTGCTAGTTACGAGTTTTATATTAAATATAATAAAATAGTACAGCTAATATTTTAGTAAAAATTACAAGATAATGTTAATCACATTAATCGTCATTAGTATTAATATCGATAAGCTATAAACAAATCCATCAGAAAAAAATAGCCACAGACAACAAAATATCGATACGACATTTTAAAAATAGCGCCTCAATAAAAAAAATATACTATATCTGAATTTGAAATTGGTGTAAACGGAACGCAACCTAGCAATGGCCGTCTATCGATCGACGCAGCCAGTCGGCGCCCGGCCTCCACACGGGACACACGTGCCGTGGTCGGTAACCCGGTCTAACCTAACCAGTTCAACGCGTCTCCACTATCTGTACGCACCTCTATACCCGGTAAGTCTAGATCTATATAAAGTTATGTGCCTATAATAGTTATATCTTACAATTGTATAGTATTAAGAGAGTATGAGTCACAATGACTATTTCCTGCTGCAGCATTGACTCTATTATCAACATATCTGTCAATATTTGCCGCGATGATGGATTTTACAAGTAAAATATCTGAAATACAATATTTTTTAATATTTTTATTGCATTTTAATACTTAAAACGTTTACCTGCACGTTATATTTATAATCACATTAGCGCTAAGTACGGAGCAAATATAATCTTGTAAATAACACGGTGAATGTCCACGCAGCCATTCGTTTCATTTCGTGTCTGCACTTTTGTATGAAGACATCGTTCAGTTTTCCGCGCCATTATAATTTTCTTAAAACTGCTTGAACATTTGTCTTTTTTATGACATTTTATGGCCTAATTTTATGTAATGGCTTCTTCTAGGTAATATATTGGTGGAGGAAACAGCAGTTTATTTTTTATACTTTACATTGTACAAGACCTTCATACACATCTTTTTTTTTTAATTGTGTATTATATTGAAATATTATGAATTTTTAATCATAATAATAACTATATCTAATTATATAATACTTCGATAATGCACTTTAAAAATATATATTTTTTTCTTTTACCTATATAAAAATAATAATTTGTCATCGTTTCTTATCAATATAAAGTAATTAATATACTATAAAACTAAAAAAAGGTAAAAAGAAATATTAGTCATAAAGTCAAATATGAAGTACTACCCAATTCAGTATTTTCTAAGAATTTTATTAATTGGATCAACTAAACGATTAGTCCGCTGTAAACATCGTTTAACTGAAAAGGGCCATTACAGAGACAAAGTTCAAACAAATTTTGGACCGAATTATATGAATTAAGGAAAATTATGCTCAAATATGATTGCTATTACAGTTACCCTAACGGTACTATTAAAATATAGAAATAGTTATATCATGTAAAATTGCTTTGTATTTATAAGTAGGCGTTTTAAAGGATGTAGAGTTAATTTAGATCTTTCTGATTTAAATTGTACTAAAAACACAACCACTCTTAAAGATTAAAAAAAATAGCATTTCAAATATAATACAAAATCAAAATTTATCGTCTCTCTTTACACTTATTTAGACACTAAAGGTCAACATACCGTAACAATACTGCAGAGCGCTCTACATTTTATTATGAACGCAATTGGTTACGTCACTTCTTGACCAACAGAACATCAGAAGGGACAAGGTTATAACAACCAATTAAGTACTACTTCATAAATTATTGCAGAAATTAGTGATTAGAATTATAGAAGAGAACTCATCAAATGAAGTAGATAGAAAGTTTAATAATAAATTGTCATATAATATACATAAGTATAGACAAGGAAAAAATAATATATAATTATAGTCATATTATCAGAGGTCAGTCGAGCTGCATGGGGACAAGCGCGCGGCTGTTACCAGGTGATGGTTACATAGGTGGTGGATTCGATCCCCATATGAGTACATTTTTAATATTTCGCTCTAGGCAAAAGTGTGGCTTCCGTTTGTGACACTCCGTTCTCATTAAGACGCATTCATTCCCAAATTAATTTGTCGAATTCTGTAATAAAATATTTTATTACAACACACAACATGTTGCGCTTACAATTACACATTTGTACGACTGGTCACTACCTGGACAGTGAGGTAGATACGTATAGTTAATCGTTAAATTACTTAGAGAACCCGCAATCACAAATACCTAGAGACACTCAGAAATATTTAAATAATATTTTACTCGGTATATTTTAAAGGCTAGTCGTGGCGCAGTAGCACAAGCGTGTGACTATAACTCAACTTTGGCAAGAAAAGCAAACTATAAAGTGGAATTCCGCCACTTAACACGTAAGGCATTCAGAATTCTGCGGGAAATGGGAAACAGAAGGATTTTAATAGGAACGGGGTCTCTTTACACTAGATTTTCAAGTTCCTCACCACTGCCATATACGGAACAAAGCAAACAAAAGACAAAAAATAATCTTTATTATTTTCAAATTAGTCTTGACATTACCATTGTCAATGAATCAAACTTTACAACGTTACAAATTATTAACTATTCTAACAGGAAAAGAAAAAAAGTATAATATTATACTTCTTCTTACTTCATGGTTTCCAATGGAAACAGCCTTTTTAAATTCTAAATGTTTTAACTTTCAGTAATTCAAAGCTGAAGTAAAAATTGAATACAAAAAGTTTTATATTACAAGCAAATTTTTACCAAATCTTTCTCTACTTTTTCATTAGACAAGTTTGTGAGAGCCGTCAAGTTAGCTGCCGAATTACTGTCACTCTGTCACATTAACTTGTATCTACTTATTCTATAAATCTAGATGTTTGAAATTAGACAATTTCTAGAAGTAAAAAATTTTCTCGAATTAAAAAGAAATGTAGAGCTAGATTCTACATTTTTTAAAATTTAAGGTTCACTTTTAGCGAAAGCTGTTGATTCAGGGCATAAACCCATAATATTAAAAAAAAACAATATACAAATAAGCAAATATTTTATCAATAATATTAATATAAAATGAGCACAATTTGTTCTTTTATCAACATCAGGGATTATCGTACTTCTTTGTAATCCAATTAAAATTTGAAATGCTACTTTACTATCCTGCCATTCTACGTGTTTCATTGCTGATTCGTTCAGTTAAACATACTCCGCTTATCCTACGAAGAGATTACTTCGTTACTGTATACATACATATCTTTATTCTTTTCTGTAATGCCCACTTTTTGTTGTTATAATATTTTTGAAGGGCAGTGTGAAAAAATACCTCACTGCAATATTTTTGTAAAAAAGTACTGTAATATTTTTGATCACATTTTATTCGATTCACTGGTATCGTCGATCACCTGTTTGGTCTGTCTATTAGACGCTGATAAGAATTGATAACAATTGTTTATTTACTTTCGATATAAGAGATAATGTAAGTCACTTTAGAGCATACTTATTCCTATCAAGTGTGTTTTCATAGTAAAAATAATTACTTAGTCGAGTAATAATAGTAAGAATATTTACTTTTACATATATTTTTCGTTTTACTATATTCCTAATTATCTTCTCTCTTTCTCTTTCTCTTTCTCTCAGCTTCACGCTGTATCCCGCACATGGCAGAGTAGGCAGAGGGAACTTGGGAACCAAGTGTTAAGACACTCCGTTCCTTACTTTCGCTTTTTACTTTTATTTTATTTTTATCCCTAATTATCTTCGTTCATATATATCTGGCATGTTCTGCATATAGTAAGGTAGACATTGGGAACCTAGTATATTCAGACATAATCTAATGTCTATATTACGTGAAATATTGGAGTGAAAATTATCCATTATCAAAGCGAGTAAATAAAAATATTAACTTGAAAAAATAAATACAAATATTAAAAAAAGACATACTTTCTAGCCAGAATCGAAACTACAACTATCGGGATAACAGTCACTTGTTTGTACCACTGCACCATGAAGGCTTCTATATGAATATTATTTAATCAAAATACAATTTGGTATAAATTAATTTTGTATCTTTCATCGACCATTATATTCTTCATACAACGAATTGGTTATTTGTGCTGAACTAGCACGGTAATCTTCCTCGTAAATAAAAAACTAAACTGATATACATCAAGTATAAGTGAAATTTATTTAAACTCTTGAACTTTAGATAAATATATCTAATTTATTAAACAATATATGTCTTTCACAATTATTGGACATATGATATTTAAAAGTACATAATACTAGCTCTGGTAACAAGGTAACGCGTGGTGTTGAGTTCCACCACTTAACACGCAATGCCTCCAATTTGGTAGAAAGGGGGGAAGTTGGTAGTGTCTTAATGAGAATGTTTCCGCATTCTATACGATAAGAGCGGGATACAGTTAAGATAAAAATATTAAAAAAAACCAGCGAATTGCGAATCAGCTAACCTTTCATCTATATACTAAATTAATTTACATTAAAATAACCAAAATGACTACTACAGCAATATTCCTGTAATACCCATTAAGTTATGTTGAAAGTAACGCAGTAGAGCAAACATCAACTTTTGAGGCAACAAAGGTGTTTTGAATAATTTTAATTCTAATCTCAGTTGAATAAATGATATCCCTCCCGCAAGCAATATGAGTACGCCCTTTGTAAAGTCGAGGGTCTGAACGGAGATGCAAAATGTTGCCAAATAAATTAAAGGACAGACGTTCAAATGAAATGGAACTTTTGTAAATGTAGTACTTATATTTGGATTCCTTTAAAATTTGACTGTGAATTTCGTTCTTATTTGATTTAATGTAAAATCTTATCCGGTACCCTTTTTTTTAGATTAGCCATATAAAATGAGAGTAGTTATTTGTTCAGCTTGACACTATACTTTATCCCACGCATGTCGAAGTCGACAGAGGGAACTTGGGAACCTATTAAGATACTTCCATTCTCTACTTTTCGCCGAGCCTTTTTTGAGGTATTACGTGTTAAATGACGGATTTCAATATCACCCAAGGCACATCATAAAATAAAATAAGTAAAAATGAGTGAAGACTCACTTAATATAGATTGATTAATTTCAAACCTTCATTTAAATATTTTAAGGCCTTTAATGAAACTTTAGCTTCTTTGGTATTACACGAGGCCATGAGCGGCGGTGATCACTCACCATCAGGTAACCAGTAAATTCGTTTACCTTTTCTTTTTCTAAATAATAAAATATTTTTAAGGGAGTTATCAAGTTAGTGCTTAGCTACTTGACAGAGACACCATTAATTAGGACAAAGTAACCTTATATTTATTTATAGCAGCAGAATAAAAATCTTTCGTTTTCGTAATTAGAAGCCAAGAAAATTATTATCATTAAAATAGGTTCAAATATGTATACATATCTCTGCTGTTCTCTTAAGTTTGTAGCCAACTTCCATTGTATATTATTAAGAATACATCCAAATAATATTCTCAGGAATATATAAAAATTTTTTTTGGAAACAATGTTTATGTTCAATGTACACTGCGTTACCCAGTGTATTACCACTGAGTTTTCAATATGTAGCTTGCCATATGTAGATATAACGTAAAGCCATATAACTTAAAGCAGAATACTAAAATAAAAAAAGAAAATATTTACAACCATCCTTTTATCTATAGACATATTAATAATTAATAATGCCTTAGATTTTAATGAATAAAGAAGTAATTTGCACGTCGACGCTTCATAGTACACAATGCAAACGCGGCGACAGTCAGTGTGAACCAGTTGAATGCAGCTATTGTTCTATGCCCTCTATTACCTCATTTTTCATTAAAAGGTCTGATTATTATAGAACAAATTACTTTAGAACTTTTTATTATAAAGTTATATTTTTAATTATGCCTACAGAACTATAACACGCATGTAACTGTAAACTGTGTAGAGAAATGAAAGAGGTTAACGGTGCCTTAATAATGTTACCTCTGTCTAACCTGTTTTGCGTAGGATATAGCATGAAAAAAAAAAATATATCAAGAACCTAAGAAGAATCGTACTATAAATGCAGAATGAATACCATAAAGGTTAACTTTATACATGTTTTATTTAATGTTTTTGTTCAGGCTGTATTACGCATATAAACATAGAAAATCCAGTCCTCACTTGAGTGAGTTGAGTTTTTCGCCTCAATTTGGAAAGCCTTGTGTGTTATGAAATTAACATCGAGCTTCCTTTTCTCTCCAGAGCGAGTGATTAAAAACAAATTATCTAGAGAAGATATCGAACTCGCATTTGTCCCAGTCATGTACATCGTAACACGATTGTAACAATGCTTTTTAAGTTCAAAGTATAGCTATTTTTATAATTGTTGTTGAGTAGCGAATAGATGAATGTACTAAATATTTCTTTTACCCGAGCGGGAATTGAACCCACATTCACACTACGTTTATGTCCTTAAACCACGATAGCCTCCATAGATGGCTTTCTTTTCAGCTTCAATCTTTCCCGTACTTAACAAGAAAGGCAGAGGAAACTTTGGAGCCAACTGTTAAGACACTATGTTCCATTCCTCAATTTCCGTTGGAGTTGAAAACGTTGTTAAACGCCGTGCTTTGCCTTTTGCCTTAGAAACAAAAAAATCAATCTTTTAATTTGAAAATATGTAATATTTTATTCGATCACATTGAACTCACAACCTGTCGCGTTTACAGTACACGCTTGTGCCACTGCACCACGATATAGTTATTATGCTTATATAAAATAGTGGTTAGGTTAGTAATCTAATTGCGTTACATACAAATTCACTTTACAAAATAATAAATCTGAAAAGCGACGTCAAAACTAAAATATAACAACAATTTGTTGTAAATAATTTCAAAAATTCAACATTCAGCGGTAAAGTTTTTTGAAAAATGAGAAAATATTTTGTGTCATGCATAAATTACTCCTCCGTATTGCTGCTGCCCTGGTGGTCGGATTTATGATCGCGAATGTTTTGTTACAACAGGGTTCTTTGTAAACGTAAAGTATTAAAAACCGAATGTTATATTTTATTTGGTAAAAGTTTTCGTGGAAATATTTAATATATTTTTCATTGCAATTTCTTCCTGGTAACAGGCAAAGCGTGGTGTTGAGTTCCGCCAGTGTTAAGTTACAGAAGGTAATGCCACAAATTCTGCTAAGAATTGGGAACGGTGGAAAGTTGGGAACTTAATGGTAACGAACTGTAGGTTCCCAATGCATACTGCAATGTTCACACAGCGTGAAATGAAAAAGATATTAAATTTCCTTGCAACAAGGCAAAGCTTCCAATAAGGCAAAGCGTGGCGTTGACTTCCGCCACGAAATGCTATATTGTGAATTAAGCTAAAAGAAGAATAAAATAAATACTCTTATTACATACTTACGTTATTTTTTTTATTATTTATATTTTACATAAAATATATATGATTTTTATATAATTTTAATTTATATCTTACTTAAAATATATATATTTTTATATGGTATTAATTTTTATCTTACTTATATTTATAGGTCAGACAAAATGCCATATTTATATGATCTAGTGACCCGCTTACGGCTTCATATGACTGAACCAAATAATATTTAATTTACTTTTTTTTATTTATTTTATTTTATTTAACAAGATAAAGCGCGACGCTAAGTTCCTCCACACAATGTCTGACATACAGCGGATAGTGATGAACGGAGTGTCTTAGCTCTAGGCTCCCAAGTTTCCTGCCAAGTGTGGGACACTACTTGAAGCTGGAAAAAAAATGACCATTATCTCTTCGCTTTTTCAAATAAAGCTCGACACTGATAACCGTCGATTAACATGCAATGCCATACAAATTATACGCAGATTAGAGAACAGAGAATGTTTACATGAAGGTCGCTCTGTCTACCATTTTATGTATATATCTCAATATTCATTTCAACACAATCCTTTTAATGAGAACTGAACTCACACTTATTGTGCTTACAGTAAAACATGCACTCGTTATATTTTAAAATGTAAAATATTCCATTTAGGAAATTAGATCACAATTTTATTTTGGTACATTCAATTAAAGATAGAATTAAAATGGCTGAAAACTATCTGACACTTACAATGAGCTATCTTTGGAACACTTTGACCCAAATCCAAAATGGAGTTAAATATTTGTGAAATGTTTAAATTTGCTTTGTGACTTTTAGCTTTTAATTTAATCTATTTTCTTTTAAATTTTTCTAGATAAATATTTTTATGATGGAGAGTGTTGTAGCTTGTATGCACCACTCTTAAAGGTTCCGTCTCTCAAAAAGAAACCACGGAACCTTTATTGATTTTTTTTTCATTCGTCCCTTGTGTAGCATTCGCTGTGTAATCAAATCCTCCTTGGTACTTCCCATAGTCCTACAGATATAAAATATGGGATAAAATTAAACTAACTTACTTACTTAGCTTCACACTGTACCTAGTGGGGAGGGCAGAGAGAACGGAGCGCCAAACGCTACACCTTATTCACCTCGACAACTGTCATCAACCTCTTCATACATCCGGGGGTCTTCAAGCTTTTTACGTGATCTTCCTCCAGTATCATAGATACTATGTTTTCAAAGTTCAACCGTGGTAAAATTACCACTCATTTTTCCTTCATAAATATTTTTTGTCAATCTTTCATCAGTCATTCGTATGTAGTAGAACTTACACAAAATACAAAAAGTGATATTTTTTAGAACAACACCATTACAAACTTATATTTTTAACTCATTTTATTCAAACTAAGCGTATGTGCCAGCAAACTTAAGTTTGTAATCCTAAAATTGATACGAAACCCTGAATAGGCACAGAACCCACCGCCTGTCACTACGACTGGCCTCAATAGTTAATAAATATATCATAAAATAGCTGCTTCTGTCTTTTTATCAGATAGTGTCTTCATATTTACTACTTGTTATTTCTGAAAAACGTTGACCCAAATCCAAATTGGACTTATATAACTGTGTAAAGCTTTAAATTAATTCTTTTTTCGATACAAACCAGAGCTTTCATGTAGAATAAATGACATGGTAAGCTAAGAAATAAAAGACAAATTAAATTTATAATCATGTTAATTACTTAAAGTATTGTATGAACGCGTCTATAGCACCGTAGTCCCTAAATGAGCAAACCGATTTAAATGTTTTCTTAAAACGAAAGCTTGTTCATCGCGATAGTAGCTATGAAAATTGTATCATTACTTTAAGCTACAAGCACTTTGCCAACTTGAAAAATTCATAACTTTAGAAAATGTTGTAATAATTAAATATTAGGCTTGTTTTGGCGCAGGTGCACTAATGTCATCAGGTAGTAAGTTCGATTCTCGGAATAAAATTTGATACAGCGCGAAGTAAACATTAAACTTGTAAAGGTAAAAGACGAAACATTTAATGTATAGCAATGGTACCATTTTTAGAATTCTCCTTAGTTTATTACTTGCAATTAAAATGTTTTCTGGGTCAACCATCCATTTAGGCTAGTGCAGTAAAGAGTCGTTTTTACCTGAAAAAATCCTTTTTATTTAAAAATATCTATTCATTTTGCCTGTAAATGATAAGGCTAATTGAGATCTTTTTGTAGGTACATAGATATTAGTTTTTGTTAAGCATCTAATCTAATCATCAGATTATCGCTTATAAACGGACACAAAACACAGTTAAACATCTAAACAGACAAAAGTTTGAACAATCACTATTTTGGGATCTACTTTTTTGATATATTTTCAATGATCAGACAGTGTCAAGATATATTTTTATGGATTAAGTCATAATCAACTGTCTAAAAATGCAACTGATTGTGACTTAATTCTTGCTCAATATAAAGCGCGGCGTTAAGTACTACAAGCGGCCTTTATAATTATATTTTTTAAACATATAAAATAATTAATATCTTACATATTCTCATAAAAATCATATATTACAAATAAGACAAAGTTTTTTGAGGTAACATAAGTCCACTACTTGGTCGGATTTAAGAAAGCTTACTGTACAAGCTCATTTCCAGCCGAGTAGAGCTTGACGACGAACTTTTTGCATTACATAACCTAACATCCGAGCTTATCAAGCCAGACTATTGGGGAAAAAGCTTTTTCTTATAGTGGAGACTGTAATATGGGAGTAAGCATGTTTCTTTACTTATAGTTCTGTTTTTTTTATATTATATAAGCTTAGAAATAAATGGCGAAGCATTTGACTGTAAACTTATTGGTTTTGGGTTGAAATTCCACTTGAGGGAATCATTTTTTTTTTATTTCTTCGTTCTGATGGTGAGGAAAACACAGTGGAAAGTGACAAACGGAGTTTCCTAGCTCTACGTTCCCTTTGGCTACCTTTTTATGTGCGTCAAGTTATTAAAACATACATAACTTTAGATTTTCAATATAGTCTTAAGTATACAAATACTTTATATTATGTGATAAAAGGGAAACGAAATGAAACATCTTAACACTAAGTTCCTTCTGCCTATCCTGCTGTATGTGAGGGATACAGCGTGAAACTGAGAGAGAGAAATGTTATGTCATAATAAACATGGCTATTATAATTTCATATAAATTAGATTTAGTCGGACTAACAGATTAATACTCTAAACAATTCAGAGCAAGGAACTTTAAGTTACATATTAATTTCTAATAAAAGACACGATCATACACATTTGGACTAAAATTTACAAATAATATAACTATTACAATATAAACTGTCAAAAACTGAAATAACATAACATTTTCTATAAGAAACTGCATTTCAAATGTATGTGTATTTTCAAGGCAGAAACGTACGGATTATTGTTGTACGCAACAAAATACTGGTAGGTAGCACACGATACGTTGTAGTAAATGCTTTCAATGTTAGTTCCGACTTGTGAAAATCCGTTTTGGCTAGGATTTTCCGCTTTAACACGGAATATCGCAAAAAAGATATTCTATTGTATTTTGTATGGAAACATTTCTAGTGATTCGAAGGAAATTGTTTTGAGCTTTAACGTTACGAGAAGATTTTCAGAATATTTTTTTAGGTTTTTTTTTCCGGATAACTTCTAAATAAGAATTAGCTCGACATATTTGTTATAAAATTTTATAAAATCCTTTAAATACTTACTTGTTATATACATATATATTAAATATATTTTTCCACTCGTAATAATTAAAAAAAGAAACAACAGGAACTACCATTATTCAATTCAACAGACTGTCATCACTTTTATTTTTATTAGAAATACTAGATCCCTTGTATTACCAGAGGAGCTATTGACATTTTAAATTTAACGCCACGCCTTAAAAAGCGATGAAATTAAA
Source organism: Eueides isabella (assembly GCA_019049475.1). Classification (NCBI taxonomy): domain Eukaryota; kingdom Metazoa; phylum Arthropoda; class Insecta; order Lepidoptera; family Nymphalidae; genus Eueides; species Eueides isabella. Next base: position 10,674,585 of record CM032405.1, on the reverse strand, counting down.
TTATTAAATATATTTTTTTTATAGCTTCACGCTGTATCCCGCACGAGGCAGGGTAGGCAGAAGGAACCCGGGAACCTAATGTCAAGACACTCCGTTCCACTTCCGTTCCTCACTTTCCGTCGAATTTGAGGCATTGCGTGTTGAGTGGCGGAACTCAACGCCGCGCTTTGCACTATCACCAGAGCGAAGAAATGAAACATTAAATATTTAAATTGTAAATATTAAATATTTTCATTTCCTCGACTGGGGATCGAACCCAGAATCTGTTGGTTACAGTCACACGCTTGTGCCACTGCGCCACGACAGGTCTCTATTTACATTAATACAAATTATTAAATATTTTAATCGTAACTGAGAATGGCATTGACTGTTGCGTTTTGTCCCATTTCGTGCCCATGCACGATGGCCCAAAAATATATTTTTACTGCAATATTAATTAAAGTTACATTACAAAACCTATAATTATTTAACAATTAATGTTACCAGTGCTTTCATTGTTCTTGGTACAGTACTAAGATTTATGCATGATGCTCTCAGAAGTTTTTAAGCCATCCCAGTCATAATATTGATAAAAGGAAAATAGAAAAACAATTTCAATTCCAATCAAGAGTTTCTAAGATTCACGAGTATATCTAACAAAAATACAAAAAAATCAGATAATGACATCATATCATTAATCTAAAGCCTGAACTATCATCTAAAAACAATTCTAATTTCAATCAACAGTTTCTGAGATTTACGAGCTTAAGCAATCAAACTCGGAATCATTATTTACATACAATAATGATTAAGTCCAAAAAAAATATGATATCATATCATTAATAAGAACATATCATTAATCTAAAGCTTGAATTATAATTCAAAAACATCAGAAATACATACAAATAACCATAAAATTTGAAAAATAAATGAAAATGTGAAATTTTAAAGCAGTTTTCAGTGATTCGGAATGCTGTGTTAATTGAAAGTACGAAATATGAGTTATAGTAATTACGAACCAAATTTTCAAAGAAAAATGTACCTTATCAGGTAATACTAGAGTCCAGTCTCGATTGTACCTCCTGTTAATTAATACAGGACGTCCCCTACAACATATTTATTTAAACGTAGAGCAAAAGTAAACACCCTGTACTCCGTCATTGTGAATATTTTACACTTTTAGCTATATAAAAAGAAAAAAGACGTTGGGCTTTTATTACATTTTCTAATTGATTTGTCTATCGGTGTCAAGAATAGATGTTGGTATAATATTTGTACAAGCTAAAATGTATTTAAACTTTTTTATACCTAAAATGTCTTTTTTTACTAGTGAATGTAAATATTGATATTGATACTAGATCTTATCATAGAATTAGTCAGGTCATTGGATGAATTTATCAAATTAGCTCGTAACAAAACAACCCCTTTTTTATTGTATTGAGTATAGATATATTTTGTTAGCTTCACGTTGTAACCTACATATACCAGAGAAGATAGAGGAACCGAGTGCGAAGAGATACAATGCCCATTTTATGATGAAGCAAGATTGCAGAAAAAAATGCATTACTGGCTAGCCTTCCATCTCTTTTTTAGTTTCACTCTAAATGTATGTCTAAATTTCAGAATGCCTACTTTGCATACCAGAGGAGGCAGAGAAAATCTAGTAATTTTAATCTTAGAGTTAAGGTACTTGACCAAATTTATAATAAAAAATTGGGAACAGTTATGTCTCAATGAGTAACGCATTATCTTAACTAGGATAGATTCCTTCCGATTACCCTGCTATGTACGAAAATCAGCGTGAAATCAAAAAAGTATGCATAGATTTTTGTTTCCATCCCGAGATTCAAACCCGATCTCTACCTATACACTCTACATAAAATATTTTCAAGCAGAGCCCCAAAACAAAAATTAAACAGCCCTGCCTTTAGAATAATATGTAATCCTAAAGTTAAATAAGTTTAATTTTAAACTGTAACTAAACGAACCATTGAATGTCTGTTGGTCACCCTTTACATTTAACGTATAACATTTAGGCTCTTTCATGACCTTTTACTTTATGTAACGAGTAACTCTCTATTGTTATTGTTATATAAAATGAAATTAATGTAGTCATTTAATTTTATACAAAGTTGTGTCTGTAAACGACAGGTTCCCACAAACCTTCGATCGAGTATTTAGTATTTTCTAATTAAATATTTAATGTTTTCATATCTTCGCTCTAGAAACAAAGCAAAGCGCGGCGTTGAGTTTCACCGTTCAATACACAATGCCTTAATTTCATCGCAAAGTGGAAAATGAAACAGTGTCTTTACATTAGGTTCCTAAGTAAAATTTTAGACATACAACTGAGTATAAAACTCGTAACAGCTAACAATAAAAAAAAAACATAAACTTTAACTTTATTTCATCGAACGGCGTTGAGTTTCGCCACGTGTCTTGAGAAATAAAAAAAACTAGGGAACAGAGTGTTTTTACACTTGGTCTTCAGGATCCGTGTGTCTTAACCTGATATGTGCATTGTAAAGTTAACAAAAAAAATCACACTTACTACTTTGTGCTCTCTACATAAAGCTTTACAAACATCGTCTGACAAAGACTTGGAAAACTAAAGTTGTGACAACAAAGTTGTATGGAAGTTACCTAAGTATTCTAAAAGGAATGGCTTGCTCTGTTGTTTAAATTATTTTATTATAGGATACATATACGTATGTATATTTTGATAGCTCGTCTGACTGTATATGCGACAGGCTGCGTATTCAGTCTCCACTCAAAAAATTTAAATATTTAATATTTTCAAATATTTAATATTTACACTTACTGGACTTGGTTCTTTCTGCCTAATCTGTCATGTGCGGGGTACAGAGTGAAAAAATGTACACAATTTCATAATCTTGTTAGTGTTTCTTCTTCTTCTTTATACTGTATACCGTATGTACAGCAGTCTAGAGATATTGTGTAGTAGGTGACATAATTCAACGGCATGCTTTGTTTCTATTTACTAAAGCTAAGATATGAATATATTAGACATTTAATTTCCTCGAGTGAAAAAAAATATATATTTTCCGATTCTTTATCATATATAGAGTAATAAATATACACATTACTATAAAATTAACAAGAATTCTAAGAACAAGTCAAGTGTTTTTGTATAACAACAAGTACGTAATTGGAAATAGGTCAAAAGCATACTGTAGAGACTAGCGAGATTCTTGTCAGCGTTTCTCAGTGCATTCTGCTATTTATACCTTCATAAAGATCAGGTTTTTACTATCACTTTATTTACTATCGACCAATATAGAGTAGTGTTTTTCACGTTGTTTCCTGTTATGTCAGGATTGACCGAGGGAACTTGGGAAACTAGTGTTCAGACACTCCGTTTACATAAAAACAAATATTTCTCTCTTTAGCCTTGACTTGTTCCCAGAGCGAAGAAATAAAATATTTCATTTTCTCCAAATTCACTCGGGTATATATATATATATATATATATATATATATATATATATATATATATATATATATATATATATATATATATATATATATATATATATATATATATATATATATATATATATATATATATATATATATATATATATATATATATATATATATATAATATATATATATATATATATATATATATATATATATATTTATATATATATATATATATATATATATATATATATATATATATATATATATATATATATATATATATATATATATATATATATATATATATATATATATATATATATATATATATATATATATATATATATATATATATATATATATATATATATATATATATATATATATATATATATATAACAGGAAGGACAAATTATGCTGCATCATTTCGTCGTCCACCATTTAATATTGAAATTTTGAAAAATAGAAAATGAAATCTTAAGACTTCATTTTATTTATATTTTAACAAAGATAAAGTCCAGTATTCTTTGTCTAAGCCGTGCGACGCCCACTGCTGGGCATAGCCCAAAATAAGTGGAGATGAAACTGTTTTATATTAGTAAATAAGTACTCAAACGATTAATACACGCTATATACTGTCTCACAATGCAGTAACTTTTTTAAGTAGTATAAAAAGAGTTCCATTTTCAACATTACCGTTCCCTATTTTTTACTAAATTTTAGACTCTTTTCGTGTTGAATGCCACAATTTAACGCCGCGCCTTTCATGATTTCCAAAACGAGGAAACAAAAATATTAAATATTTTACGCTTCGTTTTTTCATCAAATCAAAGAAATGGAAAACACTTTTCTTCGAGAAACACACAACCGTCACAATCAATAGCGGCTATATGTCTAAAAAAATAATAATCAGCTTTACGCATTATTCCTCACATGGCAGAGAAGGCAAAGGGAACTTGGGAACCTAGCATTAGGATCGTTTTCATTCATTTAAAAAACAGCTATTATAAATCATATTAGTATCAAAAGTTATCACAACATACATTAGAAGAAAATTTCAATGTATAAAATAATATTGTTAGTTGGTTCGTAACGATGCGTCGCGACACCAAAGCTTTCTGAAGATGCCTCAAAAACTTTGTGAGGCGCAACAAACTTTTTGTTTAATGTTGCTCTACTCACTCCTATTTGCTTAAATATGTAGAATTTGTATGTTAATGATATAATTTCATTACTTTACTTAAATAATGGTATAATTTTGTTTAAGAATGCTGAGAGAAACTTGTTCTTGCACGAGGACACAACCAACGTGATTACCATAGCTTCACGCTGTATCCCGCACATGGAAGGGTAGGCAGAGGGAATAATAGAAACTCAGTGTTAAGACACTCCGTTCTACTTCCGTTCCCATTTAATTGAGGCATTACGTGTTAACAGGCGGAGCTCAACCGTTCAACTCAAAGCGTTTTGCATTATACCAGACCGAAGAAATGAAAATATTAAATATTTAAATTGAAAATTTTAAATATTTCATTTCCTCGAGTGGAGATCGAACCCAAAACCTGTCGTTTACAGTCACACAGCACAGGCCTCGACGCAGGGACACAAGCAGGCGATTGTAAACGCCACGGGCTGTGGGTTCAAATTTCATACGAGAAAATGAAATATTCAACATTTTTATTTTTATTGTAACGATGTAAAACACGGTGTTGAGTTGAGCTATACATTCAAAATCTCCAAAACTCGGAGAGTGGAAAGACGGTTACATAATAAATTTTCATTGAAATAAGTTTATTAAATCCTTAATATATAGAACCTAATGCTACGACAATTCATTTTCGATTTTCCTCGTAAATATTCTGAAATATCTACTTATAATAATAAGAAAAGAAAAACAAAACGTTTTAAAATTATTTAAAATATTTCATCCATTGAATATCAAGTTATAAATAATTTAAAGCTTTTTTTTAAAGAGTTCTTAGTAAATCTTCAGAAACCATTAAATATTTTAAGTAAATATATGTTATATTTCTCTTTTCTTATTTACTTTGCTCATTTACTTATATAAAACAGTTTCATCTTCACTTATTTTGTCTGAGTTTATAATCTCTAATGAATGAAGCTTTAATTAAACTTAGATAATTACAAAGCGTATCGCTTTATGAGATATTGTCGTGAATCTTTGTATGGTAATTATGAGAAGTTGCCAAAATTAAATAAAATTATTATATAACTTTGGCGTGTGTTTACTTTATGATTAGATTGTTATCTTCTTACACTGTATAGGATAGATGGAGGGTAGGAGGAAGTAGGGAACATTGTGTTCCCATTAAGGCACCACCAATGCACTTTGGATACATAATTTGAGACACCGCGTAAATAGATATTTATAACGATAATGTTATATTTTTTTAGCTTATCATTATTATTACGTTAGCTATTACAATATTAAATCTAATGGATCTGTACTTACACACGTAAAGTCACTTGAACATAGCTCAGACTCAGCTTCACGCTGTATCCCGCACATGGCAGGGTAGGCAGAGGGAACTTGGGAACCCAGTGTTAAGACCGTTACACTTCCGTTCCCTACTTTCCGCCAAATTGACGCATTGCATATTGAGTGGCGGAACTCAACGCCGAGTTTTACCTTGTACCAGAGCGTAGAAATTAAATACATTAAATACTTAAATTGAAAATATTAACTATTTCATTTCCTCTAATGGAGATCGAACCCACAATCTGTCGCCACGACAGGCCTCAATAGCTAAGAATCACGCGATGAATAAGTTTTTGATAAAAATCAAAAAAAAAAAACTCACTCAAATTCTGCTGCCGTGTGATCCCGGCTTAGAATAGGATCACCCTGGTACTGATGGTGTGGTAAGAGGCGACTAAAGTGCGTGTGGTAGAGTCACGTTGCCAGTAATGGCAACACGCATGGGCAGACTCGACTGGATTGTTACCACCCCCGTCATTTAAAACCGGCGTTAAGTAGTGGCTTCAGCAACTGCGTTTCGCATTATGTAATGCCGGGCCCCGGTGCCTATCCACCTTAAAAGACGGCAACGCTCCTGTAGCTCACTTCACTTCCGCTATCAGGCCATGAGCCGTACGCTCGTTTGCCGTCTCTTCCATAAAAAAAAAATCCATTAGTCAGATAGGAGTAACGGTGCCATAGACAGGTCAAACTTATAACGCCCCCTTCTCTTCTATCGGGTGTTTATATATTTAAGTGTATTAAAATACTCTCTCTCTCTCTCTCTCTCTCTCTCACTCTCTCCTTAAAGAAATACTAAACAACAAATATATGTATATTATTATATTCGCATCACATCCAAGTCGACCCATACTAACGAATTGAGAAAAGAAAACATCGTGTGTTCGGTGTTCCCGTACTTTTCCTCGTTCCGTAATAAAGGTTTAAAGGGATTATTACATCCTTTGTCATGACTTATCTTTGAAATTACATTCTTTTAACGTAATGAAGTCGAATAATATGACAATGTTACGATAATTAATGTAAGTTAATAAAGTAATATCATACTCGTATGTTGACTGAAGGTTGACGTATGTCGTGGTGCAGGAGCAATGAAAGGAAGAAATTAAATATTTAATATGTTCATTTCTTCTTTTCTCAGATCACTAGTCAATATAGTGTTGAACTCCGTCACTCAACTTAAAATGGAGTTGAGTAAGTTTGGCGAAGAGTGACCAGATATGTCGTCATGGCAAAGTGTCATAACACTAGGTTCTCGTATATAATATAACGCGAAGCTAAAAAACATGTTAGATATTAAGCTATTTACTCAGACATGTGAGGCCTGTCGTGGCGCAGCGGCACAAACGTGTGATTGTAACCGACAGGTTCTGGGTTCGATTCCCAGTCGGGGAAATTAAAGTGTAATATTCTCAATTTAAATATTTAATGTTTCATTTCTTCGCTCTGGTACTAAGGCAAAGCGCGGCGTTGAGTTTCGCCACTCAACACGCAATGCCTCAAATTCGGCGAAAAGTGGGGAAAGGAAGTGGAATGGAGTGTCTTAATACTAGGTTCCCGGGTTCCCACTGCCTACCCTGCCTCGTGAGGGATACAACGTGAAGCTACTCAGACATACGATAAGAAGTGAGATGATTACCGGTCTTTGCATTCCAATCCATTTTCGAACATTTCTCCATGACGATCCTACATTATTTTCTTTAAGCTTTAAAATTTATTATATTATTGATTTTAATTTGTCCGTTTATTAATTTTGATAAATTGTTTTGTTATCTTTCTCTCTCCGGGGTTAAAACTTTGTATTGTATTTATTATTTTTTAAAACTCAATCATACCTTATAAATCTTAATCAAACTTTATAGTAAAACTGAACAATTGAATGAGTTGACTCAATAAGCAAGTGGAACGGAGTGTCTAAAACTAGGTTCCCAAGTTCTCTTTGCCTACCCTACTGTGTGCGGGATACAGTGTGAAGCTGAGTTGAGTCAAGAATTAAGACAGAAAAGCCAATAAACGATGTAATAAGGAGAGCTTATAATATATCACGGTGACCGTCATTAATGGAAATCACTGTACTTGCTAACAAAGTCACTTTAGGATTTTTTTCTATTTCCGACACAAAAAAAATCCCTCCCTTTTACAAATTTGACGTGTCAGTTTGTCTGTGGGGCTGTTGCTGAAATAATGAACCAATTTGAATGCGTTTTTTTAATCGAAAATCTTGTTCACTGTGATAATTTTTAGCTGTGTTTTATAAAATTTGGAAACGAAAACGAAGCTGCAAAGTAAAACTAGTAAACCATAAATCTTTTCCTACCCAAAGGAATTTCATTACCCAATTATGTAAACTAAGATATATTATATATTCCAATGTCGACGTCAACATGTGATCTCATTAAGTCTCCTGTAAAATTGCATTTTCTCGCATGCAAGTAGTTCTATGCAGATGATTACATACTATACTCTTGAAAATTGCAGCTCTATATTAGAAAGACAAGTATATATGTACGTATGTATACTATGTGTAAGTATATTTAGTAGTATTTTAAGTATAATTTAGAAAAAAATATAAAAATAATATTAGACATTTAAAAAAATATTAATAACGCTATTTAAAACCCGACTAAATTCGGTTCATTGATACAGGAGCAACAGTGCTTCAGATAGGTAAAACTTATAACACGCACATACAAACAAGTTTTAAATTTGGTACCATCGAGGTGCTACAGCACCAGCATAGTCTCTAACTGATCGATGATAGAAGCATGATTATGCTTATAATATTTTCAACTGAATTAAAGACTATTATAATGATAAGAGTACATGAGATTAAACACTGTTGGTAGAGTAAGTGGGTACTCTGGAAGCTAGTTATGATTATATTCTTACTGTAAGTTATATTTTGAAAAGTGCAACTCTTATGTTTCCAGCTCTTCTCAGCAGACCCGCCTTCCGAACCGGTGGTAGCTTTCCTGTAAGACTTATACTGCATACATACATTTCTATGCATTTTGACGATTCAAAAGTGCTTGTAAATGTCTAATTGAATACAGAATACTTTGATTTTGATATAATAGACACATGGTGTACTAGCAGAGCTAAATTAAGCCAATCAACATGCAATGTCCAATTGAGCAAAAAATTATGAACAAATTCTGTAAATCTGGTATTATTATAGTAAAACTATACGTAATTTATTTTCTTGATAAAATAAAACTCTAAATTTTCATCTTTACGAGAATAACACTGATGATCCTGATAATTTACTACGATAATGATAAAATATTAGCAATTTATTATATTCAATCCACCAGTAGCTATATGAGGTGATATCCATGTGAAAGCGATGTAAATAACGCAAGTCGATAAAGCTCTATGAAATATGAGGGCGTGTCTGTAGGTACAGCGACGTCGTATATCATTTTGTCTTACAATAACTTTTATTTCACGTTTACAATTCATTGTGTGGAGTATTATAAATTGTTGGTATCCCTTTTGGGGTGTTTTTTTTTTGTTTGGAAATAACCAAGATTTTTTATCTAAAACGATATATTTTCTTTTAGTTATACATAAGTATTATTTATTGTTTAATATAATACGGATATTCTATAAGAATTGACGATTTTTGTAATATATATTTTACTATACATGCATATCTCTATGAGTTTTAGTCTAATTAAGTAAATGTCATTAGATACATTCAATACTTTTTTGCAATATATCTTCACTAACTTCGATCAACTATTTACTAGATTACAGGTTGCATACAAATATGGCTCAACAAATGACACCAATAAATTATAAATAAAAATATATAATATTATTACACACAGACCTATGATATATATAACCTTAGGCGATATTAAGAAGAGCTCGTAAATTACTATGACTGTACACCTTGGAAAGAAGGAAATCAACTATATTTAAATAACGTTAACGCTTAAATTACAAGAGCATTTTCTCCTATTTTTAAATTTTCTGTTACAAAATAGAATATAGAATTCATGGAGCTGCTCTACAAAATAAATTTTTAATATATGTCGAAATCTATAAGGTACTGTAGTCCTATCCAACCACCGCCTGGTATCCACATATTATTGTCAAAAGTATTCTTGTGGCGCGCGAGTAAAAGCTTGAATGACTTGTGCAGACTGGGCGACTTGGACGTTTTTAACTCGAGTGTGGCGGTGGCGAGGCGATTGTATAACCAAAGTTTCTTTGAACTGTAACTTCATTAATTGGGTTAATTGTGGAGAAAGGTTACGTATCATACTCATGTTTAAATATATACATATACTATTTCTATTCGTAAAATTATTTATATATACTATTTCTCACATAAATATTTATATATACTATTTCTGTTGGTTTTCCAATTATTAAATAAATAAATAACTCCAGGATTTCTAAGATATGTCCTATAAATCCAAATAAAAAAAGTAGTTTCTCATTTCAAAAGGCTGAAATTTTAGAATCTTTTCTTAAATCAATCTTCACTGATGAGTATTGTAGCGAAATTTTTACCTGCGTTTTTTTGAAACCTATGTATTAATAGGAGTAGAAGTAGTGTAAACGCTCTGACCAATTTAGCCATACGTTCTCAACTAGTTAACTTGAATCATTGAATTCATCTTATTTAAATTATACGTTCTCTAAAAGATAATTTTCTTTCCTAAATGTAGAATATAATTTAAAATACGTTAAAATATCAGTAAATATATTGACTTTTTTAGAATGTATTGAACACATTCAATACATTGTAGAATTTCTGTTTGGCCTGTTCCAAATTCCTTCTTGCTCTTCTGACAGACAATAGATAGCCAGTTCTACAGCGAAATGGGTCAGAAAAAACTACTCCAAGATTTTTTTTTTCACTCTGGTACTTGCGGTATTGAGTCCCGCCGTTGAACATGCAATGTTTTAAATTTTAAAGAAAGAGACGGATCAAAATATCAACAACATTAACACTAACTGCTACAAAAAAAGTCCTTTTCATTTTTCTTTTATCGAACAATGTTAAACAAGCCAACATACTAAAAAATGTGACCTTTACAAAGTCGTACAACATGTGAAAGCATTTCTGTCTCTAATAAAATCAATCTTATACCAAACGAATTCAGAGAACAAAAAATAAGAGTCCTTCAATTTTATCAGATTTGTTACTTTTCCTCATACTCATAATATATGTTTGAAAATAGGATGACTCTTGATATTTTCTGAAAATAGACAAGACAGTATTATACAATTCATATACAAATTAATGTATCATTCTTCTTCTTCCTAAGTGTGAACAGCAATTAACTTTTGCACTAACACTTTTTTTAGCTTTACACGAACAAAGTAGAGTACCATGGAAACCCGAGTAGGTTTCCATGAACCATGGAAACCCGAGTAGGTTTCCATGGTCCCAACATAGTAACAAGCTTCCAAATAATTTTCGGTGCAGTTACTTACCAGTCAAATATATACTTTCAGTCCACTGTATACTTTTTTAGCCTCAGGCTTTATCCAAACTTTAAGCTCTACGCCGTAGAGGCATTTCTGTAGATATACTTTGATAAAATATATGGTTAAAGGCGACCAATTGGATGAAGTCTAAGAGTTTCTTAAAGTTTTTTTTTTAGTTTAAAATAATATCTGTAGTAATTTTTATAATATTTCAAAGTAGAGCAATAAACACTTACTAATTTACGTTTCAATGACAAAATGATATCATTAAAATTTGGCTATCTCAGCTTAAATATCATCTTTGTTTACAGACAATAGCCGTATATCACCAAGTCGCAAGAACTTCGCCAGTGATTTATTCTAATACAATTTAATGTTAATTTATAGCGTCTTCAACTCTAGATTTTAGAGTCAAGTTTGCTGAATTTGCAGATATATTATTCCTTTGACCGACCTTCAGGAATACAGTAGGGTTTGCAATTTGGTCCTGAAGATATAGCGCTCTTAGAAATGTAGAGGCTATTGTTACTGTAAACTTCTGTAGACTGTAGGTTTCATGTACCGCCGATGTAACGAATTATATTTATTTTCTCGCTCTGAATACGAGAAAAATGCGGCTTTGAGTATCGCTATTTAAAAATTGGAGAATGTCTAAATTGAAAAACACGGTGAATGGAAAATGCAAAGATTTTGCTCTGTTTCTTCTTTCTTGTCATATAGGTCTTACATAAATACTGGTTAATGATAATAGTGTGTTTATTTGATGGTATCTCTCTTATGCTAATCGGCGCATTGAAATAAAATTATTTATTTGTATAGAAATATTATTAAATTTCTTTTGTTAAAGATGTTATATAATCAAATAAAATATTTTAAACAGTAATGATTTTATAGATTTATATTTATTTTAATTTTTAAATTCTGATTTTTTTCTATACATACTACTACTGAGGCCTGTTTTGGCGCAGTGGCACAAGAGTATGACTGTAACCGACAGGTTCTGGGTTCGATCCCCAGTCGAGGAAATGAAATATTTAATATTTTCAATTTAAATATTTAATGTTTCATTTCTTTTTTTTCGCTCGCTTTTCTTTTTTCGCTTTTCTTTTCGCTCTGGTAATAAGGCAAAGCGCGGCGCTCTGGTAATAAGGCGCTCTGGTAATAAGGCAAATTCGGCGGAAAGTGGGAAACGGAAGTGGAACTAAGTGTCTTTGCACTAGGTTCCCGGGTTCCCTTTGCCTACCCTGCCTCGTCCAGGATACAGCATGAAGCTAAGATAGAAAGACATACTACTACTAATATGTAATAAGTAAGTAAGGCGTTGGACGCCGTCGCTCATCACGCAGTACCTCAAATATGGCAGAAAGTGGGAAACGAAACGAAGTATATTAATACTAGATTCCTACTTTTGGTTTTAAATAAACAAAAACAAAATATTAAAAATCTCTACAATATCTTCCACAAAAATTGTACGAACAGTAAAAACATCACAAATATATATCATAATAATCTGAGAGCATTCAATTTAAAGTAACCGCCAAAGCGTTATCCAAAAATGCTATTTTTAATCCAGCTTTTAATAATTTTGCAGGCGGAAAGTATGACCTCTTGTAATTTATTTTTCAAAGGTCTTTTAATTTCGCACTTCAATGAAAACGAGTTCTTATTACTATAACATTATTACCATATTCCTTTGAGTGAACGGATCGTAATTTGTAGCTGTTGTATTAGATGGTAATTTATAAATTATTTTTATGATAAAATCTATCACAAATATATATATATATATATATATATATATATATATATATATATATATATATATATATATATATATATATATATATATATATATATATATATATATATATATTTAAATATATACATTACCTCCTAAGAAATAGTGTTATGACATTCCGTGTTCTACGAACGGAGAAAGGCAAAATTTAATGTCTCTTTGTCTTTTAATAGAACAGCCGAATTTATGTGTCATGTATTTCGTTCAAACCCACGCGCTTTAATTTTATTAGAGTGGTATATACTTTACAGATGCATAGAGTTTTTAAAATCACGGGAGAGACTGTTAAATTGCTCCGAAATAAAAATGAGAAATCGTATAACTGGGTAAGGAAGGTAGTGTTTGTTTTCTGTGTTTTGTAAAGTTTCTTTAATTTGTAGAGCATTTCGTTGCATGCAATCGCCGCGCTTTGACTCAGAGCTGTGCCACTACTTGCTACTGTATTAATAACGTTTTTCTTTCTTTACGTTGTATCTTGCTCCTTGCTTGGTAGGCAGATAGAAGTACGAATCTATAAAGACTGCTTCCCTACTACTAACTACTTTTTTTTCACTTTTTGTTAATTTTTTGAAGAATTGCGTCTTTAGAGGAGGGACTCAAGGCGTTTTGTCTCGTTATCAGAGAAATAAAAAATTAAATGTACATTACGTAACGAATAACTTAACAAAACAAACAAATAAATTTTCAAAGTATTTACAATTTTTTCAGCAAGTTTCAAGAACAAACAGCGTTTGGGTCAACGTGGAATCCTTACAAATGTGACAGGAAAATGGTCCACGTTATCCTGCAGTTGACTTGAGCGTTACAAATATGCCTCACATAAATTATTTACAAGATGTTACTGCCATAAGAAATATTATTTTTTTTATTCTATATAGTGCCTCCTCTCCGATAGGTGATCATTATAATGCTTATATAATAAAGATAATAGTAATGATGGCAACGATTATTATTTCATACTTTTATTAAATCGAAAATTTCTTTAAATATTTTTAGTAAATAGAAATGGTTGTAAACTAATTTCTAGTAAAAGTAAAGTAGAGTTTTTTTTATTAATTTGCATTTTTATGTAACGATCACCATGTAAAAATCTTCTCACGAAAGGCTTTACGAATATTCAGCCACTTCGCATCTAGGACCTTTTTCTAGCAAAAACATTGAACGTGGTTATATAAAGTAGATCACATCGTAACTTCCAAAATCGATGAGCGTAAATGAATACGATTCTTCAATTGACAAACGAAATAGTTCTTAGCTTTGGTGCAAAATCAGCGGTTTCTGTGATATCTTGTAATTTAAACCAAATGAGGTCTCCGACACTGTGAAAACCAAGATCCATCCATTTAGATCCATTTCTTTGAGTTCAAATAGCAATTTATGTATTTGGTTCTCGTTATGGCTAGTTACTTGAAGAAAATCTTGAATTAACTCAGCTAAAGAAGAAATTGCTAATTATTGATTTTTTATTTTTTTATTTTTTTTGTTTTTTAAGGATTTTGTGTATATTGTTTTTTTTTGTATTTTTTTTTATCTTTATAAAATGAACTGAGAACTTACTACCGATATGAATAAGTTTGAAAATTTTCAGTTTGCTTACAACACTGAAAAAAATATTCATATAAACAAAACTAGTGAACGGACACATCTTCGTTTACGTAGTTTAAAATTGAAAAAGGTTCGTTTTTCCTTTCCAGTTTTTCTCCTTTTCGTTTTAGTAAATTAAAGAAAAATCTTATAAAAATGTAATTTTAGTTTCTATTTGCTGTATTTTTTCATAAAACGCTGGAGATTGGGTAATTTAAGTTGATTTGAGAGCGGCTGAGCGTAATTCAATATATTAAAGACTGAGTTATTGCGGCTTCTTCGTGTACGGTCTACAAAATACGTATTTGGGAACTATTACATTACCTAGGGACAAGCAAATTGATTGTTTTACTTAATATCAAACGTAAGTCCAATAACTTGTGATGTATTGAAAACACATATTATTATATTATATATATAAAATAAAAATTATATATATAAAATAAAAAAATGCTAATAGCACAGACTACTTAGTGTTAAAACACTCTGTTCCCAATTTTATTTGAGCTCTTGAGATTGATTTTATTTGTTTCTTTTTTTTATGATCTTTAAAGTTTCGATGATTTTTGTATTGAAAAAATCATGATTTTCAATGATATTGATTACGCATATATTTTGAAACACATTTAACATTCACATTGTTGAAATTATTTTTTACCTCACTAATAACAGCAAAACTAATAACATTTTTTCAATTTAAAATAAGTTATAATAAATAAGTACTTAGAGAAAATTTTAAGGTTATTATAAAATATCTATTGGTAAAAAAAATCTTAAAAGTAATATTAATTCTGAAACCCTACTTTACAGTCTTGAGCTTACTGTACATAAAATATTTTACTCTTTATTTAACAAAAGAGAAAAGCAGTTCCTTCTGTAATCAAATTTACTACACTATACATCTCTACACGTACCATCGAAATACTCGAGGCGATAACTTTCTGTAAACCTTAATTGCATTTAATACAGTTGAGTTCGAAAACACATTTACGTACATACAAGCTTTACCTGCAGCTTCTTCTGTATAGTTAAATGGAAATAAACAAGACATACGACATATTCTATGTGTTTCAGGTAGGTCTGTCCATGTATATATGTATACAGAATGGCACGTGTACATAAAATGGCCTCCATGGTAATTAATTTCGTATCGTAACTATAATCATAGGTCTTTCGTGGCGCATGGGCAAAAAGATATACGAAAGTTGTGGTTCGATTACCATTCGAGGAAATAAAATATTTAATGTTTTCATTACTTGCTACACTAACAAAATGAAACGCGGCGTTAAGCGCCGTCTTCACACGCTATACTTCAAATTTATCAGAAAGTGGGACACAGAACGAAGTATCTTAATACTAGTACTAGATCCCTAGTTTCCTCTGGATACCCTACCATGTGTGAGCTACAGCGGAAAACTGCAAAAAAGTCAATAATAATAATGATAGAACCACTAACAATTAAAATATGATTTATGTAAGAAATAGTAATATATTAAGAAATAAAGCGTTTTATCAACAAAATTTATAATATAAATAGAATGTATAATGTTTTTTTTTTTTTTTTTTTTTTTTTTCAGCTTCACGCTGTATCCCGCACTAGGCAGGGTAGGCAGAGGGAACGAAAGTGAAACCTAGTGTTATGACACTCCGTTCCACTTCCGTTCCCCACTTTCCGCCGAATTTGAGTGTTGAGTGTTGAGTGGCGGAACTCAACGCCGCGCTTTGCCTTATTACCAGAGCAATGTAATAAGTAGAATAATTAACATTAAAATATTTTTTTCAATTTGAACTAATAATTCCCGAGATTAGCGTTTTAAGTCAACAACATCTTTAGTTTTTTAATATACATTTGTATACATAATATACGTAAGTCAAAATTATTAATTTCAAGGATTTTATATTTCTATACTATTTGCTACAAAAGTCGATATAAAGATATATTTGAAACCATCGATGCTCAAACGACTGTACTTAAAAGGTGATTTCTCGGAAAATATACATACTTTTGCTTACGTATTTCGGAAATAAATGGAAATATCATAAAACTTAAGTACGTACATGTTATTTTAGATACTTACTAGTAGGTTTTTTTTAGTTTCACGCTGTATGAGCAAATGGCAGGGGAGGCAAAGGAACTTGGGAACCTAGTGTCAAGATACTCCGTTCCGATCACCATTATCTACCGAATTTTAGACATTACATTACATTACATTTAAAAAAAAATTGGGGAGCGGAACTCAACGCTTTTTTTTTTACTTTTTAAATGAAACACTTTTAACCAGATTAATCACGTATATCGAGTGATAAACATTTTTGGAAACCCTAAGTTTCGAACATTTTACAGTAGTCCGTGGTCACGGGTCGACTGAGGTGGCATTTGTTTGTCACTTAATCAAAGACATTATTATGTGAGCCTGATTTTACGTTGTTACCAAATTGAAGAAATTAAAATATTAAATGCTTATTTTTTTTTATTCCCACATAAATTTTTGAATAATTTTATGTTTTCACTTTGGTGACCCAAGAAAGAAAAACCACACTGTTGAGTTCTACCATAGAACCTACAGTGTCTCATAACGAAAACCGGATATAGCGTGAACCTAACCAGATATCAAATATTGAAATATAGTTCTTAAATAGCAGTCTGATATACTGACGCTACTTGTTTACTTTCAACTTCGAGAGTTGTGATATTTTTTACGTGGAATATTTTTCCTAAGAAGCTGAGCAAAATATATTTTTATTATAAGATGTTTTATAAGATAATGTTTTTCTTTTTCTTGTTATTATTGTCTGTCATAATATTAAGACTTGAAGGTATAATATTTAATCTCGTTTATTTTATTGATCATTCTTTTGATAAATAAAATGCTTTTAAATTAATAGAACAACGTTGTATTACTTTGGCGTATATAATACTGAACATTTTACATTACAGTGTTAAAATATTTTGTTTGCCACTCTTTTCACACGTTAAGAAAGTGTATTTTCCGATTTTTCATTGAACTGTGGAGGAATTGCGTGTTGAGTAGCCGAACTCAATGCCGCGTCTAACACAATTACGTTCAGTTAAGTTCCATCATCGGCTCAGATTTCGCGGTTCACTACTGAAAAATAAGTGAAAACATTTTGTCAAAACATCTCATTAAAAGTTTATTAAATGTTCTTTATGTGACGATATGAAATAAAAAAAATACCGAAGCAATTGAAGAGATATAAAGCAAAAGAGAAACGAAAAATAACGTTTTTCTGTGACATTATTAAAGTAGAACGTTATCAATCCTCTTAACTATAAAGGCTGAGAGGTTAAAGTCCTCTCCCTAATTTGACCCTCGTGATATATAACTACTGAAGGCGAAGAAAGTAGTGGTGTCCCCCAAGGAGTCGTTTTGTGTCCCACTTATTTCAATTTATAGGTTATTGTGAAAAGTTATTAAGGTTTTCATGATATTGGTACAATTAAATTTTATTGGGCTTTTTATAGTTTAGATTTAACTTAAGTATTTACTTTTTATTGAGAGATTCAAGATAATTTAGGAACCTTTTCAACTTAATTACTCATTAATTATGGAACTTTATGAATTCATTAATTAATGGAGAGGATGAAAATAAACCAATAAAATTAGAATAAGTTAACCAAAATATTGAACTAAATCCACTTTGTAAAGTCTAAAATTTTAACAAATATACATGTTTCCAAAGATGACAATACTGCTGATGATGCCTGTCAAGGGTCGGAATTTAACGCCGCGCTTTGCCTCATTAACAGAGTAATAAAAAACAAAAATAATAAAAATTTAATCCTCTCGAATGGGAATCGAACCCACAACCTGTAAAAGTAACAGCAGCGTGAAACTTAAAAAAGTAAAGAATTGCATTTAACAAAAGCATACAAAACTGATGAAACAATTTTATTTCCCCATCTCAGAAACACTGTAAGTGACAGCCTCGAGTTATCTCAGAAAGATCCCCTCCGAGATTTCACAGTCACAGGTTTTCGACTTAACGACTTTAGATTTTTTAGGGAAAAATAAGCTCACTCATGTCAAGAAAGGCTTTTGTCTTTTCCATTCCTTTAGTATAAATATTTGAGGATAATCTTAAAATGACAGTATGAGTTAAGTAATCTCAAATGTTGTCTAAGTAAGTTAGTTTTATACTATTTTCATATATATTCTTCTTATCATGTTTACTTTTGTTATAATATTTATAAATTACTGTTAGTCGTGGCGCAGCGAGCGACACAACAGGCTATAGGTTCAAATCTCACTTGAATTAAATGTTTAATATACTTATTTATGAGTACCTCACTCCTCATATACTGAGGCAAAGCGTGGCTTTACACGACCCACTCTCCCTCTCAGCTTCACGCTGTATCCCGCACATGGAAGGGTAGATAGAGGGAACTTGGGAACCTAGTGTTAAGTCACACCGTTACACTTCCGATCCTCACACGAACCAATTGTTTTCAATGTAGGGAACGGAAGTGGGAAGTGTTTTTATGAGAGAAGAGTATCTTAACACTAAGTTTCAAGGTTTCTTGGTTCCCCCTGCTTATGTTGTAATGCGCCATATACAGAGCAACGCTAAGCCAAGCAAAAGTTATATTAAACCTTATAACGTTTGATGTTTAAAAAGCATGTCAAATCAAAAAGCGAAAATTTAGTTTAAATATTATTTAAATGAAATTGACGCTCCTTTTCGTGTCTGGAGCAAGTTATTGACACATCGACAGACAGCAGGAACGCTAAAGATAGAAATTTCAAATTGAATTCAATGAAACCTTCCAGTCCTTTATGTGTAGATTGTATCGCCATGGGGTTGCGCTGTGAATAGATGCCACTGCTGGGTTACATTTAGTTACTATTGTTACGAATGAACGTTAATATATTAGTTATATTATTTTAACAATACATAGTTAAAGTGTTGTTGTCCGGGCCTGTAGTGACTCAGTGGAACAACGTGTGACTGTAACCTACTGGTTGTGGGTACGATCCCTCGACTCGAGGAAGTGAAATATTTAATATTTTTCAATTTAATTTTTTTTTCGCTCTAGTTCAAGGCAAAACTCAGCGTTAAGTTCCGCTACTCAACACACAATGCCTCAATTTCGGCGGAAGTTCGATAGCAATACTTGGACATGAAATATTTAACTTTGCCTCAGTAACGAGGCAATCGCAGCATTGAGTTCCACCTCTCATTATACATGCAGAATTTGTCTTTATGGGTACCAATTGCCTTAGCCCTCGGCTCACACTAGCCTACTAAGTGCGGAATACACAGTGATGCTAAAAACGGAGTATTTTGTTATAATGTTGTTTTATACTACATCGAGTCTACCCGTGACCACGGACTACTGTAAAGTGTTCGAAACGTCGGGTTTTCCCAAAAATGTTTACCATTCAATATATGCAATTAATCCGGTTAAAAGTGTTTCATTTAAAATGTGTAACAATCGCGAAAATCAAAGACATTATTAAATAATCAATTTATTCTAAGCAGCTTATTAAAAGGATTAAAATTTGAAAAATATATTGTGTTTGCCTGTCAGTTGTAACATGACTAATTTTGGTTTCAATGAAGCTTCATATGACTTGGTATTCTTATATTATCAGAAAATTAAAACTACTAAAAATCTGATTAAATGAAAAATAATGAAATATAAGTAATAGTTTATCAATACAAAAATGCAAAAGTAATCCAATTGTTTACAAAACGTATACAAATTTTGAACGCATCAGGATTTGAACCTGCGCTTCTTGCAAACCGTCCACGGTCACGAGCTCTATTTAGATGCCATCATCCACCACGCCATATCTGACAAGGGGGCAGTGATAGACGGAGCTACAGATAGCTACGTGTAAATGATCGTAGCGTTTGACGCTCCGTCCTCTCTACCTACTTACTGGAATGAATGTGCGAATATCTAATGTAAATTTGTTTAAAAATATATATTGTTTTGAAATGTGCTGAAACTTATATTTTTTGCTTCACGGTGGAGGCATATGCTAGGGTAGGGAACTTAGGAACCTATTATTAAGACACTACTTTCCGTTGCCTCATATTAGGCGGA
Organism: Eueides isabella; assembly: GCA_019049475.1. NCBI lineage: Eukaryota > Metazoa > Arthropoda > Insecta > Lepidoptera > Nymphalidae > Eueides > Eueides isabella. The sequence goes on along the minus strand of CM032405.1, from coordinate 10,653,756 downwards.
AAAAAGGGAATTTTCCGCCGAATATGAGGCAATGTATGTTAAGTGGCGGAACTCAATGCCGTTCTCAGCTTTGGCACTAGAGCGAAAAAATATAAAAAATATTAGAAATTTTAAAATATTAAATATTTAATTTCCTCGAGTGAGAATCGAACCAACACCTGTCACGTTTACAGTCACGGGCACTGGGAAACGGAAGGGAGTCTTAACACTAGGTTCCCTCTGTTACCCCGGTACGTGCGGAACACGACGTAACGCTGAGAAAAAAAGGGGACTTGTTATTTTTACCTAATTTTGTTATAATAAACTGTTTACGTCAAAGACAAATTCAAACTTTTTAAGGTTTCATACAAAAACCCCGAATTAAGTTCTTTCACAATAAGCAACATTATTTGTTCTGTAAGCTCGCCCTTGGGTTGCGCAGGTAAAAATTCCGAACACGTAGTCTTTTGTCAACCCTTTAAACTTTTTTTCTTATTTTCAGTTTGCTTCCAACAAAAGCTTTCGTAAACATTGGCAGGTACCATTTTAATTGAAGTAATTTAAAGCTTTCAGAATTGTTGTCCTCTTTGAAATTAAAAAGAAAAAATACATTTAAAATAGCTTGACATTTGGTAAAGTGGGTAAAGCCTAATGTTTATTTTTTCTTCTGTACTACACAAACCCTCTCTTCTCAAGGCAGAGGAAACTTAGTGTTAGGATTTCTTTTCTCTACATTCTAATTAATTTATATACATTGCGCGTGAAGTGGCGAAACTCAACACCGCACGTGGTCTCGCTACTAGAGCAAAAAATTGAATATGATATTACGGACGTTTTCGGTCTTTTGTTGCAAATATACCTGTATCTGAACAGAACTCAAAATTTAAATCTTAAAGTGTATTATATAAATACTATTTGCCTAAACTTTAAGGAAAGCTAGCACCAATAAATGTAAGTTCGATTCTCAAAATGAAATATTTCATATTTGCTTTTCCTCCTTGTGGTACCACAGTAAAGCACAGTCTCATGAATTCAGCGGAAGTGGTGAATGAGAACGAATTGTCTTTCTGATTGGTTGCCTCCGCCTACCAGCCTGCCTTGTCTGCGTTGTACAGGATACAACATGAAATTAAAAAAGTAAACGTTTTCTCAATTTTGTTAGATAAGTTATAGGTACATTTTTTTGGAACCAAGCCGTGTCTGTGTATATGTACATACATAACGTTCTTTTGTTAATGGTCGACTGACAATCACCGCGTAATTATAAACCTACTGGATTAAGAAGTACGATACGGGTTAGGGGGTGTCAGAGAGTACTATACGATTTTCTAAACATATACAATCCCTCGAACTCAGTGGAAAATGGGGAACAGAAAGGAGTATCTTAACATTAGGTTCCTAAGTTCCCTCCGTCTGCTGTCTGCTATAAGTAAATTACCTACAGTATGAAATTGAAAAAAAAAAAAGGATTACTTCTTCTGTACTCATTGTTCTAACTTTTAGTCGTTAAAAGTGGGCGCAAAACACAGTTTATAAAGAAATTTTATTACTCTCATTTGAATATATCCAGCTAAAGCAGAATGTGTACGTTTTGTCAACCCGCGCTGAATTTTCTTTGGGTTTTTACATTTTTTGTCACACAAAGAGCCTTTAGAAAATATTTACTCGGGCCTTTGTCGTTTTTAGTTTAATTCGCTCTTTAAAAACTGTACCTTACCTTCACTCTATAATTAAAAATAATAATCATTAGATTATAACATATATGTATGCGTTAACAGAAACGTTACAGGTTGTAGGTTCTATACCCATTTGAGAAAATGAAATATTTTATATTTTAATTTCTTTGCCCCGGTAATGAGGTTAAGAGTGACATCGAGTTCTCTCACACGCAATGCCTCCAGAATTCTTGGGGACAGATGCCACGGAAGTAACATATAATTCAAAGATTAAAAACCATAATAAAAATGAAATATATATTAAAATTATAAAATATATATTTTTTTATTATCAGTTAAAATATAAGAAAAAAGATACATTGATATTTTTACATAGTTCATTTTACTTCATTCAACATACTTACTTTAACATACTATCAATTCAACTAAATTTATTTTTTTAACGTATCATTCTTTATTTTAGTCAAGTTTGAATTATGGTGACCAAGTTGGGCAGTAACTATTCAAGTTGGATCATTTGTCTTTATGCCAGCCTTTTCTTAGGACATTTATTCAGTAAAAAGTCCTTTCATGATAATGTATTTTCGTGGTAAAAGATAGTTCATGTATATTTTTATCTTATTATCTTGTGCTGCTTAGGTTCCCGTTGTATCCCAAACACAACAGGGTAGGCAGTGGGGACATGGGAACCTATTGTGGAGAACGGAATAGAGTACCTTACACTCCGTTCCGTTCCGCTTTTTAATCCCTTTAAAAATATACGTTCAGAGTTTCATCATAATTGGCTGGGTAGTTTTTTCGTGAACGTAACAAACAAACATACATATATATTATAATATTAGTATAATGAGAATAACTAAATGTATTTTAATACTAAAATTAATTTATTACAAATGTATAATATTCATAAAAGCATCTAAAAATAGCCTGAGACACTTAAATGGTAAGGATTATTGCCGTCCAGGGACTTATATTTCGTTACTTTACTTACTCCATACCGTTTGCGTTGTAATTAATATGTTCGTGAGAATTAACTGCGGCAATTGTCGCGACGCTCTCCCTTAGGAGCAGAAACGAAGGTTTTTATCATGTCCCTCTAACTTTAAGCCTTTATCTCAGTGAAATCCAGTTAGGAAATGGAAACTATGATTTTCCTTTTGGTAGCATTTTAATGGCCCATATGAGTCTGCCAGACTAAATCTTTTTTCTATATCATATAATATGCTTAAGGAAAAAGCCGAACATATTGCCGCTATATTTTCTAAGCCATCTGAGCCAAATAAAGATGTGGAATAAATTCATATTAATTTTATATAAACATATTTTTATACTTTATAAACAGACCTTTACTTACGTCGTAAAATTCCACATGAATTTAGTTCAGGTACAAAAAATATCTCAAAATAAAGTAACATAAGACATAAAGCTCTATTATTTATTGAACGTGAGGTATAACATGAAGATCCTTCTTGTCTAAAAATGAATAATATTTACATTTATATAACATATCCTAAGCAGCACAATATAAAACACTACACGAACTAACACTAGAAAGTCAAGTAGTGAGCCCCTCTGACTGTCTTAGAGTAGCGCAAGTATACGACTGTAAACGCAGTAGGTTGTGGATTTAATTTTAATATTCTCATTTGCTCATGGTGTTGAGTTCCGCCACCCAACACGCAATGTCCCCAAAAATCAGCGAAAGTCTTTATGGGAACTTCGAATATTTTACTAATAAGTTCCCAGGTTCCCTCTGCCTACCCTGCTATATGTAGAATATAGCATGAACACTAAGAATAATAGCGTGATAATTAAAAAATAGCTTTTACCAAGAAAACGAAAGCAGAAAGAAAGTGCATATTTAAGGAAATGTTCAAATAATGGAAATCTTTGTATGAAACTTCTTCTACGTATCCTGCCTTATGCGAGATACAACGTGAAGCTAAAACACAACAAGAAAAGGATCTTTAAAACAGTACAGTGAAAATGAAATATAAATTAAATTCCGTACTTCCAGTACATGATGAGAAACCTCCAGTCGATATTACATTGATCCGAGGCACGTAAGAGATTGGGGAAGGGCATCAATACTGATTTGTCTTCACTAAATTAGATTCTTGTGAAACGTCGTCTTTTGTATCAGTATCTGAAAATTCTATTCTGAGTAATCTACTTGAAATAATTTTATGGGAATATTGTGTATCCTTATAAACGTGAAACTTTGTGAGGATGGATGTATGTTCGTCATTCACACAATAACTACCGAATGGATTAAGATGAAATCTTGCAATAATGCATCTTATGTAATATATATATATATATATATATATATATATATATATATATATATATATATATATATATATATATATATATATATATATATATATATATATATATATATATATATATATATATATATATATATATTATATATATATATATATATATATATAGTAGTTATTCTACATGCAGATTAGGTAGAGGAAACTATATATATATATATATATATATATATATATATATATATATATATATATATATATATATATATATATATATATATATATATATATATATATATATATATATATATATATATATATAATATATATATATATATATATATATATATATATATATATATATATATATATATATATATATATATATATATATATATATATATAGTTTCCTAAAAGACACTAAAATCTGTTGACATACTTTTACATATATTTTTACTTAATCAATTACGCTATTGTAAACAGACAGTATAAACATCATAAACATAATTCATAACAAAATATTAATCAATATTAGTATAAAATCAAAATATTATTGTATAAACAGGCTATATTGTTGAAGCATAATTAAATTTCATGCTATTTTCCAAACACATTGGATTTGTGTAAAACAACAGCTACAATTTATTGGTTAAGCAAATCCGTTAATAAGCTCGTGGACGTGTGAATCACGCTTAATGGAAGTACGTAAATAATTATATCGTAATTACTCTATGCAAATTGACGTAAAAAGACCAATTTTTAATTAGTGGTTAAATTTTAAGTTGTATATAATTTTTATATATTTTTCTGATGATATCGTGATGGAGAGCTTGGTGGCTTCTCTGTATTAATATATAAACATATATATTAACTATATCTCGCCTTGCGTTTCTTAATATAATATACAATGTTTCTAGAAATGACCTGATGTATGATGAAGTCGCTATGATTATTTTTATTTATTTATTTTTATTAAAACTTGCATTTAAAATGTTCAGAAATTAAAATTACTCATGAAAGAATAATATAAAAACAGTATATATAATATTTTTGGATATCTACAATATGAAAGCCGATAAAAGTTTAGACCATATTAATCAAAACTTTAAGTAATAGGATTTAAATATCTAAAAATTAAATGAAACACTTTTAAACGGATTAATCGCGTATATTGAATGGTAAACATTTTTGGGAAACCCGACGTTTCGAACACTTTACAGTTAAAAAACGTTTACGTTTAAAAGTGTTTCATTTAAAATGTATAACAATCGCGAAAATCAAAGACCTAAAAATTAGTTTAGTTGCATTTAAGTTTAGTTGCATTTAAAAGGACTCCGTCAGTGTTGAAATTATCGATTTCTGGAATTTCAATTGTTTTCGCAAAATAAATATCGCCTGGTGACAGCACAATGTGTGAAATACGAATATTATACCCATATAAATGCTTGTTGGAAATAAATATTTACAAATAATTATTGGAAAGTAAATATTTTAGAGGCCTCTCAGAATGTTGAGGCCAGTGTGGTTACACAGAGTAACTTTGTAGTCACCGAGAGGTGATTGTGAATTTGATTAAGGAAATTAGTTATTTTCATTTCCTCGTTTTGGTTATGAGTTGGAGTAAATAAAAAAGCTTTTAACTATAGTGAAAATGAAAACGTATATTGAAATGTTAAAAATTCCTCTTGACATGACATGAATGCTGGTGAAAACTTTTATTCTATATTTTTAATCTACTATTGATACAACAGTAAACTTTGTGTAAACATTATAAAAAAATATTGTCTGAATTCTATAGGTAGAGAACATCGTGGAGAAACACTTTAAAAAACGAATCAACCCACTTCAACTGAGCTGAAAAGGTAGTCTAAATTGAAATATTCTGCATTTTAATAAAAAAACATCTTCATATGATTTTTATTCTTTCATAAATTTTGAGACCAACGCTTACCGGATTAGCCCAATTCCTACAGCATCCCGTAGATTCACTTTATACTGACACTTTTGTAGTGGGAGTTGCTTGGAAATATAAAAAGAAAACAATCTGAATTTTATAAAGGCACTCTGTACTGTACTTTATTTAGTAATATTCAATACAATCATTTCAACAGTGAGTGAATCTTGTCGTGATCCAGTGGTACATACGTGTGACTGAAGAATTGCCTATCCTGGAAATGTAATGTTTAATATTTACATTTCCTTACTCTTGTAACGTTGTGAAATGCAGCGTTAAATACCACCAATCAAAATACAATGCCCCAGAATTATTCGGAAAATGGGGACGAAAGTATTTTAATGAGACTGGAAAGTCTTAACACTGGGTTCCCAGGTTTTTTCTGCTACGTGCCCTATACACGATGGAAAAAAAAAAAAAATGAGTACCTAATCAGGGTATCCATAATCGTTGCCACCATCCCATTGTAAGAAGACAGGCTGAATCAAAATATTAAAACTACACTAATATATTTCAAAAAAATAAAACATGTAACAAGAATACCGATTAATATCTCATTTTTCAGTCTTTCCAACTTCAGGCGTCCATTGTGAAGGTGGATGTCATTTCACTGTAACATCCGCCTTTAGACTTACCTATCGCTTAGTTCGACACGTGCCAGATTTAGCACCTGCCGGAATCGCTTTCCGAGTTTATAAATTTTCCGTTTCTTTTTCCTACATACTCGTCTGATGTATACTATTGACCTAGTTCAGAAAAAAAATAATATATGAGTTTCGTAAAAATATTTTGTTTTATTTTTTTCTTTATTACGATTTTTTTGGAAATACAACAAGGACAAAAGGTGTTAACGTATTTCGTTTGAAACATAACTTGATACAAACTCAATTCTATTCTATTGTCTTGAAATCAAATTAACAAAATTAAAATAACTAACTCCACTAAATGGATATTTTATCCTCAACTCTAGTGTTACGGCCTATCGTAGCAGCGCAGCGCAGCTGTCGTGCGGTGCAGCGGCACGATGGTGTGACTGTAACTGACAGGCTAGTAGTTCGATTCACACTCGAAGAGGTGAAATATTTAATATTTTCAATTATAATAAATATTTTAATGTTTTCACTTCTTTGGTCTGGTAACAAGGCAAAAACGCGGCGTTGAGTTCCGACACTCAATACCTTAAATCCGTCAGTAAGTGAGAAACAGAAGTGGGGCGGAGTGTCTTAACACTAGGTTTGCAAGTTCCCTCTGCCTACACTGCCACGTGCGGAATACAGCGTAACGCTGAGGGAAAAATCTCTAGTAATTTTAGTTAGACAATGTGCTTCTGTTCCAAATTGCTTCTTAACCAAGAAACATATCCCGTTTTATTAGGTTTTTATAAATATTTTTAAGCTGACCACGTTTGCGATATGAGTGGTGATTATGGGGCGTGTGTATCAAAATATAACAAACGATATAAAATGAAATAATTTTCATTACGTCTTAATGATAGGATGACATAATCTTAGCGAGATGGCCCATAACCATAGCATATTTTTTTCACCTCGTTACAATAAACAACCTCCTAAAGCGCTTTCCGGAAGGTCTTAGTGCTTTTTACGTGACTTTAGTATTAAAAAAAATGCTATGAAATATCCAAACATTTTTAAAAGCTCTACGTGGCTCTATAAACGTACAGCTTTATAAACCAGATCATTTGGACAGTATTAAATGAGCACGAGGTCGAATCCCGAATACTATCTGTTTGAAAACAAATAAAGCAATGTTTTTTTTTATATACATATTTCCAAGCGATCCTAATGACTATTTATTAGCATAGCAAAGCAATAAAATGTATTTTCTTGGACTGTTTATCTCACTACAACTAATCTGCAAAGTAGTTTAATAAATTACTCTTACTTAGAAAATATTTCTATGGAGGCTAGGTTTTTCTATGATTTTTATTATTTATCTGTAATTTCTTTGTTGGCGTATGGAAAGAATATCATAATGAAACAAAAAAATCTTAAGGAAGTTTGTCACATTTTATCTTAAAAAAAGGCTTTACATTTTCTGTCACTTTGACCCGTCACAGAGCTTTGCGTTTACTTTAATTTAATGATAGCAAGTGATAATGAATTGAATTTTTTTTCGTCACACTTCATCCCGCATGTGATAAGGCAGGAAAAGGAGCTTGAAAACGTTGTGTTAAGGCATTCTGTTTCCATTTAGACAATTTTATTTCTCATTTCCCGCCGAATTTAAGCCATTATGTATTGAGGCGTAGTACTTATCGCCGCACTTCATCTCGTTACCGGAGCGAAGAAATGAAAATATTCGATATTTAATTTCTTCGAGTGGGAATCAAACCCACTCTTTTACTCAACTGGCCTCAGACTTAAGAAATTAAAAGGTTAATTCTCGTTCTTTCTCATTGTGATCGAAATTAACTGCACTTACTTTGTACGTTTTAATTTCTGGGCAATTAAAGTTCACTTTGTGATCAAAGGAAGCGGTTCCAATATTGTACGAAGTAAAAGCTCTTCTAACAGCTTTATTAAGTTGAAACTGCTATATAAAATAAGGTTAAATGACTTGTGATTGTTTTAGTTTGTACGTAACCTATTTATAATAATAATGTATATTAAATTTATAATATAATAAATAATTTCTAAAATAACAGAAAGACAGACAGAAATAACTAAAAGTAAAGTGGCATCATGTATGACATGTGAATATGATGGCACACAATAGGTCATGACATATTCTTTGTATGACATATATAGTATAATATTATGTATAGTATATTATATTATGCTTTAATAAATACTCTATATATATTTTTTTTTATTTTTGATTAAAGCCAGAAATAATTGTGTAGTTAAAATTCACACTACCTAGCCCCCCTTTTTTTCTCGCCTTTATGTCTTAAGAAATCGCCGTTTTAGCGATAAGGTCCGTCTCTTATACATTTATTATTGTTCACTTGCTCAGGTTCATGTTGTATCCCGCATATGTCAGGGCAGGCATAGGGAACTTGGGAACCTAGTGTTAAGACAGTCCGTTCCACTTCCTTTCCTAACTTTCCGCCGAATTTGAGGCATTGGCTTAGTTGGTTAGGGCGCTTGGAGGAAATGATATATTTAATATTTTCATATTAAATATTCAATGTTTTCATTTCTTCGCTTTCGCTTGCAAGAATTGCGCGAAAAGTGGGGAAAAAAAGTGGAACGGAGTATAGGCTCTAGGTTCTGAAAAAAGCAAAAGTAAAAAAGTACATTATTTATATTGCCGCATCTCTGTAGGCAGATAACGTCATAGAATTATCGTTTCACAAAAGAAAACGCGATTTATTAAATATTTTTAGAATTTAAAGTGTTAAATCATACTTAGAATAGAAAAATACTCATTTAGAATACGTATAAATTTGAACGTAGTGGTATTTGAACCAGAGCCTCTTAGAATCCGTCCACGCGCTCTGACCTCTACTCCATACGATCTTATCCAAGAGTGGATTCCAAGAGGTGCGAGTTCAAATCTACATTCAATCTTTTATAAGTTTTCTAATCAAGTATTTTTTATCCTTAAATGTGGATTAACACTTTAAAAATTGTAAAAATATATTTTTTTTCCTCTGATTACGAGACTAAGAAAGTACTACCCAATACGCAATGCCTCCAGAATGAGCGGTAAGTACCGAACGGAAGTGAAACGCGGTGTTTTAATATAAGGTTCCCAGGTAGGGAACCTCCCTATTCTTTACCGTACAAAAAAGTCTAGTATTTAGCCGAATTAGTTCTGTAAATCAAATAAAGTATTCAAATTTTGTAATATTAGAACAGAAGTACATATGTATATTATTTTATATGGATATACATTGCTTGTAACGCTTAATATGAGAATTTTGATAGCGAAATTCTAGCGGTTTGAACAAATATGTCTGTCTATTAATGCACATAGTTTCAGAAGCTTATTACTATGCTTTCCCCTATAGTGTAGTTGTGAGTATTGCCCAAATGATTATTACAGGTTCAAATTTGATGTTCAAGTTTATTTTTAACTGGTTTCGTTACAAATTGAAAAGACAAAAAATTAATATCGATATTATATATTATGAATAAATATAAATATTTGACGAGAGTTATTTATAAGAGTATTTTTTTTACCTTTAAACTGTATTCCTCACATGTCAATGTAGGCAGCGGGAACTTGGGATCCTAGTGATATATACATATTATATATCAAAAATTCAAAAATATTTTTCTGAAATTCGTTTTTAGCTACACACTGTATTTCGCATATGGCAGGGTAGGCAGAGAGAACTTAGAGAGTTAGTGTTTATATCACATTAATAATTATATCTAAAACGAGTACAAGACTTAAGTATCTGTACAACTTTACCCACTTTCCGACAAATTTTCTTTATAAATTTTACGAAAACAGTTAAGTAACTCATTTGTGTTTATTTACTTTAAAACTTACTTAACACGCAATACGCAACATGCTACGTCTACAATTCAGCGGAAAGTGGAGAACAAAACAGAGTGTCTTAACATTAGGTTCCCAAGTTCCCTCTATCTATCCAGCGTGAAACTGAGTACTTAAACAAAGAATTTTAAAAAGTTAAATCAAAATATACAGTTAAAATATTATATTCTGTCGATCGTAAGGTATAGTAGGTTACAATATCACAGCAGTACTTCATCAGAACGTCGCTCATAATCCTGTCGTCTCGGCGTTGATTAAAATTTAATTAGATCTCTTAAACCGCATCTCCCTAAGAGCTTGTCAAGTGCACAGATATTTTGGTGTACATAAATTCTCGTAGTAAATTTTCACCGATTTATGGTTTTATTTTTTAAACTTTACGTTGTATCCCGCATTTAAAAGAGTTTTAGAGAAAACTTTATGTTGAGACACTCTACTTAGCTTCACGCTGTATACCGCACGAGACAGGGTAGGCAGAGGGAACCCGGGAACATGGTGTAAAGACACTCCGTTCCACTTTCGTTCCCCACTTTCCGCCGAATTTGAGGCATTGCGTGTTGAGTGGTGGAACTCAAAGCCGCGCTTTGCCTTTTTACCAGAGCGAAGAAATGAAACATTAAATATTTAAATTAAGAATATTAAATATTGCATTTGTTGCATTTGTGTTATTTGCATTTGTGCCGCTGCGCCATGACAGGCCTCACAAGTAATTACTCACAAGTATTTTGTAGTAAATAAAGAGACTCTGTTTTAAAGATTTTGTATTGCTTCATTCAGAAGCAATATCTACTATAAAGGAAGAGCCCAACGTAAGGTTTTGGGCTGTACAGGAAATGACTTTGTTTTGTAGGGTTTCTTTGTATGCCTTCCAGTTGTAACTGTGTCAAGGTTAAAACCTATGAATTCCGCTTCCACAAGTAATCGTGATACAATTAATTAACTTTAAAAGTGAAAATTCTGACATTTCTGTCATAGGTTAAGGCTTAATAGACTATACATAATAGGTGTGAAATTTAAAGTACAGTCCAAAATGTTGGTAGTCTCAAAAATTGAGATAAAAATAGCGGCGGCAGCAACATGGGTATCACAGAAACAGAACAAAAAAACTATAAATAACGTGGAAAAGAAATATTTCTGTAAGTTATGCAGAGTCTGTTCATTTAGCCGTAATAAAGTGACACACAGAATAGCAGTTACTAGCGAGGACGTCTCAGTGCGTTTGACGATGAACGTAGTTAGGCTTAGGCGTCCAGAGAATGATTTATGAAAGTATAGCACACCAGGTTTATGAAAACTGCATGTTAAGAGAAGCAGGATGAGACCAAGATTGACATTTGAATAAATAGTGTCGAGGATACTGTAGGAGGGTCACTGAAAAATTAGACCCTCCGCAGTTATCTAGAGGTTCATTGTAGTTAACAAGGCTGAAGAGGTATGCGAAGACTTTAGTGGTTTCTGCTCCACATCTCTGGCCTGCCCGTTACGGACAAAGCGTTAAATGGGACCAGCAAAATAATGTTTGTATATAAAAAAAAACCGATCACAGTTCTTTCCATCATGACACGCATCTCTGCAAGTTTTTTTTAGATTTACGATGAATTTCATATATATTAAGAGTAGAAAGTATGAAAACACCCCATTTTCTTCTTTTCCCGCAATTTAAGATGACGTGTTCAGTATTTTAATACTACATTTTATCTTATTAACAGAGCGAGGATATGAGAATTATTCATTCAAGCTTACAGTCAAACGTAGCGCGTCAATAAATTGGCACAATCATCTATGATTATCCCAATGTATTAAGATGTATAAAGGAAAATTGAGGGAGGGGGAGACTTCGATTGACCTTCGAAAACACAGTATCTACAATACTGAAGGAAGGTAACGTAAAAAGCGAGGCCTCCCGGAGAGCATATATGAAGAGGTTGATGGCAGTGCATGAGGCGAAACGGATATGAAAAGATCGTAGGGTTTGGCGATGCGTTCTCTTTGGCCACCCCACAAGAGATACAGCGTGAAGTTAAATTAAAAAAAGTCATAAGCAAAGTTGAATTTGTTTAAATTCAAGCAAAAACAAATGTCAGTACCACTCAACTCACTGGCAGTCATAAAGTCAACTTAATAGTTATTTCTCTAGAAAATGTACTTAATTTAATGGCAGTCACACAATCATTCAATAATTTGTTTTTTAAAAATCTTATGAACATTTAAATAAGAAATTCGAACCTGCGCTTCTCGGGAACAATCCAAGCGTTCTGACTAACTAAGCTATACGATTCAAAATAGCTATGTAAAAATATATTAAAAACCCTTTACAGTTGTCTAATATAAAATGTAGCTCACAACTCTCGTCACTTTTCAACTGGCAATGAGAAAGTTGGTGATTGATGGACTTTCATAATAGCACTTTGGGATGTCGACGCCTTTTATTACGACTGAAAGATGTAATCTCGCGTCATTAGTAGCAACTCGCCGTTTTGGTTAGCCCTGACAAGATATATATATATATATATATATATATATATATATATATATATATATATATATATATATATTTATATATATATATATATATATATATATATATATATATATATATATATATATATATATATATATATATATATATATATATATATATATATATATATATATATATATATATATATATATATATATATATATATATATATATATGTTCACGCAGTATTTGCAGGGAAGGCAAAGGGAACCAGGGAACCTAGCTTTAAGGTTCTTCGCCCCAATTAACACATAGAATAATATAGTCATTTAAGAAAGAGATGAAAGGTTGAGGCTGCCTAAATACGATGATTTTGGATTCCATTTCCCTAAAGGAAAAAAAACTATTTTCATTTCCTTGCTCTGGTAATAAGACAAAGTAAGGCGTTGAGTTCCGCAAGTTCAAGTTTGGTAGTGAGAGGATAATAACGTTATTTATCTTCAGGATCCCCATATACAGTGTGACAATAAAGATGGTAAGAATATTTTGATAATGTTATTGAAATATTTTTCCAAATTTAGAATTTTAAAAATTTATGGCGTATTAGGAACTTTAAGGTTGAGTAACTAAAAATAAGCATTTTTCAAGCATAATTACGTTCATTTCTGTAAAAAATAAATGTAGTGTTGTTAATAATCTATTAATCTACGAATTCTCTTCATGTTCTTCCAAAATTCATTAGATCCAAACCATATAAATTCTATAATAGGTTTTAATTTGTGTAAATTGGTTTACGAATAGTTAGTTCTATATAAAAGAGAGAAAAAAATGTTTTGAAAATAATGATTCACAAAACTAACTAAATATCTGGAATTCGAGGCATTGCATGTTGAGGAGCGAAACTCAGCACTAGCGCAGTCTTGCCTTGAAAAATAAACGAAAAATATTATATATACCATTTTCTAAAATAACGGTTGAACCTACAACCCGTCGCGTTGACAGGGGTGAAACTCACCCCTGTGCTCCTGCGCCACGACAGCCCTTGGCAGTATAAAAAATTGAACAGGAAAATAACAAAGTGAGGTATTGATTTGCTCAATAAATATTTGTTCATAGTAACAAGTTAGCCGACCTAAAAACCTCGACTCTCAGCCAGACCGGGTTAAGAGCGCTCGATCTGCTAGACACTGTTCACAAAGTAACTAACGTATGAGAATGTACGTAGTATATTAGATAGATTTCTTATTTTTGGTTTGTTTCCTAGTGTTAAGACACTCTGTTCCGTTACCCACTTTCCGCCGAATTTGAAGCATTCTGTATTGAATGGAATTACACGTTGTGCCATACGCCACTACGTACCAAGGCTAGCAATAATTTTATAAAACAAACTAATATTTATCTCTTGTTACAGTTCTGCTTCAGGACTACTTACTCATTTTAAGGTAAGCGTAAGTTTTAAGATAATATTTAATTAGGTTTTAGATATTAAGCAAACAAAAATTGTGTTACATTTAATTAATATGGCAAAACAAAGCCTCGTATTTCTTTATAGACAGAGAAAACCTGGGAACACAGTATCACGATACTCCATTCATATGAGGATGCTTCTGAATTCAACAATCCACCGAATCCTTGAGGCCTTATTAACATTAGACTAGTTACGCAGTTCAATACAGCTGTTTGCCTCATAACTATAACGAGGAAATAATAATAGAAAATATTTTCTATCTTAGAATATCTATCTTTCATTGATTTTTTATCTTAGAAAATATTTTCTATCATCGTCAAGTTTACAGTCACACCTTTTTGCCCATGTACTATATCGGCTTTCCATTTTATTTTTAATATTCATATTATAATTATCGACTTATATGCCAAAGAAACATATGGACTACCGTTCTCTAATCTACTACTACAGTACCTTTGAATCCTCTTTCGTAAACTATTTTACTTTGAATACAAAATAAATATTAGTATTGATGTCGCAAATAGAAAGCCTGCGTTAAGAATCACGTCTCTATGAGAGGTCTCGTCCTGAGCAAATTCTACCTTTGTCAAATTGACAAGTGGCGTTTACAAATTTTGATACGTTATTGCTTTGGATATTATGTATTTATTATTCAGCTTCACGCATTTTCGTTTCCGTTGCACTTCCTTCCGTTGAGTAGCGGAACACAACGCCGCTCTTTGCCTTATACCAAAGTGAAGAAAAGTCCCACTCGAAGAAATTAAATATTTAATATTTTGAATTTAAATATTTAATGTTTTCATATTAAATATTTAAATTCAAAATATTAAATATTTAATTTCTTCGAGTGGGAATCGAACCCAGAATCTGTCGGTTCCAGTCACAAGTGTGTGCTCCTGGGCCCACGACAGGCCTTGTATTTATTATTCTGTTATTATATAGATTATGTGGGGAACGGAAGTGGAACGGTGTGTCTTAACACTAGGTTCCCAAGTTCCCTCTGCCTACCTTCCATGTGCGGGATACAGCGTGAAGCTAAGTAAGTAAGTAAATATATAGATTAAAAGGCATTTATGGTATAGTTACTCATTTCAATGCCCCCACGATCGGGAACAGAGTGTCTTAATACTGAGTTCTCTTTGTCTACTATAACAAGAAGTATTAAAAAAGTGAAAGCTAGGAAATTGTTTGGGCCTTTCAATACATGGGTTAAATGTGGGTTCAATTCCCACTTGAGATAATAATTGTATTTTAAATATTTACTTTTTTTTGTTTCATCCTTTCTCGAAGAAATTAAATATTAAATGTTTTCATTTCTTCGCTCTGGTAACAAGGCAAAGCGTGGCCTTGAGTTCCGCCACTCAACACGCAATGTCTACCCAGTTTCCTCTGCCTACCCTACCATGTGCAGGATACAGGGTAAAACTGAAAAGAAAAAAGAAATATCCACAAAATAACGAAACCGGAAAATAAAGTACTAATAATAGTCTTCACTTTCCCCAAAATTTTGAATCACCGTGGAGCTCAACGCCGCACTTTTGTCCTTGAGCGAACATCGAACCTACAACCGTTCATGTTCACGGCTGCGCACATAGTACGGTATCATATAATTATACGTAATACATGATATTCCTAAATAAATATTGTATGTCTGAATGCATGTATATTTTAGTTGTTAAAGAGCTTTCGCCTTTGTGACCGGAAATAACCCTTACCTGTTTAGATTAACAGGGCTTTGTTTGCCATTTATCATATAAGTACTTAAGTTGAGATTATGACGAGTGTTGTTAATATTTCATCATGTGTGTTTACTACACTTTTATCTACATAAAACATCTTAAATTTTCTCAAATATCTCTATATATCAGCTTCACGCTGTATCTCGTACATGACTGGATGGGCAGAGGGAACTTAGGAACCTAGGAATAAGACAATTCATTCCGTTCCCCACTTTTCGCTGCTTTTGGGGATTTGCCTGTTGAGCAGCGGATATCAACGTCTCAAAAATCATATTACAATTAGAAATGGAGCGCCTCGATACAATCTTTGCCCTCCTCTCTCTCGCCTCTCCCTAAGTTATTAACACGTGACCGTTATTTTGTATAAATTATATTAATTTACATTTTTTTTATAGACGCTATATTGCACATATAGCAAGATATGCGCCGTGTGATACCGGTTTAGAACAGGATCACCCTGTTCTGATGGTGTCGTAAGAGGCGACTACAGTACGTGTGAGTCACGTTGTCAGCAATGGCAACACGCATGGGCAGACTCAATTGGATTACCGCCCCCATGGCATTTAAAATCGGCGTTAAGCAGTGGCTTCGGCCATTGGAGTTACACGGGGCCGTGGGCGACGGTGATCACTTACCACCAGGTGACCTGTACGCTCATTTGCCCTGTCCTGTCCATAAAAAAAATGTTAGGCTTAGTTGTATACTCCCTTCCCTAGGCACTCTTAATTTTCGTGACAGTGTGAAAAATGGTGAAAATCACGCTTCATTTTATAATCAGAGCTTGAAGTACAAGCATTTAAATATGATTATCATTCCTTAGTAGAAATCTATCCCATAATCCTTTTGTTTTTAATTAAACTATATGCCCCAAGCTACAGGCCATAACAATCAGTATAAGCATATACAATGTAAATAAAAAATAGAGGTTCTAACTCTTCCATTTCCATTGGTTGGCTTTCTCTCATAATAAGGCAAAACGAAGCGTTGAGTTCCAATACTCAACATGTAATGTCTAAAGAAATTGGCAGAAAGCGGGGAATCAATCTATCCGACTGTAAAAAAAATTCGTTCTCATTAAGGCACTTCCGTGCCTTATCCGTTTTTGTCTAATGGTGGAACTTAACGCCGGGGAAGGCTGGGAAGTTTTGAGGAATATTAAGTGTTAAATTAGTAATTTAAGCTTTGGCCTTTTCAATTTTAGGTGAAAGGTTCTTGCAACTTGTATACTTTAATTACATATTTTCTTTTTTCACCCATTATCATTAAAAACAATGTTTAATTTTTTTTAAGTAATTCGTTGATTTTTTTGTTGCGCCTACACGTAATATTGCGGAACTCAATCCCGTGCTTTATCTACAGAAAATATGACATAAACATATTTCAGTCAGGGTACAGAAATTACCACGACAGATTCAATCTCAATTTTCGGCATCTATTATACATGTTGAAACATCTGGTGCACGTAGAAGACATCAAAAGTTACGCCATATATAAAAGTTTCAGTAACAGAGCTATATAATCTATATAAGTTTATATACATATAATAAAAACTACTGGATTGCTATAACATTTACTAAAGTAACAAGATCTGAAACTATTTTTTTCTTAATTATTTGTATGTACGTTTGTATACGTAACAGAAGACACGTAACTAATTTATATGCAGTTGTATTTTGGTTAAATTATCTTACAATCTAGCGTTAGTTTTTTATCAATCAGTTTATATTTACGTTCCTACGCAGACAATATCTTAGGCATAGCATAGCAATATATGGAATATGTATATATTGAAAAACCATTCAGATAATAAAAGTTGGCATTGTATGGCGTCTCCGCGTCTGGCAACGTTCCAGACCATCGATCCGTATACACCGGGGGTGAACTTCGACCGCCTTCCAGCCAGTAATGTAACCGTCTTCGAGCGTTTTAATACGATCTTTTGAATAAAAGCGCTTTGTACTTGTTCTGTTGTTGTGAAATATGCATTTTCATTTTAAATGCAAAAATTGATTTTCTTTTGTATATTTTATTTTGTTGTTTCGTTTGATTTACAAGGCTAGATTGTCTAGAGGTTGAGTGAAAATATAATTCGTCTAGTATTACATAGTAATAAGTTCAAATCAATAAGTAGATGTAGATGTAAATGTTATATACGAGTATCTAAAGTAAGCAACAAAAAATAGTTTATGCAAAGTACCAAAAATTCTAAATGTTCTCTTAAATCGTATATGACTAAGATACCTTTGACTCAAATAAATATACAAAACTGACAATGTAGCTTTCAACATAAAAGTAGTAAAAAAGAAAATATCAATTAATAATAACAAACGTTAACTTCCGCCATTACCAATGCCTCAATTTGTCGGAAAGTGGGGCACGGAACGGAGTGTCTTAACACTAGCTTCCCAAGTTTCCTCTGTCCCCTATCACATGTCGGACGCAGCGTGAAGTTAAAAAAAGAACAATAACAAAATGTGTCATGTTGTTTTTTTAGAATGGATTTTTTTTTATCTTATGATATATATATGGAAATAACATCAATAATATAGTATTATAGTGATACGATTTAAATATAGATAAAATTAAATGAGGTCAGTTAACGGACACTCGAGTAAGGGCATGATGTGTTTACAATTCTATATCTTTATTTTACTTGCAACACATTTTGATCAATCAATAGAAGAAATCTGGAAATCTAGACTTAAAACACTCTGTTTTTCATCGACAATCCATTCCTCACCTTCTGATAACATTTTTTTATGAACTAGTTTGTGATTTACTTCGTTACCAGAGCGTGGTAACGACAGTATAAAATATATCATTCCCCAAATGAGCATCGAACCGACAACAGTCCCGTTTACACTGCAACAAAACCAAAGCAAAAATGCTTATCTTTTGATTGAGTTAGAGGGGATTTTTTATTCTCTTAGATTCTATTGACTTGAATATTTAATATACATTTTTATAAAGCTTTTTAGCTTTCACTCGATTTTGAAATAAATATAAGTAATATCACAGATAATTAGACAACAAAGTGATCATATAAAGTTTTTGTTTATCCAATTTGAGGTACAGAACCCTAACAAGACACTATACTAATCTCAATCCATCACGTCTGAATGTAACAATAAAAAAAATATAAACCTGATCGCAAAGTAGCCAAAGTTTCTAAATAAAGTTACGTATTTCACGCGTTTCAATTGTATACGTGCTATAAGTTTTTGATATGCCCATTTCTTTTTAATACCCACCTAGTCTGAGTCCACTTTAGTGACGTCCATATAAGGATTTTATGATTTAGAAACTACACCCTAACCTAGTTAAACAAATGGGAGTACCGTCACAGAACATAAAATGTCTTTAATAATTTTGTAATATTTTTAAAATGTTTTTCGTCTCCTCCAGAATTTCGAAAATGCTTAATATTTTATAAAGTAGTCTTAAGCCGTTTAAAATATTATGAAAGTACTATTTATAATACACAAAAGAGTAATTACATCTTATGTAAAAACTCCATTGGGACCGTTAAGCGATTGGGTGAAAGCGTGCAACTGTAAATGGGACAGTTGCACGCTTTGGTGGTTTGATGCTCATTTGGGGAATGATATATTTTATATTGTCGTTACCACGCTCTGGTAACGAAGTAAATCACAAATCAGTGCATCAAACACGAAAAAAAATTCAGCCTTTCGGATCCATCTTGCATTCTTCTCTATAATATTTTAGCATAAATTTCACTACCTAAGCTAATCAAACTCAAGGCACGATGACTGTACCTCTCCAAACGGTCTAGGATCTCCTCTGCATAAATTTCCAGCATAAATTGGACAAAAACTAGAACAAGTCCAAGACGTGTGTCCCACGATATTTGACCATCTAGGCAGTAACTCCATCTAAATCCTGCCTGCCTCATTTCAAACTTCGTATGGCACTCTCAACTTATTTTATACTGATTTCGCCATCAGAGGCGTCATTACATTCCTTGTAAAATTCCGGCCATCGCTGCAAAGCCTGTGGTTGTTCTGTTAAAAGATCACCGTTTTTCGAAAGCACCCCTTTATGCTACAGGTTAGCAAGCAACTCCGGGAACCACTCACTTCTCGTCAGAAAAGCTTCGTGTTCTCCCGACAGTTGTTCTTTAAACATTCATGTCTTTTTTTCTCAGAGTTTTCACGCTTTATTTTTTTCAGTACTTTGGTGGGTGTCTCGAGTCGGGGCATGATGTGTTTACAATTCCATTTCTATGTTTACTTGCAACACATTTTGATTAATCTAGAACGTTTTCAAAGCATTTTTCAGTAAACTTAATAAGATATTTATTTTTTTACTACTCGTACGTAGTAGAGTCAGCAGAGAAAGTCTGAGAACCTAGAGTTAAAACACTTCATTTTTTATCGACAATCCGTTCCCCTTTGGATAAATTGATGCACTAATTTGTGATTTACTTCGTTACCAGAGCGTGGTAACGCCAATATAAAATATATCATTCCCCAAATGAGCTTCGAACCCACAACTGTCCCATTTACTGTTGCACGCTTTCACCCAATCGCTTAACGGTCCCAATGGACTTTTTACATATGATGTAATTACTCTATTGTGTACTAAAAATAGTATTTTCATAATATTTTAAACGGCTTAAGAGTGCTTTATAAAATATTAAGCATTTTCGAAATTCTGGACGAGACGAAAAGCATTTTAAAAATATTACAAAATTATTAAAGACATTTTATGTTCTGTGACTGTAAAAGACGATCTTTATGTATATATATATATATATATATATATATATATATATATATATATATATATATATATATATATATATATATATATATATATATATATATATATATATATATATATATATATATATATATATATATATATATATATATATATATATATATATATATATATATATATATATATATATATATATATATATATATATATATATATATATATATATATATATATGTCGTAGCCGTATAAGATGGGATGATTTGCACAATCTTAACGTCAATCAATTGTGATGTGGGTCTCCATTAAAAAGTGATGTTTATTTATGACTCTACAAGTACTAAAGTAATGGCACATGGTGTGTGATAGTTATCAGTTATAATTTGGCTACTAAAATGTATGTATCGTTTTAGTGTTTCAGCCTAAGATTATGTGGAGATATCAGTCTGAAACTAATTTTAAACATCCAGGTCTAAGGTCCTATTTCTACATGAAACTCACTGCGCAATCAAAACTTCTCGTGGAAAAAGCGAAAATATAAAATAAAAATAAAGGAAATCAATTTTTACTTCTTTTCATTTCTTCACTATTTTTTTAAAGTGGTATTTACTTAGGAATTAAAAGGAAGTATTTTTAAATTAGTATTAAACCGAAATCCATTTTTTTATAGATATAGAAAGTGTTACAAACGAATATTTGCACATAATTTCACACAAAATGAATGGATGCGCCCGTAAATTTAAGTAAACTTTATGTGCTGCGCAATCAAAACCTATTGATTATTTATTCAAAGTCAATATTTATATATTTTTTTTAAATAATAATTTAAAAAACTATTACAAACTTATAAGTATATATGTCTGCAAATTTGAGTTTGTCAAATGTGATTGATTGTACGCCCTTCCTGAGATATAATCCGGAAATTGGTACGGAACCCTCAGTAGGCGAGGTCCATTCGCACTTACATCGCTTTTATAAATATAATAAAGGTGTGAATTAATATAATCATCGGGCAATCTTACACAGTCTGATGCTGTACAGTTCTGATTGCCACGCGTGGAGTTAATTTAGTTTATACAGAAGCTGTAATTGCGATGGATCTGGGTTAGTTTTGAGTTTCGCAACTGAACAAACACGTATGCATTAAGAATTAGACAGAAATTGGAAAATAGAAGTACTGAAGTAGAAACAGAGTGTCCTGACACTAGCTCCCTTATACAGTATATTGTTACACTGTCATATAAAATTTATATATTATTAAGTTATACCTGTTATATATATTAAACTTACACCGGAAATGGATAGTAACTTTTTAGTTAAATGTAGAGTGCTATACGAAACTTTCTAAAGTTTTCAAAGGAAAGTTTTGAGTTAATTCCAACGTTTTAAACAGTCAACTCTAAAGTTGAGACGGAGTGTCATTCACGCGGGACTTATTAATACATAATGTAGTACTTTCTTACTTTCTACTAATATTACATACTCATACTTGGTGTGGTGCAGCGTGGCGTTTAACTCTGCCAGTCAATATGTAATTTTTGGAAAACAATTTAAAACTTGAAAAGGAAGATCAGCTCTGGATTTCCTGTTGAACATCATTTTTTTATATAAAATCAATATTCCAAGCAACCTTAATTCAATTTAAAGTAAACTGCAAACACTAAAAAGCATTTACATGCAAATAAAACGTGGTTTAACCTTTTTCTACTATATAAATCCAATAGAGGATGTTTTTACCAGAACAAACAGCGGCATCGCGTATGCAAATAGCCGACTGCTGCCGAAGCTGACACAAATCCTGAATAATTGAATATTCATTATTCGCACTGAAATAGAACGACTGTGTAGAAGGAATTTGATATATGGTTTTAGTTTTTATCTGGAAAGTAATTTGTTGGTTGCGATTTGTTGTGTTTTAAACATATTTAAAGAAGAAAATTCTTAATGACATTAATTTTCGATTATCTATCAAGTGTGCAAGTTGAGCTCAATATCACGTAGCTAATGTCGCGTTTTATGGAGAAAACAAGAAAGAGACTTTAAAATTACACAATAGAGAAAAGAGGATATATCTCAAAAACATCCAGCTAGAACATTGCCATCACCTACAACAAAATTATAAATTTATAAAAAATAAACTCATAGAATACTAACCGTATTACATATTATTTTGCGACAATATTAGTTTACATTTAAATTTTTTATACCTAATAAAAAATATATGTACAGGACTAAACACAAACATTAACAAATATCAAACTCTGAGAGAACGTGGAACTTCATAAAGAAGAAAATCTTACAAGGGCCCAACCTTTCACTTAAGGCAGGTGAAAAGAATGTGAGAAGTGGAGAAATGGTCTTGGCCACATCCACTCAGCGAATGGTCTCTGACCTTGATCTTGTCCTAGGTTTATCAGGGTACATGCATGTCCAAGGCGCATACGACATATATCTTTCTCCGTCGAGTAAAACAGTGCCAACCAAGACACTGATTGGCAATCAGCGTTCATTTTAAATAATAATAGCTATTTTATATAGTAAAAATGTATAGTAATAATATATCTATATATTTTGAATATGTTTCTTTTTGCATTTCAGGGTAGGCAAAGAGAATTTAAAAATCTAGTGCTTATACACTCCGTTCCGTTCACCACATTCCACCCAATTTGAGGCATTGCATTTGGAGAAGCGGCACTTAATGCCGCGTTTTAACTTCTTACCAGAGTGAATAAATGAAAACATTAAATATTTAAAGTCTATTATTGATATTCCATAAAGGTTAATTGTTGTAACATAAGACATGGTTCAAAACAATAAAATTAATACAACTTAAACATAAAAGATTGAAACTTCATATAAGATTGGAAAATAATAATAGAAAGGAGGTCGTTTGTCACGCTTCGTGAGCAGCTACGAGTAGCTACGGCGTAGCACGATGCGGGATACTGTGACCCTAATTGTTTTCTATGTTTCCACTCTTTTTATTTTTCTATATACTTCTAAATCTATTTCATTTGTTCAATGACTATTTTGTATAGAAGAAATGTTATTTTAATAATATTTAACTATTTCCATTTTCTAATTATTCTACGAGGCCGTTACTGCCGGCGTAATTAACACGACAGGTCGATGGTTCGATTCTCACTCGAGAAATCAAAATATTTAATATTTTCAATTTATGTTTTCAATTTTTCGCTCTGGTAACAAGGTAAAGCGCGGGGTTGAGTTCCGGCACTCAACACGTAATGTTTAAAATTCGGCGGAAAGTGGGTAACGGAATGCAGTATTTAAACACTAGGTTCCCTCTGCCTATCCTGCCACGTGCGGGATGCTGCGTGAAGCTGAATCTAATTATTCTAATCTATATATTCAAGGCCGCAGTGAAACAATGAGCTATTCAGTGAGAAGGCAATTGAATACTAGCTCATTACTATGATCAAGACCTTATACAAAAATATTATATATAAATATAAAAGTTTTCATTTAAGTGACTAGAAACGTAATGGTTCCCCTTTGAATACGTAATGTGTATGTAATACAAGTACTATACATTTAAGTAAAATATTAAAACGTGTTTGTAAATAAATTATTTTATTTAAAATATACATATGGCTGTTATAAAGGACTTATATAAGAAATATACGTAAACTTTTTAAAACAAAAACGTGTAATAACCCATGATAATAGATATTAATAAACAATGCTTAGAATCAAATAATGAATATATAAGAAATAAAAAAATAAATTTAATAATATATCACTGATTTTTTTGTTGTGTTTTATTTAATAATAATATCTTTTGCCAAAAACCACGTGTATATAAAAAACTTAATTTTAATTAATATTAAGTTTCTGTCAAATATAGAAACTAAAAATGCTTATATAAATGTGAAAACATTTTATCATAACCGGAAGTGCTTCATAATACGATTAAAAACTTATCAAACGCTTTCTGTTTTAATGGAGAATTTAATAGCTTTTCATTATATGAATGTGGCAGCGTAAAGCTACCTTAAATGAATTAGTTTATTATTTGTAAATGTTTTTTAATAAATATATTAAGGGATATGGAAATTTATTGCATAATAATCTTAGTTATATAATTTTGGTTTATTTTGTTCATTCTGTCTTCAGATAGAACTTCAGCGCTTTTTAAAATAATGTTATTTATATAAAAATAACGTTAGTTAAATAATGATTTATGAATGAGCAACAATAAAATTAAAAATAAAATCTATTTCTATTGACAAAGTCAAACCAGACCGTATACTACTGTAGACGTCTACGTCGTAGCACCTGCTACGACATAATTGGTTTTCGTAGCCGCGTTACCTATTCGTAATAACGTGAGGTACTAATTAATTAGCAACCTTCCATGTAATATATAGTTTACTTTCATGTATAAATTATATTATCACAAAATAATTTGAATTAAGTAAAATATTATTATAAACAATTATTTATTATACAAGTAAAGAGAACAGAAATATTTTAAGTTCATATTATTATTTACCATTAGCAGTTTTTTATATATGTAGTGTCTTAGTAGCAGAAAGTGGGTAATGGAACGGAGTGTATTAACACTAGGTTCTCAAGTTTCCTCAGGCAACCCTGCTAAATACGGAATCCAGTGTCGCAGCACCGCAGAGGGAACTCTGTAACCTTTTGTCAAGATACTCCATTCCGTTCCCCACTTTCTGAAGAATTTGAGGCAGTTCAAAGTCACGTGCTTGTAATCCTGCGTGTGCTCGTAATATACCTTATCTTAGCTTTGCTTCACGCTGTATCCCTAGAGGAGTAGGCAGAGAAAATAGAGCGCTAAACGTTACTCTTGACATACCTCTTCCGCCTCGTCCACTATGAATCAACCTCTTTATACATGCCTTCCGGGGCTTCCTCATGCTTTTACATGACACTCTTCTAGTATCGTAGATACTGCGTTTTCAAAGGTCAACCGAAGTCTCCCTATCCTTGTCATACAATTCACTTTTATTTTATAAAACTTTTTTGCCATTCTTTCATCATTCATTCGATCGACGTGCCCAAAACCACCTGAGCACATTCTTCATTTCATTTCGTTCATATTAGTCTTCTAAGATATCCATTTTAATAATACGTCAAATTTTCATCTATAGGTATAAGGTTCACAGTGTATCTGATATGTGTGGATAGGAAATAACGATTTCTTATTTAAAACAGGTTCGAAAATATCTTTTGTTTTGTTTTTTGTAATAAATTTACGCAGGGAAGCTCTAAAGTTCTCCCATTTCTGCCACTATTTTGTTTTTATTCGACTTCTGTAGTAATAAAGCCTTTATATTTTCTCGATATACGAAGTACTTATTATATCACAAGAATATTTATTTATATCGATTCAATAGTTTCTGACTTTCTTTTATATAAAAAATAAAATATCAATCTGTGATTTTCCAAGTGCATATTATAATGTTTACATGATAATAAGAGCGTGGGCAAAGCCGTGGGAGCACCACTAGTCGGAAATATAATATTGTTTCAGTAATAATTTAAATATGAGCATAATAAAGCGAGCAGCGTCCCGTTCTAATTTTAATATTGAAATCGCCTATTATTTGAACTTTACATATTATATTGCTTTTATATATTTTAAGTTACAATCAACTGAACTACTTTTACGTGTTAAATATATACAACATATTAAGTTCATTCTTCTACTCATACACAATGTATATATATATTAAAGGTTTAATAATTATTATGAATATTATATTTAATGTTTCATTTTTTCGCTCTAGTCTTCTAGGCAAAACGCGGCGTTGAGTTCCGCCACTCAACACGCAATGCCTCAAATTCGGCGGAAAGTGGGGAACGGAAGTGAAACGGACTGTCTTAACACTAGGTTCACAGGTTCCCTCTGCCTACGTTGCCTCGTGCGGGATACAGCGTGAAGCTGAAAAAAAAAGTATTATGTATAATAACATTAATATTAACCCACCTTTTCAACTTAAATGTAAGTTATACAATTGAAACGTAATGAAACTATAAAATGTTGCTTGTGGTATTTTATATTTCTTGTTACATGTATACATATACAAGTTCAGCGAAAGGATTCAGCGAAAAGTAAGAAACCCAAGTGACGTGTGTGGTCTAGTCTCTGTGTAGGGTCACAAGTTTCCTTTGCGTAAAAAAAAATGTATATTTTATAATATATGTACATATTTATAATTTTGAATAATAGATATTGAGTTGCAAGTCAAGCAATAGCGACCCTTCTCAAAATTACAATTAGACGTGTTATTAAATATACCCACGTCAGTCCTTAATTAAAATGTAACATTAATTCTATTTACGTACATTATGATACTATTATGTTCGATGTGTTATATGTTTATTTATTTTTTTGGCTGATGCACGTAGCAGGGACAGCTAAACTATATAACCTGCGTTCAGAAATTTTCGTTTCCCACTTTTCTATGAAATGTATAACTTTGTTTCTAGAAGGAGGTACAGAAATTATTAAAGATTTCTTTTCCTCGAGTGGGAATAGAACCCACAACCTGACGTGTTTACAGTCGTACGCTTGTGCCCATGTACCAAAACTGCCCTAACTTATATCAAAAGAGTCAGAACAAATTCAACCAAGCCGCTTCATGCTCTTTCCCGCATACAGCAAAGTAAAAAGAACAATGTTTGGATACTCCGCTTATGATGCACCGCCAAATTTTTACTTTTTGCAAAGAATTTTACACATTTTGTAAGAAATGGGTCTTTTACAAACCCAGAGCATTTATAGTAAGATACTGTCTGAAACGCAACAGAAGAGGCAGTTAAGAAAATCCGCAAAATAATAAAACACAGTTTATTATTTTGCACTCACTCTCACTCAGCTTCACGTTGTATTCTGCACACGGCAGGATAGGCAGAAAGAACTTGGGAACCTAGTGTTAAGGCACTCCGTTCCACTTCCTTTCCCCACTTTCCGCCGAATTTGAGTCATTGCGTGTTGATTGGCGGGGCTGAACGCCGAATATTTATGCCGTGTGATTCCGGCTTAGAATAGAATCACCCTGGTACTGGTGACTAAAGTTCGTGTGGGAGAGTCACGTTGTCAGCAATGGCAACACGCATGGGCAGACTCGACTGGATTGTTACCACCCCCGGCATTTAAAAGTGGCGTTAAGTAGTGGCTTCGGCTATTGCGTTTCGCATTGGGTAATGCCGGGCCCCGGTGCCCATCCATTTTAAAGGCCGGCAACACTCCTGTAGCTCCTCTGGAGTTATACGGGGCCGTGGGCGACGGTGATCACCATACCATCAGGTGCCCGTACGCTCCTTAGCCGTGTCTCGTCCATAAAAAAAAAGTATCGGTTCCATGATTATATATTAAATATATAGTTTGTGCTACAGAAAGCCACAGAAAAAATATATTAATAAAATTTTCATATCAGTCTTATGGATATATTTAAGGACTTATGAACATTACAAAATGTTTTTCTTAAACGGACGAAAATTACATGTAGTTGATAAAATGTTATAATTTCTTCTGAAAAAGTTGTTTTGAATATAAAATTTGATAAAATACATCGTATATAAAATATGAGCCAATTTTAAATGCAAATGTTGAGACGGAATTTTGAAAGTAATGAAACTCAAAATTATGAGCGTGAAATTCGAAATATTATAAATAGCATAACATCTATCTATACGTGTAATAAAATCATAACGGATGGGATATAAAAAAAAAAATTGGTGGCCGGATTTTGTTTATTGTTCTCTGTTTGTCTGTGCGTTTGTTGTCGTTAATCTCAGAAATGAGTAAACCTATATAATAGCAATTTTCACCAAGCGACACAAATCTGGCTGTACTTACACTTGTTTGTTTAATTCCAGAGTGACTCGAACATAATATCAAATCTTTTGTTACACCAGTGACTTAGTAAAATTTATTTTTAACATATCCATGTACATATTTGAAATATATATATATATATATATATATATATATATATATATATATATATATATATATATATATATATATATATATATATATATATATATATATATATATATATATATATATATATATATATATATATATATATATATATATATATATATATATATATATATATATATATATATATATATATATATATATATATATATATATATATATATATATATATATATATATATATATATATATATATAAACATTTCACTTTCTCAAGTGGGCATTAAACCCACAACCTGTCGTTTATGGGCATGTCATGGCCTGATGACACTCATTTGTGCACCTGCACCATGACATGCCTAAAAGAATAGGTACTTAATAACATATAAAGAAAGCATTTCAAAAAATCTATTTTGCACAAGTAGTTTGGTAAATATACTACTTTTTGTAGATATATCCTTTCACTCTTATACTGGAAACAACTTAAATATTTTGTTCCATATTATAAATTTGTGAAATAATATTTCAAAGAGAAATTATATTTTATAAATTTGTAACATTTCACATTAAATTTCACGAATATATTCGTTTAGCGTCAAACAATTACTTTATGAGAAATTAAAGGTTTCTGAACGACAGAAACGTGAATAGTAAGATTATTTTTTTAATGATTAATAAATATATTAATCTATCAATCTATTTAAGATTTGTATTAAAATATTTATTTATTAACATGAAATTTGATATTAAGATATTAATATTAAATTTTTTCACGGAGGAGTTTAAAGAAGAGCATTAAAAAATATATACATTCATATATATTTGTTACACATTTTGTCTTAATAACAGAGTAAGTGGAGAGAAAAGAGTATCAAGAGACGTCGTTAATCACTTTCTGCCTAATTTTTGAGACATTTAATGAAAAATGGCGAAACGCAAAGACGAGATTCCATCAGCCTACTATGCTATATGCAAAATACTTAGTGAAGCTACAAGTATATTTTTCCACAAAAATTCTAAAGAGTTTGTATATTAAGACAAGGAAAGGCATTAAATTTTAGAAGGTATCCATTTTTTTAGCTTCATGTATCCCGAATATGGCGGGGTGAGTAGAGGAAATTTGTAAACTTAATCCTAGGATACTTTCCATTATCATACTTATGCTACAATGGCAACCAGTCTATCATATACTTTACTTAATCGAATATATAATAAAATATAAACAATAATCTAAAATTTCACTTCGATAAGTGAAATTTTAGATGTCAAATGCATACAAACTGTTAAAATATATTCTGACATAAATAAAACAAATAGAAACTGTAACGTTTCAATAAAACAAGTTCGAGTGCAACATATGCAATGATATTGCAAGTGGCAGTTACAAGATTGTGTACATAGATTCCAATCAACTGCAGTAGTACTATACAGTTGTATGCATAAAATTGACTAGCTGTTCATAAAATAATACAGACATATTATAATATTTACATGGAGTAGAACGCAGACTGCATTGTAAAGTTTAATTACTTGTTCAATTACTATTCAACTTAAAATAAAATCATTTACCTTACATAAGATATGTACAAACTGAAAATCCTTACATATATATAAATTAAAGTATACTGGTACTGGACGTAGAACGAGCACCGCAATCCTATTCAATCGATTTCAACGTTTGAACGTACGGCGTTGACCAACAATAGTGAAGAGATTATACAATGCTAGCTTTGTTAGATAAACTGTAGACTGTAGCGTGCTTATTGTACTGAATATAGATAAAGTTGTATTGAGTGTGAATGATAAGATGATATATAGAAACAGGTTTTGTTCTTTTTCTATTATATCGATGATATGGAAATGGAGTCTTTTTGCATTTCAATATGAATGAACAAATGTAAATTCAATTAACTTTATTAGTAATATACATATGTATATAAAATTCAGACAGATTCTGGGTTTGATCCCCTGTCGAGGAAATGAAATATTTAAATATTTTTATTTTAAATATTTAATGTTTTATTTCTTCGCTCTGGCAATAAGGCAAAGCGCGGCGTTGAGTTCCGCCACTCAACACGCAATGCCTCAAATTTGGCAGAAAGTGGGCAACGGAAGTGGAACAAAGTGTCTTGACACAAGGTTCCCGGGTTCCCTCTGCCTACCCTGCCTCGTGCGGGATACAGCGTGAAGCTAAAAAAAAAAAAACTTAGACAAACTAAGGTAGCGTATCCATGCCACTAAGCTATAATGGCGTCAACATATCTAATCATATTAAAACACAATAATATACAATTTACATTCCATTTGAACAGGAAAAATCGAGATACAGCAAATAAATCCTCTTGAAAAGATTACGCGATTTATTATACTTTTAAATTACGACGTAAATTAATGCTTTTTGTATCTGTATACAGCTACCCTCCACCCCGGGAGGAAGTGTCGGGTGATACAGCAGAGGCTTCCTATTGACAGCTGTGATATATTATTCCAATAAACGAATGGAGAATTTAAGTATATATATTTTTTTGGTATGATAATTAGGAGGAAATGATTTTTAGAGTCTTACAAAGTGGAAATAAAGGCCGTTTCCACTTAACATTTAATTCATAATTAAAAACGTTAAGTGCTGGTTTTCTACCACCGTGGATTAAAAATAATTAAATACTATCGTTCCTCCCAACGGGGGACTGAACTCACAACCACTTGAGTTAGGCATATTTTTTTATAGTAGTAGCGCTATGTAGAGTTTTATTTCCGTTTAATTTTAATTACGGTCTTTACATCAGTAATATCCTTTAAAGTAAGATGATCTAATTATTTCTATGTAAATATACATAAAAATAATTAGATAATTTAACTGGGGATGAATTATGATGACCTGATCAAATATATAAATATGTGTGTGTGCGTGTGTGTGTGTGTGTGTGTGTGTGTGTGTGTGTGTTGTATATTTCAGTATTAAATTAATATTATTTTTAATAAAAACATACTTTTTAATCGTTAGTAAATTTCACACTTAGAAGAGGAAAGAACATATATTTAGAATTAACGTAATATCAACAAAACTCATCATAAACAGAAAAAACTACATAGCTCTACTAGTTCTTAAATTAAAATAATATCTAAAATGTTGTGTTTTAATAAAGAATTTTCATATGAACCTCTTCCGGCCATTATAAATAATGTTATTTATTTTAAAAGTAAATAATAAACTATTCACTTTTAATATTCTTTTAATCGTGTAGAGATTCATAGCTTTTCTGTTAGAGTTTGTGTAAAAATTACACAAATATTTTTTCATGCGGCGCTAATCGTGATTGATGATCCATTCACTAAAATCCTTTCAAGAATCCAACATTAAAAGAAATTTATCGTGTAGGAAAATGTTAAGACTAACTTGCTCTATTAGGAAATATATTTTATGCTTGAATTGTTATTTTCTTTATTTACAGATTTATTGTTTTATCTATAATTTTAGGTAGGGTGCGTTCACAATTTTCGCTCAGCTATTGAGAAATTGCTTGTTTATTGGCGGAACTTACCACTGCGCTTTATCTTGTTAATAAAATGATGAATTTATTTGTTTGATCGTCCTGAGTAGAAATATAATCCATAATCGTCTCGTATACAATAAGGCTGTACCATAGCGGCCTTTTAAATTATTTCATTAATAATTGCATTTGTTGTAATTAAATACGATACAAAATTGACCTAAAACCACATCTTAATTTATCTTTTATCTTATATGAATTCAAAAAGCTCTTAAGAAACGACCTTATATGTTGAATCCAGTTGAACCCCTCTGGGTTCAATCTTCTGTCAAAACTTGCGATTTTAAATACAACATGTAGTAAGTGCAATAATCATTCGATAAAATTTATATTTAATATTTTCATTTCCCTGGAACATAATAAATGAGCACATCACTCCTCCAGAATTGAGAGTGTCTAAAAAGAAAGTGTTGCCAGGTTTTCCTTTGCCTCTTCCTCTACGTAACATATTTTCCACACAACTAACATATTTTCACTGATTTTTACCAGTCAAAATATATTTTATACATTCGAGGTGTACTCTACTTAATATATTCCTGATATATTATTCCCTTGCATGAAACCACAAGTGAAATGATTAAGCACATCTGTATTTCCATCACGTACTGTTTGGGCGACGCTGGAAAATTACATAAAATGACCTTTCCTCAATCCAATTGGTACCAAGAGAATTGCGTGTCTCCATACAATGGGGAGATACCTTATTAATATGGAAATTATGAGAGATTAAATGAGAAGAGGCTTAATTTAAAATGTCTTATTTTAGATAAGTTGAATTAATTGTTGATACTATAAGTTATTTGAATTTAAATAAAATATTTTTTTCGTACATTAAAGTATACGTAGAGGGAATTTGTAAACCTAGTAGTGCCACTCCCCATTTTTCGCCGAATTAAAAAAATCGTGTGTAGAGTGGCAGAACTCAACGCCATGCTTTGCTTTTTTATCAAAATAAAGAAATTAAAAGAATAAATATTTAATATGAAACTCGTGATTTCGTTTTCCAATAGGCAGAGAGAATTATTATTTTTATATTTTATCTATGGGAAAATAATGAAACAAAAGAGACAACCATAGCTTTTTAATACTTTTCTATCGAAACCAAGTACCATACAAAATAAAGTGTGAAGCTAAGAAATTAGAATAATTATAAATATATTATATCCATGTGGATGGAATATAACACTGAATAATATAAAAATTTATTTGATTTTAGGCCTGTCGTGGCGCAGCGGCACAAGCGTGTGACTATAAATGACAGGTTGTGGGTTCGATCCTCACTCGAGGGAATGAAATATGAAATATTTTGTAATTAAATATTTAATGTTAATATTTCTTCGATCTGTAAATAAGGCAAAGCGCGGCGTTGAATTCCGCGAACCAACACGCAATGCCTCAAATTCGACGGAAAGTGGGAAACGGAAGTAGAACGAAGTGTGTTAACATTAGGTTCCCAAGTTCCCTCTGCCTACCAATCCGTGTGCCGGATATAGTGTGAAGCTGAATAAAAGAAACAATAAGTAATTAGTAATAGCATATTCTTGCCACATTGCAAGTATTACAAATCGCTAAGGTATCAACACCCGAGTCACGACCGCCCACAAATTAACGCTTAATCAACAGATGTGCGATGTTATTAAGTATTTCGCCTTAGGAAATAATATAGAAATGATATTATCTTCTTATTAACAAAAGATAATATTTCTTATGGCAATTTTGACTGTATATTTTAACTTTTAGAGGTCTAAGATTAAACTGTTATTTATATACATTATTTATTACATAAAAAATATTTTAAATTAAATAAATGATTGCTAGTTGTTAAGACACTCCGTTCCACTTTTATTCCCCACTTTCCGCCGAAATTGAGGCATTGCGTGTTGAGTGGCGGAACTCAACGCCGCGCTTTGCCTTATTACCAGACCGAAGAAATGAAACATTTAATTTATTTAAATTGAAAATATTAAATATTTCATTTCCTCGACTAGGGATCGAACCCAGAACCTGTCGGTTACAGTCACACGCTTGTGCCACTGCGCCACGACAGGCCTCAGTATATATTTTTTTATTTTTAGTTTTTATTTTAGTTTTAAATAATTTACAGTCATAAAATTAAACATCAACTTAACAAGTATGATACTTTTAAAATGTAATATTTACTTTAAAAATAACGTTTTCTTTCTGTTAGCCATAGGAAGCACGAGAAGTATTCGTTTATGGTCTCTAATAACGAGTTAATAGGGAATATATTCCATTACAATGGTTGGCGTAGCTGTTCGTAGCCGAGTCACGTAGCCGCGTAGCCGTGTGCTAATTGTCTCAGCTAAATGTTGTATGTTTGGAGAGTTCTGATGATTCTTGCAGTTTACGTGGGACAGGTACTGAAGAGAAAATATCTAGTATTTTTAGTTTATATTAGGAATTATTTATTTGTTGCTTTTCTCTATTATGTATAAATATAAAACACATTATTAATTTAAAAACTCCATAAATTAAATAAAATAAAACATTACTCAAGGTTTAAGCTTAAAATTTAGTGTTTAGTAAGAATATATTTTATTTTGCATAATTTTTCTATACAAAAAGAGTGAGTAAGCTTAAAAACATAATGAAATGAAATTTAAAAAAGTCACAATTTTCACTTTGAAAAAAATATATATAATGTTTCGTTTGGTATTTTTGTTTATTAAAGCATCAGAACTCCTATTATTATTTTTTAACATCAGTATATATTCTTATCCTTTTTTTTTAACTTTTTCTTTTCAGCTTCATGCTGTATCACGAGACAGGGTAGACAGAGGGAACCCGGGAACCTAGTATTAAGAAACTCCATTCTACTTCCGTTCCTCACTTATTCTTATCTTTATTCTTATATTCTATATTCTTATCTTTATTCTTTAAAAAATATTTATTTTTAAATTTTATTAAACATCTGCTAATAATCAATTATACTTACAAAATATTTTATTAATGAATACTTACAAAATATTTTTTTAATGAATATGTGCAAAATATTTTTTCTTAGATTCTTCTATATTAGCAGAGCGTAAATGAATAAAGAAAGTAATGGTGTCATACGTGTTTTATATAAATTTCAATTGCATATTTCTCTCTAAAGTTTGACGCTTTGATTTAATATGTTTGCATTTAGCATTCACGTTTCTCGCCACGCTCAATATAAGTCCCTTGAGAGATTTTTCTTGTGAGAAAGTTTTTATTTCCGGTCACGTATAGAGGGTCACATTTCTGTATTTATAGCAAATTTACTTCGAAATTATGGTTAAGGATATTTTTTATAAAAAGCCATTATTCTTCTGAACAGACAAAGCAACTTGTATCATATCTTATTTTTATGCCATGCCTTATCGGGTTTCGGTACTTTACACTCAATATATCCAACACATGGTAGGAAGTGAGGAATGGCGTTTATCAACACTAGGTTTCTACCTCACTATGTAAGAAAAACTATGATACTATATAGATTTTAGAAAGAATAAATAAAAGAAACTCAACAAATAATTACATTCGAATATATATAACTTCAATATTCAATTTATAAATAAGTATTGCGTCATTCAAACAATTAAACTACTATGCAATGATAGCATCCAATCTACTATTACGTAGCAGCAGCATCAAATAATCGAATTAATACAGTTCAAATGAAAGAATTTCAGGAATTTTTATCTCAACGAGGAAAATTCCAGCATGTTTCCATGCTGAAATTCAGGCACGAACAAAAGTATCTGTACATTTTACAACAGTTTCATTTGAAACAATGCTGAAATTGAATATGCTTAGTTTTTATCTCGACAAGCCTTTTCAGTATTTGTATTAAAGTAGCTCAAGCTTTTATTTGGTAGAGCTATATTCGTAACTCGCGCTCGAAAAGTTTTGTAAACTGTACTGTTATACTGTGAAGTAATTAAAATAATCTTGTTTTAGCAAATAAAAGGCTGGATTTTTTTTTTTGGAAAATTTTATTTAATTTTGATATTGAGATATTACAGCGAAGACATTGTTCATTAGAAAAAACGATTCAAAACAACGGTCAAAAATAACATACATATTTATATTAATATTAAAAACATATTCTAGTGCAATATTTTAAAATAAAATCTCATTTAAATTTTTGCACATATTTATATATACATTTATTTATTTAGAATATTTATGAAAATGTAACCTAGCGGGATTTGAACACGCACTATACTATTGGTAGCTTTCCAACCGCTCTACCGGCCAAAGGACGGCGCTGAGCTTCGCTACTCAAAATGAAAAGCCTTAAATTCAACGGAAAGTGGAGAAACAAACGGAATGTTTTAAAAGTCTGTTCCCAAGTTCCTTCGGTCTACGCTACCATGAGTGTCTTCTTCAGCTTCACAATAGTGAAGCTAAAGAAGAATATAATAATATTTTAATTTCATCCTTCAAAAAATCTTCATATCAAGAAATTTCTAGAAAATCTAGCACAAAATGTTAGCTAAGCTACGTAACTACATCATAAATACTATGTCTCTATCATCTCTAGTTTCGGAGAAAGTCTGACATTATTCAAATTTAATGGTTTCTACGCCCGTTATCGTAGAAGCGAGTCACGTGAGTATAGCTTGTTCAAGCCTCGGCCATTAGCAAGAATAATAAGAGAATATTCTATGTAAAAGTTAGCATTCTATGTAAATTTTGGCGTTATTTTTGAAAACATGTTTTAGTAAAAAGATACATCTTGTTTTTATAGTTCTCAATATCTTGATATTTTTTATTTATAAATTGTAAAGGTTTTAAGGAGTATGTAGGGTAGGATCTGGGAACCTAAAGCTAAGTCACACCATTCGTTACCTCCTGCCCAATTTTCGTATATTAACTAGCGAAACTCAACGCCGCACTTAATTTTTTTTGCCAGAGGAAGTAAAAACATATTCTTTCAACCGGTAATCAAACCTACGACCTAACATTTTAATCGTTTTACTTTAACAATACAATATTTTTGTAATTTTTCACCAATAATCCAGTCAATCAGGGATTTGAATTATTTATTAGGGACTGGTTTACGAAGGCTCGATTTATTTGTGGAAGAACAGACAAATGTTTTGAAGAAAATAAATTATTCAACTACTTAAAGGCTCAATATCATTTTAAGATTGGCTGAAATACTTTATATATTTTTTGAAAAAATATATTTAAAGAAAATTATATTAAGTATCTTTAAATTAAATTCTGTCTTCTTGCCTTATATATTCTTGTCGGTTCTTACGGATTTAAAATATTATAAGGTTTTTTTATTATAACTCATGCTTTTTTAGATCTTTCCCTTACTATACAAGGACTCGTTGGAACTACACATTGAGTGGCGGAACTCAACGCCGTAACATTTTTACTTACCTAAGAAGGTACTGAACCCATATTCATAAATTTCAAATAGACCTGTAAAAATCATATTACATCTTTAATACAGAAAAAGAAAGGAGATCTACATATGACAATAATTTATCAAATTCTTATCAAAATTGGGCCAATATCGGTATAACGTTTAAGTAATAACATGATTTAGGTCGACGGTAGCAAAATGAAGTCACGCACGCCCCCTTGTAGAGACAGCGGATCAATTTCTTATGATCGATGGTCTTTCTATACGATATTCTGAGAGAACTCATAATTGTGATAAATTGCTGTACAGTTATTTATGGATGCATTTCTTGTTTGGACATTGATTATAACTATGTAAATGTCTTTTTTTGCTTCTCTCAAAGATAAAATGGCATCGAGTTCATTTTTAGGTTAAAATAATATAGCTGACACAAACGTTTTCGTATCTGTCATATGGTTATTGACCATATATAAACGATGAAAGTTGGTTCATTTACCCAAATATTTTTATTTTTCCGCATCGGTTAAACTAAATGCTTCGTAAAATTCTGCCACTCGATACACACTGACAACTGATATTATACCTGAATGTTATTATACTAAATTGAAAATAAAATCAAGTAAATACTGATATTTACTTCATTTTGTGTTTCAGCTTCATGCTGAATCCCGCACACATTGGAGTAGGCAGAAGAAAATTGAGAAACTAGTGTTAAGAGTCTCTGTTCCATTCCTCACATACTTTCCGCCGAATTAGAGGCATTGTGTGTTGAGTGGCGGAACTCATCGCCACGTTTTGCCTTGTACCAGAGCGAAGAAATGAAAACATATATTTAATCTGAAAGTATTAAATATTTTATTTCCTCGAGTGGGGATCGAACTCACGACCTGTTGGTTACATTCATACGCTTGTACCGCTGCGCCACGACAGGCCTCAATTAAGTTAAATTATCGTAATAATTTCATAAAAAAATATATTATTTTGTTTCAGGTACGTGCACTAACATCAACAAAGACATATTTAAGACGAACTTATAACTGATGGAAAGTCTACAACATATTTTGGTAATAAATTTAAATATCTCAAGTATTTTTTTATAATATAAAAAATACATATATTAATAATTTCATAGCCCGTGAACAGTGCTGATACTGTTGAAATGTTCGTAGCCAATTAAGTCATTCGTTCCTTTCGAGCTACGCATAAATTATTTTATGTTTGATATAACTTATTTTTACCATTAGCATTTCTGTAGGGAACTTTTAAGATATTTCAACTTAATAAAAATAATTGAATGCCTATTAACATTCAATATATTTACTAACGTCATAACGGTGTGTGTATTTTCAAACCTTCTACAAGACCGAGGAAATGTGAAAACACAGTTGTGAGACACTCCGTTCCGCATTAAGTTATACTATATAAAGTCAAAAAAAATCTCTCTCTTTTAATTAAAATGTATATGAATAAAAGGTGGGTATTTAGAAAAAAACCCTATATATAAATAAATTATAAGGAGCATCATGGTGCTATGGCTCAATCATGTGACTATAAACGCGTTGGTTGTTGGTTCTATTTCCAATCGGGACAATGATATGTTTAATAGTATTAATTTCGTCCACCTGGTAACAAGGCAAAGCGTGGTGTTAAGTATTGCCACTCCACTCAACACGCAATAGCTAGCAGAAAGTGAAGAAAAAGCTTTAAAATTTACAAAAAGTTTATATCTTATATAATTTTAGCATTAATATATTATACTAATATCATAAACAAAAAAAAAGGTTTGTTTAATGCTATTTCAACTAAGCATTTTTTTAATAGAGATAATAGAAATCACTTCCTGAGAACTAACAACTAAGCATTTTTTAACTTATTAGGAAGTGGTCTCTATTTATTAGCAATTAAAATAGATATATTTCTAACCTTTTTACATATGATCACAGGAGTCAAGTCACGGGTAAAACATAGTATAAAAATAATTTAATTTTACAATACGTGACCAAAAACGAGGGTGGGTTATGGAAAGTCACTGTAATTAATATTTATGTATATTTTTTTTACATTATAAAAAGAAAATTTCACTAAACGAGCCAACCAATTAAGTTTAATTATAATTGCTTCACGAAATTCAAAACGGCCGTAATCATTTTGGGACACGAAGTACGGACGCATAATAAATTATGACATATTTAGTTAATTTATATACACACACTGGGTTTTATATGTAATGTTGTGTTCCTAATTTAAAATAAAACACCGGTCAAATATCAGCTTTGCGGTGTACAACCGCACATAGCAAGAGATGCAAAGGGAACTTGGGAACCTTATTGAGTGGCGGAACTCAACGCCGCTCTTTGATTTGTTACCTGAGCGAAAAAATCGAAAACATTAAATATTTCATTTGAAAATATTACATTTTTCCTCGAGTTGGGATCGAACCCACAACCTGTCGTTTATAGTGACACCCTTGTGCCCTTAGTGATGATGATAAGATATAATTTTCAACATTTTTATAACCTTTAGAGTGGTATTCTAAAATTGTGTATATATTTTTTATATCAGAATTAAATTTCCGAAAGATTTGTGCAAGTGAATTGTTCTTAACTGGCTCGCTCAGAGTACCAAAAGCTAGTAAATGAACTGAAGTGAGAGGTTTTTTTTAATAATTCTATACATATTTTTAGAAATCAGATGTGTTAAGTATAAAAGAGAGACGTAGTATATACTACTTACAAAATAATATATGTGAATTATGGGTACCATTTTAAAATATTAATTAGAATAGAGGATGTAAGAATGACTTGTAAAATTGATAATTTAAGTACAATTCTGTATGGCAGTATCAACATTTTTATATAATTACTACAATTTCTGTAGTACGCAAAAGACCAAAAAGACTTATTATTTATAAATTTGCAAAGAAAATATTTGATTTCTTTTTTCAGCATCACATTGTAACCGACATACAGTCAGGTAGACAGAGGGAACCTGAAATTAAGTGAAAAACACACCTTTCTCATTCAAATTGTTTCATTATTAACCCCTAAAACATTGACGCTATAAGTCGACTTATGCGACCTATGCCACAATGGTATCAAATAGCTTAAGAATATTAAACAACAATTCCATACAATTCTAAGTTAAAAAAATTTCTTAATATAAAAACTTGATAACTTTCTAAGGAAACCTAAATTAAAACGGAAATAACTGACCGGAAATTACGAACACATTTTATTCTATGCTAAATGCAAGTTAAAAGCTCAACCACCTCTAGGAAACTATGAAGTGCTCTATTATAATACGAACTTGGAGTTAACCTTAGCCTGATGTAAATGAAGCTTCTTAAGAGATCTCCAAAGTTACAAGCCTCTTAGAGAACTTACTTATGTGTTGCCGAATTCTATAATATAAACTATACTAGAATAATTTACATTAATTTAATATTATTATCATAATTTCTTCGCTCTGGTAATAAGACAAAGCGCGGTGGTGAGTTCCGCCACTCAACACGCAATGCCTCAAATTCGGCGGAAAGTGGGGAACGGAGTATCTTAACACTAGGTTCCCGGGTTCCCTCTGCCTACCCTGCCTCGTGCGGGATACAGCGTGAAGCTAAGAAAGAAAGAAAGATTATCATAATTTTACCCGCTCGCGCTGTCTCATCCATTGAAACAAAATATTTTTTTGTTTAATGCTGTATCTCGTTAATAGCAAGAACTTGGCAACATGTTATGTTAAGATACTCTTTTCAAATGAAAATACTTTCGTCCCCCACTTTCATTACACTGTAGTTAAAAAAATATGTTGGTCATTGATGGTTCTCAAGAATCCCGGACTTAGTGAAGTACTCAACTCGCTAATAAATTTAGAAAAAAAAAAACGGTTTTTAATCTCGTTTTATTTTGTTATTTTAATTTTTTCAGCAATAAATAATTCAGTTTTTCATATCTCAATACATCAATTTGTTCCCCTCGCCGGGTATGAAGTTAATGTAATACTGAAAAAATGATGGTAAGCCATCGAAATGTCAACAGGAAATCTATACTTATGTATTGAAAATGATAAATTTATTGAGAGCTTTCATCTCAGAAACAAGAAAAAGAAATAGGAGCAAGGGACACAATATAAAATAAGTAATGAAACATCAGTTTTGTGGTTTTTATATAAACCACTGCATTAGCGTCCGTAGACACCTCCGGCAGCTTAACGCTCTATCCTGTAACTTATTTTGATTTAAGTATGTATTTATTATATTTTATTTGGAAGACAAACAGCAAATACTTCAAAAAGTAACAATATCAAAAAATATAACTAGACACCATTTATATGTCCTCGCTTATATAGGGCAGCTAGTGTAAAAACACTCCGTCCGTATACATTTTGCAGAATTTCAGGCATTATTATTTTGCGTAGCTCAACCTTTCCTTGTTAGCAGAGCAAAGATATGAAAATATTCAATATTTGATTTCCTCGAGTGAGTCTCGAGTCTAGTCTAGCTCACAATCATCATTCGTACAATTCTAAATTATAAAGGTCTAGATTATAACCGAATATTAATACTATAAATAGTATTTAGCATAAAAATATTCTAAATATAATCTGTCGATAGGTATGTAGCGGAAATAAATTAAATGAAAATTCTTCTTTCATTTCCCAGTGGAAAGAAATCACGTCTCCAGTTACAGTTGAATTGAAAAATTACAGACAAGTCTTTTCATTTGGAAATGAATTCATAAATGAAATAGATTGGAACATTGATGTTGTTATTAACTAGCTATTTCTAATATTTACAGTCACATATCAATTAATTTTCTTATTTTTATATATATCAATTATTTATTCTTTCTTTCACGTGTAACACGTATTATATTTCAATTAATTTCATCGCCCTGGTTGACAGAGCGTAATTTTACATCATTCAAATTCACATTGCCTATCCTGCAGGGTCGCTGTACCCTGCTGAAACTAAAAGAGTGTTTAAAAAGACCAAAAATTTCTATCGCAAACAAAAAGTTCCAAACACTGTCAATATTTAATTCTTCGATCCTCTCTACGACATTACACTTAACATAAAACATTTCAACCAATTTTAAGACATTATACGTAACATAGAGTCTTCTGTCTTTATACTCTATAATATATAACTTAACTAATTTGGACAGTCCAATGTCTGGACTGTACTAGATATAGGACTGGCTGATGATAAGAATGATGATGATGATCAATATTTTATACGTCCTCGCATTCCTTCCTATAAAGGAAAAAATTATCTAAGGTAAATAAAATTGAGATTATTAATTTTAATTACGTTTTTTGAGTAAAATATTCTTGTTATTTTTTTTTTTCTAATAATATTAAAACATCAAGATATATATAAATTCACAAATAAAAATTGTGTCAGCG
Organism: Eueides isabella; assembly: GCA_019049475.1. NCBI lineage: Eukaryota > Metazoa > Arthropoda > Insecta > Lepidoptera > Nymphalidae > Eueides > Eueides isabella. The sequence continues at coordinate 10,610,727 of CM032405.1, read as the reverse complement.
CACTTCATGCAAATGTACCAGCGTTAAAGTTTCTTTTAGAAGATTTTCTATTGAAAACTAACGAGTTGTTAGTCTATAGGAAATTTTTCATCGAACTCGAGTTCAGGGACTATGAAAGATTTTAAAAGAAAAGTTTGTGCTTCGTCTTACTGCGTCATATTACTTTCGGATATTAGAGTACGTTGCTGGTTACGTCACAACCATCATGGAGTGGAATAGTGTGATGGTTTTAGATACGATTCTCACTCAGTGGATTTAATTATATTTATATCTGCCTTGTGGAAAAATAAAGTATAAAAATAGTCGAGTTTTTAAAATATATAACACTAAAATATGTCATTAATCTGATTATATTTAAGATATGTTGATGAAGATGTTATGGTCACGAAAATCAAGCATCCTATTATTGAAAGGGAAAATCAACAACTTTAAATGAAGAAAATTTTACGTTACATAATTTTTTTATCATAAATATTGTTTTTTTTTTATAATAAGATAAGCTTCTATAGTTTGCAAATAAACATATTTATGTAAGTTCAGTAATAAAGAGAATGAAATAAAAATTAAAACTCAAAAATGTTACTATGATTATTATTTCATTTTTTCAATATATATTAAGTTTAAAATCATGTAATGTTCTATAACAATATTTATAGTGATCTATATGTACTAACTTCACTCGCGGCTTCGCCTGTGTAAACTTACTGTATATCATAGAAATAAAAATTGTCTAAATAATAATGTCTTTTATTTTCGCGATTGTTACACATTTTAAATGAAACACTTTTAACCGGATTAATAGCTTATATTGATTTTCATACATGTTTTTCTGAAACCCGACGTTTCGAACATTTTACAGTAGATCTTTTGTTTACTGTGATCACGGGTAGCCTGAGGTGGCATTTGTCTGTCAGTTGATATCATTATTAATACAAACTACCGCCAACGATTCCTTAATTGCCTTGAGGCAAATTAAAATTCTCTAAGTGTATAAACGTTCAAAAATTAAACTATTCGTTACTGTAACGTTTCATATATATTTAGTTATTTTTTTGTTAATCTGAAATAAACATCCACCATCACAAATTTTCGTATTTATAATATTGGAAAATAAATTTGCAATGTAATAATTAAACTAATATTTTATTAATATGTAAACTTTTAAAAAAATGTTAATTCATATACTTTTAGTCCTACAATTCAATGTACATAAAACAACAAAACGTTATTAGAGAGCAGCTATATCTTTAGAATTCACATCATTATTTTAGAGTCGTTGCTGGCTATTTTAAATATTGTCCATTTATAAAGAATAGCGAACTACAATGATAAAACAGGATTAAGGAACAATAAAATTTCTTATATTGACATCAAAATAAATAATATTTTTATATTATTGTGTTATTAATTCTGTTTAATCTTATCCTTCACTAGCCTTTATTAAAAATAAATGTCTATAAATAGAACATCACTAGCTCAGTATAATAAATTCAGCTTACTTTATACAAATATAAATGTTTAGCGGAAGGAAATAAAATATTAAATTAAAAAAATCTTTTTATATATCTTTATATATCAAATCATTATTTTAGCGTCGTTGCTGGCTATTCTAAATGTAGCCAATACATAAAGAATAGCCAACAACGATGATAGAATATTCAACGTTGCAAGAACAAGGATTTAAAGAAGACAAAATTTAATTATCAGTATGTCAGACAATAATATCAATCAACATTTTAGCATCGCTGCTGGCTATCCCAAATGTACGCAGGTACATTAAGGATAACCAGCAGTGATGTTGAAACATTCTACGGTTAGTGAAGAAAAGAAAATAGAAGAAAAGCAGTGAGTCTGTGCAGTGAAATAGACAATTACATACTTACTTGGTTAGTCAATTAGCTATATTTTTTTTCAGCTTTACACCGCACCCCGCATATGGCAGGATAGGCAGAGGGAACTTTGCAATCTAGTGTTAAGACACTCTGTTCTGTTTCTCACTTTCCGCCGAGTTGAGGCATTGCGTGTTGAGAGGAATGGAACTCAACGCCACGCTTTTGCTTCTTACCAGAGCAAAAAAATTAAAACATAATATTTAATTTAAATATATATTTTTTTTTATATCCTCGAGTGAGGTTTAAACCCACAAAATGCATGTGCCACTGCGCCACGATAGGTCTATAAAATCATTATTGTAATAAAGTGATGTAGCCTCTAGTAATGCAGGGACACAAGTTGTTTGATTACCACTCGAGGAAAAGAAATTTGAAAGTCAATAATTTCATTTCCTGGTTTGATTTCGAGGCAAAAGCGTGGCGTTTTAAGTAAACACGCCACGCTTCTCACCTTTTACTATGTACTAACTCATGCTAAGGATTTCAATAAAAAATAATATATGTAATTTATATATAGTGACTTTTTATGTATACAAGTATATAGCGCTACAATCATTTACTGCTTATAATAAGTAAGAAAGTAATATTTATGACTTAAATTGAGCTGTGATAAGTTATTATAAATACAAATTTTAATATCATATAGTAGATATCAGGATAACCACAGAGAGTTCAGTATTTAAGCAATTCAATCTTTTCCAAAAAGATATCTCGAATAAGAGACAAGGAAGAGCGGTAAAAACTGAACTGTGGGAATTGAAGCTGTTACTATTTTGTTTTTATTTAGTTGCTATTCCCACAGTCATGAAGTCATGAACAACTAGCTTTAATACCCTAAAGTAATGTGACGCAGTGAACAAACTTTTCCACTCAGTCCTTTTACAGTTCCTGAACTTGGGCGATGAAATATTTCCTACAATTTGACAACTCGTTAAATTTCAAGCAAAAATCTCCTAAAAGAAACTCGGGAGTCTTTATTGCTGGTACGTTTGCATGAGTGAGCTGAAACTATTAATTCTCAGCTAGTGATGTACTTTTGATGAAAAACCGATTACCGATATATGTTGATGTTATTTTTGTTTTGATTTGAAAGTTATCTTATTTTTTTTTATAATTTGCACTAGTAAAAGATATTTAGTATATATATATATATATATATATATATATATATATATATATATATATATATATATATATATATATATATATATATATATATATATATATATATATAGGCCTGTCGTGATAGAGGCCTGTCGTGGCGCAGCGGCACAAGAGTGTGACTGTAACCGATAGGTTCTGGGTTCGATCCCCAGTCGACGAAATGAAATATTTAATATTTTCAATTTAAATATTTAATGTTTCAACGCTCTGGTAATAAGGCAAAGCGCGGCGTTGAGTTCCGCCACTCAACACGCAATGCCTCAAATTCGGCGGAAAGTGGGGAACGGAAGTGGAACGGAGTGTCATAACACTAGGTTTCACTTCCGTTCCCTCTGCCTACCCTGCCTAGTGCGGGATACAGCGTGAAGCTGAGTAGAGTATATATATATATATATATATATATATATATATATATATATATATATATATATATATATATATATATATATATATATATATATATATATATATATATATATATATATATATATATATATATATATATATATATATATATATATATATATATATATATATATATATATATATATATATATATATATATATATATATATATATATATATATATATATATATATATATATATATATATATATATATATATATATATATATATATATATATATATATATGAATTAACCAAACGGGTCATGTATTCTCATTTATTTACAGGTAGGTAATGAATATCTCATATAAACGGAAGTAGACAGAGAGGGCTTGAGAGCCTCATGTTAAGACATTTTTTTCCACGCTTAAGGCCGAATTTGGAAAAGCATTGTGTATTGAGTGATGGAAATGAACTTTGTTTTTAACCAAAGAAAACGAAAATGACTCAACTAAGCTTCACGCTGTATCCCGCATATGCTAGGATAGGGAGAGGAAACTTGGGAACCTAGTATTAAGACACTTCGTTCCACTTCCGTTCCCCATTTTCCGCTGAATTTTGAGGCATAGAGTGTTAAGTGGCGGAACTTAACGCCGCATTTTGCCTTGCACCAGAGCGAAAAAATGAAATAATTAAATATTTAAATTGAAAATATTAAATATTTCATTTCCTCGTGTGGGGATCGAACCCACAACTCATCGGTTACAGTCACACATTTGTGCCGCTGCGCCACGACAGTCCTCAAACGAAAATAATGAATATTTAATTTTATCTAGTGAGAATCAAACCCACAACCTGTTGTGCCGACAGGCAAATTGTGCATCTGTACCACGACTGGCCTCTTTTTACAACTTATAAATTCTTTTTACGAGAAATACTTATCAGTTAAAATAGTTTTAAAACTATATATTTCAGACTTATATGCTTTTAAATACTTTACGAGTTCGTTCCAAGCGATTCATTATATACGTAAAGTTAACGTTCACTTTAAGAAACGAGGCGACATTGTTCTTTACGACACGTTTTGTTCAAACAATGTAATGTGTATACATTACTTTGTATAAATATTACATTCAATATTAGCTTTTACTAGCTTTTGTTTGTGTTCAATTGTAGCTTAGGTTATTATTGACGTTCAAATTGAGAAGGAACTGTTTTTTTATTAGGATTTCTTTATTTGTTTGACTTGAAAATTTTAAAATCCTTAAAAATTTCAAAAAAGGAGTAATTTTGAGCGAAGAAACAAAAATATTAATATAATTATAGTGTCTTTTATGGCTACCTTAAATGTTCTTATATGTAAAAAAAATATCGTTGAGTTTTTGAATCCTTTCCGCTTGGTCTTCTCAGGTTTGAGGCTTTTTTTATAATTATTTCGGTTTTCATTTAGATATAAATAGATTTATTACATTATTATATAAATTTGATTTTATTGTTATAACTTTCATTACAGCAAGGAAAAAAGAAACTGTCTTTGGAAGAAGATTATAATTTTAGCGTCGTTGCTGGCTATCCCAAATGTTTTGAAAAAAACATTAAGGATATCCAGCAAGGATGTTAAGATATTCAACATTTCAGGAAAAAAGATAAAATGCATTGCTTTTTAACGTTCTTTCTGGTTATTCTAAACGTTTTTATATGTAAAAAAAAGTCCCGTTGAGATTTTACATTCATCTTGTTTGGTCTTCTCAGATCTGAGGCACTTTTTTATATTTATTTGAATTTTAATTTCAGAAAAAATATCATTATATCAATTTGATTTATTATTTTAACATTATTTACAACAAAGAAGAAGCAAAGAAAGAAGAAATTGTCTTTGGTGACGGATCAAAAGAAGATTATAATTTTAGCGTCGTTGCTGGCTATCCCAAATGTTTTGTGAAAAACATTAAGGATATCCAGCAAGGATGTTGAAATATTCAACATTTCAGGAAAAAAGATAAAATGCATTGCTTTTTAACGTTCTTTCTGGTTATTCTTAATATTCTTATGTGTAAGAGAAGGTCCTGTTGAGGATTTTGGGTCCTTCCTGCTTGGTCGTCTCATGTATGAGGCACTTTTTTACATTTATATGAATTATAATTTCAGAAAAAATATAATTAAATAAATTTGGTTTTATTATTTTAACATTATTTACAGCTAAGAAAGAAGAAATTATCTTTGGTGAGAGATCAACAGAAGATTATAATTTTAGCGTCGTTGCTGGCTATCCCAAATGTTTTGAAAAAAACATTAAGGATATCCAGCAAGGATGTTAAAATATTCAACGTTTCAGGAAAAAAGATAAAATGCATTGCATTTTAGCTTCTTTTCTGGTTGTCCTAAGTGTTCTTATAAGTAAAAATGTCCCGCTCAGTTTTGGAGTCCTTCTCACTTATTCTTCTCCGGTCTGAGGCACATTTTTTTTCATTTATTTTGAATTATATTAATTTAAATATAAATTGATTTATTACATAATTATATAAATTAGATTTTATAATTTTAACATTCTTTACAGCAAGGAAAGAAGAAACTGTCTTTGATGGAAGATCAATAGAAGATAATAATTTTAGCGTCATTGCTGGCTATCCCAAATGTTTTGAAAAAAACATTAAGGATATCCAGCAAGGATGTTAAAATATTCAACATTTTGATAAAAGAAATAAAATGCATTGCATTTTAGCTTCTTTTCGGGCTATCCCAAATGTTTTAAAAACGTGTAAAAAATCTCACTGAGTATTTGAGTTCTTCTTGCTTGGTCTTCTAAGATCTGAGGAATTTTTTTGCATTTATTTTTATTTTTTTCAATTTTTATTAAAATTTAAATAGATATATTACATTTTACTATACATTTAATTTTATTATTATCATCACATTCATTACAGCAAGGAAAGAAGAAACTGTCTTTGGTGGAAGATTGAAAGAAGATTATAATTTTAGCGTCGTTGCTGGCTATCCCAAATGTTTTGAAAAAAACATTAAGGATATCCAGCAAGGATGTTAAAATATTCAACATTTCGAGAAAAAAGAAAAAAAATGCATTTATGATTACTCATCAAAGTTATATAACAAAATTGTCTTGAATTTTTATTTTAAAATTAAAAAAGAACAAGAATTTTCTTTCATGGTAAATCAAAACTTCGTTATTGATTTCAACGTCATTGTTGACTATACCAAATTTAATTTCAAACGTTAAAAGTTGTCAGTTTAATCTCCGCTTAAGGAAAAAAAACAATTCAGCAAGCAAAGAAACTGTCTTTAGTGGAAGATTGAAAAAAAAATACAATTTTAGCGTCGTTGCTGGCTATCCCAAATGTTTTGAAAAAAACATTAAGGATATCCAGCAAGGATGTTGAAATATTCAACATTTCAAGAAAGCATGAATATTCACCAAAGTACATAATAACGTATTATAAAAAGAAAAAAACGACGTTACGTAACTATCAACACTCATTAGTTGTAACAACCGTATAAGAATTTCGACGTAGTTTGATAAGAATACATGGCCTAGTGGTCATAGCACTTTTTGGACAGATTTCAAGAGACAAAACGAAAACAAGAAGTAAAACGTCGAGAAAAGAGAACATCTGGCAGCCAGTTTGTATTAGTAAATCAACTTGACAGCTAATCAGTCACATTGTCAACTAACCGGTTATTTAAGTTAATTTAGAAGGATTCCTAGAGTTGCCAGTTCAAATCCCGCTACGTTGAAAATTTTATACGTCTTCTAAATAGGTTTTTTTTTTTAAATAAGTACAAATAAGCTAATATATACTTTATGTCTGTCTATACTCGGGAACCTCTATCCCTACTCGGGAAACTTATCTTTTTTCTATGCTCTGATGACAAGCCGTGGCGTTTAACTTCACCACTCCATTTCTAAGTTCTTAAATTTTAGTATCGTAATTAATCACATCACGTGTAGGTGGAACTAAACGTCGCGCTTTGTCAACTGTAATCAATTTAATAACCGACGCTTTTACAGTTAGTCTACAATTTATTATTCTATATTATGTTTAATATTTATGTATTTGATAAAGTGTTAAATATAGTTACTATAACAATATCAAATACGCTACTTAAATTAGTTATTAAGGAAAAAAAGTTTTAAATATTTTAATACTACTTACTTACTTAGCTTCACGCTGTATCCCTTGCGGGATAGGCGGAGAGAACGGAGCGCTAAACACATACCTCTTTCGCCTCGTACACTGTCATCAACCTCTTCATACATGCCCTCCGGGGGGTCCTCATGCTTTTTACGTGACCTTCCTCCAGTATCGTCGATACTGTGTTTTCGAAGGTCAACCGAGGTTTCACCCTCCCTCTCTTAACACTCATTTTTCTTCATAAATCTATCAATACTATTTGTAGAGATATTTGTTTGTCCCAAATAAAGCAGGGTAAGAAGCGGGAAACTGGTCACTTTAGAGTGAGATATTCCGTTTACATTAAATACGTTCGTACGTTACCCACTTTCCGCTGTATTGATGCATGATGCGTTGAGTGGTGGAACTCAACGCCGCGCTTTGTCTGATGTTGCCAAAGAGATATAATGAAAATGGAAATGACTTCACGTGTAGTTTCTTGCAAGTACACTTTTTTTAACAAGTAACTTACCTAAATGTCATCTTTGTAGACCTACGGTTATAAAATTTGTTCAAGACATTCTCTATAGATCTTAATTACACAGACGAATAATGTTCACAAATTTAAGTTTGCGGGCGTATCTATTAATTTTGTATGAAATAAACTACAAATGTAAGTTTATAGTGATTTTTGCTACGTAATGACTATAAATTTGAATTTTGCCTAATTTCATGATCGTAAGATCATAAGATCATATCATCATATCATCATCATCATACACTACAAGTTTTGATTACGCGACGAACTTCATATAACATACAGAATTAGAATTACCGTTTGAGGTACTGAGCCCAAGAAGAAAAAAACTAAAGCCAGCATCGATTGTTATTTTTTTCATTCAATCAAGTAAAATTGAAAGGCATTTTGTGGAAAACCTTATTTGAAAATGAATTCTCAAACAGACATTGAGTCTCAAGTAGGCATTTTTTTTAGATTTTTATATCTGGACTCGTAAAACGTAGTAGTAATTTGGGTTAATCCCGGCTTGTGGATCGAATCTTCGGTTTGTATGGAAATAGGACTTCATAAAGCAGACTCCAGATGAGAAATTACTTTAGGAATCACGGAAAATTAGGCAACTCTAAGTTAGGATTTAAATATTTATGTGATGAAAATTTTCTTTGACGCAGCGTGGTTATTTCGGAGAAAGATTTTGATGGCATAATTTCTATTATAATTTATATTATATAGGTATGTAATGTATATGTATTTATTTATATTATCACAACTTTGTCGGCGTCGTTTTCAATTTATTTTACAAAAAGAGCTTACTGAATTAGTACAAAAAAATTGCCCCATTTACGATATACAACGTAAGATCAATATTATAAATATTCTTTTCAGACTGTCATATAAACATAATTTTAACAAGTTATTTCAAATATTATTTGTACCTTTATAGAACATAATATTACACTTGGGCATAAAAAATATCTTCGAAACCTTTTAAGAAGTTCAAGTCCCGCTACATTTGAATTTTTGTACGTTTTTAAAAATAATAATAATATTGAACAAAAGCGTAGCCATAAAGCGAAGAAAATATTTATTATATACGCAGTTGAATTCGTAAACAAGTTTTAAAGTAACTTTTACAACTATGGTGACTGCTGCGCCACCGCGACCCATCCGACCTTACCCTGAATATAAATTGCGATCAATTTTGGACTTTCTACAATTTCGAATTACATACAACATACAACTGTAGTATTCCTGCGGCCGCGTCATAAGAATATAAATGACTTATAAATAAATTTGATTTACGAGGGTCGATGATACACTTGTTCGTTTGGAGAAATAACACTAGGAGAATTCGTTTCATCCTGTTACATCTGAACGCAAGAGCCTAATCTTAGTGACTCTTTTCTCCTATTTAATATCGTAGAAAACTTTTATATGTGCATCTAAACTTTAATATATCAATTTCTGTATATTATTTTAAGAATTTCAGTGCAGTATTCGAGTATAAGTTAAATTTTGACGGATCACCTATATGAGTGATGAATTTAGATGATATACAAGATATATGGGACACTGGTGAGCTTTTTTTTTTAATAAAAAGTAAACGTCTATAGAAACATTTTCTTCCCTAAGTGAGGGCTAAAATTTCTGTTTCATGTTTGTATCGGCTCTCAATTGCATACTAAATTTCAATATATTATCAATTCTAAGAATGTAAGTTAATTGAATAAATACTTTGAATCAAAGTCCAATGCCTCGTAGCGGAGGTAGTTTGACTGTAACTCTGCACAACTAACAGCAACAAAGCTCGACGTTAAACTCCGTTTAAAGTACACTTACTGTCTTAAATTTAGATGAAAATCGGAGATCAGAATGTCTGACATTAATAGAGTAAATGTATATACTATTTAACACTTCACAAAGTGAAAGTATAGCAAATAAATAAAAGCGCATACACATTTAAAAGTACGTCAAATAATCCTGAAAACATTGAATATGCATACTGAAGAACTCTTAAAAGCTCTTATAGCTACAGTATTATTTACTAAATTTAAAGTATTTTGTACCGTATTACCAGGTGATAGAATTTAAATTCACTTATCAAAATAACTTGGATAAATCGATTGCTATTCCTATTTTCATACATCGAAGGCAATTCGTGATGTTTTCATTTTAGGCTGATATGAATTACAGATTTGTATTGTTACTTTTTGGTATTTTTTGTTTATATTGGCTTCTGAATTTATTTTTAAGTCAGTCGTGGTGCAAGTACGTAAGGGCGTGATTATAAGCACGATAGGTTGTGGGTTCGATTCCCACACGAGGAAAATAATATTTACTCTCTCTCTCATACTCAGTTTCACGCTTTATCCCGCACATGGCAGGATAGGCAGAGGTAACATGGGAACCTAGTGTTAAGACACTCTGTTCCACTTCCGTTCTCGACTTTCCGCCAAAATTGAGGCATTGCGTGTTGAGTGGCGGAACTCAACCCCGCTCTTTATTAAATTTAAAAACGTATAAAAATTCGAACGTAGCAGGATTTTATACGATTTAAATTTAGTATTTTTCTTTCCTAAGTGGAATAACACTTTAAAAGTAGTAAAAAACTATTTAATATTTTAATTTTCCTCGCTCTGCTATCGAAACGTTATACAATTGCGTAGATGTGGAATGGAAGTGTTTTAACGGAAATAAAGTTTTTTACTTGAGCCCCTGCGCCACGATAGCTTTAAACGAGACATATTGCTTATTCAATAGCAATATTCATTCATCATTCAATAGCATCCAACCACATAAACTCCTTAGCTTTATAATATCTCTCTCACTCTCAGCTTCACGCTGTGTACCGCACGAGGCAGGGTAGGCAGATGGAACCCGGGAACCTAGTGTTAAGACACTCCGTTCCCCACTTTCCGCCGAATTTGAGGTATTGCGTGTTGAGTGGCGGAACTCAACGCCGCGCTTTGCCTTATTTTCTTTATAATATCAGTATGAATTTACTTATTACTCTCTCAGCTTCACGCTGTATCCCGCACATGGCACGGTAGTTTGGCAACGGGAATTTGGAAATCTAGCGTGAAAACACTCTGTACCACTTCCGTTCCCCACTTTCCGCAGAATTTGAGGCATTGCGTGTTGAGAGATTGAACTCGCGCACTTTGCCTTTATACCAGAGAGAAGAAATGAAAACATTAAATATTTAAATTGAAAATATTAAATATTCCACTTTCTCGAGTGGGGATCGAACCCACAACCGGCCGTTTACAGTCGCACGCTTGTGCCGCTGCACCACGACAGACTACTCTAATGGAAGTACAATTAATAGACCATTTTACACGATCAATGATATTTTTGTCTCATATACCCAAAAAGCTTACCACAAGATAAAGCTTCCAAAATATAATCTTTGCTTCCCCTTCGCGTCTCACATTAGAAACATCCCTTATTATTTTCAACATTCACAATTTTAAGGCAAAATATTCTTTATACACTTTATATAAGAACTAAAATCCTAAATACAAATGTATATTAATACATTTTCACAATATTATATGGGTTTATTGAGAAATAAGCCTTATTGTAAATGTTTTAAGATTAAGTATTGCCTGTTAAAGTGGAGAACAAAAAGATCCTCTTTTCTTTCTTTGATCAATGATATTGAAAAATAAGCGCTCAGACTTTTAGCTTTTTTGCTCTTATGTTGATGAAGCAAAGAAAAATGTAGGATGTAGACCTTGTATATATATGTATATATTCTTTGTTCTAATGTATTGTAGTAACATTTGCATGACATGCGCAGCGTTAAGTTACGCTATCTCAAAATTTGTATAGAAACTGGTAACTTAATTTTTTTATACCTCAAATTAAGCGCGGAGTTTAATAATAATTACAAATATTAACAGTTTATAATTATGTTCTATTCAATTCTAACGAACTTTTAATTTCAGACACTTTACAGTAGTCCGTGGTCACGGGTTGACTGAGGTGGCTTTCGTCTCTCAGTTGTCATAATAATCGTATCGAACTGCCGCCAAAGAGTTCTTAGAAAATATCAAATTTAGAAAATATTTAATATATTATTCGAGATGTTGGGTTTTCAAAAATGTATATAAAAAAAATATTCTCGAATAATCTGGTTCAAATTGTTTCATTTAAAATGTTTAACAATCGCGAAAATCAAAGATCCTCTTCACTTTCTTGATATATAGAGATTGTATATGTAGAGATACCTAAACTTTAGACAGTCACATTAATATGGAAGCCCTTACTTTATAAGCTAATAAGCTATCATTTGTCTGTAAGACATACCAGATCCTATAACTTTAAATCTTTTTTTCCGGATCCAGTGTAAAATTTGAAAAAATAACCATTTTTATGCACTAATATTTGCCTTATTTTCAAAGTAAACGAATAAAAAAATATGAAACATTTCATTTAAAATTGCTAAATATTTCACTTTCTCTAGTGGAAACCGAACCCACAACCTGTCGTTTACAGTAACACGCTTTTACCTCTGCGCTATGATAGTTTTAAAAAGCAATGAATATTATTCTAAGAAATACACTCAAAATATGATCAACACATACCGTACAAGCCATTGTAACGTTTGAGTCCAATTAGAGAGCACTAGAGGCAGAATTTGCATTGTAAATGATATTGCTGGTGCCCATTTGCAACTGCTAACTAAGCAACGTTAACTTGACGGTTGGATAGATCATTGTACGTACGATGTGGAAACAAAAATGGTTTATTTAACCTTTAATTTTTATATCCGTTTACTGAGGCTGCGGTATTTTAATTCTCATTTACTGCATTAACAAGAATTAATGTAGTGATGTGTTACGTTATTCAAGAGCACCTTGAATCAAAGACCTTGGTATAACTTTTTTTGTATAACTTAGTATAACCTCGTGTTAAACATTCCGTTTCGTTCTCCAATTTTAGCCGAATTCGTAACTCAACGCCACATTTTGCCTTGTTACCATAGCGAAGGAATGTAAACCTTAAATATTTAATTACATTAGACATTTCATTTCCTCAAGTGTAGAGAAAACCCATTGTTTGGGGCTTGTGCCTCTGCACCATGACAGGCCTTACAATATTACAAAAACATTATATTTATTTAAATTTTGTGTATTCTGATCGTCACTGCTTTTACTTTTTATTTTCACTAAAAAATAGTAGAGAATTTGTGATTTCCAATAAATTACTTACATTTCTTTGAAAGAGAAGGTAATAATATTCCTCGAACGTTCTTCTAAAAGCACCAACCAAGAACTCGCTAAGTTCGTAACTTTAAAACGCTTGGAGCTGTCATTTAGTTGATTAAAACTGAATCGTATTCAAATGGTAGTTGTAAAATTTTATTAGTCAGTTAGAGCTCTCGTTACTCGAGAACGAGTTAATTCCTATGGAACATAGATAATAATTTCACTTTTTCATAGACTTCAATCTTCTAGGGGCCTGTCGTATTGCAGAGGCACCAGCGTGTGACTGTAAACTACCGGTTGTGGGTTTGATCCCCTATAGAAAAAAGCTAAATATTTAACATTAACATTTCTCCGCTCTGGTAACAAGGCAAAGCGTGGCGTTGAGTTTCATCACTCAACACGTAATTCAGTGGTAAATGGAGACCGGAAACAAGTGTCTAGTATTAAGACAATTGTTTCCGGTTTTCAAGTTCCGTCTGCCTTTACTGCTATGTGCGGGATACCGCACATAGCAGTATAGGCAGAATCATCTCTATAACTGAATCATTTTTTTTTTATTTATTTATATCTTCACGCTGTATCCCGCACTAGGCAGGGTAGGCAGAGGGAACTCGGGAACCTAGTGTAAAGACACTCTGTTCCACTTCCGTTCCCCACTTTCCGCCGAATTTGAGGCGTTGCGTGTTGAGTGGCGGAATTCAACGCCGCACTTTTGCCGTATTATCAGAGCGCAGAAATGAAATATTAAATATTTAAATTGAAAATATTAAATATTTCATTTCCTCGACTGGGGATCGAACCCAGAACCTGTCGGTTATAGTCACACTTTTGTGCCGCTGCGCCACGACAGGCCACGATAGCTGAATCATCTCTATAGAAATTAAAAAAAAAAAACCAATACATAATTAAGCTTATAATAACTGTCATTCTTGAAAGAATTAAGGTCAACAGACGCGACAGTTAAAGGTGCACTAACTTATTGCAAGGGGACTTATAGGTGAGTCTGTAGGTTCCCGTCTCTACAGCGGCTTACACTTTTGTTCTACGTTTCTGCTTCCAACTGGTAGAACCTGGAATGCAGTTAAATGTGGAAAACTGTAATATATCTATCGTAATGAATTTAGACTTTTTACTATACAAACATAAAACTTTTATATATAACCTAGCCTTTACTCTTCCTTAGCTGATCCGCATATATTAGATTACCTTGTTAATTAAAAATTCTGAAACTTTTTGCAAAAATATTTTGACTGGTGGTACTTAACACCGCACGAGAAACTACTCTCTACAATATTTTCAATAGTAAATATTATTTTTCCTCTAGTGACAAGCCTCAATATTAAACTTCTATTTATATCTAAATCTACCAAAAATAAGCTTTTATCCTATCATTATTTAAGTACAAATAACTTTTCTTTCCCTACAATTTAACCAAAAAAAAATGTGTTTGGAAAAGAAAGAAATCAAAGGACTACTCGAGAGTCATTAATTACGTGGCCGTTACGCGAGCGTGTCGAACTACTTGTCCTGAGAGATAGCTTTGTTTGTACACTTTTATACTAATGTATAAGGATTCTTTTATTTATTTTATTTTATAGAAAGAGGAGTATGGTTGAATGCGCTAATCTCAAAAACTATTTTAAATTGAGATGGTTTGTTGGAACTTCACACTGTATCAAGCACGTTGCAGAAAGGCAGAGGGTACTTGGGAATCTATTGTTAAGAAACTACGTTTCACTTTCGTTCCCCACTTTCCGCTGAATTCGAGTGGCGGAATTCAACGCCGCTTTTTACCTTGTACCAGAGAGAAAAATGAAAACATTAAATATTTAATTTGAAAATATTAAATATTTAATTTCCTCGAGTGAGGTCTGAATCGACAGGTTGTAGGTTGAAGCCCACAACCTGTCGATTACAGTCACACGTTGATCGAAAAACCAAATAAAATGTAAAGTAAAATCAAATGTAAAAATTCATCATTACATATTGCAGTCTTTAGATCAAAATCACCGTCATTACAAGAACTTCTTACCATCCGATTACAAGAAATTGACAGATAAAACGCGGCGTTGAGTTCCGCTTTTAAACATTGGCCAGAAAATCGTAACGAAATGTTTTAACACTCCTTTCTACTCTGCTACTGCTGGGGGATAGAGTATAAATCCACAAAAACAATCATAAAATATATTAAATTCGTAACCAAAGTTTTGGTAGAACGATCATCGATTAACGATTTTGCCAGTAAATTTGAAGTAAAGTTAAGTTAAAGGACTGAAAAGTGCCATCGACTTAGTATATTGATAAAGTGGGGTGTCAGAATTATGAATATTTATTATTTAAATTATAATATTCATGAAGCTATCGTGGCGTAGGAGAACAATAGTGCGACTATTGACAGCGGTTGCAGATTCAATTCCCGATAGCGGACAAAGCGAAGCATTGCCACCTACTACGCCATGCTTCAATACTTTGGCGGAAATCTCTCTCTCTCTCTCTCTCTCTCTCTCTCTCTCTCTCTCTCTCTCTCTTTCTCTCAGCTTCACGCTGTATCCCGTACATGACAGGGTAGGCAGAGGGCACTTGGGAATGTTAAGATACTCCGTTCCACATCCGTTCTCGACTTTCAGCCGAATTTGAGGCATTGCGTGTTGAGTGGCGGTACTCAAAGGGCGGAAGTCAGGAAACGGTAATAATCCAATTTAAATTGTATCTTAATACTAGGTTCCCATGTTCCCTCTATTCTCGTATATGCTCGATACAGAAATTAAAAAAATCTGTTAAGTGAAGTTTATATTTCATTTCGTTGGACTAACTAATTTATTAAGTGAGGAACAGAAGCGAAACGGAGTATCTTAATACTAGGTTCCCAAGTTCCCCCTGCTTACTCTGCCTTGTGCGAGACACAACCTGAAGCTGAGAGAGAGAGAGAGAGAAGTAATTAATTGGAACCGGAAATAGAATGTCCCAATTTTTCTATCTACATACCAATCATACCAATATTAAAAGGCTGAAGGTCCTACTATTATTAGAGGAAACAAAAATAAAAATAGTTAATTGCCTCGAGTAGACATTTTTCATTTAGCTTCACGCTGTATCCTGAATGTACTCCCACTCAAAGCCGCGCTCTTCCCTCGCGAAGAATTGAAAATATTAAATATTTGTATCACTTAATATTTTCACGTGGCAAGCACGGCGTTCAGTATGATGAGAAACTCCGTTGGATTCCCTATTTTCCGCCCAGTCTGAACATTGCGTGTGGAGTGGCGGAACTTAACGCCGAAAGTATTATACACTAAAACTAAACTTTAAATTAACTTTAAACTGTATCAAATGGTGATCATACCCATAACCTATCGTGTACACGAAAGCAATTGAGATTAGTATATAATATAGTGTAATTCAAGCGAGCAAAACGGGTCGCTTGTGAGAAATAACTACACTTGCTTGGTACAGTTATTTATAACTGCATCTCGCTGAACAGTTTACACAGTTCACCACATTTAATGACCTAAGAGTTTCTGTTGGACGAACTTCATTTATTTTGTGATACTTTTCTAAAGTAAATACAATTTCTTTCTTAGAAGGTTTCAATATTTTTTTTATTTGATCATTGCTATTGTGATTTAATTTTGTAGTGATTTTTTATTAGATGTCTTCGCAATGTAAATGGTACTTGCTGGTTTTTATAAATTTATACTGTATCTTATAATGACAAGGCCTGTCGTGGCGCAGCGGCACAAGAGTGTGACTGTAACCGAGAGGTTCTGGGTTCGATCCCCAGTCGAGGAAATGAAATATTTAATATTTTCAATTTAAATATTTAATGTTTCATAAATTCGGCGGAAAGTGGGGAACAGAAGTGGAACGGAGTGTCATAACACTAGGTTTCACTTCTGTTCCCTCTGCCTACCCTGCCTAGTGCGGGATACAGCGTGAAGCTATAATAACAAAAAAAGGATTTTATTTTCTGCTAATACAAAACACTGAAGCCCCTGCGCCTCGTCCGACTCTTTAGCTGGGATTTGCCTGATAGTACATTATACTCTTAATATATCAGGTAAAAATATAATATAAAGACACTCTGCACATTGCGTGTTGAGTGGCGGGGCTCAACGCCGCACTTTGCCTTCTTACTAAAGCAAAATATTTAGAAAATTTAGTTGTTCATTCCCATTTTATAAAAGAATACTAAATTCTCAAACTGCCTTGTAATATTTTTTCTCTAAGCCAGTAAATTGAATAAGTTTATAATCAGTTCAACAAATCTTTAAAGCTTTGTTCTAAAATAACAACAAGTAGATATTAATCAAAACGAAGACAATCAATCACCGTGAAGGTATAGGAACGAATCTTGTCGATTAAAGTTGCTATATTCTTCTGATATCTCGAGATATCAGAAGAATTTAGTAAGTGGGGAACGGAAGTGGAACGGAGTGTCTTAACACTAGGTTCCCAAGTTCCCTCTGCCTAACCTGCCATGTGCGGGATACAGCGTGAAGCTGAGTGAGTGAATGAATATCTCGAGATATATGTAACTTTTTTAGCTTTATACAGTATCATGTAAACGGCAGAGTAGACAGACAATAAATGGATTGAACAGGTTTTTACTCTAAGCCGATGGTACGTTATTAAGTCACCCATAATAAGGAAATGTAACAAAGTATTATTTCAAAGTTATATATCATAGCGAAATGGCACATCATCGTAGAAATGAAATATTTGATATTTTCATTTCTTCGCTTTAGAAGCGAGGCAAAGCGCGGTGTTGAACTCTACTCCAAATTGTATAGTAAACATTTTATAGATTATAATATTTCAATGTTGAAATACAGACGTAATTTAATATGAAAGCAATGTGAACATTCAAAACGCAGTTTTAATAATTAATTGTACGGTTATTTTTATTTTAATGAAAATTTATATTTAAGTTTTAGTACTTTATGATTTTATTGTGTATGTTTGATAGAATAAGCAGAGAAAAGTATTAAGATCCTTTGTTTCCCACTTTCTATCATTAGTGGCGTAACTCAACGTAACATCCTGTCTGCTAACTAGACCAAGAAAATTACTATTAATAGAATTACTTAGAAAATACTCACATTAAGTTATTTAAATATATTTAAGTTTATTTCAATTATTTTTATTCATTGTAATATATGTATAATGGGCGGCGTTTATTTCCGTAACACAACTCTGGAAAAGATTTATACTATGTTCCCAAAAAGTAATACAGCTTTTTGTTTCCAACCTGGAAACGAAAAGCTGTATATCTTTCTCTGTTTTCATAGTATCTTCAAGATACCCATTCAAAAGTGAAGCTCGAGCTCTTTTTTAAATATAGCACAACGATGAACAAATATTTCGATTAAAAAACCGCGCTCAATTCTATTCATTCATATAGGAGATAAAATGTCACAGATAAACAGACAAACTGATAACACCTCTCTTTTTGCGGCTACGGTTAAAATATAATGTCAACTTTAACATGACATAAATGACAACAAGCCTAATGCTACTGTAATTGGTGACATCATATATGTAGTCATATTAGTCAGTAAATTAGAAGCGTCAGCTATTTAAACTTGTACGACAGCGGTTATAATAGGATTTATATAACGTATTATGTATAACCTTTATAGTTAATAGACTGTTATGCTATTATAGAGTAGTAATTGTATTTATATTTGCTGAGGGAACCTGGGAACCTATTTCAAGACACTCTGTTCCCATTCAGACCAACCAACTTTTCACCAAATTAAGACATTGTACGTTGACTGATTGAGCTTAACGCCGCGCTCTACCTCGTTGGCAGAACGAGCAAGTATATAACAAAACATAAATATGAAACAGTAGCATCACAAATGCAGTCTAATTTAATTATTCCACCCTCTGTCTACGTTTCAGCTAAAATATTGACGCAGGTTAGGGTTGACTATTTATAGATACGATCGATTCTCCACTTCCAATACACGTACGTCTAATACACGAACCGGAACTATAATATTCTGTACTGGTATTATGAAATATAGAGTATGTTTGGTTGAATTCTCTAATCTCATGAACTGCTAGTTTGAAATTTAAAAAAGAATGTGCTTTTTGTTGTACTTATTAGTTATATATATATTTTATCAAGGGAGTGATGATACAACGGTTGCAGGATTGAACCCCATTTAGGGAATGTGTAACCTAATATTAAGATCGAGGCCTGTCGAGGCCTGTCGTGGCGCAGCGGCAAAAGCGTGACTGTAACCGACCGGTTCTGGGTTTGATCCTCAGTCGTTGAAATGAAATATTTAATATTTTCAATTTAAATATTTAATGTTTCATTTCTTCACTCTGGTAAAAAGGCAGAGCGCGGCGTCGAGTTCCACCACTCAACACACAATGCCTCAAATTCGGCGGAAAGTGGGGAACGAAAGTGGATCGGAGTGTCTTAACACTAGGTTCCCGGGTTCCCTCTGTCTACCCTGCCTCGTGCGGGATACAGCGTGAAGCTAAGAAAGAAAGAAGAAGAAAAAATAATATTAAGATCATTTTTTACTATTAACTCAATTTTCCAAGACATTACGTGCTAAATAGCGGAACTTAACGCCGTATTCTGTCTATCAAACGTGGCAAATGAAAAATAATTTTGATATTAATTAAACATCATGATGGGCTTTTGTTTTTCATTTTTATATTTTATATATTTATTGAAATGAAGTATATTTTAATTCCCGTACCGCCATTTTTCAGGTCACCGCGTACACGTTTACAGTTTATAAGATAAGGGTACTTATAAAAACACTATTTAAAGCTTTCCTCTTTTTTTAATTGAAAGGAGGTCAAATAATAAATGTGTATTCATTTATTATTTTTAATATATTAAAATTGTGAAAGGAAATTATGTATGAGTAAGATCTGGTTGTTTTCATAGTTTTATATATTTGATTTTTTTTTTATCTTTGTTCGCAATGTTCATGAAATAAATCTTTTTATTTCCCGTTTCCATAGAAATTACGAAGATTACTTTATAAATATTCATTATTTTTTTTTATATATATTTTCCATTTTCTGACTATTTACTTAGTATTATTACTTTAGTATTTTGTTTTCCTAAATCTGAAATAACAGTTTCAAAAATAGGAAAAATATACTATATTTTACAAATTAACACAAAATATACTATATTTTACAAACAACATCGATTACTGTAGGCGTAAGTTAGTTCTCGAGTAAATATAAATATATGCAGATAGATCAAAA
This sequence comes from Eueides isabella, assembly GCA_019049475.1. Lineage (NCBI taxonomy): Eukaryota > Metazoa > Arthropoda > Insecta > Lepidoptera > Nymphalidae > Eueides > Eueides isabella. Next base: position 10,590,220 of record CM032405.1, on the reverse strand, counting down.
CCAAATTTCTAATTAAATTTCACAAAGTAACAGTATTAATAAAATTTACAAACTTTTTATTTGCCATAGGTATCTTGTAAAGTTACTTTAGTAAAGGATTTGGCGGAAATCCACCCTCTCACCACACAGAGGGGATGGAAGTTAGTTGTTTCAAACTAATATGTCACTTTAATATGGAATACGAAGGTCGTCGTAACGCAGTGGTATAGCTCTTGATTGAAAACGTAACGGTTTTAGGTTCTATTTCTACTTGGGTGAATTAATAATTATATACAATAAGTAAACGTACTTTAAAAATAACGAACTAAGAAATTACTGCCTCATCTCAGCGTAGTGATCTTTATCTATTCACGTGATTTTTATAACACATAGCTAAATACCACATCAGTAAATAAGGCTTTCCATTAAAGAAACCAACTGCTTTCATAAAGAACTATAATGGCATAGATAGACAAGTCAAAATCATAGCACCCCTTTTCTTGCTTAAATATCAAAAAGTGACTCTCTCACTCATTCAGCTTCACGCTGTTGTCCGTACATGGCAGGGTAGACAGAGGGAACTTGGGAACCTAGTGCTAAGTCACTTCGTTCCGTCCCCCCCTTTCCGGCGAATTCGAAGCATTGCGTGTTGAGTAGCGGAATTCAACGCCGCGCATCACTTTATTGCTAGAACGTAAAAGTTATAACATTAAATATTTAATAAAAAATATTAGATATTTAATTTCCTCGAGTGGTGATCGAACCTACGACCTACCGCGTTTATAGTCACAAGGTAAAATTAGGCCTCTGGGTTATTATATATTTTAATTTTACATTTATAAAATATTTAAGGATACACCAATAAATGAGCAAGTACTCAAGGGCTGCTTAGCAACCCGGCATTAAATTGGCACTCGCCGAATTTCCAGCCCGCGATTTTAAAAGGGTTTGATGTTATTTAATAAGATTTCGTTTTAATTTTGCGTTATTTTTAACTTTACGCTATATTCCGCATATAGTCGATTAGGCAGAGAGAACATGGGAAACTAGTGTAAAGACACTCCGTTCCGCTCCTATTTCTGCCAAATTCTTGAAACATTATCGTATCAGCCTTATTGCTATCAGCCTCATTAAAGCAAGGACATAAAAAAAATTAAATATGTAGTTTCCTCGAGTGGTAACTGAACCCACAATATCACAGGTCAGAACTCCTTGTAACTAGTTACATGTTATACTTATTATATTAATAAAATCTATATAAATATCTGCTTATAACAAAATGAAATGTAATTTTTATATTAACGATAAAGACACGGCCTTACTGAAGTCAATCCAGGGATTGACTTCAATAAGGCCGTGTCTTTATATTTCAATATTAAAATTCCCATGATATGTACTGCAATATTGCTGTATAAAAATATGTTAGGTTATTTATTGTAAATGGGGTACGGTTGTTACCATGTCTTGTCCATAAAAAAAAACATATACATATCTGTACAATCATCCACAGTTTCTAAGTTTAATTTGATTTGATATATAAAATAAGGTGACTATAGCGGCCTGTCGTGGCGCAGCGGCACAAGAGTGTGACTGTAACCGACAGGTTCTGGGTTCGATCCCCAGTCGAGGAAATGAAATATTTAATATTTTCAATTTAAATATTTAATGTTTCATTTTCTTCGCTCTGGTAATAAGGCAAAGCGCGGCGTTAAGTTCCGCCACTCAACACGCAATGCCTCAAATTCGGCGGAAAGTGGGGAACGGAAGTGGAACGGAGTGTCATAACACTAGGTTTCACTTCCGTTCCCTCTGCCTACCCTGCCTAGTGCGGGATACAGCGTGAAGCTGAAAAAAAAAAAAAAAAAAAAATATTTCCTACATGAACGTACGTTAAATATATATTTAGTAAGTAATATTTATATAGCCTTTCCCTTCACGTTCTGTAACATATCAATTTGTCTGACGCCGGCGTGTCGCTTTGAGACAAGATTACAGAGCTGTAATAAAATGTTATTAAATATCTATATTATATGTAGCTAACGTGCTTGTTCCGTATTTCTGAGGGTACCTCATTAGGTTCCCTATGAACAAATGGTCAATCATCTTTAAAAGTCATCTTCCAGTAATACAAGGCTTCACGCTGTATCCCGCATATGTTAGAGAAGACAGAGAAAGATTGAGTACATAGTGTTAGGACACTCCGTTTCTAAATTTAAATTTAGTATTTTCTTTCCTAAGTGTGGAATAACACTTTAAAACATAGTAAATATAGTAAAATAAATAGTATTCTCTCTTGCCAAACGATAATTCTTACGAGTTGTCTTTGGGTAGCGGAAATTTGTAAAAATCTCCCTACAGAGATGCTAACAACATAAATAAGTTGTAACAAGCGTTTAAGAATTTTGACGTAGCTTCGTTCCAATTAAGACACTTGTGATCCCCACTCTCCGCCGAATTTGTGATATTACGTGTTGAGCTGAACCCAACGACATGCCTTACTTGTTGTGTTTTTAATTAATAATATTAAATATTAATAATATTTGAGGCCTGTTGTGGTGCATCGGCACAAGCGTGACTGAAACCGACAAAGTGTGGTTCGATCCACTCTCGAGGAAGTGACATATTTAATGTTATTAATCATACCAATTTAAATATTTAATGTTTTCATTTCTTCGCTCTGGCAAAGCAAAAACGAGGCGTTGAGTTCCACCACTCAACGCGCAATGCCTCAAATTCGGCGGAAAGTGGGGAATGGAAGTGAAACTGAGTGTCTTAACATTTTTGCCGTGTGATCCCGGCTTAGAATAGGATCACCCTGGTACTGATGGTGTCGTAAGAGTAAAGTGCGTGTGGTAGAGTCACGTTGTCAGCAATGACAACACGCATGGGCAGACTCGACCGGATTGTTACCACCCCTGGCATTTAAGACCGGCGTTAAATAATGGCTTTGGCGTTTCGCCTTAGGTAATGCTGGGTCCCGGTGCCCATCCACCTTAAAAGACAGCAACGCTCCTGTAGCTCAACTGGAGTTATACCCACGGCCCCCGTGGGTGACGGTGATCACTTACCATCAGGTGACCTGTACGCTCGTTTGCCGTCTCTTCCATAAAAAAAAAAGGTTCCCTCTGCTTACTCAGCCATGTGCGGGATACAACGTGAAGCTATGTCAATATTAAATATTTCAGTTCCTCGAGTGGAGATCGAACCTATACAGGCCTTAAAGCAATGTACACTTATATAATTTCAATTACGCATTAGTTTTCAATGCTAGCTTGAATAATATACAGAACGTTTAGGAGACAATCATTAAATTAAAAATCAACTGTTAAATATTCCTTAGAGTACTCAATCATTAGTGTATAAGTAAATTAAAATTTTATAACATTTTTTCGATGCTTTATGCCATTTTTTTAAACTGTACCGAAAGTTTGAGCCTAAATTTTATTTTAATCTGCGAGAAAAGTTTGACTGAGTGTATTCGAGTGTGTTTTTTTTTGTATTATTTTTTGTTTTGTTTTTAACAAAGGGAAATGAGCATAGGGAATGTAGTATTTCGATACTACGTTCCGTTTCTCACTTTTAACTGAATTTCACGACGAAGTTTGCCTTGTTACCAGTTTTAAGAAATAAAAACGTAAAATATTTGATTTCTTCGTATGGGGATCGAACCCACGACCTGTCGCATGTGTATTTTTTATGAAAAACATGATATATTCTGTAAGTATGGCCTGACGTAGCACAATGGCACAGTGCAACAGTTTTTAGTTCGATGCCCACTCGAGGAAATGAAATATTTAATATTTTCAATTTCAATATTTAATATTCTCATTTTCTTCGCGTTGATAACAAGGAAAAGTGCGTCAATGAGATCCGCAACTTAACACGCAATGCCTTAAATTTGGCAGAAGGTGTGAAACGGAACGTAGTATCTTTACATTAGGTTCCCAAATTTCCTCTGCCTACCTAATCATGTGCGACATACAGTGTGAAGCTGAGAGAGTGAATATTATACTCGTAGAACTTGTAAAACTTTAGTTATGAAGAAGAAATTAGCATTGAGCTATAATGTCTTGCCATAAATGAGATATACATATGTATGTATTTTATAATGGGTCTTGAGAGACTAACAAAACAATGCATGGAAATCCGATATAGGAAAGAAGAATTGAATATTTTCTTTTTTCGCTCTGGTAATAAGGAAAAACGCGGGATTGATTTAACACTCGACTAACTAATGAAATATTTAATATTTTTGAGTTCCGTCACTCAACATGCCATCATCAAGGTGGAAAGTGGGGAACGAAACGGAGTGTTTCAACACTAGGTTCTCAACTTTTCTCGGCCTACCCTGCCGTAAATATTGCCTGCCTAAAATAATTGAACAATGTCATTTAACATAATATCTATGTATATAACATAATAATTACGAACATTTTAGAAATTTCCTTATTTGCACCAAAATTTTGTCGAAAACGGTGGAAACTAACGAACGTAGCATTATGTTAATTCAAGACCTTTTTAGCCATCAAACGCAAAAAAGGGATGTTTATGTACGTTTGACCTGTCTGTCTCTCGAGTTTGATTTTTTTTATTTTATTTACAGAGGTCTAACCTCTTTGCCAAGATATTTTAGGAATCCCTTTTTTTAGCTTCACGCTGTATCCCGCACATGTCAGAGTAGGCTATATAAAACATTTCATTTCCTCGAGGAGAAATCGAATCTGCTATCTGTCGCGTACAACGCACGCTTCTGAGCGCCACAACACGCCTCATATCATAATTTTTTATGTTAAAATTTCAAATTTTACTCAAATTTATTATCATGTTTAACCCTTTTTACCCGTTTTTACCCTACAAGCATTTCTCTAGGGATTGAACTTTTTGTTAAGCCCGATGTTTCGCAACTTCAACATGGAATGTTTTCCCCATAGATAAAGATTAGAGCGCTATTTGGATTTGTTGAAAGCCTTCGTATTTTGAGTGTTATAAAATATATTGCATTTTAGGTTTTCGTATCTCAAATAAAACTCTCATAACATCACTTCGTTCTTCTGTCAGTCCGTTGTGTTAATATTTCTTATATATATTTTTCGTCTGTATTAGTGCACGGCACTAGCGTGTCTAGAATAGTATGCTAAATCGAATTTTAAACTTATTATAAATCCAAAAAAGTATACGAAAACAACTAGCTGTTCAGTTTCAGATTTTAGTTTTATTTAAAACTTATATTAGTTTCCTCTGTTCCGTGCGAACGAACTTTAAAGATACTTGTCAGTTAATATTTGTGTTATATTTTATCGTATTTCTCGTAACTTTGAAAAACTTGGTAACAAGATATTGTGTTTAGAAAAATATTTCTTAAATTATAACAAAACAAAATGTTTTATTTGATCATACGTTTTTTTCTATTTTAGCACGCAAGAACTATTTTAATTCAAATTTTAGACGAGAAAAGAAAAATAATTAATTCTTAGTAATTCATTCATTCATATAAAGAAAATTATAGTGATGATTTTCATATAACAATATTTAAATATGCGAAGAATATTTTACTATCTTGATATGAATTTAATACTGAGTTGCTATCCCGGATCGCACTTGACTAGTTTTCCCATCCTTTTTTATCTGTGCGTTAAGATGAAAAAACACATTTTACCAAGGATAGCCTCCATAAAAAACCGATTGAATAAAATTAGCTAATGTAAATCGAATGCCGCGGGAATTCATAAAAGGTTTTGGCAATTTACATAATGTTGAGTACACAATCTCAGGCACTTTCCATCTTTCGATAAAACGTCGATCCGTTGTATCAATTGAGTGATCAACAATATTTGTTCCAAGTGTAAGTGGGTAGCGATTTTGTATGGACTTTTGTTTACTTGGACGTGTGAAACGTTAATAAAATCAATATCGAATATTGTTTTATTATGGAATATCGAATATTGTTTTATATATAAATTAACTATAAAATTGAGGCCTGTCGTGGCGCAGCGGCACAAGTGTGTGTCTGTAACCGACATGTTCTGGGTTCGATCCCCGGTCGAGAAAATGAAATATTTAATATTTTGAATTTAAATATTTAATGTTTCATTTCTTCGCTCTGGTAATAAGCCAAAGCGCGGCGTTGAGTCCCGCCACTCAAAGTGGGGAACGGAAGTGGAACCCTGCGTCATGCGGGATACAGCGTGAAGCTAAAAAAAAAAGACATGTGCTAAATTTTAAAATACTTTTTATTTTAGTATTACATATACATTCTAGAAAATCATTTATAAAATAATAAGTTCCACGACTATGTACTATGTTATGTACAAAAAAAAAATTATATTGCAATGTTAATTTTAAAACGCAAGATAAGCAGAAGCAGTTAGACAAAATTTGATAGTAAACGCGATGGTTGTAAATTCAATTCACACTTCGAAGAATGAATTATCTCCAGTTCCTCGCTCTGGTAAAACACGATGTTGCGTTTCGACACTCGACACTCAATTTTTTGAAAATTCACAAAAGAAAACAGAAACTGAATAGATATTTAAAAATATATATATTAAAAAATATATTAAAATATCTCTTATGTCTTAATCCATACGACAATATGGGCGTTTTAAGGCGGGTGTCGGCGTCGCGACGCCGCGGCGCCCCATCGCCGTGTTATTATCCTTCGCTGACCTAAGATTACCTTGGTTCTTATTTCACATACATAAAAATATCATGTTCTTTCATGTGTATACAATTTTAATAGCTTTATAGGATAGATAAATATTATTATATCACAAGTGTGCAAATTTTAACTAGAGGAAATTATATATTTATTGTTTCATTTCCTGCTCTGGTAACAAGGTAAATGAATAGCGTAGTTAAGTTACGTCATTCAATACTCAATGTCTAAAAGTGGATAGCGATAGTGTCTATATGGGATCAGAGTGTCTTAACATTATGTTCCCTGTATATACCATGTTATATACACAATGTGAAGATAAATAAATATTATAATTTGAATAACATATATAAAAAAATATATTATTAATATATATTTTATACAAATCAAATAAGAGATTAACGAAAGAAACCTTCATAATCTACGCGAAGTTATCGAAGCGTAAACATTGAGACGTTGATATTAAAAATGTATTTCTTAATATAAAATGAAAAAAAATATAATTTTGTAAAGTGGTTGGCAAATGTTGACGATTTTCTTTAGTTTCACGCCATATCCTGCATAAAGCAAGGTTGACAGAGGATATTTAGTGCTAAATAGTGCTAAGACACTCCACTCTCCGCTATTTGACGATTATTTTTATTTCAGCTTCACGCTGTATCTCTCACATAGCACGGGAGGCAGAGGCAACTTGGGAACTTAGTGTTAAGACACTCCATTCTCATTAATAAAATTACTTTCCAACAGTAGCGAAACTTAAAGCCGCACGATACCTTATTACCATAGCGAAGATATAAAGATTGGATATCGAACCCACTTCCTGTCGCGTTTACGGCTACACGCTTGTGCCTCTGAGTCACGACAAACCACAGAATTATATGACAAGCCAAAATCTTATACCGTATTAATTACTTCACCTTAACATGTTATGTTGTGATTAAGTGCTTTCGTAATTTAATTATGTATAATATGTGAAGATATCAGAATTCGGTATTAAAGTAGGCTTTTAAGTGTGTGTACGAGTATATAGCCAATTGTAGCTGTGAGTGGCTAGCGGTAGTTGCGGGTTCTGTTTATACTTTCACGCTGAAACCTGTATAAATGTAGCAAAGGAAATAAGTGCTAATAAGGAAATTAGTTTTAAGTTTCCCGTCTGTTCCCTCTATTCACTTCGCTTATTTTTATCACTCATATGTGGAAAAACTGTGATAATCATTCAACTGAGTATCGAATCTATAACTGACGAAAGGTTTCCGTGTTTACAAGCAAACTGGATACCACTGTGCAACAATGGCCTTGATAATTTTCATTTGGCTTTATGTACCTACTTTTATAGATAATGTATGATTACGTTTTCCGTAAGTTTAAGTTTTGTCTTGCGTAGAGCCATAAGTGAGCGATAAGTTATGGGTTCCATGCTCACTCGAAGAATTGAAATAATTAATACTTTTCGTGCTAGTAACAAGGCAAAGGGATCTCTGTTCAACGCGAATACCGCAAAAATCGAGATATAGAGAAATTTAATGATTTAATGATAACAGAGTGTCTTAATACTAGATTATTTTATTTATTCGCTCGGGTAATAAGGCAAAGCGTCTGTTCAACGCCATTCGCGTTCCTCAAATAACGTGAAAAGTGAGGAATGAAAATGCCTCAATGGGAACGGAATATCTTAACACTACGTTCCCAAGTTTCCTCTGCCTATTCTGCCATGTGTTCACTAAAATGATTTTATTATTCAAAATCAACCATCTGTAAATCAAACTCAGAACCATAACATATTCAAATAGAACGTTCTCAACTACGACAATATCAAGCTCAATTAGGTAAGTTTCCCATTAAAGGGATAAATTTAAATACATAGTAGCGTGTAATTGTATTTAATCTCGTATTACATGGATATTACGCATTCTCATCATGTCGGCACTCAAACTTCAACAATGTGCCGTTCTATGTGAAAATGTATCTAAATGTTATAATTCTGGAAGCAATTTTGTAGAGAGTATTGTTATATCGTATGGAATTTAACTTAATGATTTCATTTTAGTGTATTTTTATAGCAATATGAGTTTATTGCTTTACCTTGAAGGATTAGAGTAGATGGCGGGAACATGGGAACCTAGTGTTTAATATTTTGTTACCTCAGTGGAAAGTGAGGAACGGAAGTGTGTTAATGGTAACTAAGTGTGTTAACACCAGGTTCCCAGGTTCCCTTTGCCGACGCTGCTATGTATAGCATGATATATTTTTATTAATATTCTTTTACAAATGCTGCTATAATTTTACATCGAAGATATAGTATTAAAGTTGTTTGACATTTTCAAAAGATAACTTTATAAGTCTTCTCGTACTAGAAAGGTTTCGATATTCGATAAATTAAGTATAACACAACTAAAAGGCAGAAAATATATTTTTATGAATAAACCTATTATATTGATATTTTTTTATAATTGATGCAAGAGTATTTTAAGGCCCGTAGTGACACAGCGGCAAAAGGATATGTAATCGACAGGTTGTGGGTTCGATTGCCATTCGAAGAAGTGAAATATTTAATGCTTTAATTTCTTCTTTCTAATAAAAAAGGCAAATCGCGGCGTTGAGTTCCGCCACTCAACACGCAATGCCTCAAATTCGGCGGAAAATGGGGAACGGAGTGTCTTAACACTAGGTTGCCAAGTTCCCTCTACCTACCCTGCTACATGCGGGATACTGCGTGAAACTGAGCTTAAATAAAACTTTTCCTACTAACTAGTTGACCCTTGGAAACCTACTGTAACGACATTTTATTTTCCCAGTGAAAATCAAACCGACACCCATAGCCTTTACAGTCTCTATAACATGTTTAACATCTCTACAATACACGATATCACAGTAACTAAGAACTGTCCTTGTATATTAGGTTGATTAGAAAAGGAACTTGGGACAGACAAAGCAATTATACGCTTCGTGAATTAACCGCTTTTGAGTGTGATACAGATGTTCAATTAATTGTACGTATGTAGTTGATAGTGCTACGATTACATTGTGTCTAAGTTTTTCTATGTACTCACTCATACTCAGCTTCACGCTGTATCCCGCACACGGCAGTGTAGGCAGAGGGAACTTGGGAACCTAGTGTTAAGACACTCCGTTCCATTTCCGTTTGCCACTTTCCGCCGAAATTGACGCAATGCGAGTTGAGTGGCGGAACTCAACGCTGCGCTTTGCTTTGTTACCAGAGCGAAGAAATGAAAAAATAAATAAATATTTCATATCCTCAAGTCGGGATCGGACCCAAAACCTATTATTTACTGTCACGCTTGTACCGATGCGCCACGACAGGCCTCAATTTTTTCTATGTATTCAGACAGAATATATGTTCAAGACAATTTTTTATCAGTATCTGAAATATTAGAGCTAAACGCCGAGCTTTCTTTGGCTAATTTGAAATAGTAAAAAATAGTCCTTCCTGTAGGCAATTAATCTTTAACCATCGTGTTTACAGTGAAATGTTTTTAAATATGTTATTTAATACTTATAACTAAATAAAGTACTTAAAACAACATACAACACTTCCGTACAAAATTGAGGCATTGCGTGTTGAGTGGCGGAACTATACTCAAATATTTCATTTCCTAGAGTAGAAATCGAATACACGGTTGTGCTTCTTCGACCGGCCTCAAGCATTTCAATTGAATTATATATTTCCTCCTCCTTCCTCCAGCAAACCAGCTGAGTTCCATTAATCAATAAACACATTCTCCTATCTCTTTTCGCACTCAGCTTCATACGGGATACAATGTGATGATGATAAAAATGAAGTTATAAATAAACTACCTAACTATAAATCGTATATAAATTAAAGCCTGTTAGCGCAGTAGCACTAGCCGGCGACTGTAAAGCCGATAGATTGTGGGTTAGTTGATCAAACTCAGAACCTGTTGGAAAAGTCAGTCACTCGAAAAATTTAATATTTAATGTTTTTATTTCCTCGCTCTGGTAGCAAGGCAAATCGTGGCGCTAAGAACCGCTGCTCAACAGCAATGCTTCATATTAAGGCGGAAAGTGGGAAACAGAATACAGTGTCTACACTAAGTTCCCAAGTCACTTTTGTCTACTTCGTCAAATGTGGGATATAGCGTGAGGCTGAATTGAATAGAATAAAAATTTCAACACAGTATATTTTGAACTCTCTTTTCTTAAAATTTATAAGTAGTAAAAGTAAATAAATATACTATCTATAACAATTTTTATCAGCTCTCGATACATTATGTACACTCGTGTATTTCATCGACTCTATCATTAAATGCATCTTTTGTAGCAATCTTATTTCAATACCAATCATTGCCATTCAAATGAAGGTTGGGATGGAATGGGAGAGTTGAATAATCTCAGATAATCTCGCCGCGATATCGATAAAATTGGAAACCACTATTAATATATACAACTGTAGTGTTTTCAATTAATTTTCAGGTACTTTTATGTTTTTGTTAAGCAAATTGTACCCAAGTACAGCCAAATTTAAAATAGGATTAAGGAATTGTAAGTTATTTGTATATATATATATATATATATATATATATATATATATATATATATATATATATATATATATATATATATATATATATATATATATATATATATATATATATATATATATATATATATATATATATATATATATATATATATATATATATATATATATATATATATATATATATATAATTTAATTTATTCTTTTAATGTAAATAGTAATTATTTTTAATGAAATGCACCAATAAATTTTAATTATTTTAATTAGAAAATACCAATACCTCAAAGTTCCGGTATTAATTAAAAATACAATTGGTCGGGTTGCGGTTTGCTTTCATTTGGCATAGTAATTTCGACGTCATGCTTCTAGCTTTAAGCTTCCAGAATATTTAAATTGAACTTTCAAACAAAGCTTTCGTAGGGCATTTGACATGAGCCCCTGTCATATACACGCGATGTCGTCGGTTGAAATCCCTTGAGCGTTGCCTGGGTTTTAATTTCAATGTCTTTTTCTAATAATAAGGATTTTTTTTTGTATAAAACAGGTTAAATTTTTACCGCAACTGGTTGTGAATTTGATTTCCAATTGAGAAAATTAAATGTTTTATATGTAGAGACCTGTCGTGGCGTAGCAGCACAAACGCGTGACTGTAAACGACAGGTTGTGGGTTCGATCCTCCCTCGAGGAAATGAAATATTCAATATTTTTGAGAGGTGTTGAGATCCGCCACTCGACACGCAATGCCTTAATTTCGGCGGAAAGTGCGGAATGAAAGTGGAACGAAATGTCATAACACTATGTTCCCAAGGTCCCTCTGCCTACCCTGCCGTGCGCAAGATACAGCGTAAAGCTGAGTAAATGTTTTATATTTTGATTTTCGCTCGCTCTGGTAACGAGGTCACACACGGCGGTTATTTTCGCCACAAAGTACTCAATGTCTCATGAATTCAAAGAAAAGTGGGTACCAACAGTAACTTAATGGGAACGAAGCGTGAACACTGGGTTCCCAACGTGTAATTTGTACAGTTGAGTTATAAAATAAACAAATATTTTAACTTACATGTAAAATTTATTATCCATCTTTGATATACATATGCTGCCCAACTTTTTTGCCTCAACACTTTATATTTTGTTACATGTTTGGATGTATGATAGTTGTAAGTAAATATTATTATAAACCTGTATTTTTAAAATACATATATACATGTATTTACAAACGATTGAGGTGATATGTATGAAAGAAAATCTCCACAGATCAACTACAATAATGTTACATTGAAGTAAAAATAACAATAAAAATATTCAATTTTAAATATAAATTCCAGAAATACAACAGCTATATCATTTTTCAGTTCCATTCGAAGTAAAAATCACAGAGCAAATATCTGTGAGTTACAGCTTTGCTGGGTGCACTGGATCGGAACTGTACATAGAGGCGGTGGCACAATGCGCTCAACTGAATGCGAAAAAACTTTACAATATTCAAATATACTCGTAACTAGCTTGAAGCTGTATCCCGCATAGAGTAAGGTAGACAAAGGGAACCTAGTGCTACAATACCGCAGTATCATACCCTACGCGTTGAATAAATACGATTTTTAAAAGTGGATTATTGACATTGATGCTTGTTATATCTTTTTTTTTGCATAGGTAGACAAAGTATCATATATATTTACAATCCCATAGAGGGACTAATATTATTACGGCCGTGGCAGTGGGACTCAAGCGTGTTACTGCAAGCACGACAGGTTATGTGTTCGATACCCAATTGAGGAATTAAAATATTTAATATATTCATTTTTCTAGATAAGATACTGATGCTAACCGAGGCGTTGTGTTTCGCCACTCAACCTACAGTGCTTCCAAGTTCCGCTGGAAAGTGAAATGCGGAATTGTTTAATTGGGAATGGCATTTCTTAATTTTAGTTTTTCAGGTTTCGTCTGCCTAATAGGGGATACAATTTAGTATTCGTATAATACGGAAGTAAAAATAAATATAATAAAGTATATTTTGCAGAAAAAAAAGATGTGATCGCAGTGTGCCCGCAGCATATAATCAATATTTCAACCGAACGAGAATTTAATAGCTTCGGTCGTGACATGCTTACATTTAAAACATTTTACAGTTTAAAGTATTTTAAAAGTAAAATGAATGTTTCATATATTTTGAAGCAAGTACTTTATTTGTTTTAAATGAAATCTTTGTAGAGGATAAAGGTTCCATTAATTTTATAATTGTTTTTGTTTCATTTGAACGTATAATTTTATTTCAATTAAATATTAATAATGTGTAACAACTACAAACAAATATAGTATACATATTTAGAATTAAATATTAAATATTAAATTTCAAATAAAACAAGTCATTTCATTTAAAAACTTTAAAACAATAACATGTTCTGTAGTATTTCCACGCTTTATCACACATGGAACGGTTATCAGAGGACAATTTATTTGATAACAACCCTTCTTCCACGCGCTGTCCAATTTCCAAGAAATAATTGAAGTTAATCTAATAATTACAATTTTGGGTCCTGTGGTGACGGAGGGGCGCAAGCGTATGGCTGTAAGTGCGACACTTGTGGGGCCGATCCACACTCAAGGACATGTAATATTTAATAATTTCAATTGGAATACTTAATATCTTAATTTCTTCACAAGGCAAAGCGCTGCGTTGAGTGCCTCAACTCAATGCCTCAACCTCGCCTGAAAGTTTGGAACAGAACAGAGAGTTTTAGAAAAAAGTTTCCTCAACACAAGTTTCCTCTTTACACCCAGCCAAGTGCGGGATACAGCGTAAAGATGAACAAAATAGAGAAAACCAAGTGAAAAACAGAAGTAAAAATAAATTAGCTCTACCTTACCGAGTAGAAACCACATTTGCTATATTTTTTATACTTCGTATTTAGCACAAAAAAACTATAGTATAAATAAAAAAATATTTAAATAAAATCAATATAACATAGCAGGAAAGAAAGGAAAATAAAGCGATTGAGTCCTTAAACATTCGAGACACTGAGTGTTGGATGGCGGAACTGAAAGCCCCGATTAGTCGTGATGGGCAAAAATAAAAAAAAGATATTATTAACTATTAGTGGTAATTGAACACATAATCATGTTGATTACAATTAGATGCTGTACCACGAAGGCAACTTACTTGAAAGTTACTATCAAGTAGCTTTTAATCATTCCCATAGCTAAATATCGTAAAAATAGATCACAGTTAGTATATGATTCTACTTTTCCTATATAAATAGAAAATAATTATTAAAAATATTTCAAATAAATCTTCCAAAATAGTAAAAGTTTATAACAAGTATAGAAGTCGTGTTAAAAATCTCTGAAGTCAAGTTTCAACTGAAACTGTCTACAAAGTTAATAACAACAAAGCTTGGGATTCGAAATTGAGGAAAAATAATAAAGTTGTACTTCATATAAATGTATGCTTTGAACTAAGATATATAAAGGAAAGGAAAAATAATCGAAAAAGAAAAAATATGTATAAAGAAAACTCAGCTTCACACTGTATCCCGCACATGGCAGAGTAGGCAGATGAAACTTAGTAACCTAGTGTAAAGACACTCTGTTCGTTTCCCTACTTTCAAATAAAGTTGAGGTTGTTGAGCGACGGAAGTCAGCGCTGCGCTTTGCTATGTTAGTAGGTATAGCGAAGAAATAAATATATCAAATATGTAACATTTGAAAATTGTTAAATATTTTACATTTCGATCGACCCAAATGCTTGTATCGTTACCCTACTATCCTACTAGAGGCTTTATATTGAAGGCAAAATATATAGAAAACGTACAAAAAAATTTAAGTAGTGCCATTTATGCCTACGCCTCTTGAAATACTAAAAGCTCTTTAATAAATATTCAAAGCTTAACGTAGTATTCTTAATAGTGTATAGACAAAATGGTTAGACAAAGGAAAAATAATTCTAAATAATTTCGTACCGCATACCCAACAGGAACCTGGTAACCTAGTTAAAAGTTTCTGTCCTGATCACAACAATTGAAAGAAGATCCAAATAGTGAAAGCACTCATTGCCAGTGAGTAGAGAAAAAAATATATTTTATTTCTCCGAGTGGAAATCAACATCTAACCTACCGTGTATATATATAGTTACACGCTTGTGCCGCTGCGCCACAATGGGCCTCAATCGCAAAATTAAGTACTCGTATTATATGAAAAATATAAACTGTCAAAAATCTTTTGCAAACTAAAATATACGATACCGTAACGTTCTCGTAAAACTGTCGAGCTTAAAGTTTGGTAATATCCGCTTTATCTAAAAATATATGGACAAATTTCCTTATAAAATGCATTTATGAAAATATCTAGGACGCTTTTCGGGCTTTCTATCACTTTATAGCAAAAGCTTTTAAGAATATATACAAATATTTGAAAAGCAGCTTCACGGTGTATTCGGCATTAAGCGGGATAGGCAACAAGGTTAGACATAGCGCGGGTTCGATCCTCAATCAATAAAATGTAATATTTGTTTCTATTTTGTTTTTTCGATATACGAAAGCAAAGCATAGCCTTAACTTCCGCCACTCAACACGCAATACCTCCAAATTTCATCGGAAAGTGAAATACGAAAGTATTTTATATCGGAGTACTTTTACATTACTATTTTCCGTTAGGCAAAGAAAACCAAATGTTAATACTAATAATTAGAATTTGGGAATGAAAATAATTAATTCTCCTTAACAGTATCAAATTTGTAACCATTGTCTGTTACGATCTATTGCTTTCTCACTACGTCACCATGACGTCAATGTTCGATATTATTATAAGTAAAACAATATGACGCATACAAAAAAAAATCTATCAAATATGTTCTTTCATATTAGTTATAAATAAAATAATTTGACATTTTATCATAAAATTTGGTTTCTTACGTAAGAAACGAAGTATCTTTTCCTTGTTATTCAAAGAAAGGCGTGAAGCAATTTTCCAATGATATATTATTATTTTTTAAATACCATTAAATATTCTCCAGCGTTGAGTTTCACTACTCAACACGTAATGACTCAATTTCAGCAGGAAGTGGGCAGTGAAACCGACTATTTTAACACTGGGTTCCCAAGTTCCCCTCTATGTACCCTGCCATGTGCGGGATACAGCGTGAAGCTGAAGTAGAAGGAAAATTAAATATTTACATAATATATCTAAGTTCAATAGCTATTTGCCTGGGACCTACAAAAGGCTAACGTTAGAGGATGTATTAGTTACTAAGTGTATAAATTGACTTGAAAGCTGCCTGCGCTTGGCTGTGGATTGCAGTGAAGCTAAAGTAAAGACATAAGCTTTACTTAAGTATCTTAAAAGCTACTTACATTGGTGTTTAAGAAAATATTAAGATTTCTTTTCAGACATTGCTAAAATATGAAGTAAAGTTTTTTAAATGATATTTTTTTGTAATGAAATAGAAATACGTGTATATGTGCGTGTATATATACTATACTCATTTTCGCGGCGTATCCCACTCATGGTAGGGAAAACAGAGAGAATATGGGAACTTAGTGTTAAGACACTTCGTATTATTCTTTACTTTCCCTGAATTTAAAGTATTGTTAATACCTCAACATCACGTTTTGCCTTGTTACCAGAACAAAAAAATAAAAAAATAAATTGACAATATTTCATTTTTCATTTCCCTCGAATGGAAACCGAACCCACAAACTGTTTCGTTTACAGTCACATGCTTGTGCCGCTGCACCACGACAAACCTCAGTACTATAACTTTAATAATAATAAAAGCTGTTTCTAAGAAAAAGCTATCAAATAATATTAAATCAATGTATCCAAGGATATGATCAATTTTATACCCAAAATGACGATAAACCACACACGGTCTCGATGCATGAAACTGAAGTAAAACTATCTAAAGTTAACTAAAGCTATTACGCCAGAGCCATAGAGGTTATCTCGTCTAATGGAGTTGTAACTCGCCGGTTATTATGACGAACGTCTAGTTTTACATAGAGAGCTTTCATGTTCGTGTTTTGATGGAAAATAGAAAAGCAGAGCTTTTCTATATCTTTGTTGTTGTTATTTTTTTATTAAATGTGTAATATATAAAGATGTATTTGAAGTTTAGTGAGTGAGTTTAGTAATAATAACATTATTAATAAATTCATTCACTCAGTTTCACGCTGTTGTCAGCACATGGTAAAGTAGCCAGAGGGCACCCGGGAACCTATTGTTAAGACACTCCGTTCACTTCCGTTCTCCGCTTTCCGCCAAATTTGAGGCATTGCGTGTTGAGTGGCAGAACTCAACGTCGCGCTTTGCCTTGTTACCAGAACGAAGAAACGAAAATATTAAATATTTCATTTCCTCTAGTGTGGACCGAACTTACAACTTATTATGTTTACAGTAGTACGCTTGTGCCCCTGCAATTAAGCTATAAATTAATAAATCAATCAAAATTATCTATGGATGTATCTGTTTAAAACATCAATATACATAAAAAAATATTAAAACTGGATTTACAATTTAACTATTTTGTAGAAACTCCTGGAAATATAATATTAAATGTCTCTCAGATTTCTACATGGTGCTCCAGTTTCAGTAATTACAGCAATTATATAGCGTGTTCCTTTTACAAAGCTGTTGTTAATTTTCTTTCATTTTCACCCCATTTTATTTGAATGGAAAAAGCTCCATAATTATTGTAGTAACAAGTCTTGAAAATAGTGGCTCATAACAAAGAAAACGACATGGATTAATAATAAAAGCTTTTTGCTTTACATATTGGTCATCAGTTCGATTATTACTTTAAGTAAAACTGTCATGGCGCAGGGACACAAGCGTGTGACTATATGCGATAGGTTGTGCATTCTTCATTTGAAGAAGTGAAATATTTAATATGTTTAAATAGCATGGCGTTAAGTTCCGCCACTCAACAGACAATGCTTCAAATTGGGCAAATAGTGGAGAAACAAAACGGACTGTCTCTAGGTATTTCATTGGGTTTTCAAGATTCCTCTGAATACCCTTCCCTACCCCGTGTGCGGGATACTGAAGGGTGAAGCGGAAAAATATATATTTATTAAGAAAATAAACCATATTTAAATATTTAATGTTTTCATTTCGTCGCTTTGGTACAAGGCAAAATATGGCGTTGAGTTCCACTACTCAAAACACAATGCATCAAATTCGGCGAAAAGTAGAAAACGGAAGTGGAACGGAATGTCTTAACATTAGGTTCCCAAGTTCCCTCTGCCTACCCTATCGCGTGCAGCTGAGTGAGTAAGTAAACAGACCATACGAAACGAGAAAAGTCCAATAAAAATAAGTTATTTAATAACTACAACCCCATGTAGTAGTTCCATGAAGTACAGCAAACAACTTTATACACGTTATATTTGAGTTGCCCGTTTGATTTACAGACTGTAATATTGCTAGAAAAGTTCGCCTTCACTTTTTACATCACCAGCTCTGTTTATTAGAATTCTAGCTCTCGGTAGACGAGCGACTTTTATATTAGCTTTTAACCCTTACTCTGCCGTATGGAAAACCGGATTTAACAGTTACATACATATGTACATATTCAGCCAAAGCATAGCATAACTAAAGTATATTAACTAACATTTAAATCAGAAATAAATATTGAAAATTATCAATATAATTCAAAAAGAAAAAAAATAATTATAAAAACTGGAAATAACAACGGAAGGAACTTGTCACAGTAAAAACTAATTGAAATGTCATACAGAGCCTAGCCTTTATCCAGAAGTTACATGGAAATAATTATGAATATGCTTCTGTAAAAATCAAGAAAAATATTTGACTATGACTTTTAATTTTGATGTAGTTAGTGTTATAATGTTTTAACAAACACACACACACACACGCGTGCTCACATACACACAGAAACGCACACATACGCTTGCGTGTGCGTACGCATACGAGTTCAAAGAAAAGTCTCCTTTAGTTAAAATTGTTTAAAAACTATTCAACAATACTGTATAATAACAAAAAAAACATTACCAATTGAAAATGTGCGAGTAAATCAATTCTATCTCTGTATACGTCTTACACATAGCAATTTGTCAACGACACGTCCAGCTTTTGTTGCTTTCTTCAAATCGTTTACTTCTTCGAAATTTATCTAACTCAATTATTAGAAAAGTAAAAAGTCCATTAACAATTTTAAACTATTTCTTCTACATAGATTTCTTTTATCACATCTTTTTCTTTCCTCCATTGCCACGCCCACTGATACGAGTATATTATATCAGTGAGCGGGGTATAACTAAAAAGTAAATTAAAAGTGTTTTATTTAATCAAGGAAAAGAATAATAGAATAACATTTAATGCAATTGTTACTGGGAACGAAAATTGAACTTATGACTTTGAAGTTTACAATAAACTATAGTAAACATATAATTAATTAACAAAGAAATATATGCAAAATTACTAATTAAATTATAATTAATTAAATACGAATGAGTACTCATTATGTTAGGTTCTCCGCAGATGGCAGAGTGAGCTTGGGAACCTAGTGTTAAAACAATCTGTTCCCATAAGGACACTTCCACTGTCCACTTTCAGTCGAATTCTTGAGGCTTTGCGTGTTGCGTGTTGAGTGGCGGAACTTGTATCGTAACCAGGGCGAGGAAATGATAGTAATAAATATTATATTTTTGGCCTTGTGCCCTGGTGTCCTTTATCGTTACAATACCTAATAAAATAATACAAATAATATGTACATATTTATCACTATTATTTGATTAAGTATTGGAAGGAATGTTGTACCAATATGTGCGTATTTGTAGAACAATACAGACGTGATTCATATATATAGTACATATTATATACTCGTACTTATTATACACTAGATTTACACTGTATACCATACATGGCGGGGTAGACAGCGGGAACACGGGAGCCTAGTGTTAAGACACTGCGTTCCGATACCTACTATCCTATGAATTAGAGGAATGGCCTATTGAGTGGCGGAACTCAACGCATAACTTTGCCTAGTCACTCAAATGGGAATCGAACCCATGTACTATCACCTTGAAATGTTAAGTATTTATGCAATTTTATTTCAAAGCATTAAATAGATTAATGATTCCCGAAACTCGTACATAATAAAGGAACAACGAACTAAATTTCGGCAGTTAATCGAACTTCATCTTGAACTTTAGGGAAAGCTGAAAGTTTCGCTCACCTTCGGTGAGACCTGTGGTCGGGTGTCACAATAAAATAAGTGAAATTTGAACTAAAACGATAGACGCCTGTTTTGGCGAAAGGACAAAAACGTGTAACTATAAATGTTCTGGGTTGTGGGTTCGACCTTCACTTGAGGAAATTAAATATTTAATGTTTTCATTTCTACGCTCTGGTAACAAGGCTGAGTGCGGCGTTGAGCTCCGCTACTCGACGGAAGTGTCTTAATGGGGTCAAAGTATTCTCACAGTTGGTGTCTCCAAGTTCCCTCTGTTTCCCCGGGATATAACATGCAGGATACACAGACCATTTCACTATATAGTGAAATGGTCATAAAATTGTATGATATTTGACACCTTAAAGTGATTAAGGTAACTCTAATACAATAAAAAAATTAAAACATATAAAGTAAGAAAAAAACCGTATTGATGAACTTCTTTTTTAATTTGATTAACAAACACCAATGTCAAATTTAAGCAATTGATTTTTTTAACCTGATTTAAATAGTAAAAAGAATTTACCTTCAAAAATATAAGTATTTTTATCAACAAATTCACATACACAATGATCTATAGGAAATATAATAAGAAAGGAACGGACTTAAGCTACGGACAACCCAAACGATCATTCAACGATAACACGTCTCTGTTTGCAGAAAATTTATGGTATATTTATGTAAAAATGGATACCGACATTATCTCCATAATGTTCTTCTTTATTTTTTTTTGTAGATTTTCAACAAACAATTGTCGTTTTGACTATACTATAGTATATTTCTTTTAGCTTCTCACTCTCCATCGCATGTAGCCGAAAAGGTAGAAGAGATGAAGTATGTAGAGCAGGAGGAAAATTATTTTAAGAAAGTCCGTTTCCTAGTTGCTATCTAGCTTTTTACGTGTTAAGTGGCAACAATCAAAATATTGCATTTTATTAATTATCAAAGCGAGAACGTGATAGTAATTTATTGATCCGAGTGGGAATCGAACCCAGAACCGATCTTAGAATTTGCCAAATCAGTGTTTACATTAATATCATTTATTATTGTGCCACAATAATTAGTCGATCTTTGAAATTTTGTTAAGCTTATTTACAAGAACGGTACAATTAACAATTGTAAAATATAATTAAAAGTAAAACTTTTAAAAGTTGAAAAATATAGAATAGAGTGAATTTCAACTATCTTTTTATAAATATTTACATTTTAATATTTAAGTCTTTATAGTTTTATAATATGTATATAATACCTTACGCACTACTACGTATTTCATAGGTTATAAAAGTTTTATTTTATTTTATAAAATATAAGAAATAAAGATTTTGCTGATTTATATAAAACCTTAAAAAGGCTCTACAGAGTCACGTAACGCCAATATTACTGTGGTTTGGGACCGACGTGATAGAAATTAAAAATGTTTGTTGATGTACTGGAGAACATTATAATAGTAGAGTTAAAGCTTATTTCATGTTTACTTAGAGAGAAGGGTGTGCCGTAACGTTACGCTTTTTCTGCCTATTATTTAATCCTGTTATATAAAAAAAAGCGTGAAACTTGAAAAAAAATTGAAAACAAGGAAAATTAAAACGGTTCCGCGGTTCCTCTAAGAGCAAATCGAACCACACAGTCTTTCAAATTAATAGTAACATGCACCTCTACCGACTCCTACTTTAATCGGGTATTTTTTAAATAACTTTTATAAGTATTTTTTATAACTCTTTTCTAAAGTCTATAAAAAAAACCAAAAACACTGTCGTGGACAGGATGTCAGGAACACTCTAGTTTGTCAGAAATTCAGAAATAGAACGGAGTGTATTAACACTAACCTCCCAATTTCCCTCTACCTACCCTGCCATGTGCAGGGTAGGTAGAGGGAACTTGGGAGTTGGTAGTCAGTCAGTCAACATCATTATAAAAAGACAAAATATTTTAAATATATTTATTTGTATAAAATATTAAGATACTGTCTAAGTAAATTCACTACTCACTGAACATTACAAGTAACAATGGATGTCTGCTACCAACACTGTCTCCATTGTCGTCCACAATCAGATATCTATCAACGTTATGAAGTTTTCAGGGATCTCTACATAGAGTGTCAATTTCTTTATACAGAATATGTATTTTTTCAGCTTCTCCACTAATCTTAACGTCAAAGTCTAAATAAAAGTAATCCACTCGACATTAGGTGTAAACGCTAACGACGGAATTACTTCTACACATTATATTTTATAGTAAATAGAGGCTTTTACAACATTTTATACTTGTAATTGTTTTTTTTTTATATATATATATATATATATATATATATATATATATATATATATATATATATATATATATATATATATATATATATATATATATATATATATCTTGTCAGGGCTAACCAAAACGGCGAGTTGCTACTAATGACGCGAGATTACATCTTTCAGTCGTAATAAAAGGCGTCGACATCCCAAAGTGCTATTATGAAAGTCCATCAATCACCAACTTTCTCATTGCCAGTTGAAAAGTGACGAGAGTTGTGAGCTACATTTTATATTAGACAGCTGTAAAGGGTTGTTAATATATTTTTACATAGCTATTTTGAATCGTATAGCTTAGTTAGTCAGAACGCTTGGATTGTTCCCGAGAAGCGCAGGTTCGAATTTCTTATTTAAATGTTCATAAGATTTTTAAAAACAAATTATTAAATTATTGTGTGACTGCCATTAAATTAAGTACATTTCTAGAGAAATAACTATTAAGTTGACTTTATGACTGCCAGTGAGTTGAGTGGTACTGACATTTGTTTTTGCTTGAATTTAAACAAATTTAACTTTGCTTATGACTTTTTTTTAATTTGTGGGGTGGTCAAAGAGAACGCATCGCCAAACGCTACGATCTTTTCAAATGTTATTCGCCCCATGCACTGCCATCAAACTCTTCATATATGCCGTCCGGGAGGCCTCGCTTTTTACGTTACCTTCCTCCAGTAGTTAGTTGTTAGTTAGTTGTAGATATTGTGTTTTCGAAGGTCAATCGAAGTCTCCCCCTCCCTCACTTTTCCTTTATACATGTTAATACATTGGGATAATCATAGATGATTGTGCCAATTTATTGACGCGCTACGTTTGACTGTAAGCTTGAATGAATAATTCTCATATCCTCGCTCTGTTAATAAGATATATTGGTACTCGTTTAGTGTCATGTACTGTAATGTTTATGAAAAATATTTATTTTAGCTTCACATTGTATCCTGCACATGGCAGGAACTTTAGAGCCTAGTTTTGAGACACTTCGTCCCCATTAATTCCATCCGCCCCTATTCATCTTCGTTTTTTTAGTTTCACGTTATATGAAATATAATGAAGTAACTAAGACACTCTATTTGCCCCTTATTGCCTATTTTTTATTAAGACCTGCAACTGTCACATAACAGTCAAACTACTGCCGCTGAAATACAGTTGCCCGCCAGCACATATATTTTTTGAATCCTGCATTTACATTAAAATATAATTTTTGCTCTCTTCGCTTTTCGCTTTTATTTTCCACCTGAATTTAAGATATAGAAAATTGAGTGACGAAGTTCAACATCACATAACGATCTTACCAACAAGCTACGAACATACAGAAGAACAATAGAAATATGAACACAATAAATGTTTGTAGAATATCCTAATATCCATTTAGACTCAATTCAAGTACCTGCCATAACCATGTTGTAGCAAAGTAATGGTTACTTTCACATTGTTACATTACCTTAAGTATCATAAAACCGAATAACTATGTAAAACCTCAAGCTTTTCCCTGTTTGCGATGAAACAGACATTTTTTGAGATATTACGACTCTGTTAATAAATGGAAAATGTATATATTTTTTTTTATTGTTGCTTAATTTTCTTAAACTTCATGCTGTACACCACACTTAGATACGCAGTGGCAACTTGGGAAACTAGTGTTAAGACACTCCGTTCTCACAACGACGTGTCATGTTAAGAGGCGGTGCACAACGCTGCGATTTGTTTTATTATCAGAAGAAAAAAGGCAAATAACTCTTCACACAAAATGAGAATCGAACCCACAACCACTCTTTCCAGCTGATCTCTATATAATTAAATTATCTTTAACGATAATTTGCTCGAAACTAATGTACTACGAACTAAAATCGTTCATTACATACACTTCATTTAAATGAACTAGGTAACGGTTAACAAGATAACCATTAGTTAAAATGATATATCGCAGAGCTCTACAAAGCGAGCGAGAAGTCTTACCTGGTTAATCTATGGCTATTACTTTCAACTGGTATCCAGTTATATATGCACAGTAGTGGCGCAGGTGTACGTGTGACTGCAAAGGTTACAGGTTGTGGGTTTTATTCCCACTTGAGGAATTAATAATTAATATTTTCATTTCTTCGATCTACTAACAAGGCAAAATGTGGCGTTGAGTTGTAATTGAAAAATGAAAGCGTCTTATTGGAAACGAAGTGTTTCATCACTAGGTTCCCAGGTTCCCTCTGCTGACCCTGCCATGTGCAGGTTATATCGTGAAGCTAGCAAAAACTTTAACAATCAATAAATAAAATATTACTATATTTTGCGTTTAAATACTCTGCAGAACCTGCAGTTTTGATGTTAAATGTAAGACTGCGGCTTCTCTTTATACCATAGCGAGAAGAGATAATTATTTATACAAACCGTTTATAATAAAAATCTGGGCCGCTATGCCGCTAGTGCCTCAAAAATTATTCTCATTTTGATACTTACTTACTTAGCTTCTCACTGCATCTCTAGCAGGATAGCCGGACAGAAGGGAGCACCACGCTACGGTATACTTCTTTCGCCTAGTTCACTGTCATCAACCTCTTTATATATGTATATATATATATATATATATATATATATATATATATATATATATATATATATATATATATATATATATATATATATATATATATATATATATATATATATATATATATATATATATATATATATATATATATATATATATATATATATATATATATATATATATATATATATATATATATATATATATATATATATATATATATATATATATATGTATGAATTCCTCATGCTTTTTACTTGATTTTCCCCAGTATCTTAGATACTGTGTTTTTGTAGTTCAACCGAATTCTCCCTCTTCCTCTCTTACCACTTACTAATTCTTGTCTTAATTTAATTTATTTATAAAAATTGGGAAAGTTATTAAAGGCTATTTTAATATATCACTGGTCTTATATCTTATCTCTGCCATTCATAAGCCAATTCTACCATTACCCGGCTCTGGAGAGCTGACCTACTTGCAGGAAACGACCAATTAGAAAAGTCCCCGCGGTCCAACTCACTCTGAGCTATAGATGGCCATTTCACGTTGGTCATATTAACATTTTGAAATATATATTTTAAAACGTGTAACCAATTAAGAGAGTTTTATTTTATAGCTACTTTTGATAGTTACGCATAACTTAATATACTTTAATGAATATTTTACAAACATGTACATGAGACCTGTCGTGGCGCATCGGCACAACCGTGTGACTGTAAAAGCGACAGGTTGTGGGTTTGATCCTCACGTGTTGAGTGAGTGAGTGAGCGAATATATGAGTTGATATGATGATGACAGTAGGATAACTTGAAGTGGATTTAGTCCATACTTTTATCTTTATTGTACAACTTGTTACGGCTCGACTTTATACAATTTTGTTTATATAAACAAAAATACAGACTAATCAATTTTATCTTTATCTAACAACTGAACAGTAATAGTTAAAGTTGGAATAAACATTTCGCTACAGAAAGTATAATTAAGTAAATATCAAGAGCAATTTCAACAAACTACAAACAGAAACAATAATACTTTTTTTCATATAAATTTTACATTTGTTATTGTTGTTATTGGGTCTGTCGTAGCGAAGAGACACAAGTATGTGACTGTAAGCGCGACAGGTTGTAGGTTCAATCCCCACTCGAGAACATGAAATTTATAATATTTTAAATTTAGTTATTTCATATTTTTCTTTTCTTCGCTCTGGTAACAAGGCAAAGCGTGGCGTTGAGTTCCACCACTCAACACGCAATGCTTCAAATGATAAAAAATGAGGAACAGAACGGAGTGTCATAACATATCTTGCCATGTTCGGGATACAGCGAATTTGTCTTTTTATGGTTATTTTTTTTTTAACTGAGGAACCAAGTATTAAGACCTTTAATTCTAATTCTTTCATTCCTCATCTTCATCCTTTTAATATTAAATATCTTATTTCCTCGAGTTTAAATCGAACCCACAATCTGCATTACAACTAACCTCAGTTTCTATCCAATTAGATGCTTTTGATGAAAACAATTCTGTTGATTTTAAGTTAACTCACAAATAACAGAATATTCAATGCTTAATGGAGAAAGATAAATTTATGTCAATAAATACAAAAATATATTTTTTTATGTTTCATATTGTATGTAGACTGTGTCTATAAAAATCTAGTTATTTTTTCTAATAATGATTGATTTCTGTATCATTTTCTATGTTATACAACTTAATAATTAATTGTAAGCTCTACATTTAGAGAGATATGAATGTTTCATTCCCCATGAATGCTATGTATATTGGAGGCATTTTGTGTTTTATTTTTTGCTCTTAACTACAAATTTAATTGATATTTTTTGGCAGAAGCACCTGCGATATACATTTAAGAATGTAAACCTAAAAAACCATAAAAAACAGACTACTCTACCAACAAATCTCCATTACGAATCTATAGCGCCATAAAAATCTATTAAAAACCGACACTTTTGGCCATTTTGCTCTACCACCCTAAAAATTATCACTCAGAAAACATCTTAACGTAATTCCTTTACAAAACGCGGCATTCCGCACTTGAGGGGGTTTTAAAATGAACCAATTTCCAAATAAAAGTCTCAAGACGACCCAGAACAGATAACTGTATTGACTTACAGGAAAACATCCACGAAATTTTGAACTCTACTTAGTAAGAATAGAGTTCTATTTTGTACTAAGGATTTTTTATTTCAATAAAATTTCAATTGTGGGCAGATGGTCCTGAAGCTTTATATTTTTTTCATCTTATTTAACGTTTAAATGTATAAAAAACGTAAAAGTATTTACTTCGAAGTCGATTGTGGAGTTGTTCGGATTTCAACATATCTGAAAAGTATTCTAGTAAAATAAATATTTTTGTAGTAAAAATAATAATAATTTCTATTACATATTTCAATCGTTTGTTCTATAACTCTTACAGAATAATAAATTACTAAATTGTAACTTTGAATAAACTGTAATAAGTTGCTCTCTATATATATTTGATATAACTTATTTTAAACAAAGTAAGTATTCCATATGATTATGAGTTGATTTCTACTTCCAGAAATAATAGTTGAAAAAATATTTCGACAGAGAGGACCTAGGAACAAAATATTACAGTACGTCATTCTTATTTTTTTTATGGAAAAGAAAGGCAAACGGGCGTACGGGTCACCTGGTGCTAACTGATCACCGTCGCCCACGGACCCGAGTAACTCCAGAGGAGCTACAGGAGCGTTGCCGTCCTTTAAGGTGGAAGGGCACCGGGGCTCGGCATTACCTAATGCGAAACACAGTGGCCAAAGCCACTACTTAACGCCGGTCTTAAATGCCGGGGGTGGTAATAATCCGGTCGAGTCTGCCCATGCGTGTTGCCATTACTGACAACGTGACTCTACCACACGCACTTTAGTCGCCTCTTACGACACCATCAGTACCAGGGTGATCCTATTCTAAGCCGGAATCACACGGCAAATAAACTTTCGTCCCCTCCTAACACTATTGCATCATGATAAGATGGAGCTCAACGCCGCTTTGTTACTAGAGCGGTAACAAATTATGATACATACCTAAACCAGAAAAAGGAGCGTTTTAACACTAATCTTTCACTGCCTATCCCGCTGATAACCTGCTGCGAGATACAGTGTAAAGCTGAAAGACTATATTGAATATTACCAAAAAAAGTTGCCTCCAAGATATTGCTCAATAGACTAACTCAATATTACACTCAAAATTATACTATCTAATATAACTCACAAACAGAAAAAGAAACAAAACTTAAGCATAATAAACAATTTGCATACCAGAATAAAAATATTACTTCACCACACAAAAAGCTTGACTTAAATAATTTTAAAACGAGATAGAGCTTTAACAAAAGCACCATGATACGTGCCCCAGTGGAGCTTACAGAGTCACTCCAACATAACTTTCATAACATTCTTTTATATCAAATGAAAGGAAATATAAACAAAGCGCCTTGGATATCTCGTATTTCCAAGTTTTTTCCTCTCTGCTAACTATTGTTGTACAAGTTGTTTAAATAGATATGACTTCTTATGAGATGATAATATTTACTTATTTCAGCTTTTTTCTCGCGTCTTAAAAAATATATACTTTCTTGGAATCAGTTTGTATATTTTTATTGATAATGAAAGCGTGGTCCATACGAATGGTGTAGAGTCTGACTAAAGCGAAGGAGTAAATTATTATAATTTCCTGTCTCTAGCAAGGCAAAACGAGGCAACTATGAGTTCCCTTATAAAACACACAAAGCGAAGCAGAGAACGAAGTGTTTTGATATATAATAAGATCTATGATTTTCGCGATTATAATAATCACATATGAAACATTTATTATTCATTTTTGGAAACTAAACGTTTTGAAGTCTATCCATGATCACGGATTACTGCAAAGTGTTCGAAACGTCGGGTTTTCAAAAATGTATAAAACTCAACAGACGCGATTTATCAGGTTAATTCTGTTTCTTTTAAAATATTTTAATATGCTTACAATTAAATATGCGGGCTTGAGCAGTTCAAAAGATTCAAAAGTTATTCCCTACCTTATGCTACAGGCGAGATGCAGCGGAAACTAAAAAAAAATATGTTACGTACGCTTCAAGTTCGTGATCTTGAAACCTTGTTATAATCTCGGTGGTTACAGGTTGAATTTCCACATGAAGAAAAAAAAATCTTTCACTGGTATCAAGAAAAAGCATAGCTATCCGTTTGATATAATGTCTTTATATCTTTAATGTGTATATTTAATACAGAAAAAAGGAATAAAATATCTAATATCTGTCGACTCTGATATATGTAATATGTCATATATATATATATATATATATATATATATATATATATATATATATATATATATAATATATATATATATATATATATATATATATATATATATATATATATATATATATATATATATATATATATATATATATATATATATATATATATATATATATATATAATATATATATATATATATATATATATATATATATATATATATAATATATATATATATCTATATATATATATATATATATATATATATATATATATATATATATATGTATATGTATATATAAACAAATGACCGTAAAATCAATTGTATATTAACAGCATGTGTTTACTTGTTAATACTAAGCAATTAAAAAAATACTAATCAACTAAATTCATAGCAACTTAAACTTTGTCAAACTAAAATGTACTAACGTACCTGAACGTTCATTGCGGTTGCGACGTGCAGAGATTGGAAAAAAGAATTTTTGCCTGTGAGTGGACACGACTTTACAATAATTTACCACTTTCTTTTAAATGTGTGTATGCTCTTTCTTTAAGTTTAACTCCAAGAAATAATAAGTAAAATAAATATAATAATAACAATAACATTTTGTATTGAAAAATGTATGATCGATATCAATATATCATAATGAATTATGTTATAAATGGGGAAGACGCTTGTCGTGGCGCAGCGGCACAAGAGTGTGACTGTAACTGTCAGGTTCTGGGTTCGATCCCCAGTCGAGGAAATGAAATATTTAATATTTTCAATTTAAATATTTAATGTTTCATTTCTTCGCTCTGGTAATGAGGCAAAAGCACGGCGTTGAGCTCCGCCACTCAACACGCAATGCCTCAAATTCGGTGGAAAGTGGGGAACGGAAGTGGAACCTCCCTCCCTCCCAGGTTCCCTCTGCCTACCGTGCCTCGTGCGGGATACAGCGTGAAGCTGAAAAAAAAATAATAATAATGTTTTTCATGTGTCCACTTATATCTGTAATGGAAAAAAATACTTTCTTTATTTAGAACTAAACAAAGTACGTAAAGTAAGTAAATCTAAGACCCAAGAAAAGACCTAAACGCTATTTACAAGACTGATGACGTCAAAATATTTCTATTAAGGCGGCTTTATTAATACTAATGTAGGTCACTTTGTCCACAATGGAGCTCGCTGTAATACTCATATCTTCTTCTCAGAAACTGTTATCTCGTGTAAGAAAGGGAATTTATTAGTTTAATATGAAAAAAAACGTTATTTCGATCTATAGAACAATGTGTAGATGTGGTGAATGTAATTTTGAACATATTTAAAGTGATATTCTAAGCTTAGAAAAAGATAGGTTTTTTTAGAAAACGTATATATATGTTGACGTACTGTGTTTTCAAAAGCCGCGGATTCAATTCTTGCTACATTAAAAATTTTATAGGCTTTGAAAAAAAAATTGTAATTTCCAACATTTGAATTTGAGGTATTACGTATTGAGTGGCGGAACTCACCGCGCTTTGCCGTATTACCAGAGCGAAGAAATGAAACATTAAATATTAAAATTAAAAATATTAAATATTTCATTTCCTCGACAGGGGATCGAACCCAGAACCTGTCGATTACAAGGACAAGCTTGTGCCGCTGCGCCACGACAGGCCTCGTCAGGATTTTACTAATATATTTCTTTTTTTTTTCAGGTAATCATCTTATGAAGATCAACTTTTGGTAGAAATAAGTATGTATATTTGGTTTTTCAGCTATAAATAAGTAGAATAATATCACACGAAAACTTTCAAGGATACGAGTTTTCATCAATATTTCCTTATGAAATCATCATTTAAAATTAATGTCTGACTTGACTTTACAAACAACCGGGTTTTTTTTATTTTATCTTCACGCTCTAACAGTACAGAGGGACGGGAATTCAATGCTTCGTTTCCCGCGCACGGCTCAATCTTTAAGAAATTACCATTTAAGTAGAGTTAAGGCCTGTTGTGGAGCAGCGGAACAAGCGTGTGAATGAAAACGACAGGTTGTGGTTTCAATATCCACTCGGGGAAATGATATATTTAATATTTTCAATTTGTATATTCAATGTTTTCATTCCTTCGTTCTGGTAACAAGGCAAAATGCATCGTTGAGTTCTGCCACTCAACCACTCTACACCGTTACCGTGATTTATAATGTTTCAAATTCAGCGGAAAGTGGAGAATGCAACGAGTATACATATAATACTAGATTCCCAAGTTGCCTCTGACTACTTTACCATGTGCGGGATACAGCGTGATAGAAAACCATTTAAGTAACGGAACTCAACAACACGGTACTCAATTGAATTGTATGTATGTATATACGTATGTGTACTCATGTATATTGAACAGTATCTCTTAAAGCTAATACAAAAAGCTATTCAGGTTTAGGATTCCTAATTAAGCTCCGTAATTGCCTCGAATCTGAAAACAAAGCTTATTTCATTAAAAATGTTTGTAACGAGAAAAAAAAATTAGACCTATTGTTGATTAAATAATGTTAGAGCTTTTACGCTAATCTTTTTGTATGTATATTTTAGAGTATACTCGTAAATGATATTTATACGTGCGAAGTTTTTTTTGAGCGTAATGGATATTGGTGGAATTACATCTGGTCTAGAATTCGATATACACTGAAGAACGGAGTGTCTTGACACTAGGTTCTCAGGTTTCCTTTGCCTTATCTACAAATAGATATATAAAATTTATATATAAAAAAATTGCACATACATAAAAATTGTGGAAAATTGCGATGAATATTTTATATCATACTGTATTGTGAATCTTTTCTGTTTAAGTTTTGCCTATTTCTTTGTAATTATTTACTTACATGTTGTATTTAAATATTGAATGTTTCATTTCTTCGCTCTGGTAACAAGGTAAAACGCGGCGTTGAGTACCGCCACTCAACACGCATCTGATATTCAGTGGAAACTGTGTCTCAAATTCAGCTAGAACGGAACGTAACACTAGGTCTCTTGATAACTATCAAATATATAATAAATACGCAATAAATATAATAATTAATATCAAAATTAAACCAATCGCATATTTGTCCATAATACAATTTATAATTACATCATGCATATTGAGCTTCATCATAAAATCTCCCCACCCCTTTATGGAGGGCGGCTCTAATAATATTGAACGCTTTGTAATTAATCTGTCTGAACCAAACGCTACCTGAGTGCGTGTGACGTGATTTATGGCTTACTAAATATATATAATTTGTGTGAAGACCCTCGTGGCATAGTTTCTGACTGTAAACGCGATCGTTTTGAGTTCGATGTCTAGAGGGAGTACGTAATTTTCAATTTATGGCTATGGTAGCGAGATAAAGCGCGGCGTTAAGTTATGCCGTTTAAATGGAGGTAGAGTCTCTTGACTTAATATTATAAATATGAAATAAAAGTCCCCCGTACATGGCAGGGTAGGCTGAAGGTACTAGGGAACCTACTCCGTTCCACTTCCGTTCCCCATTTTCCGCCTAATTTGAGGATTTTTTATATAAATGAAACTTTACATGAATATAGCTTTTCAAACCAGAATAGTACATAGACTATAATTTTATCTCAAGATTTCGTATGATTTGTCTATGTATAATAATAAATATATGAAGCCGCGCACTATTTATTTATTTTTAAACGAATTATTTATTTATTTTTAAAACATAGATAGAAAATCACATATTTTCTATAGTTCTTTTTTTGGTAAGGATTTAACACAATGATTAGTGGAACTAAGTATCCTATTGCTTAAGCTTGTACACACAATTTTTTTAATATTTTTTTTGTAACTTTTACAATGATAGGTATAATGAGTTTGATGTTTCCGTGTATATATATCTACTTGTAGAATCGTAACTCTTTAAAAGATATATATAAAGTGATATAAATATTAAACATTTCATTTAAAAATATCATTTATATATTTCATTTTCTCGAGTGGGGATCGAACCCATAACCTGTCGCGTTTACAGTCACGTAACAGTTAACGAAACTTAAACATTAAGAAATATCTACTCAACTATACTCAGCTTCTCGCTGTATCCCGTACATGGCGGAGTAGACAGAGAAAACTTGGATACCTAGTGTTATGACCATCATTATTTCTCACTTTCTGCTTTGAAGCAGTGCGTGTTAAGTTGCGGAACTCAACGCCGCGCTTTGCATTACATAAAAATATTAAATATTTCATTTCCTCAAGTGGAGATCGAACCCACAAACTATCGTTTACAGTCACACGCTTGTGCCGCTGCACCACAACTGGCCTCATTTTAAATATTCGTAAATACAAAAACATTTCAATTTAAATATTCATAAATACAATACTAAAATAAAATATTTCATTCAACAAAAAGATAAATTTTCTAAAGACACAATAAAAAATAAAAAAAGGAAGTCAATTCACAATAAAAAACCTTAATTCTCTTATACAAGTGGAAACAATGCTCAATCAGCGCGGCGTCGTATTAACCGACCGAATTAATGAGACGTCGCGTTATAATGAACGCGTTCGAACAAAACATTCCACCGCATTCAATGGTTTATTTGTCAAGATATTATTATAGTATAATAGTGGTACTGACGAATTGAATGCGTGAGTATCGTGGGTTCAATTAATGCCTAATCATTTGTGGAATTATTTAAATATTTTCAATTTTCAACTCTCGTAGGCAGTGTTACGTAACGCCACTGGAGTATTGAGTGGACAGTAAAAAACAGAAGAGAGTTGCTTTGATTAGACAAAACGGCGTTCAGTTGCGGTACTCAGTACGCAATGTCACGAAAGTATAGAAGAATATATAAGAACGAACTTCTTAAGACTAGTTTTCCTCTGCCTATTCTATTATGCGGGAAAAAGCGTGAAGCTGCCAAGTAACACGCATAGTTCAATGAAAATTTGTTATTCTTTTTCTTTTGGTAAACAATGGTATATTAAACTTGATTTTAAAGAAATTCAATCTCAAGATATAAAAACATAGAAAACAGAAGAACATGCCAAAAATCAAAGCCCAATTCATAAACAAAGTAACTTTAATATTCAAAAGGAAGCTTGCCAAAAACAAGGTCTTCATATTTTCTTATAACGACGTAATGGCTAATAACGTGAGACCAGATGCTACAGCTTAGTACTTCCTTATTCTACATTACTATAGGGTTATCAAGAAGATAGAAGTTATTTTCTATGGGATATATTTATCTTGTTGATCTTTTTTTTCGTAAAATATAAAAATATGAATGTATGCAAAAGGAACCGTGTGTTAATACACTCCGTTTTCCACTTACCGCTCAATTTTTAAGATATTGTGTGTTGTTGCGGAACTTAACGCCGTTCCGTACACCAGGGTGGAGAAATTAAAAAAGTTAATTTCGATTCAATGGATATCGAACCTGAACTCGTCATTTGGAGTCAAACGGTGACTTTTTGAGTCACGAATTGCTAAAGCTATATTTTATTTCTTTGGTGGAACAAAACCTTATATTTAATATATACATTTTGTATAAACCTGCTATAGTAATATGTTTCACTCACTTCAAAATAATTATTAACTAAAACAAATATTTGTTTACTATATCTTAGTATATATATTATTTACTATAGATCTTCGTGGCGCAGCGGCACAAACGTGCAAGTAAGCCCAATAGGTGTATATTCGATTTATATACGAAATTATATATTTAATTGTTATCATTTCCGGGCTCTTGCAACGAGAAAAAAATGCAATGTCAAGACCACCACTCAAATTTCAATGCCTAGATATTTTGGAAGAAAGTGAGGTAATTAAATTTTCCTTATGGGAACAGAGTGTCTTAACACTAGGTTCTCAAGTTCCATTTGAAATTTGAATTAATACAAAACTATCGCAATCATCAAGCGAACAAATTTTACAACACAGCTGCATATATACGTATATATGTATCTTACATTAACTTTCAATACGCAAAAACAACTTTTTCAGCATATTTACATAAATTCCAACGTTATTTTCCAGAAAGTTCTAAAATCTATAAATCATGTGACATGTGGCATACATTATTTTGCATTTTTCCCATAAAATTTCCATACTTTGGCGACTCGTGAAAATCGTAAACACGCTTCACTTTTTTATTACGAAGCTTTTTACAGGATTTACTCTGATGAATGTCGCGCGTCGGCTTTTAGAAGCGTGAATGTTTAAATGAACGTTCTAATTTGTTAATAGCGATTTGATTTAGTTTATTTTGGGATTTGAAATTATTATGATTATATTTTTTGAGCGGCGTTGAGTTCCGCTTTTTGTTACGTGATATCGTATGGGTTCAAGTGACAAGGCAAAGAGCGGCGTTGAGTTCCACTGAAATAGAGGATTAAGTAAGACACATTTACCATTAGTTTCCTACGATTTACCGGAATACTTAAATAATTTTAACAATATATTACAATATATGAAGCCTTTTTTAGCCTCACATTATGGCAGGGCACGTAGAGGGAACGTAGGAACCCGAATTTTAGATATTGCTTGTTTAGTGGCGGATTTCCTCACTGAGCTTTTGCCTTATTATTAAAGCGAAGAAAAGAAAATAATGAATTGTTTAATTACCTCCAGTGGGTTCGAATCTACAATTTATCTTGCTTACACTCTCACGGTTGTGCCCCTGCGACAGGCCTCATAGTACATTAAATATATTTAAAGATATGGTATAAATTATTCCATTTAGCAAAAGTAAATTATTTTAAGCTTGCGTTTCATCCAAAAAATGTATTTTTCTACGTAAATACATAGCTCTAAAGAGTATTTATTCAAAAAAAAATCACAAAGCTCGGCCAAAACGTGAGCTTCGTTGTTTGTAAAAGCTCTCTACATCTAACATGAAAATATACAAACACTCAGAACTCTTTGAGTACAAATGATATATGAGAACAAATACTATTGGAGTTTACTAATTAATTAGATCCATAAATAATTATTTTATTTTTATTTATAGCTGTTAGTCTGTATGTGTGTTGGCGCTAAACTTCAAAACGCTTTAACAAGTCAGATAAACTTCACTATTATATTGAAGTAACCTTTTATCAAGATTTAGTGCTTGATTTAATCGGATATCGAACCCACGACCTGTCGCGTTAACAGTCGATTGTATCCCTGTGCCTACAAGGCCCCAAATTATTTATATATTAACAAATATTTCAGACTTACTTCAGACTTACAGACATGTATTTTCAAAGAATACCGATGTTTCACATATTTCTTTTATTATTTATTTTTTCTCACCTTCACTCTGTATCTCGAATATGGGTAGATACTCCATTGAATTTAAAACAATACGAGATGAGTGGCGGTAGTCAACGCCGCCGTTTGCCTTGTTATTAGAGCAAAGATGTAATAATTTACATGTTTTATTTTATCTAGTGGGCATCGAACCCAGAACGTTGTCGTTTACAGTCGTACGCATGTGCCCCTGCGCTTAAATCCTCAATTCTTTTATTATAATCTTTATATTAATATTTTTATGTCACAATACAAAAGGATATTAGGACATCTCGACTTTTCTCAAAGCTTTGTACACTCTTCATTAGAAAAGGCGTCTCCGTCTTTGATATAGCGTATTATTGGAGTTTAAATTGCTTAGACATTTAATATGTAAAGCGAGGCTGTTGTATTATTCAAATTTGAATATTCTGTAATTAAAGGTTTATCTTTAAAGAGGACTAATGTTTTAAATTTTTACAGATGATGATGTAGGCAGAGGGAACTTGGGAACCTAGTTGAGACACTTCACTCCGTTCCCTACTTTCTGCCGAATTGGAGGTATTGCGTGTTAAGTGGAACACGCCGCGCTGTTGTGTTGTTACTCAAGCGAGCAAATATTAAATATTCCAATGAAATTATTACATATATTATTTTCTCAAATCTATATCTTGTATTAATTAACAAATTCAAAACACCTATAAACACATATAATATAAACCTGTAACTGTTCTTTTTTATAGCTTCACGCTGTATCCCGAAGGTTAGGGTAGGCAAAGGGAACTTGGGAACCTAGTGTGTATACACTCCGTTCCACTTTCATTCCCCACTTTTCGCTGAATTCGAAGCATTGCGTGTTGAGTGGCGGAAGTCCATGCCGCGCTTTGCATTGTTACCAGAACAAAAAATGAAAACAATCAATATTTTATTTCATAATATTAAATATTTCATTTCCTCGAGTTGAAATCGAGCCCACAACCTGTCGTTTACAGTCACACGCTCACACCGTTGCGCCACGACAGGCCAGTAACTGTTGTGTTACAAGAACAGATAAACATTTTTGTCTCGCTGTCACGCTAACAATTCAAAGCACGGCATTAAATTAAGTTAAATAATATTAATATGTAAAATATAGTGACTTAATACTAGGTTCCTAAGTTTCCACTGTTTATCGTGTCATGTGCGGAATATAGAGTGAAGCTGAGAGAGAGAGAGTAAAGGCACATGAATGTCTTAGGTACTACATCAAATTCGTTTTTTTTTTCTTTTTAGCTTCACGCTGTATCCCGCACGAGGCAGGGTAGGCAGAGGGAGAACCCGGCAACCTAGTGTTAAGACACTCCGTTCCCCACTTTCCGCCGCATTTGAAGCTTTGCGTGTTGAGTGGCGGAACTCAACGCCTTTGCCTTATTACCAGAGCGAAGAAGTGAAACATTAAATATTTAAATTTAAAATATTAAATATTTCATTTCCTCGACTGGGGATCAAACCCAGAACCTATCGGTTACAGTCACACGCTTGTGCCGCTGCGCCACGACAGGCCTCAAATTCTAAATGAAATTTTATAGCATCGTAATAAAATATATCGCAGCGCTTTAACAGCTTTATACGTATTTATGTAAATAAGATAAACGTATGTAAATGCCATAAATATTTACCCGTCTTGGTACACTGACAGCGTCTGACTGTGAAAATATTGGTTATGGGTTCGATCACCATTAAGACGAAAGTTTAATTCTTATTTTAATTTTTCCATTTAAGTAGAGTGAGCACAGCGTTTAGTTCCGCTACACAATACGCAATTTTTCGAAATATTAGGTGGAACAGGTCTAGTTACAACATAGTTTTTTCGTTTAGGCCATCTCTTATTCAAATATAGTGTTATTAAATTTAGACTATTGGGAAAATCATGGCGCAGAGGCACATCGTAGCTGCTTAAATATTTAATATATTAATTCCTTCTCTCTGATAATGAGAGAAAGCGTGATACTGATTTCTACCACTGATACCTTAATTCAGAAAAATGAAAAAAATGTTTTAACAAAGACAGAGTCTATTAACACTAGGTTCCTAGGTTACCTGTACGTGCCTTGCTAAGAGCATTATGCAGTGTGGATCTGATAAAAAGATAATTATACTAAACTTAAATTTAAAAAGTGTATAAAAATTTTAAACGAAGCAGGATTTGAACCTGCGCCTCTGGAATACCGTTCCAGCGCTCTGACCAACTAAGCCATTCGTTCTCACCAAGCTCCGTCGAAATTCTTATACGCTTGTTACAACTTATTTATGTTGTTAGCATCTCTGTAGGGTCTGTCCTAAGTGTGGAATAACACTTTAAAACATAGTAAAAAAGATAATTATACATACAAAAATTGGCTTTTCCCAGACAAATTCAATAACAAATCTAAAACAATACTCAGCCTCATGCTGTATCTCGCACATGGCAGGGTAGGCAGTGGTTCCCTCTGCCTACTTTGCCATGTGTGAACCTAGTGTGAAGACACTCCGTTTCACTTTTATTCCTCACTTTCTGATGAATTTGAGGCTTTCCATGTTGAGTGGCGGAACTCAACGCCGCGTTTTTACCTTGTACCAGAGCGAAGAAAAGAAAACATTAAATATTTAAATTGAAAGTATTAAATATTTTATTTCTTCGAGTCGGGATCCTGTCGGTTTCTAAAATAAAAAATTTATATAGTACCTGTGCATTATTATGTACAATATATTTAAAGCAAAAGTAACCTTTGTAATATTATGTATGTGTTACAAATTATCGGTCAGAGCTCAATGGTTCGGAACGATCCAATTGAGTGGAAAATGGTAGAGTCTACCGCAAAACAATATGTTATATAGCGTTTGAACATAATATATTGAAGTGTATTAAAACTGGTATGTAGAGTGAAGG
Organism: Eueides isabella; assembly: GCA_019049475.1. Taxonomy (NCBI): domain Eukaryota; kingdom Metazoa; phylum Arthropoda; class Insecta; order Lepidoptera; family Nymphalidae; genus Eueides; species Eueides isabella. Next base: position 10,550,586 of record CM032405.1, on the reverse strand, counting down.
CGACGGTTTTGAGTTTGATTTTCATTTGAAATAATATATTAATTTTATTAACTTGGTGGTATAAAGAAGCCAAATCTTAGCGATGACTTACGCCACGTTAAATGAAAAGTGAATGGAGCATTTTTAATATGACCCTCTGTCTATCCCATATGTAAGCACTATATTCAAAAACATTCTTTAACATAAATGTTATAATTCAAAGCTTGAAACAAATTCAATACCAGAGGCTTGTCGTGGTGCAGTGGTAAAAGCATGTGACTGTAAACGATAAGTTGTGGATTCGATCTCCACTCGAGGAAATGAAATATTTAATATTTAATGTTTTCATTTCATCGCTATGGAAATAAGGCAAAAGCGACACGCAATACCTCAAATTCGGCGGAAAGTGGGGAACGGAAGTAGAATGGAGTGTCTTAATACTAGGTTCCCAAGTTCCCTTTGCCTGCCCTGCCATGTGCAGGATACAGCGTGAAGCCGAGTCTTACCAGAGCGTAGAAATTAATATTTTAAATATTTAATTTCCCCAAATGAGAATCGATTCCGCGATCTGACACGTTTACTGCCACGCGCTTGTACACTTGCGCGACGCACATCTATAGGCCCCAGGCCTTACATATTTTTCTGATTAAAAAGCCTACGTAAAATTGATATTCTTAAAGTGTATAATAAAGTAAAAAAAATAATCCAGACTGTTTAAATATAAATGCTAGTAATTCTAAAGAAAAACTGTTTCAAAAGTCAAGTCTTGTGAAATTTAACACATTATTCTTCTAATACACTCCTCGCGTATTATACTTGTTTGAGTCATTGCTGAAAAAAGAGCTATGTAACGTATTTACCATATGTCAGAGGCAGAGGAAATATAGGAAAAACTCAGTGAAACGAGTGTTGCGAGTTCTATTTTCAAATATTTCTTTTTTTCGTTACCATAACATAACAAATAGCAGCGTTTAGTTACGTCATTCAACTGGCAATATATTATAAAATTGTGGACAGTGGGAAACGGAGTCTTAATACAAGATTCGCACATTCCCTCTACGCCTACCCTGCCACGTGATTTAAACTAAACTAAACATAGTATATTTATATAAAAGCTTACTAACTTCCAACCACAATAAGCTCCCTCAGACTTCCCTTCTACATACAGTGTGAAATTAAAAAACTGACTTATAAATATAGTATATTTAATATAACTACGAAAAAACTGGAGAAAGCTCTAACGAACTTGTACACAAAATCATTACAAAACCAATATAGTTTAGACCTAGATATTTTTTAAACATTTTACTGAAATTTCTAATAAAAAGTAATATTTATAGCTGACCTCCTTTCCTTGCGTGCGACGTCTTAACGCTTACAGGCATTTAATGCTTAGTACCGATTGTTTTTAAATAAAATTTTTACAACTTAAGTTATTGTATTATAAAAAACTTTACATATAATATATTATTATATATATTATATGTAAATATATTTATTTTAATATACCTGTAAAGGTATATTTTAATATACCTGTAATAAGGCTGTCGTGGCACAGTGGCACAAACGTGTGACTGTAACCGACAGGTTCTGGGTTCTATTCCCACTCGAGGAAATTAAATATTTAATATTTTCAATTAAAATATTTAATGTTTTCATTTCTTCGCTCTAGTAAAAGGCAAAACGCGGCGTTGAGTTCCGCCACTTAACTTGCAATGCCTCATATCTGGTAGAAAGTGGGGAACGGAAGTAGAACGGCGTGTTTTAACACTAGGTTCCCAAGTTCCCTCTACCTACCCTGCCATGTGCGGGATACAGCGTGAAGCTGAGTGAGTAGTAGCCTAAAATATGTCACAAATGACAGTTACTTACTCATATTTGCACACACAAGCTAAACCATACGCAAATAAGCAAAAAAATACATACATATAAATAAACAAAATAAATATTGGGCCCGGTCGTGTTGTAGGGGCACAAGCGTGCGACCCGTTGTAAGCGCGATATATACTTAAATATATATCCTGTAAACGACAGGTAGTCTTCTATCAATACCCGCTCAAGAAATATAAGACATTTAGTCTTTATTTTTACTATGTTTTAAAATGTTATTCCACACTTAGGACAGAAAACACTAAATTTAAATTTAAAAAGCGTATAAAAATTTTGAACGAAGCAGGATTTGAACTTGCGCCTCTGGAAAACCGTTCCTGGAACGGTTTTCCAGAGGCGCAAGTTCAAATCCTGCTTCGTTCAAAATTTTTATACGCTTTTTTAATTTAAATTAAGTAATATTCAATGTCTTCATATCCTCGCTCCACGGCGTTGATTTCCGCTACTGGTCAAATAATGCTTCAAAATATAAATATCCACGAGCTCGTGCGGTACAGTGTGAAACTAAGCAGAATACAAGCAATAAGCATAACAATATATTTACATTACGTTACTGAAATTAAGTTACTGAAATCCAACCCAAATATGAAATCTGGGTCGTAATATCAGACTATCTGAGTTTCCTGTTGAAATTGCAATGGAAGCTGTCGAACCAAATATTTGCTTAATAATTTGTATAAGATACGAACAGATAAGACGCTTCTGGCGTTAGTTGATGAGAACTGTGATGAGCTACCGATTATTGACTGCTGGTATTATTTTGGGAACTATCTGTGTTTGGGTAAATATGGCGCTGTTGTGGTTGAAGTCTTAGTTTATTATAAATGTTAAAGTTAATAATTTTATTTTTTTCTGATTATACCTTTGCTCTCTTTTAGGCCAGTCGTGATAGGGTAAAAAAAAACCGAGTAACAAAAAAAAACCGAGTAACCAAGTTAACAAAAAGTTGTGGATTTATAACCACTAGAGGAAGCGAAATATTTCATATTTTTATTTTGTCGCTCTGACATCGAGGCACAGCGCAGCGTTAAGTTCCGCCCCTCTACACAAAATGCCTCGAGAATGCAATAAAAAATGGAGATCGGCAGTTTCTTAATTGGATCACAGCAGTTTTACCCTGGGTTACCCTGTTCCATCTATTTACCTGCTTATATGTGGGAAACAGTGTGAAACTAAAAATATTCTTTATAACTTAATGTCCAATTCACAGAGCGAAGTTAAGCAGTTTCTAGTTCTTAGTTCACGCTGTATACCGCTTAAAGCAGTTTAGGGAGAAAAAACCAGGTGGTAAAGTTTTTCACTTAATTTTGAGACATGTCAGGATGATCGACAGAATTAATTGCTGTTCTTTGCCAGTGCAAGAATATAAACATGAATCATTCTCCCAAATGGGAGTCGAACCCACAACTGTCCCGTTTACAGTCAGATGCTGCACGATTACGGCCTTAAAATATTTTTAGATTAAATGTGTAGCACATACATCATACCAACTATTTTATACTAACGGTACAAACTGTAAATTTAATCTTTTTCTTATCAAAATTGCTGAAGTGTTTTGCAGCATAGGCAGAAACGTGTGACTGTAAACGATAGGTTGTGTCTTCGATTCCCACTCGAAGGAGTAAAATATCTAATATTTTCAAATGACATAATGGTAACAAACCACAGCGCGGAGTTGTGGTTCCCGACTTAATGAATAATGCCTTAAATTTGATAGAAAGTGGGGAACAGAACGGAGTGTCTTAACACTAGGTTCACATGTTACCTCTGCCCATCCTGAATAAAAAATTAATCTGAAAAGAAGAAAAACATATAACTCTTTTTCTTAATATACTTTAAAATAAAAACAAACCTATAGTATAAAATATAAAACTTTCGTTTAAATCACTTTAAATCACGTCCTTAACAAATATTTATAACAACGCCCCCGCATCGTATCTGACATATCACGGTCCGGATTAAACCGCTCCCAACCGGTTATCGCCGGCCCATACCGGATACGCCATGTTCCCTTCCAGTTCGTTACATAATGGTCTTTATCCAACCGTAATAACGTTTTTACATGAAAATCGGTTGTTGCAAATAAATCAAAGGATTATTTACGGAACTGAGCTTTTTCGGATAGGTTCAAACCAAATGTTAATGTTGTGGTTAAACATCGTTGAGTTTTCATATGAGATTTTAATGAGGTTAATTATTTATCGAGGTACTGTGCCTCGATTAATGGTGGCGAGTGGGGAACGGGTGTCATAATATTAATATGGAAAAATCTTCAAGCTGCAGAAAAAATACGATTGTTATGACTGTCATTAGTACCGGTCTTCATCGTCTTCAGTTTTTAGATTTGTTGCTTGAGAGAATGATTTAGATTTGTTGCTTGAGGGAATGATTTTCTTGACTTTTCTTGACTCGCCCTGATACGTAAGGCTGAGTCCCACTTTTATACACGCAGATTCAAAATTGTAGTAATAAAATAGAAATAGAGTGTCCTAATATTCGATGTCTTCTTTCAACTCTAATTTAAAAAAAAGAGGAGGAAAAAAGAACATAATTTTATTTTCATAAAAAAAAAATTCTTTTAATGATTAACGCATTTGAATTTATTTATTAAAGTCTATTCTTCAAATAAAAATCTGATAGTTTAAATTATTTATTTTTTTCAAGTTCACACTGTAACTTGTTCGTGGCAGGGTAGGCAGAAGCAACTTGGGAACCCAATGTTTAGACAATCTATTAAGATTTCCACTTTCCGTTGAATTTGAGACATTATGTGTTGAGTAACACGAGTAACAAAGCCAAACGCAGCGTTGAGTTCTACATTCAACGCCGCGTTTAGCCTTAGTGCCAAAGAGAAGTCACGAACATATTCAATAATTAATTTGAAAATATTAAATATTTCACATCTTCCAGTGGGGATCGAACTCACAACCTGTCGCTCAGTCATACGCATATGCCTCCGCACAACCATCGGCCTCGATCGTTCAAGGCACGTATCACGATGAAATTAGACAATTTCAAAATATAAAGACAAAATATAGCTCTATCCGTCGTGTCCCGCATAATCTAACATTTACATATGCAAATTATATTCAAATTATATGCTAAGTCGGCTATAACATGCATGCACGTATTTTGAATAATTTCAATATACCTGTACTGTAGTAGTGTCTCATAAACAAGGCTTTATCGCCTTAAACACGGTATGAAATGTGTAATCTTAATATAATGGTTCAATTTGATATTTTAGATGGTTTCTATGAAATGTAACTCTGTGTTATAGGTGTGGATAGTGGATTCGATTTTATGCTGTAAATTAATTATTATACTACTTACAAATTAAATGTACGGTTTTTACAGCTTCATGTTGCAGGTAGAACGTAGTATTAAGACACTTAGCTCCTATGATGACACTTCCATTTATCTCATTTTCCATCGAATTTTACGCATTACGTGTTGAGTGGCGAAACTCAACGCCGAGCTTTGCCTAGAAATAAAAAAAAATAGTTGAGTTCCTCGTCTCGTTTATAATCGCACGCTTTTGCTTTACGCTGTGACATAACAGGCCTCTTTATTAAAAGTCATTTTAAAATTCCCACCATTTCATATTACCTGGGACAGACTTTCTGCATACTTTTAAACATATAATTTGAATTATTTCCATAAGTATTTCAAAAATATGATTTTCATAAAAGTTTTTAATTAACGTACGCTTGCAACGGCTTGGTAGATACGGGCCAAGTATTTTATGTAGCTATATTTGTATCTAAAAATCTTCAGTGCTCTCTGTAATGTAGATTTGAAAAGTGATACTTAAATTCATATTTTCGATGACATTTCTTTTTATTTTGTGCTGTAGGTATAAGCATTTTGTTTTCTATATTTTTCAATTTTATAACTTAGTCTAGCAGTTCGCGCATCTGCTTAAACTATATGATTATTTATGTAAATATATTTAGAAAGAAATATTTAAAATGACATAGAAAGATAAAGACAATGATTATAGTAATACACTAAATAAATTATAATTGAAATCTTTTTATTTTATTTCATTTTGCTTTTACAATTTTTCCCGTCTCTCCAGATAAATGTTAGGTTAGGTTAAATTAACGCACACGGTCATACATAAATTTCAGTCCCATGAGAATTTCAGGCTTGCTCCGATGCAAGAGGTGTTGTAGCAACATATAAGTTCTTAATTAGTGCTATGTCCCATATGTCGCGAAAATTGGGAGACAGCTTCTCTGGCGGCCTTAGCGAGGTCAGTCACGAGCATGCTGGATTGCGTGCGGGAAGTGAGCCTGCCTGCAGCTCTGGCACTATTTAGAAACAGAGATAGCGTGATCGAATACCATCTTCCATCTGATAGGCGGTTGGAGGTTGCGTGGGGCAACTTACCTTATAAGTAATACCACGAAAGTCGCCAGACTTGTTTGGTCCCTGCCACTGAGGTAAAACTCAGTGGCAGGTATACTGGCCCTCCTGATGTGACCGTAAGGTTGGTACAGGAGGACAGTATAACATAAACAATTAAATTAAATGATTCAACAGCAGGTACCAAGTCAAACAGTTCTCCAGAATTCTCCCCGTGATAAATGCGGAACCCAGAGCGAGGATACGTCTCTTCGCAAAACCAAAGTATGAAGCCCCTCTCAGATTATTAGGTCCCCAATGATTGGAACAGTTAATAGTACAGAGATTAGTTTGGACAAACAGAAAAACAGACCAAAAATTTTAAAACATTTGTTTTTATTTATTTTGGTATCTCGTAAATAAACAGTTATTAACATGCTTAATTAATGAAAAAGCTCACATTTTATGAAATCACAGACAGACCAATAATGATTGTATTTAAATGTAATTTTATCGAGATAACGAAGTTAAATGCTGCGTTAGTTTCCGTCACTCAACACACAATACTCCGAGTTTTAAGCAAATAGTCCAGAATGTAAACATTTTAATGGAAATGGATTAATTAACACTAGGTGCCCAGTTCCCTCTGCTTATCATGGTGCGTGTGTGATACAGCATAAAGCTATAAAAAAAATGAGGTTCAGGACTCCTTCAAGAAATTGAACAGAATATGCGAAAATAATATTAAATATTATAAATAGTTACAAAAACTAAAGTCTTCGAACGTAAATTATATTATGCTTTCCCTTAACTCAAAAGCAGCGACGAGAACTTTATTAATATTGTACAAATTATAGAACACATCTCGGGCTATAATTTATATGAGAATGCAAGTTGCAAGGTAAATTGTAGAGAACGTATCATTGTACGTACTAATTTAATTATTATGGACTAAACTATTGTACTAAACAGGATATAATCGTGTGACTCTAAACGGCAGGTTATGGGTTCAATACCCACTTGAGGAAATATTTTCAAATTAAATATTTAATGTTTTCATTTCTTCCCTATGGTAACAAGGCAAAGTATGGCATTAGATTATCTACCACGCAATACCTCAAATTCGGTGGGAAGTAAGGAACGGAAGTGGAACAAAGTGTCTTAGCACTAGGTCTCCTCTGTCTACCCTGCTATATGCGGGATAGAGTATAAAGCTAAAAAAATCATTATATGAAGCCATCGTAGTGAAGTACAAACAAATCAATCTCAAAAATTTATAAAAGAAAGACATAGTAACCTTAGACATAGCAACGTGCGCTAATATGGACCTCACTTTCCACAAAATTTAAGGCATTGCGTGTTGAATAGTAAAACTCAAGCGTTTTGAAAGCGAGGAAATAAGGATTAAACATTTAATTTCTTTAAATGAACATCGAATATCGTTTGTGTCCCTTTGCAACCTTCCAGTCGCAGGCTAGTGCTCTTCACCACGACTGTCCTCCAGCCTCAATTTAATTAAACAGATAAATACAAATTAATTAAACTCATATAAATGTTCATTAGCTAATGAAATAGTAGGGTCTTACATTAATTACACTACAAGTATTTTGTTATCTTAATCGGTTCCAGTTGTGTGTGTATATATATATGTATGTGTATATATATATATATATATATATATATATATATATATATATATATATATATATATATATATATATATATATATATATATATATATATATATATATATATATATATATATATATATATATATATATATATATATATATATATATACATATATTAGGACACTCCGTATCCCACTTTCATATGTTTTTTTTCCGAGAATTGGACCCATGATTGTCACGTTTGCATGATTATATGTCTGTATGTGTGTGTGTGTGTGTGTGTGTGTGTGTTTTTGTGTCTGTCTGTTTTAGGTAAAACGATGTTATACAAGGAGGAGTGTAGGTATATATACAAGGAGTTATACCTTGAAAATATAAACTATTCCTCAAACGGGGATTGAATGTTGACTGTTCCATATCAATCGCTATACCACTACGCTACAATGGTGTTGAATCTTTTACCTAATAGAGTTTCAAAGTTGCTTTCTAACGGTGTAAAATGAAGCAAAGTTGCAACGTGAGCTTAGGGCGGCATGTTTACAGTGACATTAAAAATGCATTAGATGGAGGAGCTTTTCACACCATCGCGTCGTGTAGAGCGTGCAATAGTCAGAGACACGCGGCTTCGCCCGCTTTAATTTATTAGTATATAATAGCGAAATTATACTGAATCTGTACGTATTTTATGTCTTATTCTAATATATTTTAATGTAAAAATTCATATGTAAAAAAACGTTCAGGAGTTCACATTTATAGTTTAAATAAAATGCTAGAATCACCATTTTTGAGCAAAATATGCCAATAGTAAACGTCAAGTTAAATAACACTCAAAGAATTATCGTTGTCAGCTTTACGCTGTATCCCGAACATGGCAGGGTATGCAGAGGTAGCTTGAAACTTAACGAGACACTCCGTTCAGTTCCCGACTTTCAGCTAAATTTGAGGCATTGCGTGTTGAATGGCGGAATGTTTTATGCGGAATGTTTTATGCCGTGTGATTCCGGCTTAGAATAGGATCCCCCTGGTACTGATGGGGTCGTAAGAGGCGACTAAAGTGCGTGTGGTAGAGTCACGTTGTCAGCAATGGCAACACGCATGGGCAGACTCGACCGGATTGTTACCACCCCCGGCATTGAAACCGGCGTTAAGTAGTAACTTCGGCCACTGCGTGTCGCATTGGGTAGTGCCGGGCCCCGGTGCCCATCCATCTTTAGGACCGGCAACACCTCTGTAGCTCCTCTGGTGCCACACAGGGCCGTGGGCGACGGTGATTACTTACCATCAGGTGACCCGTACGCTCGTTTGCCGTGTCTTCTCCATAAAAAAAACGCCGTGCTCTGCCTTGTTACTAGAGTGAAGAAATAAATTAAAATAATTGTATTATAAATCAATCATCGATCATGTTGAGTAAGATATTTTTATCAGTTTCAAGCCGTTACCAATACCAGACAGGGTAGGCTGAGGGATTTTGAAACTATATAGCTTAGATACTTCGTTCAGTTCCTCAATTTCCAACGAAAATATTGTATATGAGCATGTTGAATTTTAATTTCCTGGAGTCTATTCTAACAACCCACAATCTATAGCGCATGCCCCTGAGCAGCGACAGGAAATTTTATGGCATCACTGTAAAGTTGTCACTATTTTGTTTTTATATGCACTTGAAAATTAATTCTTTTAAATAAAATCATAAGTTACAAGATTTTTTTGCTTTACGCTGTATCTCACACATAGCAGGGTAGGCAAAGGGAACATGGGAACCTAGTGCAAAGTCCATTTATAAAAACGAAGTGTCTCTTCGGTTTCCCATTTTCCCCTGAATATAAGAAAAATTGTATTTATATATACTCGTACGTAAAATAAAAATTGTATAATATCGTATTATTATGCGATCGTTTTGAGTTCATATTCTACTTATGGGAATAATCATACTCATTAAAATTTATTCTCGTTTCCTTAATATGGTGAGACATAACGCAGTGTTAAATTAAATCAGAGCCAAGTCGCCAATGTCTTGATCATGATGACACAAATTTTGTCTAATTTCAGGTCTTTGAACCAAACAAGAACTGTCCAAAAAAATATAAAATGCAATGCGTCCAGAATTCAAAGGCCTTAATAAAAATAGAGTGTTTTAATACAAAAGTTTCATTTCCAAGGCTACGTTGGGTCATTTCCAAGGCTACTTTGGGTCCTAGGTTCCTCTGATTACCGTGGTTGGGTTACAAGGAGAAATTTAAAAATTTAATATATATATATATATATATATATATATATATATATATATATATATATATATATATATATATATATATATATATATATATATATATATATATATATATATATATATATATATATATATATATATATATATATATATATATATATATATATATATATATATATATATATATATATATATATATATATATATATATATATATATATATATATATATATATATATATATATATATATATATATATATATATATGTTAAAAAAATACCCAAACTCGTTGTGGTGCTGTGATTTTAAATCTCATTCAGGCGTAGTAGAAAAGAGGCAAAGTGCTGCGTTGAGTTATGTATCTCAACACGCAATGTTCCTAAAATTTTATTAGCTTAGTACCAAGTGTTTTAACACAAAACACTAAGGATAATAACTTAATTAAATGAGGTCGAGGTCGAGGCGCATTGCGATTTGTATCATTATACAGGGGGCTAATTACGTATATTGGAATTGTTGTCACTTCTCCACTAAAGTAAGACAAGGCTCGGCGTTAAGTTATGTCATTCAACGTGCACTCTCAAAAATTAGTTAGAAAGTGAGGAACGTGGTGTCTTAACACTCAGTTCTCTCGAACACATTGTAAATGCTAAAAAGTAAAGTTATTTTTTAAAAACCACAAAGAAAAAGATTTCCATAAAAAAATACCTAAGATTTAGTTAATTTTAAAGAAAGCCTCATTTTCTTCACATCACATTATTATGACTTTTTAGCGATTTTTCTTACAAATCTGATACATTTTATACTTTATTCCTTATACGATAAGGTATGTTTTCCATTGCATTTATATTTCGTAGCCTTATCTCTACAGCAGCAGGAAACGAGTGTGGGAAGCGGTAAAGGTTTGATCGCGATACGTTTGTTATTTATTTTATGTGGATTATTTATATATATTGTTGACGAGCTTTTGAAAGAAAGCTTTACAAATAATCTATAGGTACTAGTATTAAACAGTTTTGTTTTTTTTTATTTTCATGGTATATTCCGCATATGGTAGGGTAGGCAGAGGGAACTTGGGAGCATAGGTATCCTAGGTAAGACACTCCGGTCTTACGACTTAAGACACTTCTGTTTTTTTTGTATAATTTGAAGCATTGCGAGCTGTGTTGCGGAACTTAACGCTGTACGTTGCTCAGAACGACTAAATTTAATATTAAATATTTAGTTTTCCCGAATGAGAATTGAACACACAGCCTATGGCCTGGGACCACAACCTATGAAAACTAATGGATAAAAACTAGTTAAATATATACTATTTAAAACTCCGTAGATCCGTCGTAGCGGTACTTATCATGGTTATGGATTCAATTCCCAGTTGGGGGTACGAGGTATTCTCATTTCTATGCTTTGTAAAATAAATTACGTCTTTCATTTTTACTTCGTATTCCATTACATTACTTTGAGAATTACTAAAACTAAAATTTAAAATTAAAATAATTATTAAAATCCACACAGATTGTTTAATTTTAAAAAAAATCCAAACACCTCTTTTTTAAAATCGGTCAAACAATTAAAAAACTGTATTCATAAAGACAATGTAGATAATCACAAAAAAATATTTTTAAACAACAAAACATTGAAATTATCATTACGTTCAACAACGGCTTGCTATTATATGAAAAAAATTCTAAACAAAAATACCTGGAGCATCTGGCGCGTATAATTTTAATGCGGTATAATTATTTTTTCATCCGGGCCCCTTACTGTCGACCTCTAACCTTTCGTACCGTTTGAATTGTTTAGTGCGACCTTTTGATGCATGAGAAATATATATATATATATACATATGTGTGTGTGTGTGTCTATATATATATATATATATATATATATATATATATATATATATATATATATATATATATATATATATATATATATATATATATATATATATATATATATATATATATATATATATATATAGACACACACACACTCATATATATATATATATATATATATATATATATATGAGTGTATTAGCAATATGTTCCTAAGTTCCCTTTGTCTGTGCGGGACACAGCATGACGCTAAGAGAGAAAGATATTTTTTAAATATTCGAGGTCATCGAAATTAATTATGAACTAGAAAATACTTTTAAATATCCACAATAAAGTACAATCCAATACAATAGATTTTTTTAATTCTGAATCTGTTGATCATGAGATTAGCGCTCAACCAGACAAACTTTTCTGTCGTAGGTAAGAGTATAATATAAAAATAAGCATTTTGTCGTTCAGCATTCAGCAACGCTTGGACAATCCTATTTAAATGCAAATGTAGGTTTCGGTGTCGAACGCAACGTTTTTCAAACTAAATTGTAATAGTTTTCTTGTATATTTGTTGTTTATACTTGAAACTTGCAATCTAGGAAGCCAGAAAAATTCCCAAAAAACACTCTGTTCTCCTTTCCCACATTCTAAATTCTGGAGACATTGCCCGAACTCAACACCGCACTCTGTTTCTTGACCAGATCGAGGAAATGACAATTTCAAATATTTTATTTCACATGCAACACGATACATTCCATTATTATTATTATATTTCCAATTACTTGTTACGTTTTTAATATTTTTAATTACTCTAAGATCAGAATTATTGAGATTAATGTGAAAGTTATATTAGTTTTCCTGGTGATTTTATTAGTTTTCTGTTAGTAATAACTAACTACGCTCAACCTTGAGTTCCACGTAACACTCTTTCTCTTTCAGTTCAGTTCTTTAGTTAAGGCGTTACGGTAAAAAAAAATAAACAAACAATAAGAAAATGCATGTCAAAAAAGACTCTGTCTCTATATCGACACGATCGTAGAACGTTAGCTTTAAATGAAAAAAATGAGATTAAAAAATCAAATATTCTCTAAAATGGCATTTGAACTCACACCCTTCGTGCTTAAAAGCCGTACTACGACAGCCTCGTAATAATTGTAGATAAGTGTAATGCAAAGCAATTTGCTGAAAAACACGTTTTATAGCGATGTTTTCTTATATTTAGCAGCGATTTGTCAGGCAAAGTACCTAATTTAAAGTTTCCCTTAGAAAATGAAAAAAAAAATGGGAGCAAAACCATTGATAAGGCGATAACGCAAACGAATTCCACGTCATTTCCGACCCGCTTTGATAAAATCTTCAGTAAGTATATACAGAGGCTCCTAAACTTTGGTTATTTAACGAAGAACTATTTTTAAGCTCTGACGCAAAAACAAGTGTTAAGTTTGACCTGTCTGTCGGTGGTATCTTAAGTCTTCAATTATCATTTCATTCACCAGTTTCAGTGTAGTTATTTTTCATCGAAAGCTTTATTCTTCGTGGTAGTTCATAACAACGTTTATGAAAACCGGATTAACAGTTTTAGCATTATTTTCATATGGTAGTGATCGTTAATGTCTTAACACTAGTTTTAAATAGACGGAGTGTCTTAACACTCCGTCCATTTGAAACACTGAATGTGGGATGATAGAAATGAACATTGTGGCTTATGTTATTACTAGAGCAAGGTAATTAAAATAATTTATTCCACCAACTGAGAATCGAATCCATAACAGTTTAAAAGCTGACTTGATTAGTAAGAAAAGAAAAACTTAAGACCCACTGGTTATGAATAAAGTTCCAGATAGTTATCTAGCAATTAATGCTATCTCACTGACAGAGGCTATTTATCTTCTTTTTTTTGCTGTTTCACCAAAATTCCCTTACAGCTAATCTGGTAGACAATAATCGCCCAAGTAATAAGTAACGTAACATCAACGCAAAAAAGATATAGCTTATCTGGCAGATAAGGCCGCCCGGCATTATGTCAGCCACGGGTGAAATCGGCCCTAAGTATTTTAAATAGACATAAATTAAATTTAGCTATTTTAGAAAAGAAAAGATTTTTTTTTTTGATAAAACATATGTTATTATTAAAGACTTTTCTTATAATATATTATTATTACTACCCCATCTACATATTAACACTAGTTGAAGTAAAGTTTGTTTGGTGTGTCGCATTAATCTCATAAATTACTGGTTCCCGTAGATTTTTGTATTCAATTGTCCATATATTTACAGTTTTTAAATACTTTATTAAAACATGCTGTAAACAATAGGAGTAGATTTAACAACAAAAAAAATGAAATATAAAAAAGAACAAGAGAACTTAGGAGTTTTAGAAAAGAAAAGATTTTGAAAAACAAAAACTAGTATACATGAAGATAATTACTCTATATGTTTTATATTACAATATATTTTTAATTAGTAAAGACCATTAAGGCATAACATCAATCTGATGTTGTACACTCGATGATTATGGATTCGATTTTCTTCTAGAGTACTGAATTAATTTAATTTCCTCGCTTTTCTAACATTAGAGAGCGTGGCAATCGAATTCGTATATTCGTTCAAAAAAAATATTTTTAAAATTGAGAAGAAAATAATGAATGAACTTCTACGCAAGCATAAAAGTGATATTATAAATCTTATAAGCCCCCAAAATTTCAGGGAAAGTAGGAAATGGGAGTGACTTAATAAAAAAGAAGTTGCTCTGCTATATGCAGTGCACAGCGTAAACTAACGTATAAAAATATGGCGTAATAAAAAATATCAAAAAAAATATTGAATATAGTTTGGAAACCACTGTCAAAACATTAATAAAGCTCCCTGAAAAACCTTTTCACGCACGAAAAGAAAGAAACGTTCCCTTTGTGCGAGTTTCACGACACACCGCGCCTTTACTTTGAAATATGTATATTTACTTCTAATATTTCTTCTTGCGTCTTCTAGTGAATATACACATACTGCCCTAAGTAAATAAACATTAAACGATGATTGATTCTGAGTTCGATGCCTGTTCGAGGAATAAGTATTTAGTATATTTTTTCTTGCTGTATCTCATATATAAGACAGAAATTGAGGACACAAAGGCACAAATTCCCTTCTATATGGTATAAGGCGTGAAGCAAAAAAAATGCTTTTACTTTTTTGCACGTATCGATCTCTTCAGAAACCGACATTAAACAATGCGCAAGGTCAAAGCGTTCTACGGTAAAAAAAATGTTAAGTTTTCTAAAAAATATTTTCCATTGCTATATGTGGAATATCACTTTTAATATGTTAAAAATGCAACTTCATTTACACTAGTCCAGATCTGTACAGCCTGTAGGCTGTCGTTGTGCAGGAGACATGCGGGGGAAAGTCAATATAATTGTTGTGAGTTCGTAGTAATGAAACATTTCAAGGTTATGATAATGGGGCAAATTGCGGTGTTGAGTTCCGCAATATCTCTAACAGTGAGTGAACGGAAGGAGTATAAAGTAAAAACGAGGGTCACCTGTCGTGGCGCAGTGGCACAAGCATGTGACTGTAAACGATTGGTTGTGGATTCGATCCCCACTCAAGGAAATGAAATGTTTTATATTTTCAAATTTAATAGTTAATGTTTTCATAACTTCGTTCTGGTAACGAGGCAAAGCGCGGCGTTGAGTTCCACCACTCAACACGCAATGCCTCAAATTCGGCGGTAAGTAGAAGTGGAACGGAGTGTCTTAACACTCGATTACCAAGTTCCCTCTGCCTACCCTGCCATGTGCCGGACACAGCGTGAAGCTAAGTAAGTAAGTAAGTAAGTAAGTAAGTAAGTAAGTAAGTAAGTAAGTAAGTAAAGTAAAAACTAAAGCAATTTCTGAGAAAAAATATTTTCTTTTGTACACAATTCGGATTCCGTCTTGGGAAGTTTAAAAAGAAATGTTCTCGCATATTTTTAATATATTTTTTTAAATCTTTAAAGAACTTGTTTTGAATTAAAATTTTTAAAAGAAATGAATATTTGCCAACTTCTTGTTAACTTTGGCTAAGGCTTTGACTACTGCTGCTACATAGTTAAGTAATACTTTTGAAAAAATCAGCTCACTTTCTTCTTTTAGTAGGTAGCGGAAACAAAATGCTAAGATGCTTTTCGTCCAATCTTCGAGATATTGCGTGTTGACTGGTTGAACTTAACGCCGCCCTTTTTTATCAAAACGGGGGAATATATACAAATTTATATACTCAGCTTCACACTGTTTCCCGCACACGGCAGGGTCAGCGGAAGGAACTCGGGAACCTAGTGTTAAGACACTCCATTCCACTTCCATTCCCCACTTTCAAATTTAAATTCATCATTCTTCTTCACTTCAAATTTAAATATAATCATTGGAAATCATTATGAAATTTGAGGCATTATGTGCTGAGTAACGGAACTCAACGACATACTTTGTGGTTAAAATTTCCACGCAAGTTCCACAAACCATAATATAAAAACTATACTATTACTTTAATAAAGTAATACTTAAGCTTATTAACAGAAATGATTATAACAGAAAAATATTTTTTGTAAAATTATAAAGAAATATGTGAAAATATTTATTTACAATGTAGAATATGGTAATAATACATTTTAACCTCTGAATGACTCAAAAAACAATACTTTTTTAGCTTCATGCCATATCTTTAGAATAGGAGGAGGGTAGGCAGACATAACCTTGTTTTCAATATTAAACTTCTGTTCTCCACTTCCCACCGAATTCTGAAAGCATTGTGTATTGAGTAGCGGATCTTAACCCCGCACTTTATATCGTTTCCAAAGCGAGAAAATGAAAATATTTAATATTTAATTTCCTCAAGTGGGAACCGAACCCGCATTCTGCCGCATTTGTAGAAAAAATAATTTAGATTGAAGATATTATTTTAAATACAAGAAGACGCCCCCAAATAAAACATCTCGGGTTGCCATGGCAACCACTTCAGTGGCGCCACCTTCCTTAGATAGAAACTATATGGTGTCTTAGACGCACTACGCAGTAAGATGCTCACACGGTAGATGGCGTTACGCATTACTTAAAACTTTAAGCTGTATTTGCCAGCTTTTTTCTTATTTTCAGCTTTTGCTGTTTATTATTTATATTATTATTTTATTACAATAACAATAATTTAAAATGAAACTTCACTTTGAATCCTGCATATGGCAAGGTGGGCAGAGGGAACTTGGGAACCTCACATTGAAACACTATGCTAGCATTAAGATATTTAGTTTCAAAGGACGTACCTCAACATCTCATTACTAGAACTCGTAATTTTCCTACAAAATTTTAAATATTAAATGTTTATTCGTCTTGAAAGTGGATTGAACGCTCAACTAATTGCATTTAAACTTGCTCGATTGTATCCCAGCGACATGACAACACCCCATGGCCATGGCCCCTTTTTCAGGCTTTTTTTATTTATTTGAATTTACAATGTAGGCCAAGAATGCATTGGGTTAGAAAATTCCAATACAAAAACATACAAACGTCTTTATGAAATATTACTGAGGAAAGTTAAAACATCTGTCAACTGAAAACGAAAATACAACTATTAACGGTACAACTATTAACGGTACAACTATTAACGGTACAACTATTAACGGTACAACTATTAACGATACAACTATTAACGGTACAACTATTAAAGGTACCTATCAACTTTTTAATCAATGGAAAATTAAGATCAATAGTGACTCGGTATATATATACCTTTTTTATATATATATAATTAAATCGGTAATTTTGGACTTATATTGCTTGCTGTCTATTTGGTAGCAATAACTACACTATTGAAATTGATATTGAAAAAATATTTTTTATTGAAATATACTAATATTAAAAGAGGAGGATGATATTTTATTGAAAGCATTTGTGAATCGTTGAACGTGAGTTCCATTTAATATCAAATCAATATATTTTTATGAAAAAGCCGGTAGTGAAGTACAAGTTTGTGACTGGAAACACAACAGGTTGTGGGTTTGATTCCCACTCAGGGCTATTAAATGTTTACTCATTTCTTTTCCTCGTACTGGTAACGAGACCAAAGCGCAGCGTTGAGTTCTGCACTAAAGGCCGGCAACACTGTACCTCCCCTGGTGTTACACGGAGCCGTAGGCGGCGGTGATCACTTACTATCAGGAGACCCGTACGCCCGTTTGTCTTGTCTTTTCCATAAAAAAAAATTAATAACAACAGAATGTACTAATACTCAATTTCAAGGATACAGCTTGAAGCTAATAAATATACACAAAGAAAGCTGTAATTATCTATAGTATGTAGTTAGCTGTAGTATGTATGTAGCAAACTTAGAATTGCAAAAAAATACTAGATTTTTTTAAATCCACTATTTTGTTAATTTTCATATTGTAAATATTGGTGTAGACTTACATTCAAGTAAATCATGCGAACAATTCAAATTATTCATAATTCGTAAGACTTTAAATATTAAACTTTGTAAAGAATATTTAAAAAAAATTTTCAAATCGTTTCAGAACTTGTAAGACTTTCACCAAGTTCCACAACTATATAATTTAATATAAATAAGATATAAAAAGCTTTTTTTTCTTCTTTTGTTAGAAAAGGTCCTTATTTTAAATATTTTTTATTTATTTTATTCAACGCTAACTTGGCTCAGTAACGAGTATAGAGAAGCCCCGCAGTTTCGCCTGCTTGAATTATTTGAATATTTATTTGGGCATGTTAAGGGAAAACTGATTAATTATTGTTATTGTACTTAAAAAATCGTGCTGAACTTAAAAAATCTTAATTTATACCTTATCTTCTAATGTTATAATTTATTC
Source organism: Eueides isabella (assembly GCA_019049475.1). Lineage (NCBI taxonomy): Eukaryota > Metazoa > Arthropoda > Insecta > Lepidoptera > Nymphalidae > Eueides > Eueides isabella. The sequence continues at coordinate 10,531,830 of CM032405.1, read as the reverse complement.
ATAAGAATCATTTTAGCTTATTTTGGCTTATTATGGTTTTAATGGTCTAATAGGTATATATAAACTAGTATATACCTGCAGTTTCACTTTCGTATAGAACGTGACATTTAAAGTTATACGTGATATTTCAAGTTAATATTTCAGTGGATGTAAAACATATTCATTAGTAATTGGACTATATATTTTTTTATTAGTTTTACATTATCCCACATTTGGCCAGGGTTCGTTGAATGACCAAAAGAAACCTCAGAACCAGATTTTTAGACTCTCAGTTGAGACACTTACGTTCCCTATTTCTGTTTTATCGAAATCTGGAAGCATTAATTGTTGATTGGCGGAGCTTAACACCGCGCTTTGCACGTGATCAAAGCGAAGGAATAAAATTATTAAATAAATTATTCACTTTCTTGAGTTGGAATCGAACCCACCACCTGTCATGTTTACAGCCACACGCTTGTGCCCCTTCCACTTAATAATATTTTAATTTTATTTAAATATTTTAAACTCTCAACTTGACGCCGTATTCCGCATATGGCTGGGTAGGGAACTTAGGAATCTAGTGTTAAAACATTTCGTTCCACTTCCGCTTCCTACTTAAATAATTAATTTAAATAATTATTTTTAATTTAAATATTATTTAAAATACATATGTTGTTGTTATATTATAATAAAAATAAATAAAACCTATAATAAATAGTTGTTAAATTAAGAAATTTGAATCTGTTACCCTCACAACATTAAATCCCGATTTCACAATTTTATTATGATAAAATAAGTAAAAATATTTTCTAGGTCAATCCTCTTAATTTTCAATGAGAAGTCCCATTAGACTTCCAATTCTTAAAGTTCCCGCTGATCGCCTTTTAATTGAACCAATTAATTTTTTGCCCAGTGAAGGGTATTAGGGTTATCTTTTTTATAAGAAATATCGAAATGGAAATAAAAATTGAGAAGCTTTTTGTGAAGCTTTTGACATTGTAATTTGACCTGTGTGGTATAATTTTTCATTGTTACTTTACTTTTTAACTGATGACGTAAAAAGGAGGATAATATTATTGACCTATATGTTTGCCGTATCGTAGCTCCTGAAATAAAACAAATTAAATGTATTTTTTTTAAAGCTACAAATTAAATAAGCGATATTTTTTTTTAATTTTATTAAAAATTGATAGAAAAAATAACCTACCGTGATACAGGAGCACTGACGTGTGACTGTTTAAGGAGAAAAAAAATATATAATATAGATATTTAATATATTCAAATCTAGTATTTAATGTTTCCATTTCTTTGCTCTGTCGTGAGGCCTGTCGTGGCGCAGCGGCACAAGAGTGTGACTGTAACCGACAGGTTCTGGGTTCGATCCCCAGTCGAGGAAATGAAATATTTAATATTTTCTTCGCTCTGGTAACAAGGCAAAGCGCGGGTATCGGAACGGAGTATCTTTACATTGAGTTCACAAGTCGCCTCTGCCTACCCTGCCATGTGCTGGATACAGCGTGAAGCTGGAGAAATAAATAAGAATAACACTTCTTCATTTAACAAGTATATAAGAAATAAAATAAAAATAAATAAATAATTATTAACTTATATTTTCTCTTTATTTCAGATCTAACAAATAGTTCTTATAAGACAAGATGGCAGCGTTCGTGGCGAAGCAGATGGTGGGCAACAAGCTTAGCGCTGTGAAAGGTACATCACTATTAAGTTTGACTTGTATTATTACATTGGTATATTTTATAGGGAACTTGAGAACTTAGAGTCACTGTCCGTTAAATTTTTGAGGAATTACATATTGAGTGGTAACACTCAATGACGAATATTTTATCACTCAGAAGGGATATCGAACTCAAAATCGTCGCACTTACACTTGCAAGCATATCGCATTCAAGATATATACGTAGCAGAAGCAAGTTCGTGCCATGCTTATATTGCGCTAATAAATAAACTATATATAACTTTAGTTTGTTCTTCTAATGGTTAGTAAAGTTAAGTAATAACTTGGACAAAATGAACAATTATTTCCGTTACAAACATTCATATGTATGTATATGTATATTATATTTATATACTTTTTTTTTTTATTCTAGAAAATTTAAAGGTCTTTAATCTTTAAGATCCATCGTATCTCAAATATCTTAAATACAACTAACTACACACTACTATATACATAGTTTAACCATTACATTAAAAAATAACTTAGCTTCTATGGTTACAGGATTACTAAGTATTGTATGAAATTGACCAATATTTCTCAAATATAAATTATTTTTTTTTTAAAAATGTGGTTCGAAAGACCTCAGTCTCTGCACATTCCACTAAAATATGATGAATTTATATACATACAAACATAAATACCACCAAAGCAAAAACAAAGTGTATTCAAAATGAAAATAAAAAACCGACCTATTATTATAAAATGTACATTTAAAAAACCAAGACTCATTTTAAAATATTACAAAAAATATATATCTTCTTCATAATCGACGTGGGATTTTAATAGAAGCTTCTCCTTTGGGAAATTGTTTGAGTAGAAGTACTTTAGTTCATTATGGTCCTTATTGTGTCTTTAAAGCTGATCTCCTTTTGATGTCTATGTCTTTACTTTATACACCTACATTTAGTCCTATAGAATATTTGCTAAATGGCGTAACTCAACGCCGCACTTTGCTTTGTTACCAGAAAGAGAGAATGATAATATTAAATATTTAATTCCTAGAGTGAACCTTGTCGTGGCTCAACGGCCCAATAAACGGCTCTAAGCGTGACAGGTTGTGGGCTTGATTCTCACTTGTAGAATTGAATATTTGGCATAAACTGAGGGATGTTTGTGATTTACTGGGAACATAATTTCTTAACACTAGGTTCCCAGGTTTCTTCTTACCCTGCTAGTGTGGGACATAGTATAAAGCTTTAAGTTTTGAGCTTTTAGCTTTGGGATCTGAACCCGTAACTGTGACGCTTACAACCACACCTTAGTGTCATCGGGCCACGACTCCTGCAATAAGAATAAGAAATTAATAATAAAATTCGAGGACTGAAGCGCTAGTTTACTTAGGAATATATAATAAAAAAGTATCCATTTCACTATTTTTAAGCCCTCTGTCCTCTCTCCTCTGTGTCTGTCTGTAGTACCAAAGCTTTTGAATAAATAAAAATTAAGTGCTATTTTTAATCGTAAGCCTTGTTCACTGTAGTGATTAGCTATGGTTTCTGGTTCAGTATCCAAAGAGGAAACAGGACCTTATTATTTATTAGTAACTGTCCGTCACATCTGTCTATATGTCTCTCTACCTCCAGGTTGTATTTCATGAATTGTTATATACAGTTGAAATTTTCATAGTTGATGTGGTATTATTTTCAATAAACATTAAGAAAAATAATGTTCATTAAAGTAAATTAGTATTTCTGTACAACATTTGTGATTTTTTTTTGTCTTTTTTATTGAAAATGTCACGTAACCCTTCGTAAATGAGGCTAACTCACATCCGGCAGGGTGTTTTAATATCTTAAAGCTTTTTCTCACACAGCAGTGTAGGTAGAGTATAACCTACTTTACCTACATTAGTGTTTATTTCGATCCATTCCTCATTTTTTGTCCAATCACCGAGAGATTACGTGTTAAGTGGCAGAACTACATTCCGTTCCGTTCATTGAATGACAATAATATAACTCTTCTGAGTTATTATTAGTTATTATTTGTATTATTTCCATATCCGAATCGTATCACCACCACTAAGTCACGTCGTCCTTAGGTTAAATTCTCAGACAAAAATAAAGTTCTAAGTAAAAGTCATAAAATACACAAAACATCTGTACTATATTAAAACAAAGAGCAAAGAATAAAACAATAAAAACCAGTTTAAAGTTTTAAATTTTAGGAATTTTTGGTTGTCTCTCTCTCAGCTTTACGTTGTATCCCGCACATGGCAGGGTTCGTCGTTCCACTTCCGTTCCCTACATTCAAATGTAACAAGTACAATATTAGGGAAACTCGGTATTCTTTTGTGTTTTCTTTAATAATAACTATCTTTAACTTCACATATGGCAAAGCAGGTTGATTCATCCTGGGAACATAGTGTTGGGTAGTTACCATTAAATCACTCCCCACTTATTGGCGAATCTTATCAAGTAAACTGTCGCACCATTATAGACCGGCACCATGACTGGCCTTTTTTTTTATTAATACTATTTTAAATCTAAGAATGTCCATATATAAGGATTAAAAAAGAATAGATTTTGTATTTAGTAGTATAATAATTAGAAAACCACCCAGATGATCTAGCTTCTGTGTTGGCAGCTATCTCCTACACATAATGCTTGAAACGCATAAAAAAATAAGAATTTCTTCTTTGAGCTCCGCAAATAAAATGCAATGCCTTAATTTTGGCAAAAAGTGAGAACGAAATGGAATGTCTTAACCCTCCATTCCGTTCCTCACTTTTTGCCGAAGTTGCTTGGCAACTTGGCAACCTGATGTTAAGACACCAGGTTGCCAATTTGCCGAGTTGCCTCTGTCTACTCAGCCTCGTGCATAATTTAGAATTTCAATCAATTGCCTTATTATTTTTTTGTATATTAATACACATAAAAAAAATTGTATATTAATAAAAATTAACCTTACAAATGTTAATATTTTCATGATATTAAGAAAAGGCAACAATGTTGTTTGTTGAAAAGTAAACTTTACAAAGAGTAAATACAAATATCTATTTTGATTTTATTTCCGTTAAAATTTCTAAAGCATTTTTTAAATATAACCCTATATTAAAGGAGAGATGGTGTAAAAAAATTGGTTTAATACATATAACCTAAAATAAAAAAAATATTTATATGTTTGGGTAACCAAAACTAAAAATATATATTAATATGTTTGAATATATTTATTTTTCACATAAAATGATAATTAATTGATAGCAATCTCATGATTTATTATTAAAATTAAATTTTGTATGTGTGTTACACAACTTGTCACGTTATTTGGAATGACATCAAAAAAATCACAAATATCATTACAATTTAAAATTTAAATACAGAATTTAAGACAGTTTATTTTATAATAATATTAATTTACTGCTATAAAAATTACTTAAAATTATACACGAGGTATTTTTTTGGCTTCTCTTTTTTTTCTAAAATTACTTATTGCTAAGTCAAACAAAGTTAATACTTATGACAATTCTTATAAAAAAGTAATGACTTTCATTCAAAACATTTTTTTTAAATTATCAAATTCTCACTAAAACAGCTAAACACAAAAAAAAACTTTTTTTTTAATTTTTTCTATATTTATATAAGTATGAATTTGTACTGTCACAAGCAAAAATTTAAATTTGACTTTATAATTGTTTCTACGACCGCACTACTACTTTATACATTTCTTAAAATATTGTTTTTTTTTTTGCTTTTCTATTTTAATATACCAAAATAACTAAATATATACATAAATTGGTCGTGAAATCATTTTTTTTTTGTTTTTGTTTCATTTTGCATTCCATAACCTATCATTAACTTAAAAAATGTTCAAAATAAAATAAATTGTATTTACTAATACATATCGTTAAAAATTCAATTCATATGCAGAGTAGATTTCAATTCAATGAAAGCTTGAATTGTTGCAGTTTTTCACATAAAATTTTAAATATTTAAAAAAAAATCTTACTTTCTAATAAAAAAATTGGTAAATTTATTTTGTACTATATTATTTCTTTGTATTGTAAAAAAAAAACAGTTTTAAAATATATAAGCGTTCATTATCAGAATATTATGAAATACATTGGTATTCCGTATTTGATAATTATATCTAAAAACAAGTTTACTAATTGGAATATTTGCGTTTGGATCAATTAGATAAATAACTTTGCTAATTACTTTGACACATTAAAATTAAATTTGGTATATACATTTAAAAATTATAGAAATTACCTTGTATTGAAACCAGTATTGTCAAATATTAGGAAGCTGTACCAATTTTAATGCGGTTTACCAGATTTTATAATTGTAGACTAAAAATATGTATAATTCTTTCTTACGGGAGTACTGCACGCCGCCGCTAGTTTAGTTGACACATAGGTGACAGCGGTATCGTTTGACATTTTAAAATATTTAAAAAATGCATCTACACCGTTACCATTGGCGTAAATATTTTGGAATTTCTTTTGCGTATCTATATAATGAAGATTCTGCAGGAGAATCGGTTCTTTGATCATTTTAGCTTCAGCTCGGGAAGCTTCTATCCAAGCTTCTATATCAGGATGTACAGGTTCTTTTTTTGGTGTGGATGATGAACTCCCGCCTTTTTTGGGGCTATCCCATTTAGGTTTTGGCAATGATGATGCTGGAGGGGCAATACTGTCATTTTGGTCCACATCATCAGATTCGTCGTCTTCTTCTTCTGTTTCTTTAACTTTCTCAGTGTCTTTAGTCCCTTTTACTATCCATCCATCAGATATATTATTTTCATGAACAGTAGTTCCATTTACAAGTATTACTTCGGTTTTATTTTTATCTTTACTGCAACTGCATTTAAGATTCAAACAAACTGTGCAAAGACTCTTTTCGAACACTTCTAACATTGCAATTAATTCCCTTCTGATGTTGTAAAGGTTCAGCTCCTGAATTTAAAATATTAAATTGAAAGGTAATAATATACATAAGCATATGTATAAAGTTTAATTGTGTATATTTATTTCAATTTTAAAGTGTAACAATTTTAACTGGAGGAAATGAAAAAAAAAAAAAAAGAAAAAGAAATATTTAATATTTATTTCTTCGTTCTAGTAGGCAAAGCGCGGCATTAAATTCCGCCTCAAATGTGGTGGGAAAACGGAAATAGAAAACAGTATCCTAACACTAGGTTTCCAAATTTCTTCTGCTTATCTAAAGTTAAAAAGAAAAAAATAGTATATATTATATAATTTAAAGCATAGATAGCAACGATTTATGTTGACATTAATTTAAATAATAACGGTACGTATTTAAAAAGTAAGTTAAATGTGCAAAATATATGCGGAATTACTGTTTATACATTTTATTGGTGTCTTCTTCAATATACATAATTCAATATTATATATTATATGTAATATTTAAGAGATATTCAACGAAAACAACCTAATCCTGTAGTAGACTAGAATTCGAACCCGTTACCCGTCACTTGAAGTAAATTATTACGGTCAAATTTAAATTGAAATCAACATTAAAACAATAATGCCATTTATTTCACTCACTCAGCCTCACGCTGTATCCCGCACATGGCAGGGTAGGTAGACGGAACTAGGAAACCTAGTGTTAAGACACTCTGTTCCACTTCCGTTCCCCACTTTTCGCCAAATTTGAGACATTGCGTATTGAGTGGCGGAACTCAACGCCGCGTTTTGCCGTGTACCAGAACGAAAAAATGAAAACATTAAATATTAACATTGAAAATATTTAATATTTTATTTCCTCGAGTGGGGATGGAACCCACAAACTGTGGGTTACATTCAAACGCTTGTGCCGCTGCGCCACGACATCTCATGTCATCTATTATAATAAAAGATAAGCGGCACTTTCAATTCTGTGTATACCATTTATCTTTACACTTAATGATGGAATTCAAACGTCAGCGTGGAGAAGACTCAGACTTTAAACGTGATAGTAGTGGGTTTGATCCCATCTCAGGGGAACGATGTAAAGACAGCTTCATGCTGTATCCAACCAGATACTCTGTTCTCATTGAGGTACTTCCATTTTTAATTTTTAGCTGAATTCTGGAGGCCCTGCGTGTTTAGTGGCACAACTAAACGCGGCGCTTAACCTTGTTACCAAAGCGAGGAAATGAAATACGAAATATTTTATTTTTCTAACCCACATGGCTCTTTATTTTATAATATATTTCAGTTAAACAAATTTAAATATACTAAAATACTTTTCTCACACAGTCTACCATTAAACACACACAATATACCTATAAAGTCAAATCGGTTATACTTTCACATTAACGGCGCGAAACTCAACGCCGTTCTTTGGGTTGATACGTCAGTGAGGGAAAGAAAATAACTATAATCTCTAAAGTGAGTATAATCTCTAAAGTCAACCTTTCACAATTATATAAATATATTTAAATGTATTTTAAAATCTACGTTTATGATGTAAAAAATACTCACAAGCTGATAGTTCTCGTCCGTTAAGAAATCTTCACACATTTTTTTGTTATTTAACTTGATTGTATATTTAAAACAAAATCCCAATAACTATATCATTTTCAACTTACAACCAATCTCTATTAACAGACGGGCAGAATTAAAATTTTAACTAAGTACCGTTCATTTGTTAACTATTTACCAGTACCTGAACTGTTTTTTTTTACTAATTTGACCCTTATTTTTAGGGATGAAGACGCAAAATCGCTTATAGCTGTATGTAATAAACAAGTAACTACCCCCACTTGCCTCATTTTGTGTACTTAAGATAATATTTTCTATTGTGATCGATATTTTACTTTGAAGTTCAACCATAATTTGTTAAACATTATTAGTTTGTGTTGTTTTTTATTTGCCTACTTTTGTTAATGTCAAAGCGAATGTGTAAGTAATTTTTATTTTTTTTTGTTTTATAGTTTTCATTCTGTAACCCGTATATTGAGTGTACGGGTTGTAGAATGAAAACTATGAAATCTCCCGTATGGATGACATAGGGAACTTGGGAACTTAGTGTTAAGACAGTCCGTTACCATTAAGACACTTCGGATCTCCATTATTCCAGATATCTATGTTGTGCTTTTGCTTTGTTAATAAAGCGAGGAAAAAACTGTAAGTGGGAATCGAATATAAAATCATCATCAGTACAGTTTAATTATGATCCACCAAGCCACAATGATATTTTTTTTTGAGATAATTAATTCTTCCTTTATTTTAGCTCCACGCTGTATCATGCACATGGAGGGGTAGGCAGCGGGGACCTTGGGAACCTAGTGTTAAGACACTGCGTTCCGTCCCCACATTTCGCTGAATTCGATGTATTTCGTGTTGAGTTATGGGTTCATTTCCCTTCTTGGCTATAACGAAACACGGAGTTCAAGTTTACACGTTTAGATTATACTTAAACATTGTTTCCTTTATTAACCCTCCTATACATAAGATTTATACATAATATTACCAAAAAAAACTACTAACTATATCAATTGAATATGATAATCGCAATCAAGTTCGTATAAGAAAAATAACTTTTTTGCAGTGGCCTGTCGTGGAACAGCGGTACAAGCGTCTGCCTTTAAACGACAAGTCGTGGGTTCGATCCCCACTTGAGGAAATGAAATAATTACTATTTTCAAATTAAATATTTAACGTGCTCATTTCTTCGCTCTGGTTACAACGCAAAGCGTTGAATTCCGCCATTCAACACACACGGCAGAAAATGAGGAACGGAAGTGGAATAGAGTGTCTTAATATTATGTTCCCAAGTTTTCTCTGCCTACCCTGCTACGTGCGGGATACAGCGTGTGAAGCTGCGTAACTTTTTTTGTTATCATTTTTTGCTCTTGTAATGAGAAAAAGCACGACGTTAAATTACGCAAATACTAAGCAATAACACAGAGTAAAGCTAAAATTCATTTATATCAAAAACATGACGTGGACACGGTCACGTCTCATCTGCATCGAAAATATGATTTGTATAATCATTATTGACGTTAATTACTAATTTATTAATTAAATTTAAAGAACTCATTAACCGTTTCATACAGATGTTTGATAAAATATTTACCATAATAAATCTTTTCACATAAATTGAAGATGAACAGCGTTGAATTCAGCCAGAGTGCGGCGATAAGTTCCGCAAGCTTACACATGTTTTATGATAAGATGAAAAGTAGAAAATATAGTATATAATAATATATTTTTTGTAGCACACTTATAAAAACGACATATAAAAATTTAATGGAGGATCTCCATAAATATTTATTTTTATATGTTATTTATTAGCAGCAATAAAAATACAACTTCTGTCAAAATTTAAAGCTGTCATGGTTTACGAGATACAGTTTAACTACAGAAAGACGTAGACAGATATAGTAGTGATTTTACCATTTAGTTACAAAACACTAAAAAAGGAGTGTTTTACCACTACACCCTCTGTCTACTACTGTATAAGCCTCTGCCGTATATATAAAAAAATATATCTTTGCTTCAAGATGTATACCCAATACCTTACCCTTAGGGAACCTTACCCTAAGGGAACTTAGGGACTGAGTGTTAAGACACTCCATTAAGACACTGGAGATCGAACCTGCAACCCGTCACGCTTACCGACGCTCCCAACGGCAGGATTGGGTCTCAATAAGTTCTTAAATCACCAGATTAAAAAATATTGTTTCCAAGAACATTTACTTCTATTGTAATAAATGTTGATGAAACAATGGTTAACTAACAAAACTCTTCAAACGTTGCAGATTATATTTTTCTTAGTAAATAAGCTTTTTACTATTGTTGTAACTTCGCAGTTATAAAACTGGTAATCAATGGCCGTTATCGTTATTATGAGCCAGGTAGTGGATTCACTTTCCGGTTGAGTCAAAATTTTGACTTTGTTATGTCTTCTACGTACATGTGTCAATTTTATAGGCTAGCTTAATTAGATGAACTCATTGTGGGAAATATATATATATATATATATATATATATATATATATATATATATATATATATATATATATATATATATATTCCCAACTTTCCCCTGAATTTGAGACACTAGTGTATTGAGTGGCGGATTTCAAAGCTGCGGTTTGCTTTGCGGAGCGAAGATTTAAAGATATTGACTATCTTAATTTCTTAAATTAAGGATTAAAATCATTATCGTTTTATTAACAATCTAAGGCTACGTCACAATGCGCAATATATACCGGATAAGTGTAAAAAAACATATTATATCAACAATATGTGAACAGAACAAAGTGATACACCACTACTTTTTCTCAATTTACATATTAAAATAAATAAATTCATTGATAAAATAAATAACACCGCCATATCATTTACCATTAAGTGATCTCAATCACTAGTGTTGTAGTTAAACATAATAAAGTATCGATAAATATTTATTTAATAATTGTTTTTACTATGAGTTTTTATATATTATATATATTTATATTTTTATATACTGTAATTTTGACTATATATTGTTTCTTCTGTTTCAGGTAATAATAAAAATAAAGAAAAAATAAATTTAGTATAACTATATACATCACGGTCGACGATTTGTGGTTGCCCTGAATGATGGTTGCGTTAATTCATTTCTAGATTTCTTACCTTTTGATTATTTTTCTTCCCAAATTAATTGGAGATTTCCTGTGTGCAAAAGTTCAGAAAGCCTAACTTTACTAACATTATTATTATTTTTCACGTACACGTGACGAACATGATAATTGTAACGGTATACGTTCCCGAGGTAAGATTTTTTTTTTATTTATATTATAATTAATTATTGTTTATTCTTCAATTAAGTGATAAGGTATATGATTCTTCCTTATAATGTTATAGTGTTTTACCAAGAGAAGAGAATATTTTAGTTTCTTACTAAAATTACAATAAACAACCTCTTTTTAGCTTAACGTTTTATCTGGCACATAGCAAGGTGAAGAAGGAATCTCTGAAATATAATGCTAAAATATTAACTAAAATAATTTCTCTCTTTCCACTGAAATCGTTAAGCATTGCGCATTGTGTAACGGAACTCAAAACCAGGCTTTTTTTTCGATACCAAAGCGAGGAAAAAGAGTGAATATATTGAATATTTCATTCTTGAGTAAGTCGACGACAGTCTTGAACAAACATACGAACAAAAAGGGTCTTTATTCTTTTATGAACTGTGTAAGCACAAAAAGTACAGTATACGAAGATCGCTACGTACGATCTGAGACTAATACAATAAAATGAATATAATTTTATATAAAAATTCTCAAAAGCATCAATCAAAAGCACTTAAGACGGAAAATATAATAAAAATCAATGAACTATTCGCAAAATTGCCATCATCTAAAATAATGTCGGAAAGGCATTCGTTTTAAATCGAAGGGTAGCCCACTTCTGTCCATTATTCTCCCCATTTTATTGTTCTATCAATAGTATGAAGTAAAGAATGTGCCTCTTAATATGCGGTGGCGACGACAAATATTGGAGGCGAGGAAGATCAAAATGCTAGGAATGTCTGGCTCTTGAGCTCCTCTTGACGTTGTAGGGATGTGCAATGGTTATATCGATATATTTTAATTAATAATATGTGCTGTATTTTTACGTTTGCAAATATTTTTTAAATATGATGTTTATTCGGTATTTGTAACAGATATTTTATTCTAATTATTAATAATAAGTCAATAAAAAAAGAATATTACCACATTATAGATACCTTTTTTGTGTAAAAACCAGTAAAAATATGAGCTAATAGAGCACAACAATCAAGTGCACATAGAAAATAAGGGTAAAGTTATAGAATATATACACATATTAATGAAAAAAAATCGGAACACTATTACAAATTAACTGTTCAAGTCGTATCGACCAAAATGTCATCAAATTTTTAAATCAAAACCATTAATTCACAATGAAACTAAAAATAGGATAATAAAATATACCAAGCAGAAATTGTAGGTCGCGCCTAACACTGATAACTTTGTTATCATAAGAATTATAGTTTAGAATGATATAATACTGGCCTAGGCTCTATGGCTTCAGTCGTTTTCGTAAAGTAACATAAAAGATAAATGTGAAATAGATATATATAAATATATATGTATATATATATATATATATATATATATATATATATATATATATATATATATATATATATATATATATATATATATATATATATATATATATATATAGCATTGGAGGCGTTATAGCGATTGCGTGTTGAGTGGCGGAACTCAACGCCGCGTTTTGCCTTGTACCAGAGCGAAGAAATGGAAATATTAAATATTTAAATTTAAAATTATTACATTTTATTTCCTCTAGTGAGGATCGAACCCACAACTTGTCGGTTACAGTCTATCATGATAATTTATCGATAAATTCATATAGCACCTCACCAGTGCCTAATATAGAAAAACGGAACACAAATTTTATTTAACAAAAAAGACCAAAAATTACTTATACTTTTTATATAAAAAAAAAAAACTTATGAAAAATTATTACTTTTTGATATAAAGTCATTTTTCATAGATAATTGTAACACAATAATTTAAATATTACAGTTCCATCCCAAGTATACGTGATCGCTTGGTATTCTTGTTCTCTCTCGTTATGAGGCACATTGCGGCACGTCTCGTCCGGAGCTATGTAAAGGGTTATCGCCTTAATAGATTTCCGATAAAGTTAATTGAATTGCTTCAAATCATATATTTTATTCATCATAAATGTTCAGAAGCTGAAATGGGGTAGAATGCGATTATAGGCGAGATAGTTGTAGGTTCGATCTTCACGTGAAAGCATGGATTTCGTTAGTTAAATATTTTTTACAGAGCCCTGTCGTGGCACAAAGGGCACATGACAAGTATAAACGAGATTGGTTGTGGGTTCAATCCCCATTCGGTGAAATGCAATATTTAATATTTTTATATAATAATAAATATTTAATATTATCGTTTCTTAGCGCCACTCAACGCGCAATGCTTAGATTTGGCGGAAAATGGAGAACGGAACGAAGTGTCTTTACAAAACGGAGTGGGCTACCAAGTCCCTCCTACGTACCCAGCCATGTGCAGGATACTAAGGCTAAAAACTAAGGCCTTTCAAGATACAGTGGCATAGAAGTACCCATGTATCTTGACTGGCTTAATTGTAAATACAATAAGTTGTGAGTTGTAATTATACTCGAGGAAATGATTTAATACTTTTATATAATATAAATATTAAATATTTCATTTCCTCGTTGATTTCTACCACTCAACACGCAATATAGCAAGTATTCGGTGAAAATTGAGGTACGGACGGGAATTAACACTAACTTTTCTCTGCCTCCTCTGCTACATGTGGGAACCGTAGACATGAAGTAAATATTATTACAATTTTTTTTTAAATATTATTCTCTCTTGCCAAACAATAATTCCTATGAATTGTCTTTGGGTAGCGAAAGTTTGTAAAAATTCCCATACAGAGATGCTAACAATATAAATAGGTTGTAACAAACGTATAAGAATTTCGACGTTGCTTGGTGAGAACGTACAGCTTAGTTGGTCAGAGCGCTTGGACGGTTTCCACGAGGAGCGGGTACAAATCCTGCTACGTTCAAAATTTTAATACGCTTTTTAAGTTTAATGTTAGTATGAAGTAAATATTTATTAATATTATTTCAATATTTTATAAATGCTGATTCTAATCAATTACTACATAAATTTTCATTACACTCCAAATATTTTCAAATTAAACTGACTGCAGACGCGATAGGTGGTGGATTCGATTCCCACTCGAGGAAACTTAATTAAATAAAATTTAGAAAATGATATTTTTAATATTATCATATATCTGATAAAGTGCGGCGTTTAATTCCGCCACTCCATGCGAAATAAATACCTCACAAATATGGATCGAACGCGTCTTAATAACACAGTACATCCCTACGTTCCCACTGCCTACCTGCTAAGAGCGGGATAAAGCGTAAAGCTACAGTAACAATAATAATATTTCCATCAAAATAACACAAATTTTCTTAATAAAACATTAATTATATAGGACAAAGGCGCATAGAGGCGTTGCGCGTTGTTTGGACAGTTCAGCCTGCGGTAATTCAATTTTGGTTTGCGCTTGAAAGTTTTCACATTCATCCTCCGTTTGTATGTCACTTCATTTAATAACATCGTGCTTTTGATATCGCAAATAGCTTGGGTTGACTTAGTTTTGGTTTATCTTCACGATTTATTGAAACTCCGTTGCCCGTGGCGTAATTTAACGCCACATTATGTTTTATCAAAGTTAATATTATTAATCGTAATGAATTATAATTCATTATCTTAAAATTTTAAATATGCTTATTCTGAAGCCAAACTGGCACTCAAAGTGCTTTGCCTTGTAATTAACCAAGAAATTTAAATATTAAGTAGATACATCATTTCCTCAAGTGGCGATTGAACAATAACCTGTCACATTTATAGTCGCACACGTATTAGTAAGGCAAAGCACAGCGTTGAGCTCCGCCACGCTAAGATTGTAATGTCTGAAAAATTATGTGGTCTCATGTTTAAATTCCTTCTGCTGAACTCGCTGCTTGCGGGATACAGCGTGAAGACAGAAAAAAAAATGCTTTTCAATATTTTTTGTCAAATAAACAATACAAATTCAATACAATGTAGTGCTTTAACAGCAGAATTATATATAAATTCTAAACACAGTATCATTCGTCGATACAAGCGTGCATCACTAACGAGGCACGTGTCGTTGGCATAGCGACGACGACAGTCGAATAACGCGTTTTATTCCCTATATTTTATTTTATATTGGGTTCAAATTGTATTTGTAAATGTATTCGTATATGTAAATGTAAAATTAAATGTACCAAATGTAAATTGCCATATGTAACTAGGGAGGGACTGTCATGTTTGCGAATACGATTATCAGTCATATACGAGTATTTTAATTTACTATCGATGAACTTCACCTATTTACTATACTATAGGGTAAAATAGTAATTTCAACTCGTTCTCACTCAGCTTCACGTTGTATCCCGCACATTGCAGGGTAGGCAGAGGGAAGCCTAATGTTAAGACACTCCGTTCCACTTCCGTTCCCCACTTTCCGTCGAATTTGTTGTATTGCGTGTCAAGTGCCGGAATTCGACGCTGCGACTTTGCCTTTTTACCAGAGCGAAGAAATGAAAACATTACACATACATCTCTCCAGTCTCTTAGATGCTGTATTATCGAAGGTCAACCGAGGTCACCCACTCCCTCTCTTATCACTCACTTTTCATTCACAAATCTTTTTTACTATTCTTTCATCACTCACAGACTCGACGTGCCCAAACCGCCTGAATACGTTATTCTTTATTCTCACTGTGACATCCACGCTAGTACCTACGATTCTATGTATCATTTCATTGGATATGCGGTCAGCTAAACTGACTCCGCATATCCTACGAAGAGATGGCATCTCTCTTACATTCTTCTTCTGTAATACTCACGTTTTGCTGCCGTATAACGGCGTTGGTACGAATACTGTCTCATGTACAGCTAATCGTGCAGCTATTCTGACTTTTCCTTCTCATCAATGCAGCTAAAGCGCCGTTAATTCTGTTACTGCATCTTCCATCTCTTCTAAACATACTTCCCAAATATATAACTTAAAAAATTTTATTCTTAAAGTCCCTGTACGTAACGTAACCTAACCATATGTGGAATATATACATATATACGAGTATACCTTCCAATTATAACCAGTTGTTCCTCAGATTAGCAGAGAACAAACCAAATTTATTATTATTAGGACTAAACACCACTCTTTGTTTCATTTGGGCCGAAATATTAAATCCATAGCTAGCAAAATATTTTAATTTTAAATTCCCTTCCTATCCTGCCATTTGACGAAAACGGCGTGAAGCTAAAAAAATGTGCTATAACTAAAATGTATGATAGTAAGCAAAATATAATTTATTTACAGCATACATACATATGTTGTCCGACCAAGCGCGCTATCTCCTACAACCAGGCGGGATTATATATTTACAATAGAGGCACTGGCCCGGAAGTTGTGGAAAAGTTGTAGAATTCACTTTCACGCTGTATCCCGCACAGCAGGATATGTAGAGGGAATGTTAGTATTAAAGAACTTCAATCTCAATTAGAGACATTGTTGAGTGGCCGAACTCAATGCCACGGATTTCTAAGCAGGGTGAAGAAATTAATAATATTTTTTAATGTTCTTCTAAACTTAGAAAAGATTTAGTGGGTTTTATCTTGTTGTGGTAACGAGGCTAAATGAGGCTTTAGTTGACGACAACCACTCAATTCCTCGAAAATTCATGATATATTGTAAACTGGAAATATCTTAATCTTGGTTGTCAGCAAATCTCTGCCTGCTACGAACGTGATACAGCGTGAAATAAAAGAAAAATTGAAGTAGCGGGACTCAAATTTGCCTAAACCCCCATAAAAAACATCTTTCTCAATATTTTTTTTTTTCAGCTTCACGCTGTATCCCGCTCTAGGCAGGGTAGGCAGAGGGAACCCGGGAACCTAGTATTTAGACACTCCGTTCCACTTCCGTTCCCCACTTTCGGCTGAATTTGAGGCATTGCGTGTTGAGTGGCGGAACTCAACGCCGCGCTTTGCCTTATTACCAGAGCGAAGAAATGAAACATTAAATATTTTAAATTGAAAATATTGAAACATTTCATTTTCTGGACTGGGGATCGAACCCAGAACCTGTCGGTTACAGTCACACGCTTGTGCCGCTGCACCACGACAGGCCTCAAATATAAATAAATAAATAAATAAACGGCTTAAAATGAAACTACAAATTCATATAACTTACTGAAAAAAAAAATCTATAAAAAGACGACAATAAACAACAACCAGCTAAATTGTTTTCATTCACACGGATCGTATATACGAGGATAGCAGATTTGGTAGCGATATAAAAATTTATATCCTGAAGGATAAACAAAGCTTACGAGTAAGTCACGACGCCTTTCTCTGGACTAAGGCAGTGTGAGTTATGGTCTACTGAGTTTTCTAACGTAAATTTGTATTTTTTGTATAGAAACTGGTACTGAGTTATTTTATCAGTAAATTATGTTATTTGGAAAATATATTTAAATGTTATGAAGGTGTAATGAAATAGTCGTACTGCGGAATTTTGGAAACGGATTAAGGGTCGAATCTGTGACCACCTGCTTTTCCACCTGAGCTATTACAACATTGTCTATAGCGAAGAAATTTTCCTTCTTATTCTAATGACATGTTATAGTGTTTTTTTTTTACATTAACTGATAGAACATAATTTTCTAAGAATGAACTCTAAAGATAGATCGATTTAGTGCGCCCCGAAAGGATCTGATTTTTTTTCTCTCAACACGCAGTGCCACTATTTTTGAAATTGAGTGGAATTCAACACCGCGCTTTGCCTATTTGTCAGAGCAGTACATATGTTATTTCCTCCAGTGAGAATTGAGCACACAACCTGACGCAGTCACACGCGTGCGCTCCTGAGCCATGACAGGCTTCCGGTCTTAGCTATATATAAAATTTTTAATATTTTATTTCACTATTAAAGCAGCTGAATGTTCTAGTTTATAGTAACATAGTGTTAACAAGTATTTAATCTGGTCTCAAGCTGCTCATTTCTATTGGTTTTCTTCGTTTTCCCAAAGTTTTATACTTTACAATAAATAACTTCGTCTTCTTTTCAATTTTCAATAAATGACTTCATTTTTAAAATTTTATCTTTAAATAACTTCATTTCTTATTTATATAAATTAGTTTTACTTCCAATTTGATTAAATGAAATATACGTCAAAAATTACTAACAAAATTAAATTGGAAGTAACTATTGATTTTAAAAAAATAATATTTAAATTTAGATACAAGTTCCATTTTTAATTTACAAAACCTCTACTTCCATGGCCTGTTATACCACCCTATGATCAGTTCACAAAAGATAAATATTATAATAGCGTACTCATATATTCGTATGTACGAGTATGATCAATTTACGCTCAGCTTTTGTATAATTTGGTGTTAGGTCGTAATTTCCGCGTCTGCATCTGACGTTTCGCCCCGATTCCATTATATTGTTTATATTTATGTATGTCTGTATGTATGTATGTATGTATGTATATATATATATATATATATATATATATATATATATATATATATATATATATATATATATATAGATATATATATATATATATATATATATATATATATATGTATATACATATATGTATATGTATATACATATCTGCCTACCCTACCATGTGGAGGGACGAGCACAGCGTTGGGCTCCGCGACTTAACACGTAAATTCTTTAATTCAACGAAAAACGGGGAACGGAGTGTTATCATATACAAGTAATCTATGCGGGCGAAGCCACAAATGGCTCGCTAGTGTACTATATAGTTTTAACTGCATTATCCAGAAAGAAGGCCCCCAACAATTTCCGTTCGTGCATTTGACGTACAAAGTCTTCGGGTATTTTGCTTGCGCATTTAATTGTATACGAGTGGTCCTTTGTAAGGATGCTGGGAAATAAGATGAACGAGATGATTTGATTTTCTCAAACAGCAGATATCTAATATTTATTTATTTTTTTCGATTTCTTACGTCTTTTAAAAGCGAGTTAGTAAAGCTGTGACGCTGAATGATTTTTTATGCTATGTTTTTCTGTGTTCTTTTTTTGCAGCTTAACTGCACTTGGAAAGTAAGAAAGGCAGAGGGAACTTGGGAACCTAGTGTTAGATTACCTAACGGAAAGTACTACAGGAAAGTGTCCAAATAGGAACGAAGTTGCTGTTTACTTTCCTTTAGTACTTTCCGTCGAATTTAAGGCATTGCGTATTGAATGGTGGTACTGTGTTTTACGTTGTTTGACCAGAGCGAAGTAGTGAAAATATTAATTATTTCGTTTCCTTAAGTAGGGATCGAGCCCACAATCTGTCGTATTTACAGTCACACTCTTGTGGTCCTGCCTCACCAGAGGCCTTTAAGATTCTGAATTTTCCTCCTTTGTAATGTTAGTCTGTGCGTTTGAACACGGTTATCTCAAAAACGGCTAACCAGGTTTAAATGCAGTTTTCACTTTTATATTTTGGAAACTTCCTCTTAACATTTAGTTGGCAAAATTGCTTTATTAATGTGACTGAAACGTTAAATTTCATTACATACATATTGTCATAAAAGTGATGATGTTATTGGAAATAGAAAATAATTGAGATTAGGAAATAAAATTGTAAATAAATGTTATTTAAGCGGGCGAAGCCGTTGACGGGTTACTACCCAAAAACCGTTAGCCCTCATATCTCCTACATATAACAGAGAAGGCAGAAAGAAACTACTCGTAACGTCAAAATAATCGTCCATCACTTTTACCCTAATTTTCCACCTCAAAAACTGCTGGTTTACGTATGCGAAACTTAACGCCGCTTTTCTTTATTTTTTATTACTCAGATGCGTATATAAATAAAAAAAATGTGATTAATAAGAAAAACGTTAAAAAATAAAATCTTAAAACACAATGAGTCCATTTTCTTTTGTGTAAGGCGCGTTTACTTATATGTATATATTTCTGGGAACGTGCCAGTTCTACCAACCTTGACTTCTAGAGGCACTTGTTAAAGTACCAACATTCTGTACTAATTACGTGTGTGTTTTTTTTAATCTTTAGATCTATTTTTAAACTAGAATAAATGCTCTAGTGTATATACCAACTTTTTTAAAACAGTAGAAGTCTTCGCACTCATTTTTTTTCTGGAAATTATAATAATAATACTTCTTTTCGTCGTGGCGGAGAGGAACAAACGTGTGACTGTAAACGACAGGTTGTGGGTTCAAGCCCTATTCTAGGAAATGAAATATGTAAATAGGGATTGAATTATTTTCATTATTTTTTTTTCTTTAGCATCACTCTTTTCTAGAGTGATGCTAAAGAAATGCTAAAGAGTACATAGCAGAGTAGCAAAGAGAAAGAAGAAAGAAAAGTATATTTAAGACACTCCGTTCAATAAAGATATTTACATTGCCCATTTTCTACCAAATACGAAGTAATGCACATCGAGTGGAACTCAACGCCGCTATTAGCTCTTTGCGAGAGCGAAGAACTGAAAACATTAAATATTTAATTTCCTCCAATGGTCCCTGCGCAACAGGCCCTAACTAGCACTTTCTGTACAAGATATCAGGCGGAGTGAGCCTGATATTTTGACACAAATAAGCCTTTACAAAAGCAAGTAATAACTGAGAGAGAAGTTACTCATGAAGAACAAATAAAACCGAGACGCTCTTACAATCCGATTACTCGTACTTTGAATCGAATGCTATCTTAAGGCGGCGTATAATTTCATTATAGCATCGTTTGGTGCACAGTGTTGAGCGGTACTATATTTAAATATTTAAATATATTTTATTTTTACAGTATATGTACATATACATAGCTGTTTCCCGTACTGGGCAGGACAGGCAGAGGGAACTTGGGAACCTAGTGTTAAGACACCCAGTTCGACTTCTATTTTCTCACTTTTCATGGAATTTTAGGCATATCGTGTTGAGCGGCGAAACACAACGCCGCATTTTGCTTTGTTACCAGAGCGAAGAAATGAGAATATTTCATTTCCTCGAGCGGGAATCAAACCCAGAACCTGTCGTTAACAGTCTCACGCTTGTAACCCTGCACCACGATAGACCTCAAATAATTTGCGAGCACAAACTATGTCGCCATATGTTTATTCTATCAATCGGGTACTTCAAACTAGATGTGCCAGTCTAATTTTGTTATAAACTCAGCGCTACTGCTAGGTTTAAACTTCCAAGCTTAAATTTAAACTAAATACAAATTATATGGTATAAGTTTACATATATATGGCAGAACAATGACATATTTAAACAAAATATGTTAATTAAATAGAGCATAAAGCTCTAAATATATCTTAATTTGTACATTTTTCTTAAGTTTTAAAAAACGCTAAGAACGCTTTTAATAAAGTCACTTTTCCTACAAATAAACTCAATCAAAATCAGCTCATCCATTTGTCACCTACGATGCGATACTCACATATATATACACACACAAACACATACACGATACAGCCTTGATCTATTCTACAGTTATTCTACAGTGATACAAATATTTTTTCTCTGAATAAAATTAACACAGATAATTCAGTACTTAAAAACGCTTGAAAATTTACCAAATATAATTTCCACAAGCAATTCCAAAGAGCTCCCATTCAATTCACAATTTTCTTTATTAACAAAGTTACTGCTAACATTTTATTTCGTCATAGACATGAACCCAATTCTCTACAAAGGCCGTAGATTATTAAATTATTAGAGGCAAGGGTTGCAAACGACAGCTTTGATTCACAATAAGAGAACAGCAGGAAGCCGGTTTGACTGGACGATCAAGAAAATGGAAATCAAGAATCTTAGCGTAAATAAACTTGAGTTCGATCTTAAATAAAGTAATATTTAAATGTTACTTTTTCTATAGTGATCAAATACAGACTTTGATATAAGTGCAGCGTTTAGTTCCGTCGTTCAATAAATAATGGCTGGATTTTGGCTGACTTAAAAATAATTATAAAATATTCTACAACAAAAAAAATATTAACATTCATTAGTATACTCAAAGATGCAATGTACAGACAATCAATATAATGCTTTACAAAAGAAAAACAATGATCTGTGCCTTATCCAAGATAAAAAAGAAATAAAAAGAAAGAAAAAAAAAACGACTACAACTTCTGTCTTCATAAGAATCGACGTGTAAAAGTTCAAACCGCTACGTGTCTCAAGAAATAATATTCCCGCTAAAGTACTTGGGTACAGTAGTTTTTTATAATAAATTGTCACTTGTTCAGGATTTGCGGAGATGTCACGTGCGATCTACCCTTTCAGAGTGCATTACGCTTACTGAGAATGACGAGTGGTATGCGGTAAGAGAGGAAGCGTTTTAATAATTTTTTAGATTCATTTTGTATCCCGCACATATTAGAATGGGCACAAGGAACCATTTAACCTAGTTTTTAGTGACTCCGTTCTCCAATAATTTAAAAAAGAAAGTACTTTTTTTGCCTTTTGCTACACAAACAATACTTAAAATAAACAACTGTACTCTGAATTTTTATTAGAAATTGTTTCATTTGTACTTAAAAACGTTTTATATTATAGCACTTCCGGTTAAACAATACCTATCAGTTAATAGTAATGGAAGATTTTTTTGAAGAATATCGATAATTCGTCCGCTACCGCTTATAACCTAAGGCTAAACAATAGCAGATGTTAGAGCAATAAGTCAGAATTTTCCTAATAGTGCTCGCGACCAGAAGAACTGAAATGGAAAGAAAATGGGCTCAGATCGCCTAACGCTTGGCTTTTTATGAAGTAGAATGTGAGTGGATCTTCCTATTATGTTTTAATACAAACTGTTTAAATAAATGTTGTTTGAATATACGGAAAGGAAAATGTATTTTAGAAACGGAGTGTCTTAACACTAGGTTCCTATGTTACCCTGCCATGTGGGATATTCAATTACCACTCAGGGGAACTTATTCCGTTCTCTACTTTCCGCTGAGTACTCACTCTCCTTTTAAGTCATCGTGTGTTGAGTGGCGGAACTCAACGCAGCACATTGCCTTGTGACCATATAGCTATGATATTAACATATTATATAAATCATATCTTAGAATGAACTTCAAGCCCACAAACCATTGCAATTACAAGTAGCTCATTGCGTAACTCTACGCCACGACATGCCCCGACAAAAGCCTACAAAAAGATCCAAATGCATAAAAATATAAAAACGAAACTAACAAGTTCACGTCAAAATTGCTCACCCATAGGTTACAAGCAATCATAATAAAGTGCCTTTTAATTTGCTATAAGAGTTAGATGTAGGGTCGTGGGGACTTCCCCTAAGATTGATCTACACATAATATCGTAATGGTGTTAATGTAAACGTAGTAAAATATACTTGCATTGGCCGCATTTGTGGCAAAGTGATATAGTTGGTATAAGTATTAGTAATTTTCTATGAAATCTCTAACGGCGTTGAGTTCCGCCACTAAGGATTCAGCGGAAGGTGGACAACGGAACTGTCTTAACCCTAGGTTCCCAAGTTCCTTCTACTTACACTGCCATATGCGGGATACAGCATGAAGCCGTTGGTAGTGTCTTTATATGCGTTATACAGAGTGAAGGTAAGAAAAAATACTTGCTATAACGGCATTAAATGGAGGAATCCGGAACAAAAATAATATATATATATATATATATATATATATATATATATATATATATATATATATATATATATATATATATATATATATATATATATATATATATATATATATATGTATATATATATATATATATATATATATATATATATATATATATATATATATATATATATATATATATATATATATATATATATATATATATATATATATATATATATTCGTTCAATTTATTCTAATTATAAAATATGATCGGATTGATCTTCGTACATGGATGATGTATCAGAAAAAATTTTATTGATGGTATTTAAGAACTATATAGAATCAATAATAAAGATTTCTATTTTTTTTTTGTCTTTTTGACTGTGTTTTTACGCAAATCTGCTTAATGGGTATTACTGAATAAACGTTGTTTTTAGTTTGTTTTACTTTAATCAGTTTCTAAAAAATTAAATTCACACCATTATAAGAAATGTTGTTAAAAGACACTGTTTTACTGAATTAGCTTTTTTAAATATTATATATACGGTACAGATATACGGTACAGATAAAGTTGTTTTTAAGAAGCTACAGCAATGGAGATTGGTAAATCACTAATTATATAATTTAAGCAGGCAAAGTTGCAAGCGAGCCACTGGTTTTTAATATTACTATAGAAAAAATATAATACCATTAACATCTTTGAAAGCGAGACAGGCCAAACAATTGTTAAAGAACTTCAAGCTGTCTTAAAAATTTTTGAATTTCAAAGGAAATTCGGACGAATTAATAATGGCGGTCAAATTCCGGAAATTGTCGTCCGCCATCTTGGCACCGGAAGTGGACCGACACCTTGGGCATTCGAAGTTATTGGGCGATTCTCTTCCAACCGATAAATATAGATGAAATTCAATGGCCAGCCATTTAAGCTTTATCGAGAATACTCATTGCCTTTTAGGTCAGCATCCAAGAAACTGGACCACTGATTTAATCTCACATTATATCTTAAATTTACAGAACATAAACTATTTGATGTATTCTTATAATATTTGTAAGTATATAATGTTTATGATCACTCAGCTTCACGCTTTTTCCCGCATATGGCAGGGTAGGCAGAGAGAACTTGGAAACCTAGTGTTAAGACACTCCGTTCCACGTTGTTTATTGTATCTTTTAATTGTTTTCACGCTTTATCACCCATATTTTAGTGTAGGCATAGGGATATTGGTGTTAAGACACTTCGTTCCACACTTTCCAGTCGATTTTTGAGACATTGATTGTCGACTGGCGGGGCTATACGCCGCGCTTTGTCTTGTTATCAGAAAGAGTAAATTAAAAGAATTTTATTTCTCCAAATAAGAATTGACTGCACAACCACTGCCACAAGGTTCTAAATTATATTTATTAAAAAATATATTAATATTTTATATAGTTCTCCTTTTTTTATTTTAGTGCTAACATAGGAACTTAATATGACGGTATCCAAACTGATTTTGTCGCATTAAAAAGATATAGATTATATATCTTTTTAATGCAACAAATATTAGAAGATATTGGTTTCCATCACAATATATATTTTTTTATTAAAATAATCATTTGGAGTCGTAAATCTTGTACATTTAATAATAGCAAAAGGGTTTAAATCTAGAGACGAAAGTCGTAGTGCACGCGACATTATATTTAATATTTTCAAATTAAATATGTAATATTTTCATTTCTACTCTATGGTATCAAATTGAAACGTATCGTTTAGTTTCACCACAGGATACGCAATGCCCTAATTTCAGTGGAAAGTAGGGAAGGAAACGGAGTGTCCTAACACTAGTTTACTAATTTCTCTCTGCTTATCCGCCACTATTGGTATAGATCGTGGAGTTAAAAAATACAGAATTTGGTCCAGTTAAGTACAAGTCGAAATCTTTCACCGCGGATTCTGTATACAGGGTTGTAGGTCAACGGGAAGTACAATTTATAGGTGGAAACAAAATTAGTTTGCACATTTACACACAAAAAAGTATATGTACATGTTTTGTATGAAATTAAGTAAAATTGTAATATTTTTCATCTGTAATATAAAATAATTTTCTCTATTCTGGTTGCTGCCATAAGCTACGATAGGCCTCTGAGAAAAAAAGTATTTTCTTCACCTATTAATATATAGAAAAGCCTATCTTAGTCAAGTACACGAGACGAGAGCCACAAAAGCTACGGGTGAACAATAAAAATTATTTCCACGGCCTTCATAAATAAACATTATGAGTAAGTGATACGGTACCGTACCTTACATATGCATGAGAGAAGGAATTAATACGCTCCGTACTTACTGAATTGACCTAAGAGATTGTGACAACACTTCAAGAACCTTTTAAACTTTTCTTTTTAGGGATCTCCAAAACAAATAAAAAAAGAATCGGGAAGAGAGATTCTTTATTTTGGTCGCCTTCTGCCTATTCTGTTACATGCGGGATTGAGCGTGACAAAAAGGGAAGAATATTGGAAGTGATAGATATTTGAGGCCAGTCGTGGCTGATGTGGGGGTGGGTTCCAATGAACGAGGTTCGGTCCCTGTCCATGATTCCATAATTTTTTTAAGGTTTCTTGTAGAGATGTAATTATTCCTGGACTCGCGTTTTTTTTTTTGACTGACTTGACTGACTCTAGTCTGGACTAGTGTTAAGACACTCATTTGCTAATTTTTACGCGCAATTGTCAAAACATTTTGTGTAACGACGGCAACGCTGTGTCTTATATGGAAATCAAACAAACAATTTAATATCGATTGGACGCTATGCGACAATTAACTCTGAATAGTAAATCGATATTGGTGAAACTTGATTTTACTTATTTTTTATATTGTTCGTTGAATTTGAGACATTTTTTTGAACGGCGGAACTCAACGCTGCAATACTTAAACATGAGAGCATTTAATAATTATTCCCTGCAACACAGACGGATCAACACAATTTTAAATATCCTGTAAAATGTTTTTTGAGATTTTAGAAAAGTTTTAACAAGCGCAGCTCAAGGGTTCATCTCATCCCCTAATTTTAAAATGGCTTCGTTTTCTTCAGCGGCGGTTGTGAACTTAAAAACTTTTGCTTACGAATGAAATTAATTTGAAAAAAGTTTCTCTTCATTTCTTCTATTCGTTTTAAATATTTTTCTATATGTTTTAGTTAAAAAATGTTTAGTAATTACGATAACTGTAAAATTAAATTTATTAATATATTATTCACTAAGCTACACGTTCTTTAGTCTGGTGGTCTTTATTATCAATTAAAAAAAAACAGCAATGTGCTAACGTTGCACTGTACCTTGTTACCAGAGCAAAGATATATAAATGTTAAATATTTCATTTCCTTGAGAGGGAACGAAGCCACTACCCGTCGACGTCGACATTACGTACTTCTCTAACTATATATATGTACATATGTTTTGGTTTACAAGTATACAACCCTTTATATTAATATGTATATACCCGGGGGTTGATAAGACGAAATCTTAATGACTTGCACGCGGCAGTGCTTTAATGGACCCCACTCAATCAAGACTATGACGCACCATTCATTATAAGGACGGTCAGAATTATTATTTATTATATTCTATAATAAATATTTGGACGATTTTCATGTGATTAGAACCTGCACTTACTGTAATAAAACTTTCGGCTTATGAATGTGATATGGCACAGCGGCACAAACGTGTGACTGTTATCGACAGGTTGTGGGTTCGATCACCATTCAAGGAAATGAAATATTTAATATTTTCAATTTTAATATTGAAATAGTTTTAATTTTAATATATATTTAAATTATATTTAAATATTTAATGTTATCATTTCTTCGGTCTAGTTACAAGGCAAAGCGCGGCGTTTTTGAACGTCAAACAGTTTACCGCCGATTCACTAAAGTTACTGCCTCAGGCCTGAGAAGAACACAAGCAATAAACAAGGCGGGATATTTTTTTTAATCAATTATTTACAGTTTAACATTTAAGTGTATCATGACAAGGCCAAATTAAAATAATATTATTTCAGATGAGAAATAACAAAAAATCTGTTTATATATGTATGAGGGTATCGTAGCATGCACAAGCGTGTGAGTGTAACGGCGTGTTTTATTCTCCAAATAGGCAACGATTGTGTTATAAAAAATAATTTTGCTAAAATTGTTAGATAACGCATAATTTTCAAAGTAATTTTTAATGAACAATATAATAAATAATGGACCACAATATAAAATCGGAATTAATAAATAATTAAGTTAATTCAAAGACAAAAAATGCTCAAAATCCAAAAACAAAATGATAATTGTAAATTTTAGGAAATGAGCTGATCTTTATTACGGTCAATAATATCCTCACTTTCGAGTAAGTCACTTTTCTAATAAAAAATCTACATCAAAATTGGTTCATCTCAGCTACAACGCCCCAGACACACATACAAACACAAACATAGATACACATACACGTACAAACCTACATCAAATAAAAAAAACACGGAATCCAAACAATTTAAAAAACAAAAACAAAACAACATTAAAACACCGGAAATCCCTACCTTCGATCACCATCCGCTCTACTTCATACATATTTTCATTGATATTTTCATATATTTACATAGTCCATCCGTCTAACACTGATACGTCAAGTTGATTTATCCGCGACTTCAGATTCGAATTCATTACCTTCGGAAAAGAATGCGATGCGATGCCTTAAGGCATTAAATATATTGTGGTCATTTAATTCTGTTTAGAAAAGTTGGTTGGATTTGTTAGAAAATGATCCTAGTGTTAGATTAAGTTATATAAATTAAATTGCTATGAAAATAGTTCATTATCACTTACAAATATTTCTGACGATGACATTCTATATTATATATGTATTTATGTTATTCTTTTCTTTTCTATACTCTCTCGTATAAGGTAAAACGTGGCGTTGAGTTCCACACCTCAACACGCAATGCCTCAAAATCAGCGGAATGCGGGGAACGAAAGTGGAACGTAATGTCTTAACACAAGGTTCCCAAGTTCCCTTTGCCACAATACAGTGTGAAGCTGAGTAGAATAGTAAGTCTATAACTGATCACTATCTGTACTTGGGAGATATATTGTAAAACATATTGTAGGGGATTAACTAATTTAATAGGGCCCAAAATTGTGGCTTTCGTTTTTTTTTTCTTTATGTGTCTGTGTATATGTTTGTCTGTGTGTTTATCTACAAATGCAGTTTTCACTATTATATTTTCGCAACTTTCTCTTAACATCTATTGTTTGTTTTATTTCAGTCAGTAAATAAATAAAAAAAATATGTCAAATGTACAACAAAAAGATCAACAAAATAACTATAAAAAATATGTATTTAGTATAGATTTTATCTTAACATGAAATTAATATATAAAATAGTTTAATTCAAGCGGGTGAACTCACAAGCGGGTCGCTAATACAGAATATATTCGACCGTCATTGTTTCCCAATACTGAATACTTACATTGAGTTAACGACGCTCGGAACGTTAAGAACATGACTCTCAACTTCTTTCATTTACTCGTACGTTATTAATTATTCTCTTAAGAAATTTCATACTGTTCAAGTGCATGTCATGTTTAATTGATTTACTTAAACAACCGTGAACATGTTCTTGATTATAAAATATGTGTCGGCAACTAGGCTTACTCACTCACTCATTCAGCTTCACGCTGTATCCCGCACGTGGCAAGGTAGGCACTTTCCCCCGGACTTGAAGCATTGCGTGTTGAGTGGCGGAAGTCAACACTGTACTTTGTTACTAGAGCGGAAGTATGAAACATTAGACATAAAAATTGAAAGTATTAAATATTTCACACACAACCTATCGCGTTTACAGTCGCATACCCCTCTGTACATCAACAAGCTTCATATTTACTAGATTTACAATATTCGCTAACCAAAATCATAATGTTCAATTGAAGAAAAAAAGCAATTGAAGAAAGCGAAATAAAATTTAACTATCCATTTGTGATTTAAAAGAAAACATGTTCTCCCAATTAATAGGCAAACAATTTCAAAATATTTATCTGCTTGTCTGAGCTACTGTTTGCTTATTGGCATAAATTGAGCAAAAATATATACGAGTATATTTATTAAATGTAACATACCTTTAAAAGTATATCAAAAACAAAACAACGTATCGATTAAACACAATATATTTATATATCGAGTGAGAGAAATCAAATTGGCTTAATAAATAAACCAGTGAACGCTTTCAATGCGCTCTGTCGATGAATTAACTTGGAGCACGACTAAGATTGGCTCAGTTATGGTCGTGGTGAAAGCGAGGAGCGTTTTAGAATTTTTGCATATTAAAAAATTAAGGACTGTCGTGGCGTAGAGGCACAAGCGTGCGACTGTGAAGGTGGTCCACTTAAAGGAATGCTATATTTATTATTTTTATTTCTTCGCTCTTGTAGCAAAGCAAACCGTGGTGTTGAGTTCAGCCACTCTCACCACGCAACGCCTTAAAATATGCGAAAAGTATGATACACATGAAGCTACAAAAAAGTCAAGCTTTTTTACTAATTAAAACATTCTCTTCTCCACATTCCGGTAATATAAAATATATAATATCTAAACTATAGAAATTTCTTTATATCATTAAAATAATAAAAAAAATCATATAATAAATAGAAAAGGTGTATATATTATGGTATTTAATTATTGCCAATTTTGTTAAAAAAAATAACAGTACAAGCGTATGACGGCAAAGGCGTCAGTTTTGGGTTCATTTCCCATTCGTGGGAATGAATAATTAAAAATACTTCTCTTATCTTAAATATTCTAATATGAAATAAATCGCTTCCGCTTATACCTTGTTTTCTTAGTAAACCGAGTAAATGGCCACTCGTTGTGATACTCGCACCGCCATAGTGAGATTAAACGGTCTGAGTGTACGCTAATTCAACATTTGATTTTTCTAAGTCATTCTCAATTACCTATCTCACGCGACTATCCTTTTAGCCTTTTTCTTATTTTTATACGTTCCAATAAAACAAATTTTGAAAAACATTAAAATTACTGGCAACATTATTTAGGAATATCAATTGTATTTATAATAGCAGTAGTATTTTCTTTTCTTTAGTCTTGTTAGTAACATTACAAAGCGGGCGTTGAACTGTGTACTATATACGTCTTTCAACTTAATGCTTTTATATATTGCTTAGATGGATGGAATAGAGACTAAAAGTGTCCTAATCAGAACTAAGTGTTAAAGACTAGGGTCCCGGGTTCCCCGTGCCTTCCCTACAATATACAGCGTGAAGCTAAAATAATAAAAATATATATTAAAAATCAATATCAACCAAGTTGAATAGGTATTCCCTTAATTGAAATAGCACCGCCCTGTCGCTCGCACTCGTCGACCATCTCGACTGAGCTGAGTGAACGTTAATTCGATGTCAAGACGCTCTGCCTTTTAGATATAGATAGGTACTTGTATGGGAGTAGTGCACTTCTATTCTATTCTAGTAGATATACATTTATTTACTACTAGGTTTTCTTTATCTTTTATTTACTATTAGGGTCTTTTGTATACTATATTAGGGTTCCATAGAATAATGTGTGTGTGTGTGTGTGTGTCTGTATGTATACGTGTGTGTGTATAAGTATATAACTGACATAATTAATATAAAATAAACTACTCAAGTTATAGCTCAAATATTGTATGGCTTCGGTCATATTTTGCAGTAATTTAAGATTTTTTCTTAATTATTCTTACTTAAAGTGATCGAGGCCGGTCCTGGCGCAGAGGCTCAAACGTGCGACTGTAAACGCGGTAGGTGGTAGGTTTGATCCCCACCCGAGGTAATTAAATATTTAATATTTTAATTTCTCCACTCTGGTAATTAAACATTGTGGCATTAACTTCTACCACTAAACATGCAATGTCTAGAATTCAACATGAAATGGAAATCATAAGTCCTAATTGTAACGGAGTGTTTTGATAATTGGAAGCTTACTTGGTTCCCAAGTTCCCAGCGTGAAACTGAAAAAAGAAAACGTAAAGTAATACAATACATTACCAAATACACTTATCTACTTAACTTTTATATATTCTCTTAACAAAAGAATCGGTAAAAATACAAAGTTAATTCGTGAATTAGAAATCCAAACAAACCATTATCACGTATAGGGGATAAGAACGATACGTAAACACTTGCAACCTTATACGTCGTAGGGTTACTTAAAGTCAACTTAGATGAAAATAAGAAATAATAGAGATTTCTTCATTGTACCATGTCATATTTATTATTTTTTGCACTTTGTCATCTGAATATAGTTTTGATAAGACAAAACGCGGCGATGAGTTCCGCCACTTAACACATAATGTCTATAACATTGGGTGGCGTATGGGAAACTGAGTGACTTAACACTTTCTTTTGTCCCTATACTTCCGTTTTTTTTTCTTTTGTAGTGAACAAAATAAAGATTACATTAAAACAAACAGGAACAACCCTAAGCTCCATCACAGGCCTCTAAACAAACGAAATGAATTGTAAATGAAATAACTGGCGAGTGCCCGCCGCGTTTATACCTTTTTTACAACATATGTACGTACGTACATACATATATACTACTACGTATCCAGACTTGCTTCTTGCAAGTTAAATCTACATTCTAAGACTTTATCTTAGTTTAAATGAATGTATTCATACAATTTATAAATTGATTTTAAAATTCATTTAAAGTAAATAAATGCATTTTAAATACCTTATTTAAGAGGCTGTTGTGAAGCAGACGCAAACGTGTACGGGTGTAATGTTGATAGTTGTGGATTCAATTTCCACTTATTGAATTATTTTTTTTATATTTTCATTTCTTCGCTCTGGTTACAAGGCAATGCGTGGTGTTGAGTTCCGCCACTCAACACGTTATGCCTCAAATTCAGCGAAAAGTGAATCCAATATTACAAAAATTCTATATAAGTGAGGAACGGAAGTGTGCCTGTGTTCCTCAGCCTCCACCTTGCCATACATACATGTGGAATACAACGTGAAGCTAGATAAATATACTAATAAAACAAGTAAAAGACGTTTTAAATTTCAATCGGAAAGGACTTCTATTTATAAGAAGTATTTCTTAGTTCCATAAGTTACAACAGACTATTTTTGTTACTAGAATGTAAATAAGGAGTAAAATTATGTTTCTACGTATATGGTTATTATCTACACATAGCACGTTGGTTGGGAACATAACAACTTAGTGTTAAGATACTTCTTTCTAATTAAAATACTTCCGGTCTCCACTTTCCACTGAATACTTTCCATTTAGGTATTACGAGTACATGTTGAGTGGCGGCACTCAAAATATAATGTTTATTTTATAATTATTATAGCATTGTATTAAATGTCATTTTATAATAAAGAATAAGCCATCAAATAATTTCTCTATTTTCTAATGTTGCTGTACAAATTTCAAATAATTATAAAAAAATATTTTTTGTGATTTATATCGAAGCACCATTCTCGTAGCATAGCTACAAACTTTCGTAGCACCACTACGAATATTCGTAGCGCCCGTAAGTTTCTTCATAAAATAACATTCGAATAATCTTTTTTTTTTATTTATTTCAGGTAACTAAAAACATCATTACAAGACTTTCTTTCAATGGATCGGTAATGTAAATTCAATAATAATACAAAAAATGTAATGTTGACCCAAACGAAAAAATAAACCAAAATATTAAGATAAAATTTGTTTCTAAAATTTTATATTTTATTTTATATAAAATTATAAATAATAACTTGCTCAACAAAGGGACCCTAGTATTAAGACACTCTGTTCCCCACGCAATGCACATTTTTTGGGAACATTGCGAAAATTGAGCAGTGTAGTGTAGTGGGGTACAGAGGCCCCATAAGTAATTGAACCCAGAACCATCGCATTTACAGTCAGACGCGGACTGAGTATGTGAGAAGTTTAATCGAACCTTCGTCATTAGAATTCCGCTCGCGTCTCAACTATCCCCATACATTTACACAATTTGAATATTATATTAAATACCGGCATCATTACTCTCTTTGATTATTGCATTCCACGCTTATTGTGGTTACGCGGATGCATTTTAATATATTCATAATAATTGAGGCCTGACGTGGCGCAGCGGCACAAGCGTGTGACTGTAACCGACTGGTACTATGTTCGATCCCCGGTTGAGGAAATGAAATATGTAATATTTTCACTTTAAATATTTAATGTTTCATTTCTTCGCTCTTGTAATAAGGCAAAGCGCGGCGTTGAGTTCCACCACTCAACACGCAATGCCTCAAATCCGATTTAAATCTTACTGTTCTTTATAAATCAATATATAATTTGAACATTGTAAAGAAACTTTAGTTCCAATTTAATATAACATTTACACCACTTATCACGCATTACCCCAAGAATTCGATGAAGTGTGAAATGGAAAAGTTTAAATGTAGAATGTTTTAACATTAGGTTCCCAGGTTCCCCCTTTCTTCCCTTTTTTTCTTAAGTTAATTAATCAAGATAAGAATAGTTCTTTTGGACATTTTAATATAATTATAATATACTTAGCAATATGTAGAGTTGCTTCGAGTGAAACTAGTAGATACTTTTTGAAAAATGGTTTTCATTTGTAAATACAATTTTGGTTTTCAATATCATTAATTATTTATTTATTTAATGTGTTATGTGACACTACATTTTTTATACAAACCATTCAAGTTTCAATTATGCAAGTTATTCATTAATACTCTTATAACAATAATCGTTTAGTTCATCAAATATTCACAGTTTAGATATTGCGTTTTGTACAGCTTTTTTGTCTCTGTCATCTAGCGTTAAATAAAAAAATATATCAAAACGCAAAGTACACTTAAAATTTAAAAAGAATTGCGGCTGGGAAGAAGTTACCGAGTACACTAAAGAGTGAACCCATGGTAAACTGTCTGACGTTCAAAAAATTAAACTTGTAACTTCTTATTTGGAAAAGAATATTTGAATTTAAAGTTACATCTTAAATATGTTTTAATATTTTCCATATATTTGTTCCTTTTTAACTTCAGTCAAACGAAATAGAACAGAATCAAAATAAGAATTTCCATAAAAGGAAATAAAACTTTGTCCAGGATAGAAAGATTTTTGTAATACATTAGAAAATCGACCGCAAGACTTTCAAACAAGATCACATGGGAATTGTCTGCGATGCAAGAGATTGCGAAGCTTATTTAACGTTTATACAACATTTTGATTTTACCCTTCTCTATTATTAAAGGGAGATTTTTATGATTATTTTTTCTTTGAGATAAATGCACACCCTGTATTTTACCGTGGTTTTAATATATTTTAAGCTGATGACTCAGCTTCACGCTGTATCCTGCACATGGCAGGAACTTGGGAATCTAGTGTTCTCCACTTTTCGGCGGCATGCTTGAGGCATTGCGTGTAGGGTGGCAGATTTTTTTTGGAGGCATGTATATATTAAAGTATACAATAAAGTAGTAAAATATGATGTATATAAATATTAACGTTAAATAAACAAACATACAAATTACAATATAGTATATATTTTTATATGAAATATATATAAAATTAAAGCTATATTTTCCATTTAAAAAATAAACCCTAATAAATAGAGCAAATCTTGGCAAATAAAACCGAAACTCTAACTGGACCCACGATATTCTGTCAAATGCAATACATTATAGTAAATTACTTAATGCATCGACCTATAAAAGATTTAACGCACTCACACACGCACAAGGCCACGCCCTACGGCCCCTTTGTTCTACGCCACACATGCGCAAAACGCGCCTGTGCGGGTTAACCGAATGATATATACGGCCAATTTTTCTTAGTTTCTCCTTTTATTTATTTTGTGTTGCTACTATCTTTTCTATGGATTACTTTGATGAAATAAGATTTAATAAAAAAAAACATCCTATATAAAAAGATTTCTTCTAATAATGACTTTGTTTGTATAGATTATATATATTTTTTAGTTTATATAATGAATAATATTAAAAATATATATATTTCTAATATATATTTAAATATCTGTGTCACATTTTCACAGTTACTTAAACATCTAAGATTTTAGAGTACAAAAGAGAACGGCAATTACAATTATTACAAATTGACGGGAACCAACTTTTCCTTTCCCATTATAGATTGACAATAGCTCCTCCATTTCCTTTCCACTTAGGGGAGGGGGTAGGGGGTGTTTTCACCCCTACGGCGTAGCATAAATAGCGGTGCGAGGCTGTAGAGCCAGCATTCGCCTTCAGCCTTCCGCGACGGACGGTCGTGCTGCCTTCAATATGTAATCGCTTTTCCAAAACCTAGTTAGTTTAACTATACGTATCATGTATTTTGTATAGAAATATTTGGTGCTCAATAAAATAAAGAGTATTTTTTATATGAAAACTTTAGTATAGGGTAGTCAATTTTTGGTGAACTTCAAGATGAATTTCATAGGTAAGTGACATTTGTTTTTTTTTATTCTTTTGAAAGTCTTTTAATTTTCTTTAGTTCTTTCGATACAAAAGATTTTCATAATATGGATATTTAAGTATTCACATAAATAAAACATTTATTTATATTTTTAAAAGCAAATTATAAATAGTTAAAAATAGCTGTTAAATTCAAAATAGTTATAACATTTTTAAGAAATGCTTATATAAAGCACAATATTTTTTAAAAAATATACTTTTTGTGATAACAATTATTTAACACAAAATTTATCTATCAAAAGTATTTAATATTAATATTTAACAAACTCTTAAACCGGTAACCTAATTACAAAATTAAAGAACAACAGTTATTTCTATGCATAAATCTTTACATATATAGAAAAAATATATCTAGAACGTCCGTACGTAAATCCCAGCACATTCATTTAATAGCTCTGCAATGCAGCGTTATAAAGGCACGGCTTGAAATATTCCTAATAACTATACATTTTTTGTTTTTTTTTTTTTTCAAAGTTACTTTCATTCTACGCTAGTTCTACAGTAAATTTGGAGCGATGGTCTAAATACATGTACTAATTTTTAGCTAGAGAAGAGTGAAGCTAATGTCATATACTTTTCTTTCTAATTCGGTATATTTTTTTTATTTCATTTTTTTTTAATCTTCCTTTAAAAGCTTACCAAGAAAATTACCAAATTACAACTTACTTAAGAATTTGAATACATGTTAATTGCATATAAAACTCAGCTTAAGGAATAAAATCTAAAAACGTAACCATAACTATTTCACGTTAACCCGTCTTTCAATACCCATTACCTCAAATTCAGCGTAAAAAAGTGGAAAACGGACATGTCTTACCATTAGGTTCCCAAGTTCCCTCTGCCATATCCGGGATACAGCGTGAGGCTAAAAATACCATTTAATATAAATCGTCTCACACACTAAGATAGTATAATATTTTATTAAGCAAATGCCCTATTTAAGCGGTAGGTTAACCTACTTGGCTTCTCTCCAAAAGGGCAGGAAATACGCATTTTATGAATTACACTTTTTATATTTTGGTCCATTTTATACTAGAATTATTATATAACTTTGCGTTTTATCTTTGAAGCTTTTTAACTTCTTTCATTTTACTTTGTTTAATAATTTCTATTCAGTCTTAGTTTGATAAATAAATACATTTTCGCTCTTATACATTTAAAGTTATTATTGTAGATTTCAATATTGTTTCTTGCGTTGTTACCTAAGAAATACTAAAAAGTACAAATTTTTTTACAAAATATCAAATATTTAAAATTAAAATTCTGAAGCTTATGTCGTCGTGCTGATGCGATGGCCATTATTTTAATTTTAACAGTTTTTTGCTCTGGCAAGAAGTCAAAACGCAACGTTGAGTTCCGCCACTTACCACGCAGTGTCTGAAAAAATATTTAAAAAGTAGGAAATGCGATCTGTATCTGTTACTATAAAAAAAATATATAATTTAACAATATTTTATACTAAAATAAATGTACACATATTTTTTTAAAAATTGCTAAATCCAATGGAGTTAAAAATATCTTAGTTAAACGAACGTACACTTTACATGGGTAGTTCATAATTTACAATTTGGAAAGCGGCCAAATTCTAGATTTGTTAGTCCCTAGACAGAATCACTAGGATCGTTTTGGACATTAGTTTTGTACGTTTTAGAAAAAAAAAATTGATATATATTTTATACTGTTGTATACAGGCGACATTTCCTCGCTCTAGTAACAAGGCAAAGCCTTTAGCACGCCTTCAAAATTCAGCAAAGTGTCTTACAACTAGGTTCCCATGTTCCCTCTATGTATCCTGCTACATACAGGATACAGCGAGAAGCTGTAATTCAATAAAATATCAACCATTGCTCTAGAAATAGTTAATAGTGCTCGTTGCAAAAATTATAAAACTCCCCCGAGTGTATTAAAAGTTTTTCTTAAAGATTAGAATTAAGTGAAGTGAAAATGAAACTGTTCCATTATAACTGTCAGAGCAATCTCAAGAGTACAAACTTAATTTCTGTATTAAACATTTATATAATAGCCTACACGGCCGTCGTGACTGAGACAGGTTCTCACTATAAAAGGTTGTGGGTTCGATTTCCATTTCGAGAAAAGTTTATTTTAAATTATTTATTTTGTCCGCACTGGTAGACGATGCACGGCGTTGAGTTTCGCCACTTAATGTCTGTAATGTCAAGAAAAGTTCATGGTGAACGTAATGTCTAAACACTAGGTTCCCTCTGCCTTATCTACTATATGCGATAAGGTAACAGTAGAGAAAAGCAATGTCTTAAAAATGGATGATTTTAATAGCTTCGAAATATCACTTCAAATTCAATAAATAAAATATCTATATTTTAAATAATTCAACACATTGAAGTTAAGAACAGGGGGGAACCTAGTGTTAAAACATTGACATTAGGTTCCCGCTGTCTTCTCTGCTATATGCAAGATGGAGAGTGAAATTGAAAATATATCAGAAGTCACTTTTAATTATAAATTTATTTCATCCTTTGACTTGAGGCCAGTCGTGATGCATGCAAGCGTGTGTCTGACAAGTTCGTTACCCACTTGAGGAAGGAAATGAAAATTGACAACGGAAGTATTTTAAAAGGACCGGAGTGCCTCAAAACTATTGTTCAGAAGTTCTCTTACCGTCTCCTCTATAGGAGACTGGGTGGAACTAATAAAAAAAATAACTCCCTGACACATAGAATGGAGAAATATTGCGTTTTCACATAAAATAGTTTATAGCCCAGTACGAGCAGTATCAATTACACAAGAGGCGTCTTAGTGAGAGACAGCGATTCCCTTTTAGGTGGATGTGATTTATAACTGTATACCTCGTTAGATACACAACTAGGTAACATTTATAACTAAATATATATATATATATATATATATATATATATATATATATATATATATATATATATATATATATATATATATATATATATATATATATATATTTGCTATTTGAGGCCTGCTGTGGTTCAGCGGCATAGCGTGTGACTGTAACCGACAGATGGGTTTGATCCCCACTCGAGGAAAAAGATATTTAATATTTTCAATTTTAATATTTAACGTTTTCATTTCTTCGCAATGAGAACAAAGTATCTTAACACTACATTCCCAGGTTATTTTGGTCTATTTTGCTATTTGTATTTGTATGGGTTACAGACACTCAGTTTCGTTCTCCACTTTCCATCAATTTTAATCTAATTTAAATATATAAAACTGTTATACACTCCTGTAAAACTGTAAGCTGTAAAATTTATTACAAATTTTACAGCTTCTTGGAGTTTTCACTCAAAGCTACAAGCATAAGCTTTACTGCAAAATAATTACTGTAAAGCTCTCTAAATAAATGCTATACAATTAAACATTATTGCCACTTCATAAACATTGAAAATGTATTAAATTTTAATTCATTCGATCGTTTATAGCGCGGTCGTAAAACAAAGTGGCTTTACTAATTGATAAATTAATATAATACTAATTAATATGCATCTTCTATATGTATATATATATATATATATATATATATATATATATATATATATATATATATATATATATATATATATATATATATATATATATATTTTCTACGCACAGCAACATAGACAGAGGGAACCTGGGAAACTGGTGTTACGAAATTGATGTTAACTTGACCTAACTTCTTGTCGAGATTATTGACGCTTACTTGAGCCCCTGCACTAAGACTGCATTTCATGTTTTTTTCTTGTTTTTCTATATTTTGTTGTACACGTTATTTCTCATTATTATTATTATGTTTCTCGGCTTAAGTTCTCGGGTTCAAAACCGAACCCGGTCCTTTGGAAGGCTTGCGTGGGGACACAGGTCCAACACGTAGAGGCCCCTTCGAGAATATTAAAATAATTTGCTGTGACGCATTAGCCGGGATTCATCTCTGAATAACCAGAGGTAATTGCCCAGAGATGGTCTCCGGATGGTGCGTAGAAACTATATAAAATATGAAAAACTAAATTGGGTCTATGGAATGTAGTTTGGATGGATCGAGAACTGGGCTATTGGAGGAGACTATCGGACGTCCGCCTTTTCAACGTCTCAAATTGAAAGATTGGCGGACGGTGACTCGCCTCCCACTAGATGGGCCCCCACAAAGCGGCGTAATGCCTCGGGCGCAACATCGGCGTGGTCGGCTAAGGGTGTAGAGAGGTGTGCACCGGTTTCACCATCACGAGAAACTCGTGAGCGGGTTTCCCCGTTATTACGCAGATTGAGCACTTCCACCCTTTCGAGCATATAGCTCTTGCGCTCCACTCTGCCGGCCAATAAAGGCAAGCCAGAGGCGGGGGATAGATTACAATTCCCCTCTGGAGGACTCAGGTCCGTGGGGTCGCCACTCCCAAACAGCTCGCCACAAGCTGCCCTGCGGGTTTATTATTATTATTATTATTATTATGTACATAAAAAAAACGCTGTGGCAGCGCGGTGGCAATACTTCTGATTTTATTTTGCGGTTGTAGGTTCAATTTCTGCTTGATAGAATTAATTATTTTCATTTACTCGCTCTGGCATCAACACAAGGTGCTGCGTTAAGTACCGGCCACTCAATACGCAAGCCATGAAGAACAAAAATGTCTAAAGAGGAACTAAGTGCCTTACACTAGGTTCCCAGGTTCCCTATGCCTACCTTTCTATATAAGCAATACAACACGAAGCTGAAACAATAAAGTACTTTATTAACAACGTTCAAGCTCATAATTAGTACATTTAAAGGAGAACGACAATAACGTTATTTCTAGATCACAGGCAAACGACCAATTTAATGGTATAGACCTAATTCCTGGCTTATTGTTCTGCTTGTTAAACTATAAATAATGTCAAGCTTTCACGCTATTTATCTTTCTCAGCTTCACGCTGTATCCCGCACAAGGCAGGGTAGGCAGAGGGAACGGAAGTGAAACCTAGCCTGCCCTGTTATGACACTCCGTTCCACTTCCGTTCCCCACTTTCCGCCGAATTTGAGGCATTGCGCGTTGAGTGGCGGAACTTAAGGCCGCGCTTTGCCTTATTACTAGAGCGAAGAAATGAAACATTAAATATTTCAATTGAAAATATTAAATATTTCATTTCCTCGACTAGGGATCGAACCCAGAACCTGTCGGTTACAGTCACACTCTTGTGCCGCTGCGCCACGACAGGCCTCAAATTTATTAATATATAATTTATTAATTTATCTTTCTATTCACGCAATTTCTGCACTCTTAGAGAATTACTGTTCACGTTAGAAGAGGGATGTTATACGTTTGACTTGCTTTTGTGCCTGTCTGTTACTCAGTAGCTCTTGAATGAATAATCAGTTTTGATGCAGGCTTTTTTAATCGAAAGCCTTCACTGTGACGTTTTTAGCTATCAATATTATTATTATAAGTATATAGCACAGCGTTAAACACCACCAATCGACATAAAAATATCTCATTGGTAGAAAATAGCTTGATGCTAAAACAAAATATCACATCAAAATGTCAATACGCGAAACATAGTCACTTTAAAAATATTACCATACTTGTAGATTCTGTTCTACATATATAGAATAAGTTTTTCAATATACAATAGAAGAAAAGAAAACAGTGACCCGGTTTTCTTTACTTTTGTAATATAATTTTGACCCAAGATTTCTACGGAAACTGTACTGAATTGTATTGTGTAGGGATCTTACATATGTATGCATGTCACGGCGCAGCGGCACTAGCGTGCTAAATTCAACAGGATATGGGTTCGAAATATTTAATATTTTCTAATTAAATATTTAATGTCTTCGTTTCTTGGCTCTCGTAACAAGGCGGCAGCGTTGAGTTTCGCCACTCAATACGCAATGTCTCACAGTGGAAAGTGGGGAACGAAAGTGGAACGGAGTGTCTTCACTCTAAGGTCCCAAGTTCCCTCTAACTACCCTGCCGTGTGCAGGGTACAGCATGAAGCTGAGTGAGTTCATTTCCTGGCTCTGATAACAAGATAAGAAGAACCGTAGAGTTTTGAAGCGAAATTGCCTTAATGGAAATAGAATGTTTTGTGAACATTAGGTTCCCAAGTAACTTCCACTTACCCTACTATAGTCAGAATACAACGTGAATCTAAGAAATATGAAAACCTGTTATATATTCATTATTCGAAAGATTCGATCCAACTTGGTGGAATGATGCCATTTTAATCATTTTTATTTTTCCAAAGTTTCTAGTAGTATTTTTCACGCTGCTTCACGCTTCTATCACGGTAAACAGAGTTCGAAAAAATTTCCAAAAAATGCAAGTAAAGTGGCAGGACTTACGTCAAAGTATCATGTTACGAAAATAATACCCCCAAACGAAATCGAACTTAATACCACCGCACTCACAATCAGATATCATATCGCTGCCCCACAATGGTTTCGAGTAACTTTATAACCATAACCTAAAAGCTTTCAACTCTATATTAATATACAAAGTAATAAATAACAAAAAAATATTGGACATCTGTACATATTTATACATTTCTTAGTACATGAAGGTTTACGTGAGGCAAAGCGTTTTCACTCATTTGCATTCAAGTCGCGTGACCTATTATTGGAGGTACATATATATGAGTATGGCTTCGTACGCATTACTTTGTTGTATAATCTCTGTATAGTCATAGAGCCAGTTAAGTTTGTGTTTTGTATGGAGAATTCCGTTTTTGATTGATTTTTTGAGCGTAACTGGAAATTTTATTATAATTTTTGTAAACATTTTGTAAGTATATTATTATTTTATAAAAAATCGCTTCGGTGAAGTAAGCGCGGCGTTGAGTTCCGCCATTCACATAATTCCCTCTGCCATACCTGTTATATGATAAAAAATGTAAAACATCCTTAAATATAAAAAAAAACTAAATAAAATGATTTTTTTTGACTATGTATATCGCGTATAGACGGTAGGCTGGGGAAAACCTAGGAACCTTGAAGACACGCCCTTCGCATTAAGACATTTCCATTCCTCACTTCCCATCAAATTTAAGGCATTACGTATTGAGTGGCGAAATTTAACGCCGCGTTTTGTATCCCATTGCCATGACTGATCACAAATCAATAGATTGATTATAACTTATATTCTGGATATATTGATATCTAACACTTTTTTTGTACATATATGTATACGTATATATTAAATAA
This sequence comes from Eueides isabella, assembly GCA_019049475.1. Taxonomy (NCBI): domain Eukaryota; kingdom Metazoa; phylum Arthropoda; class Insecta; order Lepidoptera; family Nymphalidae; genus Eueides; species Eueides isabella. Next base: position 10,488,256 of record CM032405.1, on the reverse strand, counting down.
GATTGTGAAAAATAGCGTTTACAAAATAACACATCTGATGTGATAACATTATAAGCCTGAAAAAGGTAACGAAAACAACTAGAAGCCATTTTGTAGAAGTGCCAAGAAAATATTTATGAAAATTTCCTTAAAAAATACATTTCGCTTGGGACATTTCGGCTTTTATAACATGTTTTTAAAATTTTAGCATCTTATAATTTCTTAATTCAACATGCCCATTGCGGTGGGACACAAGCGTGTTGTAAATAACAGAGGGTCTGGGTTCAATTCCCACTTGAGGTAATGAATATAATCTAAACACAATTTCTCCGAACGCAGTCAATCGCATTCCTTACTTACTGACAAACGCAGACACTGCGCCTCGACAGCATCAAATATTTTTAAAAGAGAAAAAAAACATATTAATTATTAATGTCTATAACAAATTATAATCACATAATCCGTCCGTCTGTCCATAAGTCCTTACTAATGGGTAATGAGATTTTTACTAGTCATAATAAAGACAAGGAAGCCGTACAGTTTGTATGGCACTCATTTCTTAACCCCATATAACTGGGTCAAAGCTATATTTTGATGTTTTTTTTTTAATATATATTTTCAAATGAAAGGTATGTTTTGTTTAATATTAATACAAAACGCAGCGTTAAGCTACGTTCTAATTTTTTGCTTTTCATTTTTGAATGTTGGTAACTCAACGCAGCTGGCGTTGAGTATATATATATGCCTATAATATGCAAGATATGACGTAAAGCTATTTTTAAAAGACATTGGAAGATGTCGGAAATCTATGCCATCCTTGCCATACTGGAGAAACATAATAAATATTTCTCCATTTCGTTTCTTTCAGTTTTAAATATTTACGCAAATTTACTTAACAAGTATTCACCCTTATCTAGGATTGAAATCAGATTATTATGTTTTATATAGTATGATCAAATATTAATTAACAAAATCTTTTTAAAAACAAGCTTTTTAAATGTATTTTGCATAATACATTGCATTTTGCAAACCACGTCCTTTTATTTTAAATCCATAACAGATGGGTTATGCAAAAAATTGTATTCCGCCATCTTGTAGTAGCGGCCATTTTGATTAACAAACATTATTGATTATACGTAATTTATTTCTCATCAACTATAGTGATTTACCAGCCATATTGATTATATGTAATTTCTACGTCATCAAAACTAAAATTGTAATCCAATTTTAGCTCAATCGGATATTGGAAAGTATTTTATGTTACAATACTTACAATATTTCACGTACACTAATAGACATAACTCAGCTTAACGCTGTATCCTGTACATGGCAAGGTGGGCAGAGGGAACTTGGGAACCTTGTGTTAAGACACTCAGTTCCACTTCCGTTCCCCATTTTCTGCCGAATTTAAGGCATTGTGTGATGAGTGGCGGAACTGAACGCCGCGCTTTGCCTTGTAACCAGAGCGAAGAAAAGAAAACAATAAATATTTAAATTGAAAATATTCAATATTTCATTTTCTTGAATGTTATATCCCAACCCACAACGTATCACAGTCACACGCTTACTAACAAAAAACAAACATGGCTTCACTAACAAACATCGTAAGTTAAATTAAATCTTATATTAAAAGGACGCTAATTAAAAAAATATTATAACCATTTCATATTAACATAAGTTCTATACTATAGTTAATATTATTTTACAATAAAAGTCGCCAGTCACGCCATCTTATAAGGAAGCCAGTACATGCAAAGAAAATTGTAAATATTTTATATTAACTTCAACTTTTATATAAAGGCATGTTGACGAAACGTGACCATTTAGTAATATTTAGTAGTAAAAAGCGATCAAAATTATTAATTTTTTTGATAATTTCATACAAAATGTACCGTAAATTCAGTTATAAATTGTACTTACCATTAAACTATAATCCTGCTGGTATTTTTTTAACTTCACAAAATTAGAAACATTTATGAGAATGTTTAAACAAGTTTCAATTGAAAGGCTTGCTCGGTCAGATTCAATTAACAAATCAATCTGTCATACAGTCAACTTGATTGGACGCCCCCCACTGGCCTACAGCTGAGCTTTGAGGTAAAACAACGAAAAAGCTCTGGTACTATTTTATTTATAAAGCTCTATACATTTGTGACATATTAAAGAGCGTTAAGTGCTTAGTTTGATTTTTGACCAGTTTGAAAATTGTGTTTGCTGAATAAAGTAAATTAAAGTATTCAATTTTTTTTTTAATTATCTTGATGCTGTCACATATATGGCCGATTAGGAAGGGGAAACCTAGTGTTGAGACACTAACCAATTCCCCTCTTTCTGCTCAAGATTTTGAAATCCGTTTTTTTATTACCAAATTATCTTGTAGAGGAAAGACATTAACATTCAATCACAACAATTAATTTTTATAGCTGTGTGTGTATAAATAAAAGCCGTACTAATAATGTCTTACGATGCTTCTGCGCCGCCTAGAAAAATATTCTAATATCATATAATTCCATGATATACTCACACGCAATGCTTCCAATTCCGTAATTTCATCTCAGCACTCACAGAGTAACTCCCTAAGGTTCCCAAGTTCCCTCTGCTTCTCTTACCATGTGCAGGATACATCGTTAAGCTGTAAATATATAAATACAAGTATACAGCACGGGTTCCGTAACCCAGATCCAGAGTGACAGTTAATTTTATTAAATTCAATAAAAAGCTATGAGAGAGTTCTGCGGCCGCGCGCCTCGACGCGCTGCGTCGGGACTTTAATTAACTTCTCGAGTATCCGGTTTCAGTAATTTCAGACGGGATCAATTTTTTACAACACTTTATAAAGTCGTGTTTACAAGTGTTTTTTATTTTTCTCTAAGCTTTATTTTTTAATTTTTTTTAGTTATATAATCGACTTAGTGTGTTAGCCTGCTAATGGCCTGTTAAGCAAATTGTCGGGAAAGACAAAAACAGTATGATAATATCATTATTTATCACCAAAAGGTTGATGCCAGTCGCAGCACAATGGTATAAGTGTGCTATATTCGGAAACGTGACAGGTTGTGGGTTCTCTTCCCACTCGCGGAAATGGAATATTTATTGTTTTCATTTCCTCGGTAAAAAAGCTATCAGTTTCGCATTTCATTTATCTACTTATACTAAAACAATGTATGAAAATTGAGTTTAGAACAATTATTCTCGAGAATTGATTCATATTACAAAAGCTTTGTTATGTCAACTTTACCACCTTCACTCATATAGTGAGTTCGATTCTTGCTTAGACAATTAACTGTATTCAATTAAATATTTCTAAACTCATTTATGACAAAACGCAGCGTTAAACACCACAAACACATTACCCATATTATATTTATATTATACAACACATATAATATACATATAAAGTAGAGATGTTTTCAGAATTATTATTCAGGTTGCGACATGGCAGATTAGATATTTGGAAGCGTGCCATGAGGAGCTTGCCGCAGTACTATGTAGTGGTTGGGTAGAGAATGTATGCTCTTTATGGAGCCTATAAAACAATGTAACCTTATATAACAGTGAAATTCACAGAAAATTATATTTGTATGTGTATTTTTTTTTAGTAAATATTGTTTGGACGTACGTTACGTTTTCTAATGTGAACTTTATTATATATAAAAGTTAGTGAATGGAACGGAGTGTCTTAACACTAGATTGCAAAAAAGAAATTTAAAATTTCATCTTTTATATTTAAAATATATAATTTTGCATCATGCAGTATATAACAAGCAAAGGCAACTTAATGTAGAGCCCACTCCAGGGACCGCTCAATTTTCCAGATATTATGTATTAAATGGCGTAACTCAGAACCGTTTAATGTCTTATTACTAGTGCAAGGAAATGGAAATATTTTATTACTTCAAATGAAAATCGAATTATTAACCACCTTGATTATTATCAAATCGAGCCACAGTGTTGAATAATTAACTATTTTTATTTATACAGAAAAATATCCCCACAATACATATTACATACAATGTTTAAAATAAATTAAAATTTTCAAAACAATAAATATAAACAATACGGGAAATCCCGTAACTATAGTCGCACGTAGCTCTACGTGCTGCGATACTACGGCGTCTCTACGGCGTAGCATGACTAAGGAAATTGACTTTTATACGTTCCTCGGATATACCAATTCTAAGGATTCAATTCAGTTTAAGAAACAAAATGAAATGAGAGTGAACTTTTTGAAATTAATATCGCAGTCGAAATTTGATAAATAAATTACTTATTTCTTGTGAGATCGTCGTGGTGCAGCGGTTATGACTGGAAAAGTAACCGTTGTGGGCAAGGTACCGGCTATGTCGTAAACGTAAATGTAAAGACACTCTTTATTATTCCCCTTGAGTGTATATAAAGAAATATGCATAGACACATCCACATATATATATATATATATATATATATATATATATATATATATATATATATATATATATATATATATATATATATATATATATATATATATATATATATATATGTGTATGTGTGTGTGTGTGTGTGTGTTCAAATATTATATTACAAACAATAAAGCATTTGCTTGAATGCAATAATTAAAAAAAACTACTGCTTCAAACTTAGCTTAATGGTCTTATATATAGTTTGGCGAAAGCGATAAAAGTGTCATCGTACTAAGCGATAATAAAAGAATAGAATTAGTAGTGAACCTTCTGAGTTAGCAAAAAGAATTGGTAGCACAGCCTACCGAGGGTTATTATTAGATAGATCGATAAGCCAGTTACTGAGTAGTGAACTATTTAAACTGACGGAAGCACTTAAGTTACGTGCAGGTATATCGATGTAGGTAATCTATAAATATTTTTTAACTATTTTGCGGTGTAAAAGTATTGATTAGGTAAAAATTAAAAAAATATATAATATTTTTTTTAACACGACGTGTTTTTAACTTCCGGTACAAAAAGAGTGTTGTTAAAAGTTTTAACTGTTCATCTGTGGGTTTGTTTATAGCACAGTATCTATTATTGAATGATTTTTTAATTTCTATCCGAATCGAGACTATCCACTGGCATTGAACCCATTGTCATTGATTATATAAAATTCTACCATATTTCTTGGTCACAAATATTTTAAAATTTCTTTTGAAAATTCATTCTCTATCCCGCACGTAGCAGGGTAAGTTGAGCTAATGTTCAAGACGGAAGTCGTTTCCCATTTTCCGTCTAATTCTTGAGTTGCTGAGTGGCGGAACTCAACACCGCGCTTTGCTTCATAATTTCTTATAATTTATTATATTGTAAGTTATTTATAATTCACAACGGCTTAATTAAGTCAACGCTCCATACATTGTTGTACTATAATGGCTATTAATTGGAGATTGTATACATATCATAAATTATTATTACATGAACATATTATTTGCTCGATGAAATTGAATTTCTGTTGTATGAAACAGAATTTATTATTTTTGTTATTTTAACGCTGTTGCTTGCCTGTAACAATGGAGGCGAAGGGCACATAGGGTTAAGACGTTTTAGTAACCACTATCTATTCAAATTCGAGACATTTAGTTCAAGTGGCGGAGCTCAACGCTGCACTTTCTTAACTTGGCGGAATAATAGAGATATTTTTTATTTGCAATGTTTAATTAAATTATTATTTGCAGTTCTATTTTTATAGCTTGACGCTATACCACATAGTAAGGTATGCATAGAGTAGAAGCTAGGAATCTAGTACTAAGATATGTTCTTACTTAAGCACTTCCGGTTCCCACTTTACATTGAGATCTGTAGGCATTGCGTGTTTACTTTATTTCCTTGAGTTAAGATCAAATCCACAATCTGTCGAGTTTCCGTCGATTTTATAATGATAAGATAAGATATTATTATGATTATCATTAAATTTTATAAGTATTTCTCACAAAAAAACTTCAAACTTGACCTCTATAAAAAACAAACAAACTGACCCTATCAAATTGTAGAGCAAATAAAAATTTCATGTTACAGCTATTAAGTGATACCATAGAGAATGTAGGCCATTGGAGTAATTTGCATGTATTAAATCACTTCATCGAATTTACGATGTTGTTTTCATGAAACAAACGCTGTAACGATCTGTGAAACGGTATTATAATAGCTGTGCTTGTTATTCAATATTACGAACGTTTATTTTGCTAGTTGTTTATTAATAGATATGTATTTCTACGTGCAGTTAAAAAATCACTCAATAGAAGAAAATTCGGCGTTGAGTTCCGCCATTTAACACACAATGCCTTGTGAATTCGACGGAAAGTAAAAAAAGTGGAGTTTTTTCTGCCGAACCAGGATTCTAAAATATTAACTCCTCAATTGAGAATATAACCTACAACCTGTACGTTTACAGTCGCACGCTTGCTTACTTTGCCTCTGCTCCACGACGGGTCTCAATTTACTTTACTTTATATCTAATTTTAATACTTCGTTTCATTATAAATAATTGAATTCCAGTATCTTTATATAACAAAGCGACAAACAAATTCAGTTATACTACAATTCTAAAGGCAATAAAGGAGTCTAATTGAATACAATGGAGACGCTCTAAAGTCAGTTTAAATTAAGGCTAACGTGATTGAAGTAGAAACTTACGTTAGTATAAATATTAATCATTTATTAATAATGTTATAAGATTAGTATCTGTATTACTTCATATATAGAATTCGATTCCCGTTTGAAGATTGGAATATTTAATGTAACTATTTAGCGTTAAGTGTGATTTGAAAGTGATTTTCTCATTCTCTAACTACCCTCAGCTTATTTTGCCATGTAAGGGCTAAACGTGGAGTTATTTAGTACCATATAAGGCCTCAAGTAATTAATCATTGCGTAGTTATCAAGTGCTACGTGCGTTAGATTTTTTCTTTGGTATTTTTCACATTTTCATTCTTTTTAATCTCATTTTAACTGCACGTTAGGTAGAAGGTATTTTCTTTTGAGTTAAACGATACTAACAGAAACATTAAATTTATCTAGTTATATTAAAAAAATGCAGCGTCAGCGCTTTCTTTGCTTTTCGGTATATTATATAATGTGATATTCATTGTGGAACTGAACTTCGACCTTTATGTATGACAACGGGAATATTCCTCCTATTTTGGACTAAAAAATGTTTGATATTGCAGTGGGATAGAGACCCACCCCTGCGGTACAACACTCTTAATACATTCTTATAAATTATATGTAAACATAGAAACGTTAATTTTATTTTGATAAAACAAATTCAAAAATAATAATAACAACATGCAACAAACAAGAACATTTATATTAATCTAAATTCGATCATGACTTTTTGCCTTAAAGCTCAACAGACATCCTCATAAACCTTCTCTTTTAGAATACTCCTCCTACGATAGGATAAACTAAAAGTATCCAGAAACGGCCATTACTAAATCCATTTTGATTGTAACAACAGATTTCAATTTCACTATAATAAATCTGACTTACCACCTATTCTTTAAACATAAAATGCGTATAAATAGTTTATTGCTGACGCTCGATGTCGAGGTATGTCCCCTCATTGCGCATTTCATTTCCATAGGCACGTCCGACTTGGTACCGAACGCAACAAAAATGTAAATCTACATGTTTTATTTTATTGCTTTCTCGTTTGCTCTTTTATTGAAAAGACAAGAAGAGATATATGACATCCATTCTTTTAATTTTTTATCTTAATAATTTATTTAATTATAAAATTATTAGTATATATGTATGTGTTTTAACATAAATTAATTGATTTTTAAAGAAAAATATTTTGTATTCGTTGAATTTTGTATTTCAAAGTAGAAATTATTTATATTAACTTTTTTAATTATTTGCAATGATTATAAGTAGATGTAAAGCTCAGTATAAGGATATTTCTGTAATAATTTCTAATATATTTTTCGGTCTGGTTTTGTAATATGACTCGAATTTGCTTCACGCCGTATCTGGCAAATGGTAGAGCAGACACAGGAAACTTGAGAACCCAATTTTAAAACATTCTATTCTGGCCCCTTTTTTATTTTATGTTCATAATTCTTTCATTTGTTTAACAAAAATAGAAAACAATTATTTTCTAATATGTTAAAAATGAGAATATACGATTGGTCTGGTCCTCCAAGCCACTCCAATCTCCCGTTTTATAACCGCAGTCATTGTGTGCCGATCACGTTGTATTTGACGTGTCTTCCCCAACCAACACGTCACGTCGCGTCACGGTGTGTCACGTCCCATCATATCACGTCCGCAATATTTAATTTCACGCACGTTTTAATTGAGAGGGTTAGTTGTAATCTATGTTAAGCATTATCAAGATGGTTTTAGATTTCATTTCTAATATCTTATTTATAATTTCTTTTTATTCAGTTGTAATTTCAATTCTTACTCGGAGGTATAAATTATTTTTTAATTTTTCGATCTAAGATAAAGCTTAGCTCTAAGAAAAACAAACGTGGCATTGAGTACCGTCAATTAATATACAATGTTTTGAAAATGAAATCTAAAGACAGCAAAACTGTGACTTGCAACTACATTTTCTCTTTTGATTTTGCAAAAACAAGGACACACGTAGAAAACACCAATAAAAAAGGATGAAATCCCGCTATAAAGACCCACATAACTTTCACAACGAATAAAATTTCCAAATGCGTTTCTTTCACACAAACAATAGTTAAAGGATCGATATCGACGTACATACACACATACATGTAAGCGATTGCTTCAATGGCTTCCATTCTGTTAGAAATTATGTTGTTTATATTTATGAGGATTCTCTCCTATGTACCTATATATAATATAAGAATGAGGCTGTCTAATGGTGATCCGCGAGTGATAGTTGAGGAATACATTTTTTGGTTGGTGGATTGAGTTATTACAAGCGAGGCGTTGAGTTCCATCACTTATCTTGTAATATCTAGATTTTTTCCGGAAAGTAGAGAAAGGGTTGTCTTAACGAAATAAGTTTTTTAAGATAACAAAAGTAAAATATTAATATAAATCTCAATAATTTACACATCAAATCATTGAGCTTGATATAAATGTAATACGTAAATGTACAATATTTTTCCCATTTTTTGGTCCAATCTTATGAACTCTTTAAAATTTACTATTACAAGTTTTTACCAATAGAGGCCTATCGTGTAAACTTGATAGGCTATAGGTTTGATCCTCACTCGAGTTAATAAATAACTTGGCCTTGTAACCAGAGCGAAGAAAAGAAAATATGAAATATTTCATTTCCTGAAGTGGGAATAGAACCTACAGCTATTGCGCCTAAAGTCCCACGCTTGTAAAATGCTCCACAATTCAAAATGTTTTAAAAACAAAATAATAAAAATATAAAGAAAAACTTTTTCTGCTATCCCTACATTATACGGATTTCTTTCTAAGAACCTCAAGTCTGAGTCGTAATTAAATATTAGATCTGAATATTCATTCGAGAATTTAAATAATAATCAATTTTGAGAATATTCCAGGGCATTTCCGTCCTCAGGGAGTGCAACTTTAAATGATACTGATGTACTTTCAGGATTAAACTTTGACATTTTTCTTGGAATTACTCATCTAATTGGAAAGATTACTGTCGTTACTTTTCTTGTTTGTCTTGTAACAAAGTTGTAGATTTATTATGTGTATTTTTTTTTGGTTTCATGTTGGCAGGAAAGGGGACTTGGGAACCTAGTGTAAAAACACTTCATTCTGTTCCCAATTTTTCGCTGCGTTCTAAGCATTGCATGTTGAGTTGCGAAACTAAACAGCGCGTTTTGCCTCGTTACTAGGGAAAATTAATTAAACTATTATATATTCCATTTCCTCTAGTGGATACCCACCTCAAGCAGAGGTGGGTCCGACCCATAATTATTAAATATTGCGTATACCCAATTTGTGTCCACCACAGGACGCAATTTATATTTAAAGATATCCTAATGTTTGCGACATACATGTATGCTAAAACTCTGTTTTAGACCTTTGGTCTTTAATTAGACATTAAATTTCTAATATTTTTTATACACAATGACACACCTATATATGTCACGTTTTATAAAAATGTAAAATATTTTCATCTTCTTGTATCTCCAATTCCTATATTATCGCAATCAAATCTATTTCATTATTAATCCTTATTTTAACGGAAAAATATTTTAATATTTTCAAATAAAAAAATATTTAATGCTTTATTATCGCTCTAGTAACAAGGCAAAGCGCGGCGTTAAGTTCTGCCACGAAAAACGCAATGTCTCAAATACCTCAGGGGACACTGGAATACGGAGCGGAGTATCTTATGACTATTTTCTCAAGTCATTGTGGCTTCCCTGCACGGCGGGATACAGCGTGAAGCTGAAAAATAAAAAAAAGAGAGTCGGAACAAAAAATATCCCCAATTAAATTGAACCTTAAAAAAATATAAACACACACAACATAAGGGTAACAAGAGGGTAGATTTTAATTTTACACCCCTTCTAAAATAGTTTTTGCATACGATGTACATCAAAGCGGTATGCATAGCGGGCGGGGTAATGACCTGGATCGATGGCTAACTGAGGGCAGAAGGCATCCGATACGCGCTGACAAGCCATTCATTTTGTTTAGACTATCTAGTTGCTATTATGGCGGTATTTTGTTATTTTCAAATAAATTTAAGTAATGATAAAGAAATTTTGTTGGAAAAATAATGTGAGAATGATTTAATTTAAGTTTGTTGTTTATTTTTTGTCTACTTTACGCTGTATTCTGCTTATATTAAGTATTCGAAACATTGCGTGTTGAGGGACGGAATTAAACGCCGCGCTTGTTACTAAAATAAAAAAAAACATTCTTTCAAGTTGGAATCGAACCCTCAACCACGTTTAAAGTGTCAAGCTATGAGTCACGTTAAAAATTACAGAAATTTTTTATTCAATTATTCTATTTGACAAAGACTAACTTCTCTTTCTGATATAAGGAAAATAGTAAAGCTAAAAACAAGGTTCAAAGATATATGAAAAATAAAACGACAAGCACGCCACAATATCTAATAAACGACCAATGAAAAACATGTGAAGAAAAATGTATATAAAAAAAAATATATATATATATATATATATATATATATATATATATATATATATATATATATATATATATATATATATATATATATATATATATATATATATATATATATATATATATATATATATATATATATATATAAAAAAAAATTAAAGGCTTCTTTCGTTAGCAAATTAGTGACAGATATACAGACATAGGCACGATGTTATAATCCACTCGACTAAATTCTAAACACGAAAACTGTCCAAGAAAGTAATTTCACCATTCCCAAAATGGAAAAATTCGCTTCCCGTCCACTAGTAATTATTTAACGTCGCCCAATAAAACTAATCGCCTGTCCCGACCCACCAGGACCTGTCGAACTCCTAAACTCATCGGAGATTCTTTTAAAAGGCATCCTATCGGAAAATAGGCTCAGCATTCCGGAGACCGGGACAAATGCTTATATTGACGTGTAATGGATTTTTGAATGGCGTGTCGCATGCCTTTCGATCGGATTAAACCCGTTTGAGCCGGCCCGATCCGCTTTGGACCTGTTCGTACCAGTTAAAAGCGTCACGGATACAGTAGAGACGCAAATGCTGCCCCTAATTCTGTTCGACAACTGCAATCAAGTTTACAGGTTATATGCGGTCCAATTGCTTTCGCATCTGCAGCCTTTTGAAAATTACACTTTAAATCTATTTCGTTTTATTTAAGGAAAGAGATAGGACGTATTTTGATTACTGGTAAATTTTTTATCATGTTTTAAAAAAAATGTGCGTATTCTGATTATTTTCGTGCATATTTTTGTACAGCAGAAATAGAATTTATTAGAGTAGCTGAATTTGTTTAGTTTAAATTAATGCAATTTCAAAGACCTCTGATAACTTGGAGGAGACCTGTTGTGGCACAAGTGAAGATAGACAGGTTATGGGTTCGATTGCTATTCAAAAACCATCATATTTAGTTCACTTTTATAACATTATAAAAGTAAAAAAAAGTGTTTATTATAACAATATTTTAATTGTTACAGGCGCAGTAGGTGGTGATGGTGATGACAGTGATGACAAGGAGAAGGAAGAAGAAGCCGAACGCGAACGGCAAGAGGCCATCCGCGAGGCTGAGGAGAGACGCAAGGAGAAACATCGTAAGATGGAGGAGGAGCGGGAGAAGATGCGTCAGGAGATCAGGGATAAGGTAGGTCATGGACATTCAAAAATAATAAACGAACTCGTTATAATATCACTTTGTGGTCTGTTTGTCTGTCTACGACAAGTTAAGGCGATGATGGAAACTCATGAAAATGCTGTAATATATTTTATATTATAATAGATTGTTACATATAATACGTCCTTGATGGGTAAATTAGGCTTTCCCTTTATAGTTTTGATTTATTTGATAAAACTGTAAAGAGCGAGTCGAATACGTTTTGTATTTAATAACATAATATATTTTGTATCTAATTACACTTTAAAAAAAAAACTATGGCAATAAATTAAACTATGGTATTCGTGTCTTTAATATAACGCCGCGTTTTGCCTTTCTAGATGGTAAATACTCATTCATGAAAATATACTTTGTTCCTAGTAAGCGTCGAAGTCACAATAATAACAAATTTATAAGTAATCCAGCATTTCTACCCTGATTTATGCCGTATTTTTCAGACTTTATATCGTATTCAAAAAAATATTTATATTGCATAGCACTTACACTTATGACATAGATATGACATACACTTATGACACATGACACATGCAAAGCTTTTTTGACCATGCAGGCAAAGCCACGATTACAATCTAGTACGATACGTCCTTGTCAAAAAACATATTGAATACAAAATCGAAACAGTATTAATACCAACATAAAATGAGCATACAATCGTTTTCAACGTGACAAACAAAAATACGTAACAAATTATATGTATGTACGTCACATTTCATTCCAGAATACCAATCGAAACTACATTGAACAAGTTAATTAAAAAAATATCCAAAGTCAAATCCACTGTATCCGTATTAACATTTCCATTTACTTTTTAACAAAAAAAAAATTGTATTGAAAAGTCAACGCTTTCATTTTGTTCGAAATGGAGCTTTTGAAGTGACATAATAAATGAGAACGTAACGATTAGAGCTTATTATCAAAGCTTTTTAAGAATCGTTTAAAATAAGTCCGCACTAGTTCGTCGTCAAGTTGTGGGTTTGATTCCAGTCAAAGTGATTTCGTTAAAATTATCTACATTTATCCTCTTAATTAAAGTCTGTCGTCGCAGAAGTGACTGTAAAAGCGACGTATTGTTGGTTCGATTCTTGAGGAAATAAATTAATTCATTGATTCGTTTCCTCGCTCAGGTAATGAGGCGTAGCGCGGCGTTGAGCTCCGTCAATACCTCGAGAATTTTGAAAAAAAGGGGGAATGAAACGGAAGTGTTCCAATATGAACGGAGCGTCTTATCATTAGATATAAAATAAGCAGAATGTCTAAAAAGTTTTATAGATATTAATCATTTAAATTTTCATTGCTTTGTTATTAAGAAAACACTGCGTCATTTTCCGCCGCTCAAAAATTGAGCGAAATGTGAACAAGACAACCCTAACACTAGGTTCCCACTACTAAGATACAACGTCAACGCCTATATTAATTCATACATTGTATGCGTATGTGTCAATTTAAAATATTGTACTTAACAAAATGACTACATCTTTTTTAATTCATTTAGCTAAAATGTTAGTTTTTCATGTATATATATTGTCTTAAAGGCAAGAAAAAAGTTAATAAAATAACATAATTCAAGCGAACGAAGCCACCGCAAAGCCATATACATATATTCCAATAATTATACGAGTATATCTAACAAAAGGGGTCAAGAGCTTTCGTTTCACGCGCCATATACACACGTGACATGAAGAGCTTTCACGTTACGCTGTAATAATTGGTTTAGTTCACGTTTTACATACAAGCAATTTATACTGAATTGGTGTTATTTAATTTTGCTCTTTGAAGATAAAAAGAATTGTAAATTGTATTATAGAGTAATTTTATAAATTTATTGAGTTTTTTGGGTGCAAGTGTTAGATTGTAATCGCAATGGGTTGTGGGTTTGATCACCATATGAAGAAAAAAAAAATATTTTTATTTTTTTTTGCGGAACTCAACGCCGCGTCTTTCATTGCCAGAATTAGACATAAACTGTTTAAATTCAACATCATGGCCTCGATTATTTTTAGATTATGTATTTAATTTGATATTTTAAAACAAGAATACTGTAATAAGAACAGTAACATAAAGTAATATTTTACAAGAAATTCAAGAAGTTATTTACAACAAGTAAATTAACCAATTTAGGTCAAGTTATTACTGTAGAAATTTTATTACAATGTATTTAATTTTATAAGTTTTATTAAGGTTTTAATTAGAAAACTAATATAAGAGAGGCTTTTATTTTTGTAATAGACTAACTTTTATGATGAAATAACGTGGAAATAGAGGTCTGAGTAAGATAAATATATGTATTGTACTCACTCAGTTACTCGGCTTCACGCTGTATCCCGCACATGACAGGGTAGGCAGAGGTAACTTGGGAACCTAGTGTTAAGACACTCCGTTCCACTTCCGCTCCCCACTTTCCGCCGAATTTGAGGCATTGCGTATCGAGTGGCGGAACTCAACGCCACATGAATTGTACGATACAGTAATATATACTATGTATCCGAGGTTTGGACGGATTCCAAGAGGCGCGGTTTCAAAACCCAATATATTTATTTTTTTAGAAGTTTTCTATACATCCATATTTTTACTTTTCACTCTGGTTACGAGGCTAGTCGCGCGTTTTCCAACTAAACTTTCTGGCGAAACTCAACGCGACGAAATGAAAACATTACATATTTAATTTCCTCAAATGGAAATCAACCTGTCGCCTTTACAGTCACACGCTTGTGCCCTTGTGCCATGACTGGCTTCAAACATTCTCTATTATTTCATATATATAATACTTAAATACGTGAAATATAATATACCAAATATTTTAAAACGCTTGTTTCTTAACAGTAAACAAAAAAAATAGGCCTTTGTCCATGGAAAAGAACTTTCACAAAGCGAGTAGTTTCTTACCAACATGTCCTTATTATGTATGTAACACTTTTAACATGACTTTTGACTCTCAAAAACCTAATTTAGATTCTGAAGTAGAGCTTTAATTTACAGTTTCTTACTAATTACCTCACTCTTAGAAAACACTGAAAGAACTTTTGAAAATGAATGAATTGAGTCAAAGAAGTATTGTCAAGAGAATCTGGTTAATAGTAAAGGTTATAGTAAATATATGTATATAAATAAAGTAAAAAATTTACATGTTTAAAATAGTTCAGGCAAATATATATTTCTTTATATATTATCTGTAGGCTGTCTCACCTATCAACAGCGCGGAAGGTAGAGAGTACCTGGGAACTTATTTCCGTTCCCGTTATGACACTTCAATTTCCCATTTTTATATGATATTGTGCTACGAGTGGCGTAATTCAACGCCGCTCTTTGTCTTCTTCATAGATCGAGGAAATTAAAATATTAAATATTTCATTTTCTCGAGTGGGAATGGATCTCACAACCACGCTTACAGTCGCACGCGTGTGTCCATGCTGTGACAGGCATAATTATTTAATTATTATTAAAAACACATAAATTTTAGATATATTTATTTTCTCGTTCTGGTGATGTAGAGTAAAGTGTGGCATTGAGTTACGCCACTCAATACGTAATACTGAAATTAGAAAAGTTAAAGTCATAGAAATAGAATCACAAAATTGGAATTCAGCAAAAAGTAAGGAACTGTTCTTTTTATCTATTTAGTTAAAGAACAGGTTACAGTGCGATCCAAAATCAAGAACTATATGAAACCAGGGGATACTTCGTTCGAGGTTAATTTGACTGTAATAAACAATTCTCAAGTGAAACAAGTTTGAGTCTCAAGTGGCAATAGTATAAGAATGTAGGTCAATATTTACATAGCGTTTTAATATCTCTCCTTGTTTTATATCAAGTGTTACTTTAGTTTTTTCTATAGTACAGCTTACCATTTACATACTACTTTTTGTTGGCTTTTGAAAAGAAATTATTTATGATAAGTGTTGAATGGCGGTGCTCTATGCCGCAGTTAATATTACTTGATCGGAGAATCGAACTCTGGACTATAGTACTTATATTAAGGTGCTAATGATTCAGGCATCACTTTCTATAAATCAATTTTTCTTTAATAAATAGATTAGGCTGACCGAGGCTAGGTTTTGGGTTTATTTCCTCGGTGTAATCCAAGGCAAAACAAGCTTTTAGTCCGGCCTCTCAATACGAGTGAAGAATGAAAGAAGTGTAAAATGAAATTGTTAACAACTGTCTCTAGGTTCCCAGGTTCCCTTTGATTAATCTATGATTTACAGGGTGATGCAAAAAAATGTTATGTTTAAACCCTAAATAAATTAGAAAGAGAAGTAGCCTATCAAGTACACCTTAAATCGATACATAGGAAGGAGAAATAAATATAAAAGATAATTAAAAAGATTTAGAATAAACGAAACCGCTAATCTGTGTTCTTTCAAACCAGTACAGACTTTTACAATTTTATTTGCAATGTAAACGGCATACCTTCGGAATTTCATTAAGAGTTCTAGATACTAGGGATGTGCTATGCTAACATGTTTTTGTAATTATTTCATTGTACTTTGTTTTCCTTTTACTATTTAAACATCTCTGAAGGACAACACTTAATCCCTAATAGGTATTACGTATAGGAGAAATAGTATAGAGTAATGTTAGGATATGAATTTAAATTAAACTAAAGATTTAAAATTCCATACTACAGTAGAAGTGGAACGGAGTGTCTTAACACTAGGTTCCCGGGTTCCCGCTGCCTTCCCTGCCTCGTGCGGGATACAGCGTGAAGCTAAAAAAAATCCAGAGCAATGAAATGATAATCATTTATTACTCCGAAAGGGAATCGAACTCACGAACACCTCATTTATAGAAACGCACACCAGCTAGTTGCAAATTGTATACAGTTGAGGCCTGTTATGGCGCAGCGCGACAAGCGTGACTTTAAGTATGACAGGTTGTGGGTTCAATACCCACTTAACGAAATGAAATATTGAATATTCGATGCTTTCATTTCTACGCTATGGAAATAAGACAATGCTTTGATGTGATGAGTTTCACCACTCAACTCGCAACGCCTTAAATTCAGCGAAAAGTGGAGAACGGAACGGACAGTCTTAACGGACAGTTCCAATTGAGGTGTTTTATTTCCTTGCTCTGGTAACAAGAAAAAACCCAGCGTTGAACTTCCCTAATCAACACATGGAAATTAAACTAGGTTATATCGTAAATAATGGAATAGAAATTCTCAATCTTTTATGTTTACATTCAAACTAGGTTCCCAGGTTCCCAAAGCATGTAAAATTCCATACATTTCCCAAAACAAAAATTCTACTTCCGCCCAAATCAACCCTAAGTTCTAAAGAGCCCCTGCACTGAAGACTTGAAAGAATGCCAGTTAATTAAAAAATAAGCGGAATACCTCGCTTTGTGGATACGGAATGAGATGAGACTGTCGAGTCCAAAGGCGCTTGTACGATTTCTTGTTAGCAATGTTTTATTTAAACTTTTTTACAAAACAGTTATTTGAAATTAGTAAAACCAATGAGGTAATTTGTAACATATATTCAAAGTAATATTCAACATTTAGGAAGCAATAATACTTATTAGAAAATATATATGAGGCGTGTCGTGGCGCAGCGGCACAAGAGTGTGACTGTAACCGATAGGTTCTGGGTTCGATCCCCAGTCGAGAAAATGAAATATTTAATATTTTCAGTTTAAATATTTAATGTTTCATTTCTTCGCTCTGGTAATAAGGCAAAGCCCGACGTTGAGTTCCGCCACACGTTCCGTTTTGTGCTATTGACTTCTTTTTCCCGTTAGCTTCGCCAGTATGGTCAAATTAAATTAACTTAGTATTGAGCATGTTAATGGGCCGATGCCAAACTGGCAAAAGAAATGGCAGAAGAAACATTGCCAATCAATTTGTAAATAAATAATAATTCAGCGGAAAGTGAGGAACTGAGTGTCTTAACATAAGATTCCCGGGTTCCCTCTGCCTACCCTGCCTCGTGCGGGATACAGCGTGAAGCTGATTAATAATACATATTAGAAAATATATACAAAAAAAATATGCTCCTTGAAAAATGAGTTTTCACATCGTTAAGGCTTTAACATATAGATATAGTGTCTTTAAATATTCATAAAATAAAAAATAAGAGTGTACATGTATGTGTATTGCACTAAATACGTACAAAAGAGAAATAAAAAAAAATAATTGTGCACACAGTCACTCGTTCAGAGTTGAAATAAAGAACAACATAATCATACTGGTTAATATTTTTCATATATCACTCTAATAGGAATATTACAATAAATATAGCTGTACATTATATGGCGTATATAGCAACTTGAGTAGAAGGAACTTGGGAACCTAATTTGAATACACTCAGTTCCTCACTTTCCGATGAATTATTATTTATTTACGAATTGATTGGCAATCTTTCTTCTACCCTTCCTTTCGCCAGTTTTACATCGGCCCATTACCATGCTCAATACTAAGTAAATTTAATTTGACCATACTGGTGAAGCTACCGGTAAAAAGAAGTGAATAGCTGCTAGTTATGATGTACAGAAAATCTATAAATTCGTATAAGATATAACCAAATAGACCCAAGTCAAATTTTGATTGAATTTAGAAAACTTTAACGTTCTACAATCCCGTCTAATGGGCCATTAACAGCGCCAGTGTTCATACCCCCTAATAAAATTTCCTCTGAATACTGCTTCAAAGGCACCAATAATTTAGTAATAAGTTGCCGTCGCCGTCTGTACAGTGTCTGTGGGAGGGCATATTCGATTACAAGCCTAATTATATTTACATGTAAAGTTGAACTTTGTACGGTTTTGACGAATTTTGCGGTATCACTATATGTATTTATTTATACAGAAAATAAATAATAATTTTATATAGAAATAGTATATATATATATATATATATATATATATATATATATATATATATATATATATATATATATATATATATATATATATGCACTCGTATAGATACGTATGTATGTATGTATGATTCAGTTACTTTACTGTACACCGCCCCACGTGATCTTATTACTGTGTATCGACTTGGTCCCGTTTTTAAATTCCCTGCGCGGCAAATGAGGGGTATTTTTAAATTAAATTTATTTCCTTCGCGAGTGTTTGGAATGATCTTAAGTATTAGAGAGTTTTGTAAATAATATTCAACCATTTTTCGTTCCCGAAATCCTTATAACTTTTTACTTATAACAAACAAAACTGTGACTTGGTGTTAAGTAGAATTGAACTCGATGACCGGATTTCCAAGGTTTCTAAAAACCAGCGATCTGCAAGCGGCTTCGCCCGCTTAAACTACATAATACAAAAATTTTAATATTCTTTGATTTTGGTTCTATTACGTAATAAAATGCCACAAATAATATTTTATATTATATATTTTCCATGTACCCTCCACAGATCCTTACGATTTTATCATAACTACGCATATATAGAGAAATACATATAAACTTAGAAATGAAACTCAAGTAAAATATTAACTAAAAATTTGAACACAAAATTCGCTAAACGAAATTTTATAGCGATAATCCACTAACTTAAATAATAAGAACGGTCGGACACGCATAAAATAAATATCCACAGACCCCAAAGTAATATAGCTTTTACGGCTACAGACTTAAGAGTGTAAATCCTATAAAACTACCCCCAACATTTATAATTTATTATACGTAATATGAGCTGACCCAATCGTAAAATGAAAAAGGGGTTGCCTTTGCCGACGTTAACCGAATTCTACTTATACTTTGGTTATCCGAACGATTTAACCGATCTATTAGAAAACTATTTTGCAGTGTCATGCCTTTTTGATGCTATTTTTTAAGCTTCACACTGTATACCGCACATTGCAGGGTAGGCGAACTTGGGAACATAGTTGGGAACATATTTGGGAACATAAGACACTCCGTTCCCCACTTTCTCTAAAATTTGAGACAAACAGTTGCGTTACAGTCACACACTCGTGCTCATGCACCACGACAGGGCTCAATGTTTTCTTATCATAGCAAAATATTGAAAATTATTCAATCCTTTGAGAAGAAATCGACCCTACTATCCTTTATGTTTACAGCCAAAAGTTTAATCACGGTGCCACAAAATCCTTAAATAATGTAGACATCATTCATAATTATAAAGCAAAAGGCATTTTACCAAAAATATATATCCCCGCCTTGTTATTTTCATAACGATAAAGAACAAATAATGAAGTACTGTAATTATTTCACTTCCGGTGCGAGGGCGGGCTACAATTAAAAGTTTCTGAGGGTGCAACTTGGAACAATTTTGTAGGTCCTTTTGATATCATGGACTTTTTCTTACTGAATTATCTATACTTTTATTGAAATAATTATTTTTCTATTATATTTATTTATGAAGCCTGTCGTAGTGCATTGTTACGTACGACTGTAAATACGATAGATTGTTGGTTCGTTTCGTTGTCATTTCTCCGCTCTGGTGATAAGGCAAAGCATTATGTTTAATTCCGCCACTCAACGTGCAATGCCTCAAATTCGGCTATTTCCTTAGAACTGAAAACTGAGGAACAAAAGTGTCTCAGTGGGAACGGAGTATCTTAATTATTTTTTATTTTTTTTTAGCTTCATGCTGTATCCCGCACGAGGCAGGGTAGGCAGAAGGAAGTGTGTTAAGACACTCCGTTCCACTTCTGGTCCCCACTTTCCGCCGAATTTGAGGCATTGCGTGTTCAGTGGAGGACTCAACGCCGCGCTTTGCCTCATATTTTTGGTTCCCAAATTCCCTCTGCCTATCAAAATATATCATGAATACAGCGTCAATGAAAATACATATAAGAGAAATTAACAAACATAACTGGATTCACTTCTTGTGTGAAAATCAAGCTCAATCATCGCTCTTACTGTTGAACTGCCTTCAACAAGAAAACAGACAAATTGTTTACTTCACTTGCACATATGTAGGTAACGTACAATCTAGTTCACGTCGAGTACGCGGACTCTTAGCCTCTGTCAACACTATTAGCGCGTGTAAACACTTGACAAGTTTTGTAAACGGTTGTTTGATTGACGATTTAAGCTGTTTTTTTTTTAGTTTTCACGCTGTATCTCAAATAGAGATAAGGATTTTTTTCCAGTATCACTGTATCTTGCACATGGCAGGGTAGGCAGAGGAAACTTTGGAACTTAGTGTTAAAACTCTTCTATCCTATCTAGTCACTTCCGTACCCACTTTTCACCGAATTCCAGAAGCGTTGCGTATTAAGTGGTGAAGTGAAACTCAGCGCAGCCCTTTGACTCGTTGCCAGAGCGAAGCAACAAAATATTTCCTCAAGTGGAGATCGAACCAACGACTGCCGTATTTACCCCTGTACCACGACATGCCCCAATAAATAAAATATGTACATATTTTTCTTTTGAAATTGTCATAACAGGAAATATCGAAGTAATAATAGTTTCTATAATAACCGTCTATATACCCCTAATTATGGTGCTTATAATAGCTCCTTCCCTTAACCCATGAATAACAAATGAAATGAAGTAAAAATAACAAAACTATTTAGTATCGATCGTTTATGTCAGTAATAACCATTCAAAATGATTTTTCTATTGACTACGAATTTATAATAATTTCAAGATTAATATAAACTTGAGGCCTCTTTTGGTGCTGGGACACAAGCATGCGAATGTAACCGACAGGTTGTGTATTCGATCCCCACTCAAGTAAATGTTTAAATTTAAAATAATTAATATTTTAAATTTAAACATTTAATGTTTTTTGCATTGCTGATAACTAGGCAGAAGGCGTCGTTGAGATCCGCCACTCAACACGCAATGCCTAATGTGGGAACGGAGTGTTACCTTAACTTGCCATATAGCGTGAAGCCAGTACGCTTAGATAACAAGGCATGATGGAGCGTTGTGTTCCGCCACTCAACACGAAATGTTTCAAAT
This sequence comes from Eueides isabella, assembly GCA_019049475.1. Lineage (NCBI taxonomy): Eukaryota > Metazoa > Arthropoda > Insecta > Lepidoptera > Nymphalidae > Eueides > Eueides isabella. The sequence continues at coordinate 10,466,115 of CM032405.1, read as the reverse complement.
TCAGAGGTTAGTAAAATCAGGAAAATGGATTTCGTTTCCTCATTTTTTTCATACAAACCACTGAAACCGTGGAAGAACTGAACAATTCTACCATTCAATATGCAAATTTAAGTTTAAAATATTCTTTATTCAAATTGACTATTGTAAGCACTTGTGAATCTTCAGATGAATGTCGCTACCACCGGTGCGGAAGGCAGTTTTGCTTTGAAAAGCCGGCAGCAAATTCAAAAGATTTTCTTTTCAATGCCAATGGTACCATTTAATTATTAGATAATATGGCAATATATTACCATCCATTATTACCTGGCCGTATAGTAACCTGCATGACATTCAGTAAATTTTTATTAATTCCATATTTGCCAGTTTTATTCTATAAATAGTATAAAAAGCAGGACTTGTTAGTGTTGTTTTTACAGGTAATTAAAATATTTGTTGTGGAAAACTTTTGACGTGGCAAAACGCTCAGTAATATTTTTCATTCCACACTCAATGTCCATATATTGGACAGAAAGTGGTTAACCGAGTGTCTCAACACTGGGTCACAAAAAAAAAAAACATTTTTTACACATATTTTTTTGGAAACCTGGGCGGAACCTAAAGAACAGTGCCCTAAAACTTCCTACTTTGCCATATGCAAAATAGAAGTGAGGCTAGTAAAATGCTTATTTAATTTAACATTGGTTTTCCCTATCACGCCATTTTTGTATAGAACGGGCGGAAAGTACGCGAAGTTTCTATCTAAAGCAATAAACAAAACGTTGAAAACGTATCAGATATCGAACATAAACAGGTTATATTACACTCTAAATTGATTAAGCATTTTATAACCCAATGTTTCTTTTATTTTTTGTTGAAATAAAGAGTTAATGTTTTATTGAAGTCCTTTTAATTTATCTGAAATGTATGTACCATTTAGATAGATATTTACCTTTAATAGATCGTATTTCATTAGATCTTTGTCCCGGCGTTGAGTTACGCCTCGCATCACGTAATGCAACAATATTTCGGCGGAAAGTAGAAAACGAAAGCGCTTATTAAAAGAACAGTGTCTAAACTTTATGTTCTCAAGTTCCCTCTGCCTACCTTAGTATGTTCAACGTAAAAACTGGGATGTAACAATTACATCAGAACAGCTAAAACCTATAACAATTACATCAGAACAGCTTTTTAAATCAAAGCTTCAATGCAAAAAAAGTATCGAAAAAAGGGTGAAAGCAATAAAATTATTGTAAAAATAATAGTTTTGCCAGATCAAGCGTGGAATGAAACGCGTCATATACTTAAGTCAACCCATAAGTTTACACGCGAGAACATCGTTTATGCGGCTGACGATTTTTTCAGTACATTGCACATTAAATATACGATGTAGAGATAGAAAAAAAAGATGTTAATACTTTTTTTTATTTTTTGTTTCCTTTGTTGTTTTTAATATATATTAAAAATAGTTAATCATTTTTAATTTTTTTTTTCTTTGTTGTCCTTAATATTATGGATATATATGGAAGTTAGAAAAGATAAGATAAGATGTAGTAATAGGTCACTTTCAATTTATTTAAAACCAAATGACCTGAATATGACCAATAAAATATCAGAGTTGTTGTGGTGCAGCGATACAAGCTTGCGGCTATAAACACCTCAGGTAGTGGATTCGATCCCCACTAGAGTGAATAAAATATTTAATATTTTCATTTCTTCAAAGGAAACTATAACGTTGAGTTCCTTCAAAGTTTAGCAGGAAGTGGGAGATGACAGTGTCTTAATTATGGATCCGTTTCCATCAATTAAAACGCAACAATCATTTCCACCTTTCAACACGGAGTGCCTCAACGCTATGTTTCCTCTGCCTACTCTGCTTTACAGCGTAAAGCTAAAAAATCCATAGTAAAATATTTATTAAAATCAAACATTCGTTGTCGGCTGTACGTTCACGTACCCTCCCCCATACGTTACACAGTCCGCCGCCTCCTGTACCGATACTGATGTAATTTATATTCACTCTCATTATAGCACTTCCATTTACTTTCTGGTCGGATCGCATTTGGTTTGAGTTTAGGGTGTATATCTTATATACCTACATACGAGTACTTACGAGCAGTATGTTGATGTACGTAGGGAGTATTCAAAAACGAAAACGGAACTTTAATTTGTTGGTACTTTTGACTCCTTAGTATTTAATTTGTAACTACATAAGTATGTATCAAATTCCGAAAAAGTTGGAAAAGGAAGAGTGTTTATGGGAACGAAGTGACTTAACACTAGGTTCCCAAGTTTCCTCTGCATACCCCGCCATATGCGAGTTACAGCGTAAAAAAGAATTATCGTATATAATAAAAAAACGCAATCAAATTACGCTGCGCATAGCTTTCACTCAATTCTGTACATAGCAGTGTAGGCTGAGGGGACTTGAGATCCTAGTATTAAGATACTCCGTCCACGTAAAGACACTTCCGTTCCCCACTTTCTGTCAAACTTGAGTAACTGTGTATTGATTGGCGGAGCTCTACGCCGTGCTCTGCTCTTTTACCAGAGCAATGGAGATATTAAATATTTTCTTTACGAATGGAAATCGAACCCACATCTAGTCGCGTTTACAATTATGCACTTGTACATCTGTACTACGGCAGGCTTTGGACAGTAAAATTAAAAAACAAATATAACCATCTATCTATCACTCAGCTACTCGGGCGTTGTAAAATAGAATATAAATTAAATGAAAATTTCTATTCCGTGGAAGGTGCCAGCGTCGCGTCGGCTCCATCACGCCGGCAAATGAGGGAATAACTGCGTTAGTCACAATATGAACTTACGGTCTACGATGACCCAGTACTTATTGTGTAGAGCTATTTCAATTTACTTCAAATAATTAATCGGGGTTTTTTTTTTCACTTTCACGCTGTATCCCGCATGTTTTAGGATACATTAACTGATAGAAAGATTGTAGTGTCAAGACATTATGTTAAGTTGTGGAACTCAACGCCGCGCTATATTTTCTTATCTGAGCAAGCTTTTTTTCTCGTGTGTAGATTAAGCTGATAATTTCAAACACTGTGCCGCAATATATATTTATAATTCAATATTCAATATTTAAAACTTATGTATTTATTTTTTTATTCAAGATTTTTTTTTTCACAAAATTAGTCATTTAAAAATGTTTATATTAATATTAATAAAATATAAAGATTAAAAGAAGTAAAAGAAGATAAGAAAAGAAGTAAAAAGAAGAACTTGTTTAGCTCATGGATGTGAAATTGACTCTAGTAGGGAGTCCGTTTCTACGCGACTCCCTAATCGAGTCAGGTTGACTTCTTTGAGTATATCTCAACATTATTTAAACGAAGAAGAAAGAAGAAATAAAAAGAAGACAAGATTATACTACATTAAAATATCTTTAGAAAATATATTAAATATTGTATTTCAGTAACAGAGGACCAATTGTATTACAAAGATGCCAAACTAAAAAAATGCAATATATTGTGTATAAAAAATTGTAGCCTGAAAAGAATGTATAATTTAGTGGTCAGAATGCATTGGCGGGTTTTATTAGACGCAGGTTCGAATCCTGCTGGGATATTTTTTAATGGGTTCCCTAAAAATATATTTGTATCAATCATCAATCATAAAGTGCTTTTAAAAATGTAAATTTTTATTTTTTCGTAAAAAAATTGTATTATGTAATTTGATTGCTTATATTGCTTTTTGGCTGAGACAAAAGTATCATCTGTTTTTTTTTTTTCAGATTAATAAATATTGACTACTTACTATTTTGACTGACTTTTAAATAAGTAACATATATATAAGTGTGGCGTGGCGCAGCGGCACAAGCCTGTGACTGTAACCGACAGGTTCTGGGTTCGATCCCCACTCGAGGAAACGAAATATTTAATATTTCCAATTTTAAATATTTAATGTTTTCATTTCTTCGCTCTGGTACAAGGCAAAACGCGGCGTTGAGCTCCGCCACCCATCACGCCGTCGTCCGCACGTCGAATTCGGCGGAAAGGGGGCAACAGAAGTGAAACGGAGTGTCCTAACACTAGGTTCCCAAGTTCCCTCTGCCTACCCTGCCATGTGCGAAATACAGCGTGAAGCTGAGTAGAGTATTTAAATTAAAACAAATATTTAAGAAACGTTACAGTAACAAGGCAAAGCGCGGTGTTATGATTTACCACTCAATAGAAAATTCAGCGGAATATCTTAACACAAGGTTCCCTAAGCTTACCCTATACATATGATGCAACGTAAAGCTGCTTTTAACTAATAAGCCAGCAATATATTAATTACACATGACACTATACAAAATATCATATTTCTTGCGTTCATTCACTTAATCCCTTGGCTTGCCTCGATCCCTGTATAATGGCTGGAATTCTGAAATGTAGACTAAAATTTTGTGTATGCGTGATTTATCATGATTAATATGAATTATGTCAGACCCTCGTGGCTTAGTGGCAAAGCCGTGTTTAAGAAATGCTTGGGGTACCTATTCGGGGAAATGTTTTAATGTTATTTTTTTTTAGCTCTGGCAACAAAAGAAAGCGTGCATTAAATTCAATAACTTCTTACATTTTTAGTATAGCAAAATTATGATTTTGGTCTCTTCCTTTAAAATAATTAGAGAATCACTCAAAATATCGAATCTACTATACTGTCAAATTCAATTCCTATAAATTGTATTCAGAAAAACATTCGTATGTAAACTATCGTATCGTAGAGGTACAAGTGTGACATTGTAAACGTGATGATTGTGGATTCGATGTCCAATTCGGGTAATGAAATATGTAGTATACTTTCTTGGCTCTTAACAATACCAAGCGCGGCGTTGAGTTCCGCCACTGAACAGACAGTCTCGAAAATTCGACAAAAAGTAGAAAATGGAGTGACGCTTACGTTTTACTTGTATGTTACTACAAGTTAAAGCTAAAAAAACAACAAATGATTGCCCTTAAAGATTTTTAATATATATTTCTTTTAATTATTAGCGCACAACAAATAACGACGCCACTCAGAACTGTCCGCAAAGATCGCCTCATTATTTAAACTAATGAGGTCACCAGAGAATTCGTTAAATTATATGAATATCGTATTTTAATAATATTTGATAAGCCATCTGCCATCTCAATGTCTTTAAAAAGTAAAAGAAAATAAATAACAAGGAATATTACAGAGTATTTATTATAAAGCCTGTCCTGGCAAAGGGACACACGCGCAACGCGAGAGATTGTGTGTTTCGATACCTACTCGAAGGAATCACGATTCAATTATTTTATTTTTTTTAGCTCTGGTAACAAGGCAAAGCGAAGCGAAAATAGGGTACGAGAGAGCCTTAGAGGGGACAGAGTGTCTTAACACTAGTAACACTAGGTTTTCAACTTCTCTTTGCATTGTGTAGCTTACAACGTATAGTGTGGAAAAAAACTGTATCAAATCAACTATAATCTTTGTTATAGGTTAACAATGTCTTACTGTGGCACTATCTACATTGTAAATTCTTTTGAACGTGATGCAGACAACTGTTTTTGTGATATAACTTACTAAATCTAATTTAAAATTAAAAAATCGTTTTTTGTTCTTTTCTAAAAGATCATCTTTCAGACGAATTCCAAAAGGCAAGGGCGACGAATTCCAAATCGAGCTATATTTTTTTTATTCTCTCTCTCAGCTTAACATTGTATCCCGCACGTGGCAGGGCAGGCCAAAGGAATTTGATAACCTAATATTATGACACTCTGCTCCCTTCCCCACTTATCACCGAACTTCGAAGTATTGCGTGTTGAATGCGAAATTCATAATCGCACTTTCCCATTGTTACAAGAGCGAAGATATGAAAACATATGTTTAATTTAAAAATATTTCAATGCCTCGAGCGGGTATCGAACCCACATGCTATCGTATTGACAACCACAAGCTTGCGCCCCTGCGTCACGACAGGCCACTTTACAAAACCATTTCCTAATTAGGACAACAACAATATCAAAAACTAATCATAATAAAAAAAAAATCTTTACACTAATGAAGTCTCTGAAGACTCGAGACAGTAATTTAAAAAAAAATGAAATTAATATCTGAAAGTACACAGGGGTCGCGGGCAACAGTAATCAATGTTCGGGAACGTCATTAGTAATATAATTTACTTAGTATTAAGCCGATTACTTCTCAAAATGATGATGTCTCATTAAATTTTGTTAGTAAAAAAAATATTTAATTTTGTTGCGACTTGCATCATTTATTGAAGGATTTTCTATGGTAGACGCCTAATGATATAGTAATGCAAAATTATATTTTTTTATAATATTTTTGTTCTTTTCATTGTACCCTGTACAACAAAGATTAGGAAGATGAAACCTAGTGTCAAGAAACCCCGTTTTCACTTACTAATCGATTTCAAAACACTGTGCTTCAAACAGCTCTGTAAAACGAAACACAATGATACCATCGGACGTAATAAAAAAGGCATAGGCATCTTTCTTATTATTAGATGTCGAGTTTAGATAAAATTCTCTCTGCGCTAATTAAGAATTAGAATTCTAGAGGAACAGGAAAGAACTGGATTTTCCAAAATAAACAAAAATGCAAGCGACACCTTCTAAAATATATTTTTAAACAACAACATGTGGTCAAATAAAAAAAACACATCCCTCGAATTCAATAATACGAAGAAAACTCAGAACGCTTACACGCTGCTATAATTTCCCAGAGGTATCCATATGATTTCCAATTTCGCCACGCTTTATATTATACGTACGCTGTATTAATATTATAAATTATATATTGTTATGTTTTATACAGCCTTTTGTTCTACGTTATTAAATTATATCTTCTATCAGTTGGCGGCCGCTAGCTTCTATACAAAATTTTGCTTAATCTTCTATTACCTTCCTAACATTTTCTAAACTTCCTGACCTATGAAAATATGTATTTTTTACTTTTTTGGGGCCTGTCGTGGCACAGGGGCATAAGCGTGCTACAACAAGCTTTGAGTTTGATCCCCACTCGAAAATATGAAATATTCAATAATTTCACTTTCTCGCTCTGGTAAGAAGGTTAAACGTGGCGTAGTTCCACCACTCAACACGCACGCTGCGTCTCAAAAAATATTCGGTGAGAAGCTGGCAACAGAAAAGTTTTAATGAAGTGTCTTATTACTAGATTCCCAAGTTCTCTGTCCATACCCTGCTATATGTGTAAAGGTAAAAAACTTTCTAAGTCCAGTAACTTTGTTTGTCAATGACTGTCAGTCATGGAACGACGGAGAGACTCAGAGTGTCAGACGCACGGGACCGATTTGAACTGCGTATTTTAATTCAACTCCTTCATCCAAATCTGGAAGTAAAGTAGCCTACGGTCATCCATTGTCTACGGCAAAGTGTTCGAAACGTAGAATTTCAATATTTTTTAAGAAAAAAAATATAATACTAAAATATACTTATTTAATTTTGTAATTAAAACATATCATTCTTATGACAAAAGTTCAAGATTTTATCAACATATTGTATATTAATAAAATCAAAAAACTTTACGTTATAAAACATATATCCAAAATTTTAATAAATAAGAAAATTTCAATAATGGAATTCTCTACTATCCATTTTTCCGTCGCGTTTGGCGCTCCGTTCTCACTGCCTACCCCTCTAAGGATATAGAGTGAAGATAAGTTATGTTAAGTCACTCTCCATTTTTGTTTAGCTCAGAGGCATGGAATATTGTAAGGACTTTATATGTAATATTTTAATTGTTTTTCAAACGTACACGTTACAACTTTTATATCAAAATGTTTTGGGAAAAAACAATACAAATTTAAATTTCATAATCCTTTTGATGAATTGAAATATTTTTTTTTGTATTTATTTACACACTGAAAACAATATTTTTTTAGCTTCATTCTGCAATCTTTTAATTGAAAAGTGTTTAGAGATTACATATAGATACTATGTTCCCCAAAATAACGTTTTAATTTAAAAAAAACGTACTTTACATAGTAGAACTCAACGTCTCGCTGTATTTTGTAACGAAAGCGTAATAACGATAATAAATTATTCCCTCCAGTGGCTTTTGAAGCAACAACCGTCACTTTTTACATTATATAAACTCATTATAACAAAATCTATTCCAGTATAAAATTCCCAAGAAGGAAGAGATAGCGGAGCAACAACAGCAAGAGCCCGACAATCCCCTGATGAGGAAGAAGAAGACTCCAGAGGAGCTGGCGGCTGAAGCGGAACTTGAAGACCAGGACGAGTTCACTAGTAAGTGTTACATTTTATTTATTTCTATAATTATATTATTATAAAGCTTCACTTCAAACAATCATGTTACTTTTAAAGCCATCTTTAAGTCTATCGTCACTAATAAACTATACATTATTAACTAGTTGTCTTCTGGAATATATGTTATTTTAATAGACATTGCCTACTTAGGATCAATAATGAACCCATAACTATCACAATGATAAATGATAATCCAATAATGAATTTAATTACATTATGCTAAGCATTTAAGAAGTAATTTAAACCAAAATATTAAATTTCAGAATTGAAAAACACTATCGAGACGCAAGTGAACGAACTGAAGTCGCAGATCGAGAGCAAATGCGTGATGCAGTGAGCTGCCGCCGTAGCTGTAAAGACACGCCATTGTTACCCCCATACAGACAAAGCCATACAAATTAACCATTTCGTTCCAAATCATTCGCGCTCACACATTTTTGTAGGAACAAATTCTAAATTTCATTCATTTGAATGTAGTTGGCTAGAGGCGTTGGTGCTTGATAATGAGCAATAATATTTTTATACACATACGGAGCGGAAAGCCGGTCACAACGTTAGGTCAAAAAGTCATCGTCGCACGATGCGGGGCGGTCGCCGGGCCGTCGACGCGCGTGCCGGCACACTCGAGGCACTCTTCCAGTTACCTACACACTTCTTGCAGTTACCTACACACTTCATTTGTTTCATCCAAATTCCACTCAGCTTGAACAGCTTGATGTGTTTGTGCTTGCGCTGTCACTTTTGAGATTCAATCTTTTGCCTCTACATCTTTCGCTTGCGTGCCTATGCGTGCTGCGTACTGCGTTATGCGTATGCTGTCAGTATGAAGCGTCTTTTGTTTAGGTGTACGATATACTTACATTACCTTAATCGACCTAGCCTTAACGTCCACATCGAATATAGGAACAATATTGTTAATACGGTCGCGATCGTCGTTTCGTTCGTACATGTCTAATATAAGATGTTTGATTAGATGTAAAGTAGAATAACCTCGTTGTGTTACCGTTGAGAGTTCAATCGTTGAATCAAGTTAGCGTATTCGTAGTTGACGCGGTTCTAATGTTTTATCGATGTTTTATGCTTAGGATTAAAGTGAGTTTGAGCAATCCTTCGAGCGATTAACGTTACGGTGTCGACTTTTGTATCCGCAGAAATTATGGTGAGCAGAGACAGTGGAGGGTTGTGAGGAGAGGTCAGGGTAGATGAGATTACATCGACGGTGGTAGCGGATTCGCCAAGCGTTTAGGGCTAATGGTTCGGATGTTTGCCTCAACGTATTAAGCTGCAAATGCAAAAGATTTGTTATCGTCAAAAGCTGTGATATATAAATAAAATAAACTAACGCTGTGCGCCCGACGCGGCCTGTCCGCTCGCGCTACATACTCACTTAGCTTCTTGATATCTCTTTAAATCTTTCACTGACTTCAATTTCATCTTTAAGATCGACTCGACTTCAATGGGATTTACGATCACCCACACTTTCTTCGTAGTTTACTATACGATATATCCGTGGTGTCAGCACATCATAATTATTAATTTAGGTTTTTTTTTATTATATGTACACCCCAAATCTGTATGGTATCATTTCCTAGGTGAGGTTTCAGATTCGTCTCAACCGACAGCTCTGACTTCATCATATTTCAATCTACATAAAAATGTAAATACGATAGATCTATTAAATACATTCGGATCTATTAAAGAAACTGCTCTATTTTCTGATGTTTAAGATTCAAAATATTTTCCTGCACTACTATTCATAAATATTTTCATAGCTTCTATAGAGTTATCTTGAGCACTAGTCGCCAGTCTAAAGTCTAAAGATGGGTGGGACCTTCTAGCGAGGAATCAGACCCGTCCTTCTCAACTTCACGTAATTTTAAGATATAACATAATTTTCACAGTGTACGTGTGTCTAGGATAGGTATCATGTATTATGGTAATAGTTCTATATATGTGCATGGCATTTCTAGCTAAACTGTTGTTCGTAGTCGATACAATAATAGCGTTAAGACATTGGACCTGTATGTATCTATGGATATAATTTTAACATGACCAAAATGTTTCTCTTCTACACCTGTATTATTGTAGCATTTCGTCTCCACTTTAGATTCGCTTTATTTTATTTTACTGTCACACAACACACAGTTGAGGTAAAATAAAATAAATAGTATTGCTATCCCTAGATTCTATCTCTCTCTTTCTATCTATCGTAGATCTTACTATAGTCTTCGTTGTTGACTCTCACGTAGTTATAGTGTTTTAGAAAAGTTATTTTGGTACGTAGCGAGGTTTAGATGTAACTTAAACTTTTAAATAAACCCGCTAATTGTCACTAATTTAAAAATGAAACGTTATTCAGATCGTGTAATGTACAATGCATGTTGCGAGGCTCTTGTGTGTGCGGTGTCGTTTCTCTCTTTCATTCTATTTATTTTGTTTCAATGATATCTGTAGGCGCTTTGAAGCTCTTATTTATATTATAAGCTTTCGGTGTTCGATGTGTAGTTACGATTTTCACTGTAATTATAAATAACATAATTATAAATATTGAAATGTTGCTTAAGTGCGAATTATTGAAGGAATTTGGGTGATATCAAATCAATGACGTCACTTTGTTGAACCATTTGGTAAGGTTTGTGAACATTTTGATGCTTGCTGCATCTATGTTAATATTTATTGTTTTAGTACTATATTAATATATATTTATATCGTATATAAATAAAACCTTATCTGCTAGATTTAAAAAAATACCTAGAAACACATTGCAGTTTGTTTCCACGTTTCTATTTCATTTACTTTTTTAATTGTAATGAATTTACAAAGAGGTTTATACAAGGTAGATACGTAGTCTAGTGATAATTGTAAATTATTTAAATTAAACAGATGAAAGCACTATTCCACGGCAGTAGAATAATTTTAAGCTCCTAAGTGACTGACCAATTTCTGAGATTTCTTCTTAATCAGTTCATGTATTGATCTTATGACATTCGCACTCAGGGTATTGTATTGTACTATTATTGTAATTCATTCAGTTAGATTATTTACATGTTACAATGACTTTTTGGCCTGCGATGGCACACGAAATTCTCCCATTATTCTATCTCCCACTTTCTTTATCTTATCAAGTAACGACTGAAACGTCATTTTAGGACGTTGATGGTTATTGTTATGACGCAATGGTAGCTATTTTACCAAAAACTTTGAAAATTGTATGAAAGTTTGAGAGATGTACTTTTTATAGTTACATGTTTTAATGTGTGTGTTGTTGTTGAGTATGTATGTGTGAGAGATTGGTGTTATATTTGGCATTATACAGATTTATTGAAAGTAAAATATATATTAATTGTTTTTTTTTATAATTTATATATTGGAATTAAAATATAAACGTTTTGATTGTTATACTATTGCGTCATAACAGTTGGAGCTGAACTCGCTTAGTTTGAAGAAATTAATCGCAGTTTATACATATTGTTGAATTTGAATATATTTTCAAAGTAGATTATTACGCACTAGCACATAGGACACAATACGTTTACTATTATGAAAATTTGATAAATTTTAACAAATTTTAGTAAAAGGAAAAACTAAATGATTGATAAATACTAAAACTAAAATCGATAATTAAATAAAAATTAAAAATATTGAAAATTCTCAAATTTTTATACTTAGTAACAACTTAATAGACCTGGTCCAGATGTTCGTTAAAAAAGAACAGTCAAGATATCCAAAATATGGTAAAATAAATGTGACTAGTAACAATTTAAATAATAAAGATCAAAATTTATAATATCTTAATATCTCACGAAGATATTACGATTGTTACACGAACATATAGATCAGAATCACAATCTAACACCGTACAGTTACAATTAGGGACAACGACACACAACACCACAAGAGCTTCACACAGTATTTAAAACGATTGTTATAACTTGTTTAGGAATTCCGATTAGTATATAATATTGATTAATTTAAATAACAAAGAACTGACGTAAGTGCCACCAGTTGTTGCGCTTTGAATTTTACTACATATTTTTAAAGCAAAATCTAAACGTGAAAATCTAATTCTCAAATGTTTCAAAGTACGACGCACTATCGAGGAAAATCGATACCGAATCGTATGTTTAATATCTTATTATAAATAAAATCGATTCCTCGATTGTGTTCGCCTGATTGATAGTATAGTGATATGGCAACACATTTAGTGCGGTAGCTTTTAATATTAGTGACATCTAGTGTTAAAATTGCAAGTTTACCGAAATTTAAATGTAAAGTGTGAACCTTTGCGGTTCATGTTGTATTGTTATTAAAGAGAAAGTTTAAAGTTATCCGATAACATTTAAATTAGAATTACGAGGGAATGAAAGTTTATTGTTGATAATGTTTTTAGGTATTTAATCGGATTGAGCTTTCGTGGACTTGTTAATGTTCGTTCCGTTCGCATCGGCTGTACCCAACTAACGTCTGTCTTTTGTGTTTCCGTCTCTCACTCTGTAGAAAGTAGGCTTTCTCGCTGATAATTATTTACGTCTTGTTGCAAAGCATTGTTAAATTTATTTATGGGTCCTTATTAGTTATGTATAAAAGTTTAGAGGTGACCATTTTCATATTGACTTTACTGTGGGTGTGAAAGTGGTTTATCTACCATGTTGTTAAATAATAAATAAACTACATTGTACCACCAAGTGTTTTGTTTTATTTACATCCCTAATGATTTTTTTATACTGTGCTTTTGTATAACAATCAGATATTCTGTTAAAATAAAGTACAAGATAGACAATATATAAAGACTTATTGAAACTGCAAAGTGCATGTAAAATATTTTTTTAATTAAAAGTATGCTCTACAATTACACTTTAAATAAAATTTGAACAATAAGCACTAAAGAATTATTATATACAACTTACATACACTAATAATTAATCACTATTCTTTCTAATTATATTTTTAATATAATTCATTTATTATTCTAATAAGGTTATAGCTGTCCAAAATCTGTTTATATTTTTGTTTAAATCTGAAAATAAAGACAAAATATCCTGTAAAGTAGACTTAAGGAGACCAGAATGTGATTTCTCTGTTATATCAATAGTGGCACTATCATCTGACAATTTTGTTTTTAAAACTATCCCCTCTCCCGATTCTGTGTCTTCATAATCTTCATCCTTTTCTTGTATTTCTAAAGGCAATTCACTTATTTTCTTCAATTTGTGTAAAATTTTGCCAAATTTAAATGATTCTCTGCTATCATCCGGTATTTCATTTTCAGTAGTTTCCTTTTCATATTTCTTAAAGTTACTATTTGTGATGCTTCTACGTTTTCTTGATGATGTGTCGTGATGTTCTTGTACTTTTTCTTTTTTACCACTATTTTTAAATAATACAGTGTCAGTTTCACCTTGTTTTGATTCTAAGAATAGATTTGAATTCCGTTTGCTTTTTAATCTTGAATTTCTTTTAGGTGTTCTTAGACGCTTACTTTTACCATCTTTTAGAGCAGACAGACCATTTTTAAGAGAAGACATATGACTTTTAGATATTTCTGCTAACTTATTAAATATACTACTTCCAGTTTCATCATCATTTTGGGACCTTATGTCATGTCGTCTAGAATATTTGTTTCGGATGTTTTCATATGCATCTCGTTTGCTACGTCTTAAATTCTTGCTATCTGAATTTAACCTAAATATATTTTGAATATTTCTTAAATTATTGTTAATATTGTCAACTCTTTCTTTAAGTGCTATGCCGTTAATTACCTTATCATAACTGCCAGATAATTCTTCAGATAACTCTAAGTTTTTATCAAAAACGTCTTCACGAATGGCATCCACTGAACGTTTAATTTTGATAAAACTTTCATTTTTTGGATATTTACTCTTCATTAGGTTTTCTGACTTTTTATTAGTAGATTCATAACACGCTTCAACTTTTGTATTAGCAAGAACCCAGAAACCAAAAGATTTTGGCGGAAGATTAAGAAGTAGTGTTTTGTATGGGCGAACTCTTTTCACAACTGGACGGATATCACCTTCGTGATACATAGCTCGATTGTTTACAACTATATTGCTGAAAATGTTTTCATAAGTTTATTATACATTTTTTTTTTATTATATGCTATATATTATTAAATAACTTCTATTATTTCACTATTCCATAAAACTTACCCATTATGATCATGGCCTAAAATAAACTGCATAATATCTCCACCTTCTTCTTTCTTATTTAATTTAATGGAGAACCGCGCTGGTTCTTCGTCCATGTTTACGCCATACAATGTTATAGCTCCAGAAACAGGCTTATGTCGAAGAGAAGTACAATGTGCAAATATGATTGACTGAGAGGAATCAATATCAACACTAAGAACTTTATCACCAACTAAATTTTTAAAAAGAAGTGCCATGTAAAAGCTCTGAAAGAGAATATTTAAATTATTTTAACTGTTTAATCTAAATTCAACTGAATCAGTGTATTTACTGTATGAAAAATAAAAACATTATTTTTTTTTCAAAAAATATTTTTACAACTATTAATTAGTCAGGTCACATAAATAAATGGTAAAACTGAACTGATAAATATTTACCAAAGTCGGTTCGTACAACTCATTTTCCACCAATTCTCTATAGTGTACTGAAAATCCATTTCTGGCTGAATATCCCAAACTTGTGATCCAATCAGCAGCTCGGTCTAGCTCAGTTCGCATCTGTGTATGTTCGGTGAGCCATAGGGGCGTGTCACTACGACTGAGGAGAGTGAGCAGTTTCAATCTATCTTTCTCTGACATACGTTCCAACTCTTGGGACGAAGAATTTCTGCAAAATATATCCGTAATTAACTTCTTATTAAGTAATAACAGTAAATAAGTAATTTCCGGAAAATAAAAAAAAAATAAGAGCGGCAAAAAATTAAATTGAATCACACTTTTACAATTTCATAAGCAATATATCTAGGGTTAGTAACAATAACTCACCCGTTTAATAATATGGCATCCATCATGTCATTAGATAAAGTAACATAATCTTTAAAGTCACTCTTCGAGTCCTTGTGTAAACAATGCGTGACGTCGCCCCCTACCACTTGCCAGTCACCTTCCTTCCCAGGAGGAAAGGTTTCGATGATAACACGAAGAGTTTCTAGGTCGTTCAAGTACTCTTCTATGGATTGATTTGAGCATTCTGACGAAAATAAAAAATATATAAATATAATTCATCTAAATCTTAAGCCACCTAGGATTTTAGAAAAATTACTAAACTAATAAAATTAGTAAAATCTAAATGGAAATATTACCATATCCAAGTTGCCAAAATATTTCTCCGACGTTCGCTTTGTCAGCAACAGTTAACATTTTCAATGCTGTATTGGGATCCCACATACCGGAGCTGGTCTTCTCATCGTTGTTTAGCGCGAAGACGAGATCAAATCCAGTTTTTTTCACCCAGTGTACAAAGTTTTCCCATTGTCTATGTGTCACTGCGAGTTGGAGGGTTTTTTCACGAGAATCTAGGGTTTAAAAGTATTATTAGTAATATATTTTTTTAATTAATTTATGCTTAGCAGGATACTTAAAGAAAATTTAGTCTTAAGTACATTCCCCGCATACCGTCTAATTATCAAGATATTGATTGACTCCGCCGTTTTCTCACTATAGTAAAAAAGGTAAATAATTCACCCTAGTGTATATATAATCCGGTTACACACCGCAGTGCCACGACGCATTCTTTTTAAATAAAGAGTGACACTTAAACCATGCGTGTTGTCATTGCTGACAACGTGACTCTATCACACGTACTTTAGTCGCGTCTTACGACACCATCAGTACCAGGGTGATCCTATTCTAAGCCGGAATCACACGGCTAAGATAGGTACAATATTTCTTACCATTATCTCTGAATAATTTATTCAACGTCAACTTCTTAGGTTCGTTGGTCTCGTCGATAGATAGGGTGGAATTCTCGAAGGTCATGTAAGAAGTGGATGGTCCAGCTATGCGGATGTACGCGGGAGTGAGAGAAGACGCCATACAAACACATTCTTTGCTGTTGAAATATTTTTTTTATTAAGGAAATGGACTTATTTCTTATTTCTTTGTATTTAAATGTACGAATTTATTCACAAGGGTCTGGATATTAAATGGCCGGCCTCGTAGAACAAAGGTGTTATTCTTATTATCAACTAATTACTGTAACATAATAAAAGGTGACCCCCTTTTATTATGTTACAGTAATTGAGTAAGTGTCGATCAACTTTTGTATGTATATAAAATATGATGCTTAAAATATTAAAAAAATGGAAAGCTGTTATTTTTTTTATTTCATTTGTATGTGCAACAGTTGTGGCTTCGATTTTTAGGTCTCCTCGAACTTGCAGCAATACAAAGCACGGCGTTGGGCTACGTCGCTTAACGCGCTTCAACGCCGTGCCTTGGAGAACAAAGTGTCTTAAAACTAGATAACCTTTGATAATTCTACTCTATAATAAAATAAATTAGAATTATACTTGTCACATACTTACGTATTATACTTTTCACTTGATGAGAACAAATATTTAGGATCAATGGTGAAACTAAGAAATTTGCTATCTACCAAATTAACGTGTTGGTCCGTACCGATCTTGACACTATACGTATCCGCTTCAACATACAGACAGACAAAATTTAAATAAAATATAAAATATATTAAGTATTTGTACCAACGATCCATTGTCGCTAAAACTAATATTAAAACTAAATGTGATGTTGGCCGTGTATCCGCTTTTAGGTCATATTTAAATACATTTTTGCTTGTGTTGCAGGCAAAGTAATATAATATACTTTATAGAAATGTGCCACAACGAAGTATTTTTTTTATATCTTTTTTATCTTTTGGGTGTATGTAAGCGGAAAAGAATGTTACATCAGTGTTAAGATACTCCGTTCTCCACTTTCTGTTCATTTTTGAAGACATTGCGTATTGAGTGACGGAACTCAACGCCGCGGTTTGTGTTGTTGCGAAAATATTAAAATAATCAATTACTCCTCGTAAGGATGGAACCTGCTATCGTCGCACATATGTTCATATGTCATGCTCCAATGGCCCAGTTGAATTTTTTGTACCTTTTTAATCCATTTTATAAACGCGACAGATAGTTCGATTAAATATTAAATATTTTTAAATTAAATACTAAATATTTTATGTAAAAAAGCAAAGCGTGGCGTTGAGTTCCGCCACTCAAAACGCATCGTCTCTAATCTAAGCTAAAGAAAACAATTATATGAATTTTAAATATACATACATATTTGCACTAAAGAAAAATCAAAAATATAAATTGAAAACTGGAACGTTTTACAATTTGACGTGGCGTTTGTAGTTTCGATTTCTACTTGTAGGAATCAATTCCTCTCCTTCACCCGAGTGGAAGTAAACCCATAACCGATTATGGTCATACTCTGGAATCACTGGGCCTACAATGCCCATAGTTTCTTTTCAGCTTCACGCTGTATCCCGCACATAGCAGGGTAGGCAAAGGAAACTTGGGAACTTAGTGTCAAAACACTCCGTACCGTTTCCCACTTTCCACCGAATTTGAGCGGCGGAATTCAACGCCGCGTATTCCTTGTTACTACAGCGGAGAAATGTAAACATAAAATTAAAAAATAAAAATATTTCATTTCCTCGAGGGGAGATCGAACCTGTTGCATTTACAATCACACACTTGAGACGTGCAGTTTATAAATCTTTGCTTAGTAACTGCAACATAAAGTAGCTGACTTATCAAAAACACTTCCTACACTAATGTTTACTTTATATAACAATTATTCAATATATTACGCATATTATGTCACGTACGTAGTGTAATTTTGGTTTGTAGCTTCCACGTAAATTCATTATTCAACGCCCATTTTATGAGTTATTGTTGATATATTGCGGAGTTAAACGCCACACTATCTTTTACCGGAGGGAGAATAAAATAAATAGCCTCAAATATTTTTTCAATTTTGTATTTTTTTATCAATTGGCACCATTTATTGATCAGTATTTCAATTCAAATTTATAATTTTAATCATCATGTTCGTAATTTCACATTCCGAACAACTGTTACCAAATAAAAATATTTTTTACCTCAAATTCATACAAATAGCAAAAAATTAAGTTATCGTTTGAAATTTCAAAATCAAAATATTTGATATAAAGGTATGCGTTTTGGATAATAGTTTATATAACATATAAAAAATCTCTTGTCCAGACCTGTCGTGATCCAGGGTGACTAAATGACACGTTGTGGGTTCGATCCTAACTCTACGGAATTAAATATTCAATATTTTTTAAGTAAAAAATATATTTTCATTACGAATTGCTGAATTTGAGACTTGTCGTCTCAAATTCGGGAAAATGGTAAAGGGAACGGAGTGTCTTAAAATTAGGTTCCCAAGTTCCCTCTGCCTTCTCTGTGCGGCATACAGCGTGAAGCTAAAAAGGACTGAATTGTTACCGAATGTCTAACAGTCAACACAAGCACAATCAAATATATGAGGTATACCTACAAAGCTGAAATTTATTATGTGATCAATTTCAGCTTTTCTGAAATTCTTGAAAACTACTCCTATAATATTTACCCTTGCTCCTATACTTTTATTCTCCTTTATCAGACCGGAGCCAGAAGAAAAAGGTTTTCCAAAATTTTTAAAGTGAACGGAATAAACGATATTTTAGTTTAAAATTTAGGTTTAAAAGTCCACGCAAAAGAATTCGCAGACGATAGTTTTATATTATATTAAATGGCTATAGTCATTTAAGTTCTTTCGAGTGGAAATCTAATGGTATTCTTTGTGCCATCACTTGCAGTGCACTTTGATAGTGACCTGCCTCTACATTTCACAGTAGTGTTGCCATGATTTATTCATTGGTTAGGATTGTGCTGCTTTAACATTAAAATTATTTATTTTTGGATTTCATTTTTACTCGGGAAAGTGATAGTTAATATTATTTTCTTGCTCTGGTAACGAAGCAGATCTTGGCGTTGAATTACGAAACTCAACACGCAATTTTCCAACAATTCGGGGAAAAGTGGGGCATGGAAATATTTCCTACGTCCTTTTTACAAAATGAAAACGTCAAAGAACGTTCTATATCACAAAATAAAAAAATTGTAAAAGAACGTTTTATAGGTCATTGTTTTGTACGTTCCGTCAGAAATGCACTCAGGTTAATTAATATTTTTATTTTAACTCTCCGGTAACACTACAAAGTCCAGCGTTACGTTCCGCCAAGTTACACGAAATATGTCGAGAATTAGATGGTGCGTGGGGAAGGAAGCTCTTAATGTAAGGTTCCCACGGCTTACCCTACAATATAACAGCCAAAACATGGCTCCAGTCTAATTAAATATATTTCACTAAAATGTATATTACAAAAAGATAAAATTAAAAATATATATCTCACATTCTCCTGAACTCGTGGTAGCATTGGCAGTGTTTAGTGTGAGCTGTCAAATGGAAAATTGGTCTGTCAACGACGCAGCTGCACTCAGTCGACTAGAATATTGCATCGCGACCATTTTCTTTTGATCAACGTAAATTATACATAGAAATTATTTATTATCATATCGTTATAGTACATATTTGTTATTCTGCATTAAGCGCGATTAAAAAAAATGACCCGCCTCGTTTCTTGTTACCTTGTATCAAGACACTCCGTTCCAAATGTACTACCTGATTTTAGCAATATACTTGTTTAGTGACGGGACTCGACTACACAGGTTTGTATTAAACCGAGGAGATGAAAATAAATAATTGGCCTATTCCCTTTAGTTTTACTGAACAGCCCTATCAGTAGTAATACTGTAAGTTTGCTTACCAATAAACTTACTTTTATCTACACATTAAAGGTGTCATATATTTCTGTTAGTACTGAATAAATTTACAATAACAAATTATATTTATTAAGATTTGTTTTACTGCAATCAAAATTCACAATAAACTTATTAGTATGTTTATTGGGAAGAAAAGACCCGGAAGCGCTGCTGGTGGGACTACTCCCATAAGACTTAAGGGTATAGACTAATTATTTTTCTCGAGTATACGAGTATATCCATCGCGTTTACTGTCAGTCTATTTTTTATCATTTATTTTAGAGACGAAGTAGAAACGCAAAGTCCTCAATATTCTCAATCTTTTCGGATTCCGTACCATAAACAAAATATAATCTATATTACACAATAGTCTATACGTCTCATAAGACCATTTTCTTAAAAGTTATGGAGAGGTACAGACAGGCTGAAATTAAAAACAAATGTTTATACGCATAAAAAAATACGCTTTTAAGTTAGCGCAATCAAAAGATACGAACATTTATGCACCGTTCCTACTATTTTTTTAAGTGAAAACTTCTTTAGGCGCGTTGAACGTTTTGGTAGAGGGTAAAATCCTCGGTTCGCGTCACCGACATGCTAATGATAATAGTATATCTATAGCTATGGAGAGCTAGACTAGCGCACGCGCAGTAGCCTGTGTACACGTATACACTAATACGTCGACTATTTCTGACTGTATTATGTGCGTGTTGGACGCTTTTTGGATAAGTATAATTTTGTGAGTCACGTCACCAATACATTATAGTAGCAGTGCCCATTGTATCTTTTTTAGAATACAATGAAATGATCGAACTAACAGATAATCTAAGTATTGTCGAAATTAATGGTGACAATGATGTAAATAATGAAAATAATGTTCAAACTTGAATTCATTGAAATTCGTGTAAATATAAATACTATGTATGTTTTTCAACCACTTTGTATTAATATTTTGTTCATGATTTGTTTAACCCATCATATGTAACTAATAAATAAACCATAAAAAATTTCATATCATTTTTGCATACAGTTTTAATTACTCTCAACTTAATAGTTCCGTTTTCACTTCTATCGGCAGTCCCAGACTGCTATTAGTTTTTTTAACATTATCTAGGACACTATCCCTGAATAAAATCCATGAATTCTATTAAGTCGTTAAAAACCTATTTTACCCACATAATTAAATAAATCAATGCAATGATAATTAGTACACTTCTATGTTAGGTAAAGAAATTAGTATTTACTAACATTTTATTAGCTCTAAGCTGTATCTTACTTGTTGGCGGAGAGGACCTAGTGTAAAGACACTCCTCTAAACTCTTGAGACATTACGTGTGGAGTCCCAATGCCTCAAGAGTTTAGTCCCAATGCCTTGTTTCGATTTAATACCAGAGCGAGGAAATAAACATATTTAATGATTCGTTACTCAAATGAAAATCCTACGTACAGCAGTCTCGTCTACAGTCGTATATTTTCAGGGTAGCTAAAAATCAGGTACTTACTTCAGTCATAGTCATACGAAATTCTTAACCATGCTATAAATTTATACCTAAACACTAAATCAAAGATATTATCAAATTTAAACTTTAAAATATGTATTTAATAAACTCATAATTACGGAATCTTTGCCCTCCATCGTTAAACGAAACAGATAATAAAATTAAAAAAAATCACAACAAATGACGTCCCTACTATTTAATATTTATAATCTATGTTACTATAGACACAATACTCAATAGTGACTGACGTTAGTCATCCAATTAAATCTTAATATGTATTGTACAGTATTTTATTTATCAAAATATGCCACTTATCTTAAGATAACAACGAAATTTACGAACTTTTATCCGTCGCGTGTGAAATTATTACTTTCATGGAATACATGACAAGTGATTTAAGCTTTATAAAATCTAAATTCTAGATGAAATTAGTTTTAAGTAAATTTGTTTATCAAAGTGAGTTATGACGATACTTAAATGTGAAAATGGATAGTTCAAGTGATAGTAACATTAAAACAGAGGATGCCAATCTTCTTAAAAAGGAAATACCTTCAAATTTACAAAAGATTTGCTTAGTGTGCGGTGACAAAGCTCTAGGGTACAACTTTAATGCTATATCTTGTGAGAGTTGTAAAGCATTTTTTCGTAGGAACGCATTAACTAATAAAGAATTTAAGTGTCCGTTCGCAAACAATTGTGATATAACCGTTGTGACTAGAAGGTTCTGCCAAAAGTGTCGTTTAGAGAAATGTTTAGCCGTGGGAATGGTTAAAGAATTCATCATGTCTGAAGAAGATAAAGCAGAGAAAAGGCGCAAAATAGAAGAGAATAGAGCCAAGAAACGTCAATTACCCGATACAGATGAATCTGTGACCAGTTCAAAAGTGAGCAGGCGGGATGATGATATGCCAAATACCTATATATCTCAAGGTCCAGAACATAATATAGTACAACATGATGTATTGAATAGTACTACATGCAGTCCACACAGTACAGGCCAGTCTCCTTTAAGTACTGAAATGGAAAATTCAATAAATTCACCTCCAATGTATGTCAATAGTCAATATGTGCCGGTTCAAAGCTCGGAACAGCCTTACACTATAAAAGTTCACCCCATAGATGAGAAAACATTAATTACCCGAGCTATATATGAACAACGAATGATGGAATCCTACAACATGTGTGATAGCATGGACAGCATGTATGAACCTCCAAAGCAGAATACTATAAGGTAATTTTGTTTTTTTTTTAATATTTTTATTCAGCTCAGTACATACTGTTGTTTTTTTTTTGTACTTGATTTATATTTACTGATCAATACTATAAATAGGTTATATTCTATTATATTAATATTTTTATTGTAATTAACTGCACTTGTGGCAGAGTCGGAATGTGTCACACAAGTATTTGTTATTAGATTTGATATACAAGCTAAACTAAAACTTTAGATACCAGAACTTTAGAACCGGAAGGAACTAGAAAATGTAGCATACATGACTTCCACAATTTCAAAATATATATATTTAAGTATTGATATTTTAACTTTATGCTGTATTCCGCATGTAATGTAAAAACACTTTGATTCTTAATTTTCTTTCCAATTTTCAAGACATTGCATGTTGAGAGCCAGAATTCAACATTCATTGTTTATCATATTGTGAAAATTAATTAACTTAATCCCCTCAGTACAAATTGTACCAGCAACCGTCACATATACAGTCAATAGATATGTAGCTGAGCTGACCAATGGTCATAAGCTACTATTGATTTGCCAAAAAAATTCTAGGCTGTTTGATCAAATTTTACTGATTTATTTATCATCACTATGAGAACTGATGTAATTTAGTTAATCTTATTTTCAAATTAAAACAAGTTCAAAGTCAAAGTTAAAGTTAAGTTCAAGTTTAAAACAAGTTATAACACAATTTAATGATAGGAATATGTTAATTTGTCTTTATTATTCATGTAATATATTAAACTTGACATATTGTGCAGGTGATTCCTACTCAGAGGAATGAAATATTTAATTTTTTCACATTCTTGCTTTGGCAAAATGCTGGTGCTATACAGGGCCGTGGGTGATGGTGATCACTTACCATCAGGTGACCCACAAGCTTGTTTGCCGTGTCTTGTCCATAAAAAAAACTTAAACAATGCCACAGACAGGCATTTGAATCTTATAACAAATAATATTTTGGTGGTCATCACAGGTTAGAAATATTGTTCCTGCTTATTAAATTAATTGAAAATATTAACATTTTAGTAGTAATTGATGAATCAAGTTCTTTATAAAGACTCAATTGAATGGATATTTTTTGTTATTACATTATTACTTAGTATTGCGTTACTCATATCATTATAATGGCATGCCTTTTGTGTAAGTGATGTCATAAATATGATGGTAAGTAAAAAGATCAAAATGCAATACATGTAAAAAGTTCTGTATGAAAAGTTCTAAAGAAAATAATAGATTTTTTTAGCCTCATGCTGTATCCTCTATAGGCAGAGGGAATGTTAAGAGAGGAAGGATTGGTAAGAGACTTGCCCCATCCACCTAATTTCGTGACATTGGTTAGTGAATGGCGGTAATTACTAAAATTGGTTAAAGAAATCATAAGAACAGTATATAAAAAACAGATTGATTTTACTATTAGATGGAAATGGAGCGGTGTGTCTTACCACTAGGTTCCCAAGTTCCCTCTGCCTGCCATGTGCCGGATGTAGTGTTAAGCTAAGTAGAGAGAGTAGTAAGTGCGAGTTGATCTTGTCCACTGAGATTTTCGTACCAATTTACTAATATAGGTCAAACGGAAGTATAGCTTGTATACGTTGGCAAACTTTCATGTGCCGGCGTATGCACTCATTTTCTATGAAAAATGCTACAATTATAAGTTTGTAATAGTTTTATCTATAATATAATATGCATTTTAATTTTTAGAATATTTTCTTTTATTTATGGTGCCGAGGCCTGTCGTGCCGAAGGGGCAACAAACATACGAATGTACACGCGAAGGTTATGGGTTCAATACTTACTCGGGGATATTTTAATTTATTCGCTTTGGTAACAGCGGCGGCGTTGAGTTCCGCCATTCAACACGCAATGCTTGACGCATTTGGCGGAAAGTGGGGAACGGAACGGAGTTTCTTAACACTAGGTTCACAGGTTCCCTCTGTCTATTCCGCCATGTGTGGGATACAGTTTAAAGCTGAAACAAATAATAATTATACTACAAGATCTCACTTCAAGTCAAATTAGGTAGTTGTAGAACTACGAGGCATAGTGGTTATCATTACGCGGTGAACAAAGATGACAATTTTAAGTGTGTGCGTGCATTTAATTTTATATCAAATGAACTAAGATATAGGCTTAGATTTAACCTATAAAAATCAACTTATTGGTTTTTTTGATTTATTTGTATTCTAAGTTCTCAGTTTATGCCTTCACAGCTTTAGGTGTTCGCGAAATAGTCTGTATATAATAATTTCATATAAAATACGGCAAAAACAAAACATAAATGCTTTTTTTCTGGAAGAGACCGTAAACCTGAATATTTGATAATGATTTGTACTCGTCTCTGTCCTACCGATTCTATAAGTTTTCATTTAATAACGAATCTTATAAAATATACTATAAAATATGGCAACTCTCTATCGAATTGGTAAACAAACGAATTGACATTTTGTATTGTATGACATATCACTTAGTTTAGATGTGATTTTTTTATTAAAGAAATTAAAGTATAGATTTATTTAATACTTTATCATTATATACTGTATATACTGTAATTGATGCTGTATCCCGCACATGGCAGGGTAGGCAAAATGACTTTGTGATCTCCTAGTGGTAAGATACTCCTTGCCATATCCGATTTTCCGCCGAATTTGAGACATTGCGTGTTAAACTTTGCTTTGTTACTAGACCCGGGAACCTAGTGTTAAGGCATTCCGTTCCACTTCCGTTCTGCACTTTCCGCCGAATTTGAGACATTTTGTGTTGAGTGGCGGAACTAAACGCTGCGCTTTGCCTTATTACCAGAGCGAAGAAATGAAACATTAAATATTTAAATTGAAAATATTAAATATTTCATTTCCTCGACTGGGGATCGAACCCAGAACCTGTCGGTTACAGTCACAAGTTTGTGCCGCTGTGTCACTGTTGTCATTTTGATATATTTCTCAATATAATAAAACAGTTTCACAGTATTTGTGCCTATTTATTGGAACTTTAAGGAAGACTAAAAATGTGTTAGGTATTAAGATTAGCAATTCTGAAAATCCCTTTAGACATTTTATATGACTCGACTGCACTATGACAGTGAAATTAATGTTGTTGATTTGCGCACAATGGTTAATTATTGGTGTAGTATACACCAACAACACTAAAGGGTAGGCGAAGGTGACTTTAAAATCTAGTGTTAAGACACCCCATTTCCTACTTTTTGTCCCCACGCCTTGATACTGGAGCGGAAAAATTAAATATATTAAATATTACATTTCGTCAAGTGGGGGAATAGAAACGCACAACCTTAGCATCTTCAGTCGAGTAGACGACTGGCTTACAATATCATTTATTTTTTAATTTTCTTGCGTTGAGACGTGCCAGTGAACCATAATTAACTTCGTAAATGTCAAGTAAAATGAAAAATAGAATAAATCAGACGTCGAGAAGAATGGTTTGTTTCAAATATACGTATAATAAATCTGCAACTGATCGCGTCTGTAGATGGAAGATATATTAAAAAAATCTTATAGTTCACGCTTATTGATGTAGATGTTCTTAAAATAGTGATTTTTTTTAACTGATTGTGCGCGCTAATCTTAGAATTTCGTACCCAGATTTAAATTTTCTTTTTAATATTTTGGCAACTTTCCTTCAACAGTAAGTCAGCAGTAGTCGAAATTAGTAAATAAATTAGTGTAATTCAAGTAGACGAAGCCACGGTGGGTCGCTTGTTTAGAATAAAATTTATTGTTTACTATAAAAATACAATTTATGAGACTGGCACACTACTGAATAAATATCGTCCTGTTCACGGTAGCTTTGGATTGAATTCCTTCTCAGATGAATGTTTAATTTTTAAAAAATAGTACTATATCTTTACATATTTCTTCAATTATTTCAAAGAGTAGCATCGAACGTTATGTTAACATACGTTACCCAGCACATACAGGTTAGGCACAGGGCAGGTTCCCTGTGTGGAACCTAGTGTCAAGACACTCCGTTACCATTAACACACATGTTCCCTACTTTCCACCAAACTCTCCAGGAAGTCCACGTTAAGTGACGAGATATAACGACGCGCTTTGTGTCGTTAACTGAGCGAAAAAAATAAATTGTTATATATTTAATTTACTGGTGTGGAGATCGAACCAACATTACCTGTCGCTAGGGGGGGGCGTTTAGGGGGGTTCACGATGGACCCACAGCGCCCACAGGCGACGATACGAGGCGACGATACGAGTACTAGCGTGGATATCACAGTGAGAATGAAGAAGAATTGCTCAGGTGGTTTGGGCACGTTGAGGGAATGAGTGAAGAAAGAATGGTAAAAAAGATTTATGAAGGAAAAGTGAGTGGTAAGAGAGGGAGGGGGAGACCTCGGTTGACCTTCGAAAACACAGTATCGACGATACGGGAGGAAGATCACGTAAAAAGCATGAGGACCCCCCGGAGGGTATGTATGAAGGGGTTGATGATAGTGGACGAGGCGAAAGAGATATGCCGAGACCCTAGCGTTTGGCGCTCCGTTCTCTCTGCCTACCCCGCTAGCGATATAGCGCGAAGCTAAGCTAAGTTAAGTATGTTAAGAAACTCCTTTAGATTCTCCACTATATACATATATAGTATGTTACATAGTATGCCGATCTACTTAACAATTTATAGCAAGGGTTTTTAATAATTCTAATCTATTTAGCAATGACACACTGATAATGATAAATGTGACCTCAGTGTCTTTGTTGTTTTACAAAATTGCATACTTCCTATTTTGTAGTGTAAATTTACTGATAAAAATTATATGTTATCAAAGTATGATTTTATATTATAATCTTATACAACCTTGAAGATGTCATTGCCATGAGGTACAGTGTTTAACTAGACGGCTGTGGGTTCGATCCCATTCTGGGGGATAATTATCTTTTTTTCATTATTTCGTTTCAATATAGCAAGTTACAAGTTTTGTTTTTTGAACGTCAAACAATTTAGCACCAGTTCACTAAAGTTACTGCCTCAGATCTGAGAAGAACCGGCGAAAGAAACTCAGCGGGACATGTTTTTTTTTTCATTCCCGGGGCGTGTTATTATTTATAAAGCGTTTCACGCAGCTTCACGCTGTATCCCGCACGTGGCAGGGTAGGCAGAGGGTACTTGGGAACCTAGTGTTAAGACACTCCGTTCCACCTCCGTTCCCCACTTTCCGGCGAATTAGAGGCATGGCGTGTTGAGTGGTGAGAACGCAACGCCGCGTTTTGCCTTGTACCAGAGCGAAGAAATGTAATGTTCTCCATTCTGGTGAAGAAGCGAGACTGAGTACGGCGTTGAGTCTTGAATTCGCAGAACAGAGAAGAACGGATTGTCTTAACACTAGGTTCCGAAGTTTCCCTTTGATGTGCGTGATTCAGCGTGATGCATATATTTTTTTTTAGAAAGCACATTTAGTGTAATGGTTTTGTTTTTATTATTTGGGATTTTCCCAGTTCTTATCAGTACTTCAGAAGGTATAGTTATTATAGGTATAGTATTATCAGTTTATCAAAAAGACTATGCATTCGACATTTCAAATTCAATTTCAATTTTTATTGCATAACAATACGTTTACGTGTATTTTTTTTTTTTTAATTTTAATACGTATATTTTTTTTAGCGGATTTTGTGTTTTTCTTGGGTTACTGCTCCTTTTGATTTGCGGTTGCTCGCTTTTTTTTCCAACTCTTCAACACTCAGTTTTCAAGATATAGTGTGTTGATTGGCGTAACTCAACACCACCGCGTTTTGTTTTTTTATTAAGGGAAACAACAGTAATCTAACCTTCATACGCTTACAGCCAAGTGCCGTATAGCTATGCAACGACACTTGATAGCAGACAGCATTTTCTCTATTGTTTTCACAAAGTTTTAAGTAATTTTTCTTTTTTCAGTTTCACTTTTTTCAGTAGGCAGATGTATCTTGAGAACCTAGTGTTAAGACACTCTGTTCCCATAAATACACTTGTGGCGTAACTTAACGCCGCGCGATGCCTTACCTGAGCGAATAAATGAAAATCAAATGAAAATTTAAATATTTTAATTTCCTCAAGTGAGGATCGAACCCACAAGTTGTAGCGTTTACAGCCGCATACTTATGCCCCTGCGTCACAACAGACCCTTATAGTAAATATTGGTTTTTTATTATTCCAGATCAATATTAACCAATGATGAAAGCCAAATGTACAAAGAAACAAAGGAGGCAGAAGCATCTGAAGATGTACCGTCCACTAGTTCCAGTCAAGACGTTAACAAGGCCAGGGATATATTGCAAGATGTTGAAAGGTATTTTTTTTATTTTATCTTGATCAAATCGCAGCGTTTAATTCCGCAATGCAATGTCTCGAAAAATGGGGATTGCATTGTGTTAACATTAGGTTCCCTTTGCCTTCCATAGCAGGTATGCAAAATAAGGCGTGAAGCGGCTAATTTTGTCTAGATATAAGATTAGCAATTAAATTATTTCAATAGAGAAGGTATAAAGACTCATACAATTTTATCTTATCGTATTGTACAAAAAGGCGTGGCGTTAAGCTATGTAATGTCTTAAAAATATGCTGAAAATAGTGACAGAAGTTAGATCTCTACGTTGCCCATTTTCTTACGAATATCCAAGCTATAGCATGTTAAGTGGCGGAACTCAACGCTGCATCTTGCCTCGATACCACAGCTGGGAGATTCCTACATTTAATATTTCATTAACCCGAGTGGGCAGTTACAGGAATGAAAGGCATAAGATTTTTTTTAATTAAATTCTATAACCAACGACATACATACACTTGTTAAATGCAACATACAAACAATCTTACACTATATATGTTTTTTTAGCTGCACGCTGCAGCCAGGGTAGACCTGGGAACCTAGTGTTCTGATACTCCTTTCTGCTCCCCACTTTCCGTTTCGAATGGCGGAACTTAACGCCGCGTTTTGCTTCATTACCAGAGCAAAGAAATGCAAATATATTTTAAAAGATCGTTTATTCAAATTGGGATCGAACCCACAACCTGTCACGTTTACGATTGCGCACCAGGCCTCAACTTCTACTAATATCATAAAGCTGGTAAATTTATTTGATTGACCGCTCTAATCTCAGCAACTGCAATTGGAAAATTGCCGAAAAATTATTATTATTTGATATCGATAATTTCCAGAATAGAACCTAATTCAATGGAGTCGATACTCTGCGAGGCTATCAAGTTGGAGTTTGAAGCGTACACCTCCGTCAGTAGTAGAAGTACCTCTTCTAGGGAACTGAATGAGGTAAGATATATATTGCCGTTTGCGGCTTCGCCCGCTTAAATTAAACTATTTTAAACACGCTTTTATTAGCTTGGGTTGTATGTATGTATGTAATGGAATCTTTGAGCATGATTTTTAGCAATTTCCAGAATCCTTCTATCTCTCTTGTTTCCCGAAAGAGTGATAGAGCTAGCGCATCTGCGCATACTAAATGTCATCTAAATGAAGGGTGAAAATAAATAATAGTTTAAAAAACTAAGCGTGTTTTTTAGTTTTTAAACTATTTTATAATTATTATTTACTAATAGACGATATCTATACTTTGAAAACTAACATTTCAGCTAAATTAATAACGAACTCAATGTTTTAAATAGACGCAACTTTTTTATTTATTAACTGTTTCAAATAAAACAAACACTAAATGTTCAAGGAACATTGCCAAAATATAATTGTGAAAACTATATTAAAGTCTGATTAGCTGTTTCTAATATTTGATCTTTGAAAGTAAAGTTATAGCCATTTTTTTTTTAAATCAATTATTTTCGAGCAATTTTGTCAATACGCAATACCTCAAATACAGCTAAAAGTGGGGAACAGAACAGTGTTAATTTAACATTTAACTTAACACTAGGTTCCCAGGTTCCCTCCAAAGAACAATAAAATAAAAAATCTACATCTGAGCAAAAGCAATAAAAAGCGTTTAACTGTAACCGACAGTTTGTGGGTTCGAATATTAAATATTTCACTTCCTCGAGAGAAGGGTTTCGAGGAAGTATTATCAAGTTAAATATATATAATATATTTTCAAGTTAAATATTTAATGTTTTCATTTCTTCGCTCTAGT